>CM035110.1:51041180-52241180 GCA_020205505.1 Panax japonicus
AATCCAATTCAACTCCAAATAGTTATCTTGGAATCCAATTCCAACTCTAATTAGTTAGCATGAAATTTAATTTTAAAATTAAAATAAACCTTTTATTTTAAAATTAAAATAAACTTTTATTTTAATAATAAAATAATAGAGAATAATATATATATATATATATATATATATATATATATATATATAATATATATAATATACTCCATTACTCCTGAATCCAATGAAACCCACGACTGATTTAATTTTCCGTGAAACATGATTCGGTATCATGTAAAAGGAAAAATAAAATAAAAATTATATCAAGTCGCGAGGCCAAAAGCATGAATACGAAGCTGCAGGAAACTTTAAAATCATGGATCTCATTTAAGATCCTGGAGTATATATAACCAATTCACGTGTGTTTTTTTTTAAATCAAAGTGAAGCACGTGAATTCAGCAGCTCTGACACGCGAAGTAATTTTTTTTTTTTTTAATAAATTTTATACAACAAATTATGCCCAATTAAATTGTTCTAAACACATATCAATATACATATCAAATTTGAACAATTAATAATTTGCATAAAGGCTTGGCTCTGATGCCACTGTTAGGTTTGTAATATTCATGAACGCAATCAAATTGCAAAAATATGCGGAAGCGTGTAAAAATTCAGAGTTTAAAAATTTTACAAACCATATACCCGGATCACCCTTTATGCGCAATTATTAATTAGACGAAAAAGAAAGAACAAGAACCATACCCTTGAAGATCCTAGCTTCCTCAGGTACAAGTTCACCTCCAATCCTTTTCGCGTTTAACTTGAATCCACCGGGTTTGGTTCCTTCCTTTGATCAACGTTAGCCACCCAAATGTTTGGCCTCTAGAGGTGATCCACCAAGGATGAAGAAGAATTCAAGAAGATGGGTATTTGGCTCAAACCCTAGTTTTCTATCTCTATAGAAAAAAGGGACGTACTCTCCAACAATTGGAATAACGTATGTTGTTAAAAAGCCAAAAACCACTATCTACCCATAATAAGACTCCTCTTATTTAAAGATGTGGGCAACCCTCCTTAACAATTAAGGAATTGAGTTTTAATTAATTAATTAATTAAATTCTTTTAATTAATTCAGCTCCCTAATCTTATTAGGAATAATTAATTAAACTCTTTTAATTAATTTGCCTCCTAATCCTATTAGGAAATTTGAGAGTACTTTTATTAATTAATTCCCAAACTCCTTTAGGAATTAAATAATAATAATAATAGTAATAATAATAATAAGACTCCTCTTATTAATTTATATTTAATATTTCTAAAATATTAAATAATAAATATTAAGCTATTTAATTTATTCTATCACCATAGATCAAATTAAATATACTTAACTTATTATTACGATTATGCCATTAACTTCTTAAATAATTATTCTTCCTTTTATGGTGTGACCCTTTAGGTTCTCCATATTAAACCGGTTGTGAATAAATCAATTAGAACAATTCTAATCTTATTTAAATAAATAAATTAAATTATTAATTTATTTAAATAAATAATATTTATTCTACAATAGGGATAAGCCTCCCTAGCGATCAACGACTTTCCAGATAATATAGATTTCAACATTAATCATAAAAGAACCTTTGAGTAAATAGTTACCGTACAATTCAATCCTTCCACCATACAATGTCCCAATTAAATATAAGACATGGAATTACTGTCAAGACTTATTTTATTTAATTATATGTATTTCGATCCTTAAATGCACAACTCCAAATAATGCAAATTAGAAACTCCTTTCTAATTTCATTCTGTCTTGGCCAAGTACTACTGGGTTGTCATTTATCGAATCACATAGGACATTTCTCTTCTTTTACTAGAAGTGGTAGATTCTTTATTGATCATACATTATCTCCATGTATAATTTATTATACCCAAGCATATCCTTTGATATACCCTAAGGGTCTTAAGGAATAAGTCAAAGTATAACTCATCATACACAAGATACTATGATGATCTCAAGTCCAAGGATCACTTGTACTACTATCACTATACGAATTCCTATTGACATGCAAGTAAAACTCCATTAGGTATTCCTTAGCGAGTCACGTTCAGTGAACTTATTCTCTAATAAGCACCTATATACTTGCTTTAGTGTCTCCACACAAATGATCATGAGATCAATCATCCTCATCCAATGAGCAAGCAACGTATGTACCAATCTATCTGGATTCACTAATCCCCAATTTAGTAATCCAACGATTGGGAATTATTTTAGTTTTAAGCTTTCTAAGAATTTAGATCTCATTATAATGATCATCATCATTATTCTAAAAGCATTACTTAAAACTATGGGTTTATCACATATTATAAAACAGCATCATGTAGATAATTAATAGCCTTTAATAAATTAATACTTTTTATTAATAAATGAATAAGATTGGTACAAAGTATATGCTTTATCATCAAACATGATTGGCTTGTGTGCATATTACTTTCAGAAAGTACAAGAAGGTGCTATTCCAAAAGCAAGAATCGATGAAGAAGGAATACTTTGAGTCCACTCCAGACTTTGTGTTCCTAATGACTCTGATTTGAAATACAAGATCATGTTGGAGGCACACAATACACCATTTGTAATATATCCTGGAAGTACCAAAATGTATCATGATCTTCGACATACATTTTGGTGGAATAATATGAAGAGAGAGATTGCAATGTTTATCTCGAGGTGTTTAACTTGTCAACGTGTAAAGGCGGAGCATCAAGTGCCTAAGAGTCCATTGCAACCACTTGAGATTCCGAAATGGAAGTGGGAACACATTACCATGGATTTTGTTACGGGTCTTCCCACAGTTTCTCAAGGTATAAATACTATTTGGATTATTGTTGATAGGTTAACCAAGTCTGCTCATTTCTTACCGATACGGGAGACTTATTCCCTTGAACATCTTGCTTATATGTATGTAAATGAGATTGTGAGATTGCATGGCATACCAGTATCCATAGTTTCGGATCGTGACCCAAGATTCACTTTAAGATTTTTGGTTAGCTTGCAAAAAGTTATGGGGATGGATTTACGATTCAGTTCGGCATACCATCCTCAAACGGACGGACAATCAGAGAGGACTATTCAAACTCTTGAAGATCTATTAAGACACTGTGTCCTAGACTTCAAAGAGAGTTGGGATAAGTATTTACCATTGGTGGAATTCTCCTAAAACAACAGTTATAAGGCAAGTATAGGTGTGGCTCCATTTGAAGCATTATATGGACGAAAGTGTCGCTCTCCAATATGTTGGGATGAGGTGGGTGAAACAACATTATTGGCACCCGAGTTGGTACGTATGACTACAGAAAAGATCCAAATAATTCAAAAATGTATACAAACGGCACAGGATCGACAAAAGAGTTATGCGGATCTTCATCGAAAGGACGTGGAATTTAGTATTAGGGATCATGTATTGTTGCGTGTTGCTCCATGGAAGGGAGTTACGAGATTTGGGAAGAGAAGAAAGCTCAATCCACGATTTATTGGTCCATTTCAGATTCTTAACCAAGTAGGAAATGTGGCCTATAGACTCGCGTTACCTCCAACTATGTCTCGTGTTCATAATTTTTTTCACATATCTGTACTTCGTAAATATGTGAAAGACCTGAACCACGTTATTGAGTTAGAACCAGACGAGATAGCCGAAGACTTAACGTACGAAGAGGTACCTGTCAAGATCTTGGATATGAAGGAGCATGTCCTACGCACAAAGGTCATACCACAAGTCAAAGTTTTGTGGAGGAACCATGCTATAGAGGAAATGACCTGGGAGTTGGAAACGGAAATGAAAGTGAGGTATCCTCACCTTTTCGAAACACCAGGTACGTACGTTAATTTTGAGGATGAAATTTCATAAGGAGGGGAGGTTGTAAGACCCCAACTTATTATAAATAAAATTGAATTTCCTTTATTTATTATTTTGAAATAGTAAAGGTTGATTTGATTAATGTGGTTAGTTATGGGTAAAATGCGCAATTATTTTAAATAAGTAAGTGATTGTAAAATATTCATTGTTGTCGGGGAATATTCGTTTGGTCGTGGAATATTCTTGCTGTCGGGGAATATTTGTACGACGGCGTAGCCTTGTGTGGGCCCCATAACGGAAAACGATTGGATGAAGAAAAATACAAATATAAGTTGTTTATAAATAACGGCGTAGTTGTTACCGTTAATACTCTTGAAATACTCGGTGGTTAAAACGCAGTAGCACACGGTATTGCACCAATTATTAATTCTTACGTAAGATGGCACTACTCAATAATTGTTACAATAATTACTGTTCAATATTTTATTTTATTGATTCAATAATTGTTACGTTGATATTTTATATTATTGTTGTTTCAATAATTGTCACTACAAAGTATTTTCCATTATCGGAGCAATAATTCTTATTATTTGAATAATATTATTAGATAATATTATTGGCAATGTCTAGAAAGTTCAGTCTAAGGAGAGGTTTGGTCATCTAATTGTGCGCCAGTAAGGAGAAATCCTTATTGAAAAGCCCTCTCTTTCCTAGGAACGGTCTGGTTGTCAGTATTGCGATTCTGTAATATTATTTGTGAATAATTAATTATTGATTTATATGATGAGGAAAATATTCATTTTATATGGATATAGATGAAGAAAATTTTAATATGACAATTGTTGAAAATTAATATTTTATCTTTTTCTGATAAAATAATTCATTTAAATATATTATTATATTATAATAATATAATAATGGTGATATTTTTACAATGAATGTGGGATATATGAGTATATGAGGAGGAAGAGTATTCTTGTTACTAAAAATATTTAAAACATATTTTTCATGTTTGTGGACCCCCTTTTTTGACTGAAATTTGATTATAGCCTGCAAAATCGTCCGTATGTGGATTTCGGTCAATTTTTGTTTGAAATTTGAAAAAACTTTCTTCTGCAAAGTTGTAGAGAATTAAATTTCCTATGGAATTGACATAAGATTTGATTTTTTCCGATTAAAGGGCTATTTATTATGAATTATTGAAGTTCTGAAGTTCCGAAATAATTAATTTTTGGAGTTTAAAATGTTTTTTTAAGAAAAATGTTTTTAACAAGTTGGTGAGCCCCACTAGTATTGCAAATGTGCCGAGTTCAGTTTTTCAAAGTGGGGGTAGGAAAATTTTATAATTATATTAATATTTTATTAAATTTTCTACTTTGGTGTTCTAAGCAATTTCTTATAAATAGGGTGCTTAGGTTAGAATTAAAAATTACACCAAAAACTAAAGATTTCTCTCTCTATATTATCGAGCGTATTTTTGTGAGCATTTTGATACTTTGAGTGTTGTTATACGGTGCAAGTTCCTTCAGCACTATATCCAATATTACAGTCAGAAGTACTGTCTTTTTGAGGTAAGGGATGCTATTTTTTTTATAAATGATATTATTTCTTTCAATATCATTATGTCAAAATATTGGTAAGATTTTTCTTGTGAATTTTTTGTATTTTAGTGTCGGGGTTACTAGTCACGTATATGACACTATTCACGAATACGGCACTATTCATAGAAAAATTAAATTTTCATTTTTGTCCAAGATATCTATTATGGATAATAGCTTTGATTGTATCTATGTTTTGATCATTCTTGAAATTTACTTCACTATGGTTATTTATGAAGTATTTTTGAACTGAGATTGTTTAAAGTACGAATCCTTAATATTTGTTTTTTTGTTTCACTAGATTCGTATTTTTAAAATATTTTTCATCATCTTTAGTCCTAAATGATCATATTACTGAATATCTTTGGCCTGTATTGCAAAGATGAATGATTTTCTGATGAATATCTTTGGCCTGTAGTGCAAAGATGAATATTTGATTCATGATGTATATTAATTGATGTTACAGGGATAAAATATTGATGATGAACTTTTAAATTCATAGATAATAGTAGATTTCATTCTCTACGTAACTCTTCTATGAATTATTTTTTCCGCTGCGAATATTGATCTGAAATTTGTTGTCTATTATATTCTCTCAAATTTTTCTCTGTTGAAGACTAATGATAATTTGTTCTATATTATCTTAGTCATAATATTTTTTACTAGGCTAGTTGAGCTCACCCTTTTTCCTTTATGTTCCATTTTTTTCTCAGGAGGCGAGAATGTAGCGAGTTCTAGTCGGGGTATGGAATGATAGTTCTAGAGTGTTGTTTTAGTAGACCTCAACTTATTATAAATGAAATTAAATTTCCTCTATTTATTATTTTGAAATAGTAATGGTTGATTTGATTAGTGTGGTTAGTTATGGGTAAAATGCGCAAATATTTTAAGTAAGCAAGTGATTGTAAAATATTCATTGTTGTCGGGGAATATTCGTTTGGTCATGGAATATTCGTACGACGGCGCAACCTTGTGTGGGCCCCATAACAGAAAGCGATTGGATGAAGAAAACGACAAGTATAAGTTATTTATAAATAACGGCGTAGTTGTTACCGTTAATACTGTTGAAATACTCGGTGGTTAAAAAGCAGTAGCACATGGTATTGCACCAATTATTGATTCTTACGTAAGAAGGCACTACTCAGTAATTGTTACAATAATTACTGTTCAATATTTTATTTTATTGATTCAATAATTGCTACGTTGATATTTTATATTATTGTTGTTTCAATAATTGTCACTATAAAGTATTTTCCATTATCGGAGCAATAATTCTTATTATTTGAATAATATTATTAGATAACATTATTGGCAATGTCTAGAAAGTTCTGTCTAAGGAGAGGTTTGGTCACCTAATTGCGCGCCAGTAAGGAGAAATCCTTATTGGAAAGCCCTCTCTTTCCTGGGAACGGTCTAGTTGTCAGTATTGTGATTCTGTAATATTATTTGTGAATAATTAATTATTGATTTATATGATGAGGAAAATATTCATTTTATATGGATATAGATGAAGAAAATTTTAATATGACAATTGTTGAAAATTAATATTTTATCTTTTTCTGATAAAATAATTCATTTAAATATATTATTATATTATAATAATATAATAATGGTGATATTTTTACAATGAATATTAGATATTTGAGTATATGAGGAGGAAGAGTATTCTTGTTACTAAAAATATTTAAAACATGTTTTTCATGTTTGTGGACCCCCTTTTTTGACTGAAAGTTGATTATAGCCTGCAAAATCGTCCGTATGTGGATTTCGGTCAATTTCTGTTTGGAATTTGGAAAAACTTTCTTCTACAAAGTTGTAGAGAATTAAATTTCCTATGGAATTGACATAAGATTTGAATTTTTTTCGATTAAAGGGCTATTTATTATGAATTATTGAAGTTCTGAAGTTCCGAAATAATTAATTTTTGGAGTTTAAAATGTTTTTTTAAGAAAAATGTTTTTAACAAGTTGGTGAGCCCCACTAGTATTGCAAATGTGCTGAGTTCAGTTTTTCAAAGTGGGGGTAGGAAAATTTTATAATTATATTAATATTTTATTAAATTTTCTACTTTGGTGTTCTAAGCAATTTCTTATAAATAGGGTGCTTAAGTTAGAATTAAAAATCACACCAAAAACTAAAGATTTCTCTCTCTATATTATCGAGCGTATTTTAGTGAGTATTTTGACACTTTGAGTGTTGTTATACGGTGCAAGTTCCTTCATTACTATATCCAGTAATACAGTCAGAAGTACTGTCTTTCTGAGGTAAGGGATGCTATTTTTTTTATAAATGATATTATTTCTTTCAATATCATTATGCCAAAATATTGGTAAGATTTTTCTTGTGAATTTTTTGTCTTTTAGTGTCGGGGTTACTAGTCACGTATATGACACTATTCACGAATACGGCACTATTCATAGAAAAATTAAATTTTCATTTTTGTCCAAGATATCTATTATGGATAATAGCTTTGATTGTATCTATGTTTTGATCATTCTTGAAATTTACTTCACTATGGTTATTTATGAAGTATTTTTGAACTGAGATTGTTTAAAGTACGAATCCTTAATATTTGTTTTTTTGTTTCACTGGATTCGTTTTTTTTAAAATATTTTTCATCATCTTTAGTCCTAAATGATCATATTACTGAATATCTTTGGCCTGTATTGCAAAGATGAATGATTTTCTGATGAATATCTTTGGCCTGTAGTGTAAAGATGAATATTTGATTCATGATGTATATTGATTGATGTTACAGGGATAAAATATTGATGATGAACTTTTAAATTCATAGATAATAGTAGATTTCATTCTCTACGTAACTCTTCTATGAATTATTTTTTCCGCTGCGAATATTGATCTGAAATTTGTTGTCTATTATATTCTCTCAAATTTTTCTCTGTTGAAGACTAATGATAATTTGTTCTATATTATCTTAGTCATAATATTCTTTACTAGGCTAGTTGAGCTCACCCTTTTTCCATTATGTTCCATTTTTTTTCTCATGAGGCGAGAATGTAGCGAGTTCTAGTCGGGGTATGGAATGATAGTTCTAGAGTGTTGTTTTAGTAGACCTCAACTTATTATAAATAAAATTAAATTTCCTCTATTTATTATTTTGAAATAGTAATGGTTGATTTGATTAGTGTGGTTAGTTATGGGTAAAATGCGCAAATATTTTAAGTAAGCAAGTGATTGTAAAATATTCATTGTTGTCGGGGAATATTCGTTTGGTCGTGGAATATTCGTACGACGGCGCAACCTTGTGTGGGCCCCATAACAGAAAGCGATTGGATGAAGAAAACGACAAGTATAAGTTATTTATAAATAACGGCGTAGTTGTTACCGTTAATACTGTTGAAATACTCGGTGGTTAAAAAGCAGTAGCACATGGTATTGCACCAATTATTGATTCTTACGTAAGAAGGCACTACTCAATAATTGTTACAGTAATTACTGTTCAATATTTTATTTTATTGATTCAATAATTGCTACGTTGATATTTTATATTATTGTTGTTTCAATAATTGTCACTATAAAGTATTTTCCATTATCGGAGCAATAATTCTTATTATTTGAATAATATTATTAGATAACATTATTGGCAATGTCTAGAAAGTTCTGTCTAAGGATAGGTTTGGTCACCTAATTGCGCGCAAGTAAGGAGAAATCCTTATTGGAAAGCCCTCTCTTTCCTGGGAACGGTCTAGTTGTCAGTATTGTGATTCTGTAATATTATTTGTGAATAATTAATTATTGATTTATATGATGAGGAAAATATTCATTTTATATGGATATAGATGAAGAAAATTTTAATATGACAATTGTTGAAAATTAATATTTTATCTTTTTCTGATAAAATAATTCATTTAAATATATTATTATATTATAATAATATAATAATGGTGATATTTTTACAATGAATATTAGATATTTGAGTATATGAGGAGGAAGAGTATTCTTGTTACTAAAAATATTTAAAACATGTTTTTCATGTTTGTGGACCCCCTTTTTTGACTGAAAGTTGATTATAGCCTGCAAAATCGTCCGTATGTGGATTTCGGTCAATTTCTGTTTGGAATTTGGAAAAATTTTCTTCTGTAAAGTTGTAGAGAATTAAATTTCCTATGGAATTGACATAAGATTTGAATTTTTCTGATTAAAGGGCTATTTATTATGAATTATTGAAGTTCCGAAGTTCCGAAATAATTAATTTTTGGAGTTTAAAATGTTTTTTTTAAGAAAAACGTTTTTAACAAGTTGGTGAGCCCTACTAGTATTGCAAATGTGCCGAGTTCAGTTTTTCAAAGTGGGCGTAGGAAAATTTTATAATTATATTAATATTTTATTAAATTTTCTACTTTGGTGTTCTAAGCAATTTCTTATAAATAGGGTGCTTAGGTTAGAATTGAAAATCACACCAAAAACTAAAGATTTCTCTCTCTATATTATCGAGCGTATTTTTGTGAGCATTTTGATACTTTGAGTGTTGTTATACGGTGCAAGTTCCTTCAGCACTATATCCAGTATTACAGTCAGAAGGACTGTCTTTCTGAGGTAAGAGATGCAATTTTTTTTTATAAATGATATTGTTTCTTTCAATATCATTATGCCAAAATATTGGAAAGATTTTTCTTGTGAATTTTTTGTCTTTTAGTGTCGGGGTTACTATTCACGTATATGACACTATTCACGAATACGACACTATTCATAGAAAAATTAAATTTTCATTTTTGTCCAAGATATCTATTATGGATAATAGCTTTGATTGTATCTATGTTTTGATCATTCTTGAAATTTACTTTACTATGGTTATTTATGAAGTATTTTTGAACTGAGATTGTTTAAAGTATGAATCCTTAATATTTGTTTTTTTGTTTCACTGGATTCATTTTTTTAAAATATTTTTCATCATCTTTAGTCCTAAATGATCATATTACTGAATATCTTTGGCCTGCATTGCAAAGATGAATGATTTTCTGATGAATATCTTTGGCCTGTAGTGCAAAGATGAATATTTGATTCATGATGTATATTGATTGATGTTACAGGGATAAAATATTGATGATGAACTTTTAAATTCATAGATAATAGTAGATTTCATTCTCTACGTAACTCTTCTATGAATTATTTTTTCCGCTGCGAATATTGATCTGAAATTTGTTGTCTATTATATTCTCTCAAATTTTTCTCTGTTGAAGACTAATGATAATTTGTTCTATATTATCTTAGTCATAATATTCTTTACTAGGCTAGTTGAGCTCACCCTTTTTCCTTTATGTTCCATTTTTTTTTCAGGAGGCGAGAATGTAGCGAGTTCTAGTCGGGGTATGGAATGATAGTTCTAGAGTGTTGGTTTAGTAGACCTCAACTTATTATAAATGAAATTGAATTTCTCTATTTATTATTTTGAAATAGTAATGGTTGATTTGATTAGTGTAGTTAGTTATGGGTAAAATGCGCAAATATTTTAAATAAGCAAGTGATCGTAAAATATTCATTGTTGTCGGGGAATATTCGTTTGGTAGTGGAATATTCTTGCTGTCGGGGAATATTCATACGACGGTGCAGCCTTGTGTGGGCCCCATAACGGAAAGCGATTGGATGAAGAAAACGATAAGTATAAGTTTTTTATAAATAATGGCGTAGTTGTTACCGTTAATACTGTTGAAATACTCGGTGGTTAAAACGCAGTAGCACACGGTATTACACCAATTATTGATTTTTACGTAAGAAGACACTATTCAATAATTGTTACAGTAATTACTATTCAATATTTTATTTTATTGATTCAATAATTGCTAGGTTGATATTTTATATTATTATTATTTTAATAATTGTCACTACACAATATTTTCCATTATCGGAGCAATAATTCATATTATTTGAATAATATTATTAGATAACAATATTGGTAATGTCTAGAAAGTTCTATCTAAGGAGAGATTTGGTCACCTAATTGCGCGCCAGTAAGGAAAAATCCTTATTGGAAAGCCCCCACTTTCCTAGGAACGGCCTGATTGTCAGTATTGTTATTCTGTAATATTATTTGTGAATAATTAATTATTGATTTATATGATGAGAAAAATATTCATTTTATGTGGATATAGATGGAGAAAATTTTAATGCGACAATTGTTGAAAATTAATATTTTATATTTTTCTGATAAAATAATTTATTTAAATATATTATTATATTATAATAATATAATAATGGTGATATTTTTACAATGAATGTGGGATATATGAGTATATGAGGAAGAAGAGTATTTTTGTTACTAAAATTATTTAAAACATGTTTTTCATGTTTGTGGACCCCATTTTTTGACTAAAATTTGATTATAGCCTGCAAAATCATCCGTATATGGATTTCGGTTAATTTCTGTTTTGAATTTGGAAAAACTTTCTTCTGCAAAGTTGTAGAGAATTAAATTTCCTATGAAATGGACATAAAATTTGAAATTTTCCGATTAAAGGGCTATTTATTATGAATTATTGAAGTTCCGAAGTTCCGAAATAATTAATTTTTGGAGTTTAAAATGTTTTTTTTTAAGAAAAACGTTTTTAACAAGTTGGTGAGCCCCACTAGTATTGCAAATGTGCCGAGTTCAGTTTTTCAAAGTGGGCGTAGGAAAATTTTATAATTATATTAATATTTTATTAAATTTTCTGCTTTGGTGTTCTAAGTAATTTTTTATAAATAGGGTACTTAGGTTAGAATTGAAAATCACACCAAAAACTAAAGATTTCTCTCTCTATATTATCGAGCGTATTTTAGTGAGTATTTTGACACTTTGAGTGTTGTTATACGGTGCAAGTTCCTTCATTACTATATCCAGTAATACAGTCAGAAGTACTGTCTTTCTGAGGTAAGGGATGCTATTTTTTTTATAAATGATATTATTTCTTTCAATATCATTATGACGAAATATTGGTAAGATTTTTCTTGTGAATTTTTTGTCTTTTAGTGTCGGGATTACTATTCACGTATATGACACTATTCATAGAAAAATTAAATTTTCATTTTTGTCCAAGATATCTATTATGGATAATAGCTTTGATTGTATCTATGTTTTGATCATTCTTGAAATTTACTTCACTTTTGTTATTTATGAAGTATTTTTGAATTGAGATTGTTTAAAGTACGAATCCTTAATATTTGTTTTTTTGTTTCACTGGATTCGTTTTTTTTAAAATATTTTTCATCATCTTTAGTCCTAAATGATCATATTACTTAATATCTTTGGCCTGTATTGCAAAGATGAATGATTTTCTGATGAATATCTTTGGCCTGTAGTGCAAAGATGAATATTTGATTCATGATGTATATTGATTGATGTTACAGGGATAAAATATTAATGATGAACTTTTAAATTTATAGATAATAGTAGATTTCATTCTCTACGTAACTCTTCTATGAATTATTATTTCTGCTGCGAATATTGATCTAAAATTTGTTGTCTATTATATTCTCTCAAATTTTTCTCTGTTGAAGACTAATGATAATTTGTTCTATATTATCTTAGTCATAATATTCTATACTAGGCTAGTTGAGCTCACCTTTTTTCCTTTATGTTCCATTTTTTTTCAGGAGGGGAGAATGTAGCGAGTTCTAGTCGGGGTATGGAATGATAGTTCTAGAGTGTTGTTTTAGTAGACCTCAACTTATTATAAATGAAATTGAATTTCTTCTATTTATTATTTTGAAATAGTAATGGTTGATTTGATTAGTGTGGTTAGTTATAGGTAAAATGCGCAAATATTTTAAATAAGCAAGTGATTGTAAAATATTCATTGTTGTCGGGGAATATTCGTTTGGTCGTGGAATATTCGTACGACGGCGCAACCTTGTGTGGGCCCCATAACAGAAAGCGATTGGATGAAGAAAACGAAAAGTATAAGTTATTTATAAATAACGGCGTAGTTGTTACCGTTAATACTGTTGAAATACTCGGTGGTTAAAACGCAGTAGCACATGGTATTGCACCAATTATTGATTCTTACGTAAGAAGGCTCTACTCAATAATTGTTACAGTAATTACTGTTCAATATTTTATTTTATTGATTCAATAATTGTTACGTTGATATTTTATATTATTGTTGTTTCAATAATTGTCACTACAAAGTATTTTCCATTATCGGAGCAATAATTCTTATTATTTGAATAATATTATTAGATAACATTATTGGCAATGTCTAGAAAGTTCTGTCTAAGGAGAGGTTTGGTCACCTAATTGCGCGCCAGTAAGGAGAAATCCTTATTGGAAAGCCCTCTCTTTCCTGGGAACGGTCTGGTTGTCAGTATTGTGATTCTATAATATTATTTGTGAATAATTAATTATTGATTTATATGATGAGAAAAATATTCATTTTATATGGATATAGATGAAAAAAATTTTAATATGACAATTTTTGAAAATTAATATTTTATCTTTTTCTAATAAAATAATTCATTTAAATATATTATTATATTATAATAATATAATAATGGTGATATTTTTACAATGAATGTGTGATATATGAGTATATGAGGAGGAAGAGTATTCTTGTTACTAAAAATATTTAAAACATGTTTTTCATGTTTGTGGACCCCTTTTTTTGACTGAAATTTGATTATAGCCTGCAAAATCATCCATATGTGGATTTCGGTCAATTTCTGTTTGGAATTTGGAAAAACTTTATTCTGCAAAGTTGTAGAGAATTAAATTTCCTATGGAATTAACATAAGATTTGAATTTTTCTGATTAAAGGGCTATTTATTATGAATTATTAAAGTTCCGAAGTTCCGGAATAATTAATTTTTGGAGTTTAAAATGTTTTTTTAAGAAAAACGTTTTTAACAAGTTGGTGAGCCCCACTAGTATTGCAAATGTGCTGAGTTCAATTTTTCAAAGTGGGCGTAGGAAAATTTTATAATTATATTAATATTTTATTAAATTTTCTGTTTTGGTGTTCTAAGCAATTTTCTATAAATATGGTGCTTAGGTTAGAATTGAAAATCACACTAGAAACTAAAGATTTCTCTCTCTCTCTCTCTCTATATTATCGAGCGTATTCTTGTGAGCATTTTGATACTTTGAGTGTTGTTATACGGTGCAAGTTCCTTCAGCACTATATCTAGTATTACAGTCAGAAGTACTGTCTTTTTGAGGTAAGGGATGTTATTTTTTTTATAAATGATATTATTTCTTTCAATATCATTATGCCGAAATATTGGTAAGATTTTTCTTGTGAAATTTTTGTCTTTTAGTGTCGAGGTTACTATTCACGTATACGACACTATTCACGAATACGACCCTATTCACAAAAAAATTAATTTTTTATTTTTGTCCAAGATATCTATTATGGATACAAGCTTTGATTGTATTCATGTTTTGATCATTCTTGAATTTTACTTCACTATAGTTATTTATGAAGTATTTTTGAACTGAGAATGTTTAAAGTACGAATCCTTAATATTTGTTTTTTTTTGTTTCACTGGATTCATTTTCTTTAAAATATTTTTCATCATCCTCGGTCCTAAATGATTATATTACTGAATATCTTTGGCCTGTAGTGCAAAGATGAATGATTTTCTGATTAATATCTTTGGCCTGTAGTGCAAAAATGAATATTTGATTCATGATGTATATTGATTGATGTTACAGGGATAAAATATTGATGATGAACTTTTAAATTCATAGATAATAGTAGATTTCATTCTCTACGTAAATCTTCTATGAATTATTATTTCCGCTGAGTCTCAGCGATAAAATTGATGATGAACTTTTAAATCATAGAAGATAGAAGATATCATGCTCTACTTGAATCTTCTAATGGATTATTTATTTTGCTGTAGTTAAACTTGTTGTATATTGTATTCTATCAGTTTAGCACTGTTGAAGGCTAACGATAATTTATTTTGTATTATCTTAGTCATAATATTCTTTACTGGGCTAGTTAAGCTCACCCTTTGCTTTCATTGTTCTCTTCAGGAAATGAGAATATAGATGGGACTAGTCGAAGAACGGAGTGATGGTCCGAGATGGTGGTTATAGTAGTCCTCACTATTTTATAAATAGTGTGTTAATAATTGTAATGAGGACTCTATTTGAGTTTGGATATTGTCTACGAGACAATATTCGTGTTAAAACACTCAGCTTTTGTTTGTCGTATTGTATTAATGAAGTTTGTATTTGAATTTTATACCATGTATTTGACGACTCAGAATGAGTGATGTATACCTATTTTGGGGGCATCACAGATCTTGGATACTTTTTGCTAACCCTAAAATTGAAGAATGATTGGAGGCTTGAAGCAAGGAGACTTGTTACGAAGGAAGATCAAGATAAAAGGCTAAGGAGGATATCAAGGATTGCTTCAAAAGAGTTTTTTCTTTCTTTTTTATCTTTTTATTTTGTAATTCTTGGATGATGGTTTACTTGTGGATTGCGGTTATTAATTCAGTCATAAACTAAATTCTATTTAAGATTGCAATGGAACTTGATGAATAGCTTTAATTGATTTACTTCTTGTTGATTGTTATTGATTATTTGGGATTTTCTATTATATATTGCATTCAATTAATTAATTGTTTGATCAAAAATTAGCGTGATAATCTATACAAAATTGGAAGATGGATTATAGGTTTAGACATGGATATAATTATAGCATAAGATTATGATTTCTACATTAGATGGAATTTATAATTTGTGTATAGGATAGAAATATACATATATGCCTTATGTGATCGAATAGAGAACTTGTGCGTGAAATTCTTGTTAATTCCAATTCACATAGGAATACTGTGGGTTGATTAATTAGAGTAATTTTTCTAATTTTAATTTATTGGATTTAGGAAGAGTTGTTTATAAATCATCGGAAGATGTTTATAAATCCTAATGAGTTCTTGGGTAACATTCCTTATTAACTAATATAATTCAAGAGGAAGTACTGACATTAGAGTGAATCATCAAGAGAAATTGTAATCTTAAGCTTTTTTATTTGAATTTAATTCTTGGCAGTTAGTGATTAGTTAGTTTAGTACTTTATTTTTATAATTCAACAACTTTTATCGGATTGTTTAAATAAAATTGATTTGATTATGAGTTAGTACTTGGTAATTATTATTAAATATTTCTTTGTGAATTCGACACTCCCTTATCATTATATTACTTATGGACTGCGTATACTTACGTATTTTGCTAGTATAGATTTATGCAAACAACATGAAAATGAGCCGCTCTCAGGAAAGGAGCAGGCACATAAGCCGCTCCTGTGGTGCAAGCGGCAAAGGCAAAGGAAGGATCGAATGGAGAAGGCAGGTGGCCTCTTCGTAGACTAGAGTTCAGGATATGCGAGATTCATCCCCCCAGAGAAACAAGTCCAAGGCACTTGCTCGGAGGTTAGTAGAGCTGGAGAAGAAACTTGCGATCCCCAATCAAGAGAAAGAGACTCCGATTGACCCAACATCACCGTTTTCCCTGGAGATTGATCGGGTTCGGGCTGACCTGAATAAGAAGGCCCCACATATGGAGAGTTATAATGGTACAGGAGACCCGTATGATCATAGCCATACATATGACTGGCTAATGAAGTATTATGACAACTAAGATGCGACCAAGTGCTAAATGTTCGTCACAACTCTGAGGGAAAGAAGCCAGACAATGGATGATGTCATTTACCCCGAACTCAATCTCGTTGTGGAAGGAGCTCTACGATAAGTTTCATGGCTATCTCGGGAGCAACAAGAGGAGGGGAAAACTGACTGGTTCTTTGGTTCATATCAGATAGTATTCTAGTGAGACTTTCATGTAGTATGTGAAGAGATTCTAGGAGGCGGTTGGACATGTGACATACTTGAATGGACCTCAGGCCCTCGGATATTTCCAGACAGGATTAAACGTGGTGAGATCTCAAAAGTTGGTAAAGGATTTGATTTTGAATATCCCGAAAGATTTGGCGAAAGCTAATGATGGAGCCGAAGGATTCATCGCAATTAAGGAGGCCATGGGTAGTCTAAAGCCAAACGCTATAAAAAAGCCAAAGGATCGGGATAGGAGTAACCCTCCCAGGTCAAACAACCAGCCGAATAAGAGTTACAACAATGGCGGTTCGGGAGGAGGCCAACCCTCATTCCCGAACCGTGGGGTCAATAAAGTTTATACCCCCCTTAATACAAATTGTGTAACAATATTGGAGGTGATGAAAGATAAGTCATACTTCGAAACTCGCCTGAACAACACTTGTAGAGAGAGGGGGATCCAGAATAAGTATGGTAATTACCATTAGGCTGCTTGACACTCCAACAAAGTCTGCAGGAATCTGAAGAATTTGATTGAGAATAATGTTTAGATTGGGGAGTTTGTTCAATATGTTGCAGGACGAGAGGGTTCGGGGATAAGACAGAATAACAATAACCAAGACCTAACCCCTCAACCACAATAACAACCCGATCAAACTCAGGCAGCTCGTCGGGTGGTGGATGTAATCACGGGTTGGTCGGGTGGAAAGCTGACTGGAAAGAAGAGACATGATGTGATAGATTTTGTGATTCTGTGTATCTGAACAGCCTTCCAGGAGCGATCGACAATACCCTGGAATGACTATTTCTTTTTACGATAAGGATTACCTATCAAAACCTATTGAGTCGTACGAAGGGGCTTTGGTCATCACTGCAGAAGTTAGTTGGTGGATATGAAGAGGATTATAATCGATAATGGTTCCTCGATCAACATATTATATGCCAACGCGTATCAATGGATGGATTTAGAAGGCAAGAAGATGGAAATCGTGTAGGAGCCTCCTCTTTATGGGTTTATCAATGACCCGGTTCGGGTGGCTGGTGTTATCGAGTTTTCAGTCATCTTCGGAACCGCTCTTTGACAAGTTGAAGTGATCTGCATATTTTTTGTGGTGCATGTGGATTTGACATACAATGCAATTCTGGGAAGGCCGACATTGACTACTTTACAGGCGGTGACATCTATACCTCATTGCAAGATAAAGTTTCCCCACACTAAACGGTGTCAGTGAAGTTTCTCGGGATCTTGACTAGCAAAGAGATGTTATCGGAATGTTTTAAACTCTTCGGGAGTAGGGGTTAGTAGGCAAAGGTAGACCATGACGATCGAGGTCGAGCCGTTCATCGAAGGAAGTATAGAGCCTCTTTCTTTATCAGCCAAAGAGAAAAAAGATATTAAATTGATCTTGGGGAAGAATGATAAAACTATAAAGATTGGGTCAGTATTACATGAGCCATTTCAGACGAGATTGATAGATTTGCTTTGGGTGTATGAATACATCTTCACATGGGTTCCCAGTGATATGCCAGGGATCGAAGAGTCTATTATTGTGTACTGTTTGAATGTAGACCTTTCCAGGAAACCAGTTCAGTAGGAAAGGATAATCTTTGCCCCAGAGCGGTAGAAGATTATTGATGATGAGGTGGCCAAACTGTTAGCGACCGACTTCATATTTGAGATGGATTATCTAGAATGGCTGATGAATGTTGTGTTGGTTTGGATGTAGAATGGTAAGTGGAAGATCTGCATCAATTATATTGATTTGAATAAGGCGTGTCCGAAGGACTTCTATCCACTTCAACACATCGACCAGCTAATTGGTGCTACATTGGGATATGCTTTGTTGAGCTTTATGGATGCTTTTTTGGGATACAATCAAATTTCAATGCATAAGGAGGATATCCCGAAGATGAACTTTATCACGCTCCAGGCTGCTGAATGTCGGTTCCACTTACTAGAGAATGATGAACTATGTGTTTTGGAAACAGTTGGGCCTAAGCATGGAAGTGTATGTGGACGATATGATCATCAAAATCTTATTTGTTTGGGAGCATTTGGATCACCTAGAAGACTATTTCCAGATTGTTCAGCATTATAATATTCGGCTGAACCCGACGAAGTGCACTTTTGGCCTTGGTTCGGGGAAGTTCCTTGGTTATTTGGTAAGCAAAAGGGGAATTAAAGCTAATACAGATAAGATTAAGGCAATACTAGATATAAAGTCTCTATAATATTTTAAAGATGTTCAAAAGTTAACGGGTCGGATCGTGGCATTAAGGATGTTCATGTCCAAGTTGGCGGAAAGGTGTTTGTCTTTTTTTGACACACTGAAAGGGCCAAAGAACTAGAAGACATTTTAGTGGACTTTGGAGTGTGAGGATGATTTTCAAGGATCAAGAAGTATTTGTCTTCGACACCTATGTCTACTATGTTAATCACACCCTTCAGGATGGGGAGACCAGATATCCGAATTTGAAGAAATTTACTTAAGCCTCGATAATGTCCAATCAAAAGCTTCAGCATTATTTTTAGGGAAGATTGATAGTGGTATATACAGATCATCATTTGAAGAAGATTTTGAACGAACCAGATATATCAGGACATCTTGAAACTTGGGCTATGGAACTGACATAGTTAGGCTTTTGCCGACTTTGTGGTGGAGTGTTCTTTTTTCGAACTCAACTCGGCTGATCAAACAGAGGTGGTGGGTACAGTCTCGGACGTTCAGCCAGTTCAGACTTAATGTACACTGTATATGGATGGATCTTCAACATCTGACGTTAGTGGAACTAAAGTAATTTTAACAAGTCCCGAGGGGTTCAAGATGCAGCAGACTATTCGTTTTGAGTTCAAGGTAACAAATAATGAAGTCGAGTATGAAGCGATTCTAGGAGATTCTAGGTGACTCACAATTGGTGGTTAAATAGATATTGGGGGAGTACCAGGGGCCAAAGATTACTAAGTATCTAGCCAAAGTCAAGGATCGAATCCATTATTTTAGTTCTTTTATTTTTCAAGGGGTAAATCGGTCGAATAACACCATTGTCGATGCTTTGGCCAGATTAGCCACAATAGATGCGAGCTCCTTCAGTGGGTCGGTTTACTTAGAGGTCTTGAATGTACCAAGTGTTCAAAGGACAAAAGTGATGGTGGTGGAACGTTCAGACTGTTGACTTAATCCTTATATAGACTATCTTGCAGATGGCGTGTTACTTTCGAATCAGATGCTAATAAAGAAGATAAAGTACAGGAGTTCAAAATTCATAGTTATCGACGGGGATCCATATCGATGTGCGTTCTCTTTGCCCTTGCTGAAATGTTTAGTTCCATATGAGGCTGAGTGTGACGCCCTCAAAATAGGTATACATCACCCATTCTGAGTCCTCAGATATGTGGTACTGAATACAAATACAAACTTCATTATACAACTGTCGTGTAAAATACGACAAAACATAGCTGAGAGTTTTAGCATGAATATTGTCTTCTAGATAATATACATACTCAAATTCAATCTTATTACAATTATTATCACACTATTTCACAGAATAGTAAGGACTACTAATGCAATCATCTGGACCGTCAATCCATTCCCCGACTAGTCCCAACTATATTCTCATTTCCTAAAGAGAACAATGAAAGAAAGGGTCAGCTCAACTAGCCCAGTAAGAAATATTATGACTAAGATAATGCAGAATAAATTATCATTAGCCTTCAACAGTATAACAACTGATATAATATAATAGACAACAAGTTTTAGATCAACAACTGCAGTGGAATAAGCAAACCATTAGAAGAGTCAAGTAGATCATGATATCTACTATCTTCTATGATTTAAAAACTTTATCATCAATTTTATCGCTGAGACTCAGCTTAATAAATAATCCACATCATCGAATCATCTCTGCACTACGGGCCAATGATATTCTTTAGTATCAGGAACACGAGTTATCCACGCACTACAAGCCAAGGATATTTGTGTATTCATCAATGGTCAAGATCACGCCATAAAACAATTCATCTTTACACCCTTGGCCGAAGAGAACCCATAGTCATGATCATACCAAAAATTGTCCATCAATGCACTACGGGCCAATGAAGACTTTTACCACATCATTTGTAACATTACGATCATGATTATACCGAATAATCCCTGGTCATAATCATACCAAGTCCATCTATGCACTACGGATGACTTTCATAAAAATATAAGTATGGGGATGATGACAATGATATAATAATTTAATCAAATGAGATCAAGGATAAATTTTAAAGATTTATAATTTAATTTATCCAGAATTCAATAACTTTCAAATTGTAAACATGATACTATTTTGTGGAGTAAAATTCAAGAATAATATTGTATCAAAAATGATTTGGACCAAAAAGAAATCAATTTTTGCAATAAATAGTGCCCCGGGTGAATAGTACCCGAGTGAATAGTACCCCACGAATAGTAATTGGGAATAGTAACCCCATAAATAGTACTCCAGTATGAAAAGGTTAAAACTTATCAAGAATGCTCAGAATAATATTTCCATGAAAAGATACTGGATGAAGCGCAAATATCAAGGATATTATACTAATTTTATGGAGTATTGAAGCCAAAACTTTAACAAAAAGAGTATATAATTCAAAATCTGAAACGAAATAATATTACTTACATACTACAGAGTATGGAAGAAAATATAATTTATTTTGAATACTGAAAAAATAATATCTCTTACGAATATTGAACGGATATAATATTACTTACGAATATTAAACGAAGATAATATTCCTACGAATATTGAATAAAAACAATATTCTTTATGAATATTGAACGAAAATAATATTCATACGAATACAAAAAAATAATATCTCTTCTGAATATGAAAAAAATAATATCACTTACCTTAAAAATAGAGCAATTACAACTGGTATAGCAGATATATTCTTGAAGAAAACTTTCACTATTTTTTACATTCAAAGCTTCCTAAAACTCGAAAGAAATACGCTCAATATTATAGAAGAAGAATTCTCTGATTCTAGTGAGTTTTTCAATTCTAAATAAGCATCCTATTTATAGGAGAATGAAATGATACTATTTAGAAAAATTATCACGGACCAACAATAGGACTTCGAAAGAATCACGGGCGGAAGAAAAATAAACACAGGCGTCCTTTTTTTTCCCTTCAAATTATTAATATAATATTCAATAAAATATAATATATTCTATTTTTCATAAAAAAATAAAACTTATTATATAATATATAATATATATATATATATATATATATATTAACAAATGTTATTTGAAAAAAACAAACCCTTCCCGTGAAAATTTTTAGATTCCTTCCCCCCAATTCCTTCTTCCAACATGTGGGCCCCACTTACATGTCATTATCATATATATGACTAAGATAATGCAGAATAAGTTATCATTAGCCTTCAACAATGTAAAACTAATAGATTATAATAGACAACAAGTTTAACTGCAGCGGAACAAGCAATCCATTAGAAGAGTCAAGTAGAGCATGATATCTACTATCTTCTATGATTTAAAAAGTTTATCATTAACTTTATTGCTGGGACTCAGCTTAATAAATAGATCACATCATCGAATCATCCCTGTACTACGGGCCAAGGATATTCATTAGTATCACGTCCACAAATTATTATAGCACTATGGGCCAAGAATTATTCGTGTAATCATCAATGGTCATGACTATACCGAATTATCCCTGGTCATAATCATACCAATCAACAGTCCATCTATGCACGTAAGCCAAAGATGACTTTCATCACAATATAAGCATGAGGATGATGACAATGATATAAGAATTCAATTAAAAGAAAAAAGGATAAATTTTTATAGATTTATAATTTAATTTACCAGAATTTAATAATGTCCAAATTTTCAACATGATACTGCTTTGTGGAGTAAAATTCAAGAATAATATCCATGTATCAAAAATAATTTGGATATAAAAGAAATAAATTTTTTGGTGAATAGTACCTTGTGACCTTGTGAATAGTACTTCAGAAATAGTACTCCGTGAATAGTACCCCGACATGAAAAGTGCCCCAAATACTCGAGTGAATAATATTTGAGTGAATAGTAATCGGGTGAATAGGAACCCATGAATAGTAAATCGTGAATAGTATCCCGACATGAAAAGTGCCAATAATATTATAGTGAATAGTAACCGGGTGAATAGTAACTGGGTGAATAGTAACCCATGAATAGTAACTCGTGAATAGTACTTTGGGTGAAAATATTGATATTTAATAAGAAAGTTCATATCAATATTCCAATAAAATTATATTGTATGAAGCGCAAAACTCACGGATATTCCACTAATTTCAAGGATTATAGAAGCAATACTTACCATAGTAAGTTTAGATTTAAGAATATGAAAAGAAATAACATACGAAAACTGTAAATGGATTTTCACCTGTCATACGGTACATAATCCGCGTACACAGGATATTCCGGCATACTTAAGGATGAATATGAAAAATAGTATTGCTTATGAATACGAAAGAAATAATACCCCTTACCTTAGTAGACTGTTGGATACTGCAAAAGTGAAGTAGCAGAATAATCTTCTTCTTTCTCTCTATAGTTTCTCTCTACATATTGTCTCTTGTGAATCTCTTGTGATTGATTTAATTTTAAAACCACCATCAATGGTCCAGATTGATTTACTATTAAACCACCATCAATGGTCCAGATTGATTTACTATTAAAACCACTACCAATGGTTCAGATTGATTTAACTTATTACACTTTAGTAACACTAAAGTTTTCTACATTTGCATTATTCCCCTCTAACTTTTGTAATTCACTTATCTTAAATAAACACATTCTTAATACTTCAAAAATTATTCATCGTTAATATTATAACTCACAATATTTAACAACCAGATCATTCCCAGGAAAAAGGAGGCTTTCCAATAAGGTTTTCTCCCTATTGGCGCGCAATTAGGTGACCAAACCTCTCCTCGACAGAACTTTCTAGACATTGTAAATATTATAAATAATAATATGAATAACTTTGTTGTCTCAATTATTGATTTAATAATATAAAATATTATGCATATAATAATTTGACAATAATTGAATCGAATAACGTGAGATACTATGCAACAATTACTGTAGCAATAATTGAGTATAAATGAGTGACTTCTCACGTAAGCATCAATAATCAATACCGTGTGCTACTATACAACCAGGCGTATTACTGTACTTTTACCACTGGATAGTTCAGCAGTTTAACGGTAAAACTTTCATTGCTATTTTTATAAAAAGATATTTCTGTTGTTTTCTAACTACGACAATACTTTCGTTGTGGGGTCCACCAATGATTGTGCCGTCGTACGAATATTCCCTGTTAAAATGAATATTCCCCGACCAATCGAATATTTACTGACACAACGAATATTTTATATCAACTTGCTTACTTTGAAAAATTTTCTGAATATTACCCACAGCTATAACATTATATCATATCCACACCATAATATTCAAAAATATATTTCGAGAAAAATTATTCTTTATTCAAAAAAGTTGGGCTCTTACAACCTCCCTTTCTTATGAAATTTTGTCCTTGAAATTATGGTACGTACCTGATATGTCGAAGAGGTGAGGATACCTTGATTTCATTTCAGATTCTAACTCCTAGGTCATTTTCTCCACATCGTGGTTTCTCCACAAAACTTTGACTTGAGGTATAACCTTGGAGCATAGAATATGATCATTCTTATCCAAGATTTTAACAGCTACCTCTTCATACGTTAAATCTTCCTCTATCTCGTCTGGTTCTAATTCAATAATGTGGTTCGGGTCTTTCACATATTTACGTAACATAGATATGTGAAAAACGTTATGAACACGAGATATACTTGGCGGTAAGTCGAGTCTATAGGCCCAAGTTTCTACTCGATCAAGGATTACAAATGGGCCAATGAATCGAGGATTGAGCTTTCCTCTCTTTCCAAATGTCGTAACTCCTTTCCATGGAGCAACATGTAACAACACATGATCTCCAATATTGAATTCCACGTCCTTTCGATGAAGATCAGCATAACTCTTTTGTTGATCTTGTGAGGTTTTTATACGTTGTCAGATCGTTTGAATATTTTTCGTATTCATACGTACCAACTCCGGTCCTAACAACGTTGCTTCACGTACCTTATCCCAGCATATTGGAGAACGACACTTTCTTCCATACAACGCCTCAAATGGAGCCATGCCAATACTTGCTTGATAACTGTTATTGTAGGAAAACTCTACAAATGGTAAGAACTTATCCCAACTTCCTTTGAAATCAAGGACACAAAGTCTTAATAAATCCTCAAGAGTTTGAATACTTCTCTCTGATTGTTCGTTCATTTGAGGATGATACGCCGAACTAAATTGTAAATCTGTGCCCATAGCTTTTTGTAAACTAACCCAAAATCTTGAAGTGAATCTTGGGTCTCGATCAAAAACAATGGATTAAATAATTTTTTACCGATTATTTTGAAAAATGGGTAAATGGGGGTCCATAAAATAAGTAAAATTTACATCAAATATTTCATAAAAATCCCCTCGATATTTTTAACAACATTATCATTTTTGAATTTTCGAATTTTGACTTTTTCTAAAAAAGTCAACTATTGACTTTTTGACCAAAAAGTCAACCCCAGAATTTTTTGTGTTTATAGTCTATTTTTACTAATTTTATCGTTCTGGACTCAAATATCACGTCCGCATCTCCAAATTCAACTCCGAACTCAAATTTGATTTTTAATAACATTTATTCATTATTATTATAACTTACAATATTAACAACCAGGTCGTTCCCAGGAAAGATGGGGCTTTCCGATAAGGATTTCTACCTATTGGCGCACAATTAGATGACCTAACCTCTCCTTGACAGAACTTTTAGACATTGTTAATTATACAAATAATAATATGAATAACTTGTCATCTCAATTATTGATTTAATAATATAAAATATTGTAATAATAATTGAATCAAATAACGTGAGATACTATGCAACAATTACTGTAATAATAAATGAATAAAATTGAGTGAGTTCTCACGTAAGCATCAATAATCAATACTGTATGCTATTATGCAACCACACGTATTAATGTACTTTTATCACCGGGTAATTCAACAGTTAACGGTAAAACTTTCGCCGTTATTTTTATAAAAAGATATTTTTGTCGTTTTCTCATTCCGACAATAATTCCGTTGTGGGGTCCACCAATGATTGTGTCGTCGTATGAATATTCGCTGTTAAAATGAATAGTCCCCGACCAATCGAATATTTTATAACAACTTGCTTACTTTGAAAATTTTTTAAATATCACCCTTAACTTTTACCTTTTATCAATTTACTAAATAAAATAATAATTATAAGAAAATTGAATACTTTTATTTTATAAAATTCAGGATCTCACAATCTCCCCTCCTTATGAAATTTCACCCTCAAAATTTATGTACGTACCTGATATTCGAAGAGATGAGAATTGCTTTCTTTTCGGATTGTACCTTCCCGGTTATTTCCTCTCTATCATGATTTTCCCATTTCTCATCTCTTATATTTCAGATATCATTCTAGAATATAGTTTTAAAATAAGGGTTAATTGATATGCCACATATTATCCCTATACTCTGACCGGCCAATTAAATACCAAATAAACTTAGGTAGGTCATACTAGCGAAGGAATTACCCGTCTCTCCCCTATTGTTCTAGTCTCACATCACAGCCAGGAATCATATCCCTAAGCTTTGATACCAACTGTGACTCCCCCAAAATAGGTATACATCACCATTCCGAGTCGCCAGATACGTGGTACTGAATACAAATACAAACTTAATTATACAACTTTCGTGTAAAATACGACAAAACATAGCTGAGAGTTTTAGCACGAATATTGTCTTCTAGACAATATCCATACTCAAATTCAATCTTATTACAATTATTATCACACTATTTCACAGAATAGTAAGGACTACTAATGCAATCATCTGGACCGTCAATCCATTCCCCGACTAGTCCCAGCTATATTCTCATTTCCTAAAGAAAACAATGAAAGAAAGGGTGAGCTCAACTAGCCCAGTAAGAAATATTATGACTAAGATAATACAGAATAAATTATCCTTAGCCTTCAACAGTATAACAACTGATATAATATAATAGACAACAAGTTTTAGATCAACAACTGCAGCGGAATAAACAATCCATTAGAAAAGTCAAGTAGAGCATGATATCTACTATATTCTATAATTTAAAAAGTTTATCATCAATTTTATCGATGAGACGACTTAATAAATAATCCATATCATCGAATCATCCCTGCACTACGGGCCAAGGATATTCTTTAGTATCACGACCACGAGTTATCCATGCACTACGGGCTAAGGATATTCGTGTATTCATCAATGGTCATGATCATGCCATAAAATAATTCGTCTTTACACCCTTGGCCGAAGAGAATCCATGGTCATGATCATATCAAAAACTATCCATTAATGCAGTACGAGCCAATAAGGACTTTTACCACATCATTTGTAACATCACGGTCATGATTATACCGAATAATCCTTGGTCATAATCATACCAAGTCCATCTATGCACTACGGGCCAAAGATGACTTCATAACAATACAAGCATGAGGATGATGACAATAATATAATAATTCAATCAAATGAGATCAAGGATAAATTTTCAAGATTTATACTTTAATTTATCCAGAATTCAATAACTTTCAAATTGTCAACATGATACTGCTTTGTGGAGTAAAATTCAAGAATAATATTGTATCAAAAATGATTTGGACCAAAAAGAAATCAATTTTTGTAATGAATAGTTCCCCGGGTGAATAGTACCCTAGTGAATAGTACCCCATGAATAGTAATTTGGGAATAGTAACCCCGTGAATAGTACTTGGGCATGAAAAGGTTAAAACTTATCAAGAATGCTCAGAATAATATTTCCATGAAAAGATATTGGATGGAGCGCAAATATCAAGGATATTCTACTAATTTCATGGAGTATAGAAGCCAAAACTTTAACAAAATGAGTATAGAATTCGAAATCTGAAACGAAATAATATTACTTATATACTACAGAGTATGGAAGAAAATATTATTTATTTCGAATACTGAAAAAATAATATCCCTTACGAATATTGAACGAATATAATATTCCTTATGAATATTAAACGAAGATAATATTCCTACGAATATTGAATGAAAATAATATTCTTTATGAATATTGAACGAAAATAATATTCATACGATACAAAAAAAATAATATCTATTTTGAATATGAAATAAATAATACCCCTTACCTTAAAAATAGAGCAATTCCGATTGGTATAGTAGATATATTTTGAAGAAAACTTTAACTATTTTCTACACTCAAAGTTTCCTAAAACTCGAAAGAAGTAATCTCAATATTATAGAAGAAGAATTCTCTGATTCTGGTGTGTTTTTTAATTCGAAATAAGCATCCTATTTATAGGAGAATGAAATGACAATATTTAGAAAAATTATCACGGACCAACAGTAGGACTTCGAAAGAATCACAGGCGGAAGAAAAATAAACGCAGACGTCCTTTTTTTATATTATTAATATAATATTCAATAAAATATAATATATTCTATTTTTTATAAAAAACAAAACTTATTATATATATATATATATATATATATATATATATATATATATATATATATATATATATATATACAAACACAATTAAATTACTAAATAAAATAATTTTATTAATAATGACTAAAACTATTTACAAGATGAATCAATTGAAATAACTTACAAGTTTACTAAAATAAGAACATTAGATGAAGAGGGTTTAAATAGGCTTAATCAGCGGTTGAGGCTAAAGATTTATCAGAGAAGGAACTCTGAGTCTTTCTAAGTCTGCCTAAACCAAATGAATTCGATTTCCTTTTATAGAACAAGGAAACAAACTGTTACAAGATTACTATTACAATGACTGGGGTAAAGTAAAAGTAAGAAACATATTACTAAAGTAAAAGTACAAGTAAAAACATTTTACTAAAGTAAAAGGAAAAGAAACTGCTTTCGGTGGAAAAGCAGACGTCGTTTTTGACTAATGCGGCTGTGGGGCCATATGCTTGAATGACAACTATTTTCGGTGGAAAAGCAGAAGATGCTGCTGACTATGCTGCCGGGGCAGGTGCTGGCTGACTGGCTATACTGCCAAGGCAGGTGCTGGCTATGAAGGCGACAGATGATCATCATCATACCCACCTTGATTGATTACTACTGGACTCAAGAAAAGGGATCTTGAGCATCCTGAAGACTGATCGTGTCGTAGGGATCACAATCACCTTCATCTTCAAGATCTTAACTAGAATTTTCTCCTCTAGACTGAGAAGAGGCTTTGTCTGATTCTTTGTGTAACTGGTCAAGTCTCATATGGATGGCATCAGCTAGATGCCTTAACTGAGAAGTGGATTAGCTAGAAACGTTAGTAACTTTATCAGAATCAGGAGGTACAACTGATTTTTCTTTTGACTTATCAACTGTTTCAGTGGCTGTTTTACTGGAAGATGCAACGGCAGGGGCCGTAGTGACTGAAGGAGTGGTTACTGGAGGAGTCAATAAAGGAGAAGGCGAAAATTCTTTCTGAACTTGGCCAACTATTCTATCAACACCGAATTTATCCCACCATTTAATGAAAAAACGGCGAGAGACATGAGAAATAGGGGAGAGGCAAGTCTGAGCAGTCCTAATACCTATGGACGAGGGAGACTGAAATATTGTGACTTCTTGGGTGGCTAAAATGACATATTGCCATTTAAGAATCCAAGGGATTTTATATTTACTACAAAATATAAGGAAGATTGGAATTTCTTCATATTTGGAATGATAATTACTATGATGATAAAAATGTTCTAACTGAGCAAGGAGAGGTTTGGGGAAAATATAATAACACAAACCATACCTTGTCCACCAAAAGATGAACCATTTAGGGAATTGACTTTTGAACTTGTGGTCGAACTGGAAAAACCATGAATGACTATGATCATCATTTTGATGAAGCATGATTTTATGCCAAGCCTCAATATAATCATAATAGCAAAAGGAGCTAGTGTGATTAGAAAGTGACTTGAGATCTGATGGATGACTACCCCAATCGGACAGATTGAGAACTTGTTTGATATACAACGAATGATAAAGGAGCTTTGATTTATCATCGTTGGCATAAATTGGTTTAAGGAAGACTGACTCTGTTTCAATAAGGATATCCCTATAATACACAAGTGATTTATAAGGAGCAAGAGGGAGGAAATGTCATACAGTAGGAAAATACTGGGCAACCAATTGAATTGGGTCATTCTTGGGTTTCATAGGTAACTCAATATGGAATAAGTGCTGATCAAAAATCTGACGATAATCAGACACTGGGTGACTAGGTTTTGATGAGGTAGCTTGGGATTAACTAGCAAAAATATGAAATGGTTTGGGCTGACTAACAAGAACTGAGGAGCAGGGCTTGGGAACTGTACCAAGCACCTGGAATTTATTATGGGTTTGGATAACTGGATGAGGAACAACAGTTCCTTTTGACTGATTAACTGGACCGACAGAGCGGCCATGACCACGAGAAGATGAACCTCCTCGTACACTCATGTTGCTGCAATAGTACCTGTGTTAATAAACTCACGAGTGAGAAAATTTGAAACTGAGTTGTTACTACCTTTAATATATTCAATATCAAAATCAAAAATACTTAAAATTCCTTGTCATCTAGCGAATGAATGCTTAGAGGCGACATTCTCAACATCTTTTTCAAGAATAAATTTTGCTGACTTACAATTTATTCTAACTAGGAATTTTTGGTTCAATAAATCTCTCAAAAATTTTTTAATACATAAAACTAATGATAAAATCTCTTTTTAATAGTACTGTATTTTAACTGTGTAGGGTTCCATGCGCCAGAATGGAAACGAACAATTTGTTCATCAGAGGTAAGAGTTAACTTTTGTTTGAGTATGCCACCAAATCCAATGTCAGAGGCATCTGTTTCAACTATTTTGAAAGCTGAATCGTTTGAGATGCCAAGGCAGGGCAAAACCTTAACATATTTTTTAACTTGTTGGACGACATAAGTATGAATGTCAGTCCATGGAGGTGGATTACTTTGTAAACGCTGAAAGAGAGGCTTACAAATCTTCCTGAGGTTCTTGTAAAACTTGCCAATATAATTGAGCGAGCTAAGAAACCTCTGTAGCTGAGTTTTGTCAATAATCTTATCTGGGAACCGGTCGGTGAATTGAATAGCTCTGTCAATTGGTCGCGTGAGTCCATGATAGAGGATTAACCTGAGAAACATGACTTTAGTCAGAAACGGACTACACTTGGAAGGGGAAAGGACAAGACCATTGGTTTTAACTATTTTGAAGGACGAATTCAAATGTTTAATATGCTCTTCAATAGTCTTGGAGAATACGAGGATATCATCGATGTAAACAATAATAAAATGACTGAAAGGATTCAAAATATTATTAAGAATATTTTGAAATTCACTAGGTGAATTTTTAAGTCCAAATGACTAAAAATTCCATTCGTAATGTTCGAATGGAGTGGTGAATGCAGTTTTGTACCTAACATCGGGATGAATAGCAACTTGCCAGAATCCAGACTTAAGGTCAAATTTACTAAAGATGGTAGAGACACTTAACCTACTAAGGAGATCATCCTTGTTGGGCAAAGGGTACCTAATCCATTCTAGTACTTTGTTTAATGGTTTATAATTAATGACTAACCGAGGGACACCTCTTTCTTTTTTAGCTTCGTTATTAACATAGAAGACTGAGCAAGACCATGGTGACTTACTATGTCTAATTAAACCCTTACTAAGAAGATCATTAATTTCATTTTTACATAACTCCATCTGTTCATGACTCATTTGAATAGGTCTTACTTTGGTGGAAATTAAATGTTCTTTAAATTCCTTAGCATAGGGTAATCTAACTGTATGTATCTTCCTATGCAAAAAAGCATTAGGAGAATTAGAACATAATTTTTTTTATTAAATAATCCTTTAATTCTTTTATTTTTTCTTGAACTCTGTTACTCTTAAGTTGTTCTTCAACTTGTTGATACCTAACTTCTTCTTTAAGGAAACTTAGGTGGGTGACTTTGCAATTTAACAGATTCAATGATTTAGAAATTGATTCTTCTTGAATAAATTTTAAATCTCTTTCTTTTGGTTTGATTAGGAATTTAAATGTAATCTTTTTTTCTAAATGTTCGCAACTTAAACCTTTATTACTAGTAGTAAATGGGTATAATAAATAGATAAATGGTAATCCTAAAATGATTTAGTCAGTAAGATTGCGAACTAAGACAAATGAGGTCTTAAAACACATAATGTCTTGACAAATATGTACATTGGGTTTTAAGACAAATTTGACTACCGTTAGCTGAATTTAGTTTTTCACTAGTTTTCTTATAATATCTTGTTGGGATAATACCTTCTTGAATACAGTTCAAGTCTGCACCAGTATCAACCAAGGCAGGGAGCTGTACTGAGAAAGTTTTATCGATAACTAAATTAATAGAGATATACCATTTTTGAATAGTAATATCCTTAATTCTTTTAAGGGAAAGACCTTGAATAAAGAGATCAGAATCTTTAGCACCTGATGATTCTGGTTCATCGTGACTTTCATCACTAGAAGAGGAATCATGAACTTGAAGATCTGATTTTTTATCATCAATCTCTTTTCTTAAGTTGGAAATATCTAATTTTAAGTTAGAAATTTCTTTCTTCAGTTTATTAACTTCTTGATTTAATTCAGGGAGGGAAATTTCTTTTACCGGAGCCTTAAATCTTTCAAGATTTTTATTGAGACTGAAAATAAGTTTTTCTTTGGCTCTAAGAACCTTATCAGTAACTTTTTTATCTTTGGTTAACAAGTCTTTTAATTGTTTTAAATACTGAGTTTTTAATTCAGGGTATGTGATTTTACTGATTAAATCTACTAATAAGGAACTTTCTTCTTCTTCTTTTGTAATTACATTAACTCTTTTACAATAGTTTTTATTTCAATTTTTTATACATATGGTGACTTCATTTTCACTATCAGATTCATTGTTAGATCCGTTATTACTAGAAGATTCTGGGATATCAGAAGCTTCTTCATTACTGCTACTACAATTATTATCAATTCTAATTAATTCTAATAATTGTTCTGTATCTTCAGCTGAAATATTCAATTGAGCTAATTTTTGTTTAAATTTACATTCACTTTTATAATGTCCTTTCTACCCACAATTGTGACAAACAATTTTACTTTTATCATATTTCTTTGATTTTTTATATGACCTTTTCTTAGATGACTTAGGTTTATTGTAATAAGTATCCTGATTATGACTTTTATTATTACTTTTATCTTGATTATATCTTTTCTTACGACGTTTATGACTTTTATGTGACTCAATATGTTTATTCTTATGCATGTGCTTTCGTCTAGAGGGAGCAACCGGCGGTAAACCATACTGTTCACACAATGTTCCTAACTCATATTTGGCTTTATTTCTATCTTTACTAGCTTGTTTAGCTAATTTAAAATCAATACACATTTTAATCCAATTTTTTGAATATAACTAATAATATCACCATAGGTTAAATTATCATAATCAATATATCCTAAATTTTTACTTAATTCTTCTCTAACTTTGTGAGCAAATAAAGATGGTAAACCATTAACGAATTTCTCTTTCCAAAATGGTTTATTACTGTCATTTCTCGTCATAACTCTAGAGGTAAATACATCTTTGTACCATCTGAAATCACTCAGAGTGGGACACATAAGATTACTTAATTGATCATGAATTCTTTCTGAAATATTACTAGGGCTTCCAACAAAATGTTTAATTATAGTAAATATTAAAGTATTAACTCCATCAGGAAGACCAATACCAGCATCTTCATCAAAGATGGGATTGCCTTAATTATCTCTTTAGATAGCATGAACTATGGATATTCTAATATCTTCTGTGAGATGTTTTTCCCATCAAGACCTGAGAATACCAGTAAATCCACTAGTTATAATTCAACTATATCCGGTTGAGATAAAGTGTTGAATTTGGTAATATAGATGTTGGCTACCATAGACTTATGATTAAGTTTATTAAGAATCTCTTGTTCACTAAATCCATCTATATTCCATTCATAAATTTTATTAGAAGACACAGAAAATTGTTTATCTAGATTTCTCTCTTCGAACTGTAGATCCGGAGGAGTTGGTCTAGAGTACCAATATTTGGTAATACTTGTGTTATTGATAGTTAATTTATTTAGCTGTTCATTAAGGTTTGAAATAGATGAGTGAATTGAGTGATCAGAAGAACTTTCGTTATCAGCTTCAGATTCTACTTGATCGATAACAGCAATAGTTCCATTTGAACCGGATTCTGTTTTAAGTTTTTTAAATAACTTTTCAATAGATTGGACCAATTCACTTTCTTCATTAGGTAAACCTAAATTATATCTATTTTGAGGTAATTTGATTAAAGGTTGTTCAATCTTTGAATCAGGTTTTTTAATAATACTTTCTTTAAATTTTTCTTCAATCCTATCTAGTTGTTTTCCTACTGTTGCTAGATATTGATTATTAAAGTTTAATTGTTTAATTATTTTTTTATTATCATTAGTTCCATCAGGTATTTTGAAGGGACTAACGATAACTGAAGTGTTTTTAACTGGAATTAGAACTGTCTCTAAAGGTGGATGACTAGACGATACTTTAGACTTGTCTTCTTTAATCCATTTAGTTTTACTAGTAACATTACATTTACTTTGATATTGTTCATACCAGTCATAAAAAGTAATTTTAATTTCTTCATTTTTAATAAATCTTTTCCATCTATTAACTACCTTCTCTCTTTGTTTTTCACTGGGGTGATTAGATCTGAATAGATGTCTTTTTTCTTTGTTAAATTTTGAATTAAAATCTTTTACTAAGTTATCCCAATCTAAAACGAAATTCTTTTTAATGACTCTTAATTGATTATGAATTGGATCATTAATATCAGACTGACTGGGATATACTGAGGATGCCGGAGAAGAAGAACCATCATCTTCTACGGTATCATTCTTAGTATAGCAAGGATGACTAACTTGTCCTTGATTAAGGATACCTTTAAGTTTGATATCTCTAACCGAAGGATTACTAAGAATTTCAGTATCTCTTCTAGTGTGGAAAACTGAAGGGGCTGAAGAACTGGAAATGTCTTCTATGATAACTGGTGTTTTAGTACGTTCAAAACTAATTTTAACAGTTCCATCAGAAAAAAGCTGGATGTTTTCAATATTTAACAAATTGTTAACTACTGGTTGTTGTGGTAATTCATTCGGTAAAGTCCATTGATTAGGTAAGGTAATATCCTTCCAAAGAATTGTTCTCAGGATCTGGATATTAGCATCACTAGTTGAACTTTGAATTAAAACTTATTAATCTTTTGGACTTTTATTAAGAGCATGAACGTTTAAGTTTGATTTCATTGTTTTATAATAAATCTTGTAAATCAAAGCAATGGGTTGAGATCCTTCAATCATTTGAGTAATCTCTCCATCAGTTTTAATGTTTAATGATAAAGCTTTAAATAAGTTTTGATCACTAAGACTTAAGGTGAAATCAGGAAAGCAATTGAAATGGATAGGTCCATTATGCAAACTTGCTTCTATGGCACCAATAATACTTGGATAATAATTTAAAAATCTAGCATCTCTAAGGCAGAGGTAGATGGATGAATTAATTCCTTTTCTGTTGAGTGGTTTAACTGCAACTTGAACAAGACCTATATGAATAAAATTGTAACCCTTTTTTCTGTGTTTATTAATAACTTCAGGTGATAAAAGACTACAATTTTCATACTCTTTGTTAATTGCATAAACTCTTTCAAATGTTTTGACATTATAGTCAGTTTTGAATTTATCTGAAAAGGTTGTCTGATAAATATCTTTTGGATACATTCTAGGTATATTCCAATTATGTAAAACTTGATTAATTTTTTCATAACTATGTTCTTCTTGGTTAACTCCGGGACAAGAGGAAAAGTTGATATGTTACTAACTGAAGAGCTGGACCTGAATAATCTACTCATCTTGACTGTTTCAAAATAAAATCTTGCTCAAGGTTCATTCGTACATACCCCGTTTACCCAAAGTAGACTCATACCTATGTTCTATAACCTGACACTTCTCACACCCTGGAGACTTACAAAGGCTAGACACGAACTAGGTGGACTACAGGTAAGTAAGGTGACTGCAGAACACTGAGGAAAGAGAAGATTTTGAAATAGTAAAGAGAAGTTTGATTAAAAGATCTGACTAAACAATTACTAACAACAAACAACTTGGCTCTGATACCATTAGAGGGCAAACCCTAATGAAAATTAACACATGTTATTTGAAAAAAACAAACCCTTTCCATGAAAATTTTCAGATTCCTTCCCCCCCAATTCCTTCTTCCAACATGTAGGCCCCACCCATATGTCATTATCATATATATATATATATATATATATAATACCATTTGGGACGGAAGCAAGTAATGATCAGAGTAGTGCATATAAACAACACAACTGAATTACTTTAAACAAAATAATTTTATTGATAATTGAAACTATTTACAAACAAACTGAAAATTAAAATGACTTACTATTTATAACATTTAGAAGAAGAGAAGAGGGGTTAAGTAGGTTAAACAGTGGTAGAAACCAAAGATTCATCTGAGAAGGAACTCAGAGTCTTTTTAAGTTTCGAAGTGTGTTTAGCTAACTAAGTTTGGTTTCCTTTTATAGAATAAGGAAAGGAACTATTACAAAGTTACTATTACAAAAGTAAATGATTACCGAAAACTTTTACTATTGATGAACAGTACTACAGTGCTGACTTTTTTTACTATTCATGGACGCTTTCGGCAACTTTTGACGAAGAGGCCGACAAATTTTGACTCGGCAGATGCTTTCGGTGGAAAAGAAAGAGCATCTTTTGACTTTGAAGGCTGCTGAGGCAAGTGCGCGTGAATGGAGCTGCTTTTGGTGGAAAAGCAGATTCCTTTAACTGATTAGTTGTAGGGGCAGGTGACTGAATTTTGAATGGCTGCTGGAGCAGGTGCAAGTGACTAGACTGAAACTGTTGAGATGTTAGGCAAATGGGTCCTGAGCATCCTATAGTTCGATGGTGCCATATGGATCATACTGACCATCATCATCTGTAAATTGGTTGACTGAAGCATTCTGAGAAGAGGAAGAAGAATGAACAAAAGCTTCCTCATGTAACTCATCAATTCTTTTGTTAAGTGCCTGGGCAATTAGCTTCAATTCTTTACTGGAACAGTCTTTGAAATCAGAAATGCTATGGGAACAAGTTGAACCAGTAGGACTAACATTAGACTGTTTTGACGTAGGCTCTTTGGTTTTTGACTGACTGGAAGGTTCTTTGGACGAGACCGGTAGAACCTTGAGAGGAACAGTGGGAAATTCTAATCGGACCTGACTAGCAATCCTATTAACATCAAACTTATCCCACCATTTGATGAAAAATCGACATGAGAGAAGAGGATAAGGATCGAAAGTGGGAGTGACTACAAACTGAGGATCTGTAACTTTAGCTGGGGTGTTAATGTCATATTGCCATTTAAGAATCCAAGGGACCTTATATTTACTGACAAATTAAAGAACAATGGGAACACCATCATACTTTGGATTGGGTTTACTGTGGTTACAGAAATGGTTAAGTTGAACTTTTAGAGGTTCAGGAAAGAGATCATAAGTGGAACCAAATCTGTGCCACCAATGAATGAACCAATATGGGAACTGACTTTTGAATTTATGGTCGAATTGAATAAACCATGAATGACTATTTGACTCATTTTGATAAAGGAAAACCTTATGCCATGCTTCAACGTAATCATAATAATAATTAAAGTTATCCTGATTAGAAAGTTGTATAAGATCAGAGGGATGTTTTCCCCAACCGGATAATGAAATGAAATGTTTAATATACAGAGAATGATAAAGCGCTTTAGATTTATCATTATTGATGTAAATAGGTTTAATGAAGATTGAGTCGGTTTTAATAAGGATATCCTTATAATACACAAGGGATTTATAAGGAGCAAGGGGTTGTAAATGCCATCCCAGGGGAAAGAACTGAGAGGCCAAATTAACTGGATCATTTTTATTTTTCATACTGGGTTCAATGTGAAATAAGTGATTGGTCCATTTGAGCATATAATCAGCAGGAGGATGACTAGGGTTTGAACTAGAGGCCTTTGACTGGCTAGCAAAAGGGTCAATCGAGATTGGGTTACTAGCTAAGGCTGAACTGTATGGCTTGGGCATTGTCCCAAGGACAGTGAATTTGTTAGTATTTTCAAAATAGAGAAGGAAGTTGTATAGAAAAGGTTTTATCAACAACTAAGTTGATGGAGATATACCATTTTTGAATGGTGATATCTTTAATTGTTTTAAGGGTAAGACCTTGAACAAAAAGATCTGGTTCTTCTTTTATTCCTGATGATGCAGGCTCATCGTGATCTTCATCACTAGAGAAGGAATCATGTACTTGAAGATCAGATTTCTTGTCTTCAATTTCTTTCCTTAGGTTAGAAACATCTAATTTTAAATTAGAAATTTCTCGTTTTAGTTTGTTAACTTCTTGATTCAATTCTGGTAGAGTGATTTCTTTAACTGGAGTTTTGAATCTTTCTAAAGTTTTATTAAGACTAAATACTGGTTTTTCTTTAGCTTTAATAATTTTATCCTTAACTCTATTGCCTTTGGTTAATAGATCTTTTAACTGCTTAGTGTACTGAGATTTTAACTCAGGATCAGAAATTTTACTAATCAAATCAATTAATAAAAAACTTTCTTCATCCTCTTTATTGATTACATTAACTTGCTTATTGCAACATTTTTCATTGCAATTGTTAGCACAAATAGTGACTTCGTCATTGTCACTACCTGTTTCAGTGTTACTAGGACTACTACTAGAGGAATAAGGAACAGATCTTTTAACTGCTTAGTGTACTGAGATTTTAACTCAGGATCAAAAATTTTATTAATCAAATCAATTAATAAAGAACTTTCTTCATCCTCTTTATTGATTACATTAACTTGCTTATTGCAACATTTTTCATTGCAATTGTTCGCACAAATAGTGACTTCGTCATTGTCACTACCTGTTTTAGTGTTACTAGGACTACTACTAGAGGAATAAGGAACATCAGAACACTCATCATTATTGACGTCGTTCTCTATCCTCATTAATTCTAATAGTTGCTCGGTATCTTCACTTGAAATATTTAATTAAGATAATTTCTTTTTTATTTTGCACTCATTTTTATAGTGCCCTTTCTGCCCGTAATTGTGGCAAATAATTTTACTTTTATCAAATTTTTTAGATTATTTTTTATTATAATTTTTCTTTGTAGTTTTAGGTTTATTATAATATTCATCTTGATTTTTTATCTTTTTTATGACTGCGTTTGTGATGTCTATGACTTCGATGATGCTCAATATGTTTATGCTTATGCTTCCTTCTAGAGGGAGCAATAGGAGGTAAACCATATTGTTCACAGAATGTGCCTAACTCATATTTGGCTTTTTTTTTTATCTTTACTAGCTTATTTGGCTAACTTAAAATCAATACACATTTTTAATCCTAGCTTTTGAATATAACTGATTATGTCACCGTAACTTAGGTTATCATAATCGATATATCCTAAATTTTTGCTTAACTCTTCATGAACTTTATGTTCAATAATGAAGGTAAACCATTGACGAATTTTTCTTTCCAGAATGGTTTATTGCTATCATTTCGCATCATAACTCTGGAAGTAAACACATCTTTATACCACTTAAAATCACTTAGAGTGGGAAAATGAGATTACTTAACTGATCGTGAATTCTTTTAGTGATATTACTGGGAGTGCCAACGAAATGTTTAATTATTGTAAAAATTAAAGTGTTAACTCCATCAGGCGGACCAATGCCAACATCTTCATCAAAGATGGGATTGCCGTCATCGACTAACTGGACAGCATGAATTATTGATAATCTAGAATCTTCAGTGAGATGCCTTTCCCACCAAGATCTGAGAATACTAGTGAATCCACTAGCTAATAACTTAACAATATCTGGCTGAGATAGATTGTTGAATTTAGTTATATAGCTATTTTCTACCATAGATATGTGATTTAATTTATTTAATATCTCTTGTTCATTAAAACCATCAATATTCCATTCATAAATTTTATTGGATGACACAGAAAACTGTTTATCTAGATTTCTCTCTTCGAACTGTAGATCCAGAGGAGTAGGTCTATAATACCAATTTCTGGTTATACTAGTGTTTTTGACTGTTAATTTATTTAACTGATCATTTAAATTTGGTGTCGAAATAGTATCAGAATGATATGATTGGCTACTGCTTTCAATATCAGTTTTAATTTAATCAATAGTAGCAATAGTGCCACTCGAACTGGGTTCAATTTTTAATTTTTTAAATAACTTATCAATCGAACGAACAAGTTCACTATCGTTATTAGGTAGACATAATTTAAATCTATTCTCTGGTAATTTTATTAAAGGATGTTCAATTTTTGAATCGGATTTTTTAATAGTGGTGTCTTCGAATTTTTCTTCAATCCTGTCTAGCTGTCTTCCTACGGTCGCTAGATATTGATTACTAAAATTTAATTGTTTAATAATTTTTTTATCATCTTTATTACCATCTGAAATCTTAAATGGACTGGCAATAACAGATGTATTTTTGACTGGAAATAGGACTGTTTCTAGTGGGGGATGACTAGAAGATACCTTGGATTTATCTTCTCTAATCCATTGAGTTTTAGTTATAACATTACATTTACCTTGATATTGATCATACCAATCATAAAAAGTAATGTTTATCTTTTCGCTATTAATAAAACGCTTCCATCTATTAACAACTTTATCTCGTTCCTTTTCAGAAGGGTGATTGGAGCGAAATAAATGTCTTTTTTCCTTATTAGACTTGGAATTAAAATCCTTTACAAGATTGTCCCAATCTAATATGAACTTTTTTTAATAACTCTTAATTGATTATGAATCGGAATTTCAAAATCTGACTGAGTTGGGTACTCAGAAGGGGTAGGAGAAGAGGAGTCTTCTTATTCTTTGAGGTCCTTTTGAGTATAACAAGGGTGACTAGCCTGACCTTGGTTAAGGATACCCTTTAACTTAATATCCCTAACGGAAGGGTTACTAAGTACTTCAGTGTCTCTTAGAGTGTGAACTGAAGGTGCTGAAGAACTAGTAAAATCTTCTATAATAACTGGCCTTCTGGTACGTTCAAAACTTATTTTGACTGTTCCATCAGAAAATTGTTTAACATTTTTAATATTTAACAGATTGTTAACTACAGGCTGTTGTGGTATTTCATTGGGTAAAGTCCATTGACTAGGTAATGTAATATCTTTCCAGAGGATGGTTCTCGGGATCTAAATATTAGCATCACTAGTTGAACTTTAAATTAAAACGGTTTGATCTTTAGGACTTTTATTGAGAGAATGAACGTTTAAATTCGTTTTCATGGTCTTATAATATATCCTATAAATCAAAGCTATGGGTTGAGAACCCTCAATCATATGAGTGATCTCACCAGACGTTTTAATGTTTAATGTCAAAGCCTTTAGTAAATGTTGATCACTTAGGCTTAATGTGAAATCAGGAAAGCAGTTGAAATGGATCGGTCCATTGTGCAGACTTGATTCCATAGCACCAATCATACTAGGGTAATAATTAAAAAATATAGCATCTCTGAGACAGAGATAGATACTTGAATTAATTCCTTTAATGTTTAACGGTTTTACTGCAACTTGAACCAAACCTATGTGAATAAAATTGTAACCCTTTTTCATATGTTTTTTGATAACATCAATAGACAAAAGACTACAATTTTATTATTATTTATTAATGGCATAAACCTTTTCAACTGTTTTAACATTATAATCTGTTTTGAAGTTATCAAAAAATATTGACTGATAAATTTCTTTAAGGGAAACCCTAGGTATGTTCCAATTGTGTAAAGCTTGACTGATATTTTCATAACTGTGTGTTTTTTGGTTAACTATGTCCGGAACAGGAGGCAAAGTCGACCGGTTACTAGTTGAGGAGTTATACCTGAATAATCTACTCATCTTTTACTAATTTCAAAATAAATTTTTATTCATTATTCTTCCATTCATACCCTCTTACCTTGTACAGACTCATACCTATGTCCTATACCCGAAACTGCTCACCCAAGAGAATTACAAAAGGTAAACACGAACAAGGTCGACTGAAGTAAGTTAGGTGACTTCGAAACAAGAATAAAAGAGAAATTACCCTCCATTTACGTAAACTCCCTCCCACCCCCATTTTAGGAATTCCAAAGTCATACGTGGGCCCCACATTTGGCCCCAGCTTTATTGTATTAAATAATTTTCTATCGATTATTTTGAAAAATGGGTAAATGAGGGTCTATAAAATAAGCAAAATGTACATCAAATACTTCATAAAAATCCCCTCAATATTTTTAACAATATTTCCATTTTTGAAGTTTGACTTTTTTCGAAAAAGTTAACTATTGGCTTTTTGACCAAAAAGTCAACCCCGATAAATTTTGTGTTTATAGTCTATTTTTACTAATTTCATTGTTTCGGACTCAAATATCACGTTCGCGTCTCCAAATTCAACTCCGAACTCAAATTTGATTTTTAATAAAATTTATTCATTATTATTATAACTCGCAATATCTGAAATCCACAAACGAATGATTTTCAACACCTCTTAAAATTCATAACAAATCATGCGGTAATTTTTAACGGTTCAAAATTTGTGGACATATACTTAACTTATATATGTATAACATATCCAAAAATCACAAAAATCCAACGGTCGGATCAAAATTATAACTCACGCAATAGAGCTTTAAGAACACTGATTTGATTTTCAATACCCCCATTCCGACAAAACAGCTCAACATTAATTCCTTCATTTATAACCATATAAAATAAATGTTTTCTTATCCATCATCTATGTCCACATAAAATAAATATTTTCTTATCATATAAATCAATAATTAATTATTCATAAATAATATTACAGAATCACAATAATGACAACTAGGCCGTTTCCAGGAAAGAGGGGGCTTTTCGATAAGGATTTCTCCTTACTAGCGCGCAATTAGGTGACCAAACCTCTCCTTGACAGAACTTTCTAGCCATTGCCAATAATGTTATCTAATAATATTATTCAAATAATATGAATTATTAATATGATAATGGAAAATACTATGCAGTGACAATTATTGAAACAACAATAATATAAAATATCAATGCAGCAATTATTGAATCAATAAAATAAAATATTGAACAGTAATTATTGTAACAATTATTGAGTAGTGCCTCCTTACGTAAGGATCAATAATTCAAAAATATTGTGCAATATCGTGTGCTACTGTGCAACCACGCGTATTATTGTATTTTAACTACCAAGTATTCCAACAGTGTTAACGGTAATATTTACGCCGTTATTTATAAAACTCAAACTTGTCATTTTCTTCATCCAACAGTTATTCTATTATGGGGCTTCAAATGGCTGCGCCGTCGTACGAATATTCCCCGACAACAAGAATATTACACGACCAAACGAATATTCCTGACAGAAATGAGTATTTTATAACCACTTGCGTATTTTAAAAATTTTATATATATCACCCTTAACTTTAAACTTTTATCAATTTAACTATTTACTAAATAGAAAAATTGAATACTTTTATTTTATAAAATTTGGGATCTCATAATCTCCCCTCCTTATGAAATTTCGCCCTTGAAATTTACGTACGTACCTGGTATATCGAAGAGATGAGAATACATTGCTTTCTTTTCAGAATTGCACCTTCTCGGTTATTTCCTTTCTATCATGATTTTCCCAATGCTCATCTCCTGTATTTCAGATATCATTCTAGAATATAGTTTCAAAATAAGAGTTAATTGACATTCCATATATTATCCCTATACTCTGACCGACCAATTAAATACCAAATAAACATAGTTAGGTCATACTAGCGAAGGAATTCCCCGTCTCTCCTCTCCTAGTTCTTGTCTCACATCTCAGCTAGGGATCATAACCCTAAGCTTTGATACCAACTGTGACGCCCCCAAAATAGGTATACATCACCCATCTTGAGTCACCAAAAACATGGTACAAAATTCAAATACAATTTAATAATACAACTGTCATGTAAAATACGACAAAACATAAATTGAGAGTTTTAAAACGAATATCGTCTTCTAGACAGTATTCAACTCAAAAGGAGTTCTCGATACATTTATTATCACACTATTTCATAGAATAGTGAGGACTACTAATGCTATCATCTGGACCGTCACTCCGTTCCCCGACTAGTCCCGGCTATGTTCTCATTTCCTGAAGAGAACAATGAACGCAAAAGGGTGAGCTCAACTCAGAATAATTTATCGTTAGCCTTCAACAGTGTTAAACTGATAAAATATAACAAACATCAAGTTTAACTGCAGTGGAACAAGCAATCCATTAGAAGAGTTAAGTAGAACATAATGTCTACTATCTCCTCTAGATTAAAAGTCCATCATTAATACTTCATTCCTGTACTACTCATAAATAGTTCTTTGCTATACTCAAGACAAAGAGAACTCTCATCACCTGTCTTCACCTGAACCACCACAGATTATAATTAAATCACAATTCATATTTATAATCAAGTAAATCAACAGTTCAACTTTGCACTACAGGACAAATATATACTGTGACTCCCCCAAAACAGGAATACAACACCCATTATGAGTCGCCAAATACATGCTACATAAAGCAAACTACAACTTCAATAATACAAATGTCGTGTGAAATACGACAATACATACTGTGAGTTTAAATACAAATATTGTCTTCTAGATAATATCCACACGCAAATAAGTTCTCATTACAATTATTCAAACACTATTTTACAGAAATAGTGAGGAGTGATAAAACATCTTTCTAGAAACCTCACTCCATACCCCGGCTCGATTCTGCTATGTTCTCACCTCTTGAGAAAAAAAATGGAACAAAAAGAAAAAGGGTGAGCTCAACTAGCCCAGTATAGAATATTATGACTAAGATAATATACAACAAATTATCGTTAGTCTTCAACAGGGAAAAAAATCTGATAAAATATAACCGACAACAAGTTTTAGATCAACAAATACAGCGAAAACAACAATCCATTAGAAGAGTCACGTAGAGGATGAATTCTACTATCTTCTAATATTTAAGAGTTCATCATCAATATTTTATCCCTGTAACAACAATCAATATACATCTTGGATCATCTTTGCACTACAGGCCAAAGATATTCATTTATATCACCAGTTGGTCAAGTTCATCTCAACACCTGTTCATCTTTGCACTACGGGCCAAAGATATTCATCAGTAATCATTTATCTTTGCACTACAGGCCAAAGATATTCAATAATATCATCATTAAGGACTGAGGATGATGAAAAATATTTTTAAGAACGAATCCAGTGAGATAGAAGGACAAATATTAGGGATTCGTATAACAGTTTTATCCAAGATTAATAATACTCCATAATAACCAATTTTAAAGCAGAATTCAAAAATAACGATCAAAACATTGATACAATCAAAGATAGTAGCCAAAATAGACATCTTGGATAAAAAGGAAAATTTTCATTTTTCGGTGAATAGTGTCGTATTCGTGAATAGTACCGTATACGTGAATAGTAACCCCGACACAACAAGTTCCAAATTTGATTAAAAAGTTCACCTATATTTCGGCATAATGATATTGAAGAAAATAATATCATTTAAGAAGAAAATAACATCCCTTACCTCAAAATAACTGTATTTTTGACTGAATTTCGGGTATAGTGCTGACAGAAACTCGCACCGTATAGCAACACTCAAAGTATACTCACAAGAATACGCTCAATAATATAGAGAGAGAAAGAAAAAAACTTGTTTCTGGTGTGATTTTCAATTCTAACTTGGCCCTCTATTTATAGGAAAATGCTAGAACGCCAAAGGAGACTAAATTAATAAAATATTAATATTTACCAAATATTCAAGCCCACCACCAAGGAATCTGATTTTAGCATTTCTCACATGGCCGCCTTCTAGAAAAAAAATAAAAAAAATTATTTTTGAAATAAAAAAATAATTAAACTTTCGAAAATCAATTATTTCAGAACCCCGAAACTTCAGTAATTCACAATATAAGCCCATTTGTCAGAAAATTCAAATCGCACGACTTTTTATAGGAATTTCAATTCTCTACAACTTTGCAAAAGAAAATTTTTCCAAATTCCAAACAAAAATTATCCGAAATCCACAAACGGATGATTTTTAATTCTTCTAGTTCGACAAAATACTGATAAAATACCTCAGCATTAATTCCTTCAATTATATCCACACAAAATAATATATTCATCAATTATATCCACATCAAATAAATATTTCCTTATCATATGAATTAATAATTAATTATTCTTAAATAATATTACAGAATCACAATTATGACAATTAGGCCGTTCCCAGGAAAGAGGGGGCTTTCCAATAAGGATTTGTCCTTACTGGCGCGCAATTAGATGACCAAACCTCTCCTTGATAGAACTTTCTAGACATTGCCAATAATGCTATCTAATAATATTATTCAAATAATATGAATTATTGATATGATAATGAGAAATATTGTGCAGTGACAAATATTGAAACAATAATAATATAAACTAACAATGCAGCAATTATTGAATCAATATAATAAAATAATGAACAGTAACTACTGTAACAATTATTGAGCAGTGCCTTCTTACGTACGAATCAATAATTCAACCATATTGTGCAATACCGTGTGCTACTGTACAACCACGCGTATTATTGTATTTTAACCACCAATTATCCAACAGAGTTAACAGTAAAAATTATGCCGTTATTTATAAAAACCCAAATTTGTCGTTTTCTTCATCTGACCGTTATTATGTTATGGGGCCCATAATTGACTGCGTCGTCGTACGAATATTCCCGACAAAAAGAATATTCCACGACCAAACGAATATTCCCCGACAACAATGATTATTTTATTATAACCACTTGTTTATTTTGTAAAAAATTTCACATTCACCCATAACCAAAGTATTATATCAAATTAACACCTTATTATTTTAGAATAATGAATAGAGGAAAATTTAATTTATTTATAATAAGTTGGGGTCTTACAACCTCCCCTCCTTATAAAATTTTGTCCTCGAAATTGACGTACGTACCTGGTGTTTCGAACAGGTGAGGGTACCTCGCTTTCATTTCCGATTCCAACTCCCATGTCATTTCCTTAATTGCATGGTTTCTCCACAAAACCTTAACTTGTGGTATAACCTTCGTGCGTAAGACGTGCTCTTTCCTATCCAAAATCTCAACAGGTATCTCCTCGTATGTTAAATCTTCAGCTATCTCGTCTGGTTCTAACGCAATAATATGGTTCGGGTCTTTCACATATTTACGAAGCATAGATATGTGGAATACATTGTGAACACGAGACATACTTGGAGGTAATGCGAGTCTATAGGCTACGTTTCCTATTCGGTCAAGAATCTCAAACGGACCAACAAATCTTAGATTAAGCTTTCCTTTCTTTCCAAATCTTGTAACTCCCTTCCATGGAGCAACACGTAACAGTACATGATCCCCAATACTAAACTCCACGTCCTTTCTATGAAGATCAGCATAACTCTTTTGTCGATCTTGTGAAGTTTGAATACGTTGTCGAATCATTTGGATCTTTTCTGTAGTCATGCGTACTAATTCTGGTCCCAACAACGTTGCTTCTCCCACCTCGTCCCAACATACTGGAGATCGACACTTTCGTCCATACAATTCCTCAAATGGAGCCATGCCTATACTTGCTTGATAACTGTTGTTGTAGGAGAATTCCACCAGTGGCAAGTACTTATACCAACTTCCTTTAAAATCTAGGACACAAAGTCTTAATAGATCTTCGAGGGATTAAATAGTCCTCTCTGATTGTCCGTCCGTTTGAGGATGGTATGCCGAACTGAATCGTAAATTCATGCCCATAGCTTTCTGCAAGCTAACCCAAAATCGTGAAGTGAATCTTGGGTAACGATCCAAAACTATGGATACTGGCATGCCATGTAATCTCACAATCTCATTCACGTACATACGAGCAAGAAGTTCAAGGGAATAAGTCTCACGTATCGACAAGAAATGGGCAGACTTGGTTAATCTATCAACAATAACCCAAATAGCATTTATGCCTTGAGAAACCGTGGGAAGACCTGTAACGAAATCCATTGTAATGTGTTCCCACTTCCATTCCGGAATCTCAAGTGGTTGCAATGGACCTTTTGGCATTTGATGCTCTGCCTTTACATGTTGACAAGTTAAACACCTCGAGATAAACTTCGCGATCTCTCTCCTCATATTGTTCCACCAAAATGTATGTCGATTATCATGATACATTTTGGTACTCCCAGGATGGATTGCAAACGGGGTGTTGTATGCCTCCATCATGATTCTATGCTTCACGTCAGAATCGTTCGGAACGCAAAGTCGTGAGTTGAATCGAAGTATTCCTTCTTCATCGATTCTTGCTTCTGGAATAGCACCTTATTTCACTTTCTTCTTCATTTGTATCAGCCCCAGGTTCGTAACTTGAGCAGCTTTAACTTTATCAATTAAAGTCGGGTCTACTCATATATTCGCCATCATCATGTGGGTCCCTGAAGTCTTTAATTCTACCTCCATCCTTTGTAAGTCATACAAAATGGGCCTTTGCGTTGACAATATTGCATTCGTATTCGTATATGATCTTCTACTCAATGTGTCAGCTACTACGTTCGCTTTTCCAGGATGATATTGAATAGTGTGATCGTAATCTTTCAATAGCTCAAGCCAACGTTGTTGCCGCATGTTGAGTTCTTTTTGGGTGAAGAAATATTTGAGGCTTTTATGGTCCGTATAAATCTCCACTTTCTCCCCGTACAAGTAGTGTCTCCATATCTTCAATGCAAATACGACTGCTGCCAACTCCAGATCATGAGTAGGATAATTCCTCTTATATTCTTTGAGTTGTCATGAGGCATAGGCTATGACTTTCCCATGTTGCATGAGAACACATCCTAACCCCTTGCCAGAAGCATCGCTGTAGATAACAAATCCATCCGAACCAGATGGTATTGTCAGAACAGGTGTCGAAATGAGTCTCCTCTTGAGCTCTTGGAAGCTCTTCTCGCATTCCTCGCTCCATACGAATTTTGCATCCTTCTGAGTCAGCTAATTTAACGGAGTAGCGATTCGAGAAAATCCTTCCACGAATCTCCAATAATAACCAGCTTAGCCCAAAAAGCTACGCACTTCGGTCACCGACTTTGGCTGCTCCCAACTTTGTATTGCTTCAATCTTCGTCGGGTCCACAGATACTCCATGTTTTGACACCACGTGCCTAAGGAATGCTACTTCCTCAAGCCAGAACTCATATTTCTTCAGCTTAGCATAAAGCTTGTGTTCACGAAGTCTTTGAAGTACTAGCTTCAAATGGTGCTCATGATCTTCACGGCTTTTGGAATAGATGAGGATGTCATCAATAAAGACAACAACGAATTGATCCAAATATTCCTTGAATACACGGTTCATCATATCCATGAAAGCAGCTGGAGCATTAGTCAGTCCAAAAGACATGACTAAGAATTCATAATGCCCGTACCGAGTTCTGAAGGCAGTCTTTGGAATATCCTCAATTTTAATCTTCAGCTGATGATATCCAGAACGAAGATCGATCTTTGAAAAGAATTGTGCTCCTTGCAACTGGTCAAACATGTCATCAATACGAGGTAGTGGATACCTATTCTTGATGATGACATGGTTTACTTCTCGGTAGTCAATATAAAGTCGCATACTCCCAACTTTCTTCTTTACAAATAAAACAGGAGCACCCCAAGGAGATGTACTAGGACGAATGAAACCGATGTCTAACAATTCCTGTAGTTGAACTTTTAACTCCTGAAGTTCAATAGGAACCATTCGATATGGGGTTTTAGAAATGGGTTTTTTACCCGGTTCAAGATCAATAAAGAATTCAACTTCACGTTCCGGGGGTAGACCGGGAAGTTCTTCGGGAAATACATCAGGAAATTCTTTAACAACAGAAATATTATCCAAATCTGACCTGTCTCTGTTCAAATCCATAACATGGGCTAAGAAAGCTTGGCATCCGTTTTTCAATAAACGAATAGCTTTATGGCTTGATATGACAGTGACTAATTTTAGTGGTTTAGTGGTTTGAATTCGTATGACAGGTTGGTTAGGAATATGAAAACTAACAACCTTACGAAAACAATCAATTTTGGCATGATGAGTGGTTAACCAATCAATTCATAAAATCACATCAAAAGCAAGTATCTTTAAAGAGATAAGATCCACAGGTAATGTGATAGTGCCAACTTGGATCATGCAAGATTTATAAACTGTAGATGTAACGAAGGTTTCACCCAACGGATTTCAACAGATAAATCAAAATCTAATTTCTCCGGAGTCAAGTCTAAACGTTGAGCACAAGCAGGAGAGATAAAAGAATGGGTAGAACCGGTATCTAGTAAGGTATAAACTTCGAAAGAATTCAAGATTAGCTTACCCGTGATCACTTTGTTTAGGTTCCTCACGTTTTGGACAGTCACAAAAAATGCTCTTCCAGGAACCGCTGATTTTGACTTATCCTGACAGCCCTTGGAATCACCACTCCCGCTGAATTTGGTTTCGCTATAGTACAATCTCGAGCGATGTGGCCTTCCTTTCCACAGTTGTAATATACCTTGGATTGTTGTGGACAGTTTGGGCTGATATGTCCTTCCTTACCGCATTTGTAACATCTAACTGGCAGTCGTTCTCCTCCCCTAGAATTTGTTGTTGGTGCTGGTGTTGCTGCTGATGTCTTCACGTCGTTGTTGAATCTTCTCTTTCTGAAATTTCCACTTGATTCACCTCTTCTATTATCATGGCCACGATTACCACCTGAGTGGTTACCGCCTTTGTCCGTATTCTTCCTTCTTCGTTGGTTATCATCGTTTTGATGACTGCTGTCACCGATATGACCCTGGTTGCGGTCCCTCGGTTGAGTATACTCATTATCTTGCTCTAACAACTGAGCCCTATTTACAACATCTGAACATAAAGAAAATTTATGAGATATAAGATATTGACGAATCTCGGGTTTTAAACCTCTCAGAAACATCCGCGTCATGCGTTCCTCATTCTCCACCAAATGAGGTGAAAACCTGGACAACTCTGCGAACTTTGCCTCGTATTGAGACACCGTCATGTTATTCTGTTCGAGTCTAATAAACTCTACCTCTTTAATATGACGAATACTTTCAGGAAAGTACTTGTCATTGAAAAGTTTCTGAAATCTTTCCCAAGACATGTTGAGTGCATCTGGTTGGTTACGCTTCACAGATTTCCACCAGTAATATGCTTCACCACGAAACATAAAGGTAGCAAATGGAACCTTCTGTTCCTCCGTGCATCCCAAGACATCAAATATCTTGGTAATTTGCTTGACCCATGTTTCTGCCATGATCAGATCCGGTTTTCCCTTAAATTCTTGTTGTCCCAACTCCTTAAACTGCTTGGCTGTGACAGACCGCGCGTTGCCATCATTTCCACCCGTATTTTGTACACGAGTCTCCCTCGTCTGATTTTGCATGAACTGTAAAAAGCTCCTAAACATTCCATCGTTCATTGTTTGCTCGGTAGTGTTGTTTACAGGAAGAATATTGCCTTCCTGTTGCACGTTCTCCTGGTTTGTGACTAAAGGTTGCTCCACAGTCTCGTACACTCCATTGTTAACGTTCTCAGCAGCCATTCTTAAATACTGCCATAAAACAAGGGTTCATTAAACATATCATATAATATCCCTATATTATGACCAACCACCAAATAAGCTTAATAGGACACACTAGCAAAGGATTTACTCATCTCTCCCCTCCTAGTTCTATTCCCTGATCTCCGCCAGAGACCATATCCCTAAGTATTGATACCAACTGTGACGCCCCCAAAACAGGAATACAACACCCATTCTGAGTCGCCAAATACATGCTACATAAAGCAAACTACAACTTCAATAATACAAATGTCGTGTGAAATACGACAATACATAATGTGAGTTTAAATACAAATATTGTCTTCTAGACAATATCCACACGCAAATAAGTCCTCATTACAATTATTCAAACACTATTTTACAGAAATAATGAGGACTGCTAAAACATCTTTCAAGAAACCTCACTCCATACCCCGACTAGATCCTGCTATGTTCTCACCTCCTGAGAAGAAAAATGGAACAAAAAGGAAAAGGGTGAGCTCAACTAGCCCAGTAAAGAATATTATGACTAAGATAATATACAACAAATTATCGTTAGTCTTCAACAGGGAAAAAATCTGATAAAATATAATCGACAACAAGTTTTAGATCAACAAATACAGCGGAAACAGCAATCCATTAGAAGAGTCACGTAGAGGATGAATTCTACTATCTTCTAATATTTAAGAGTCCATCATCAATATTTTATCCCTGTAATAATAATCAATATACATCTTGAATCATTTTTGCACTACAGGCCAAAGATATTCATTTATATCACCGGTTGGTCATATTCATCTCAACACCTGTTCATCTTTGCACTACGGGCCAAAGATATTCATCAGTAATCATTTATCTTTGCACTACAGGCCAAAGATATTCAATAATATCATCATTAAGGACTGAGGATGATGAAAAATATTTTTAAGAATGAATCAAATGAGATAGAATGACAAATATTAGGGATTCGTATAACAGTTTTATCCAAGATTAATAATACTCCATAATAACCAATTTTAAAGCAGAATTCAAAAATAACGATCAAAACATGGATACAATCAAAGATAGTAGCCAAAATAGACATCTTGGACAAAAAAGAAAATTTTCATTTTTTGGTGAATAGTGTCGTATTCGTGAATAGTGCTGTATACGTGAATAGTACCGTATACGTGAATAGTAACCTCGACACAACAAGTTCCAAATTTGATTAAAAAGTTCACCAATATTTCGGCATAATGATATTGAAGAAAATTATATCATTTAAGAAGAAAATAACATCCCTTACCTCAAAATAACCGTATTTCTAACTGAATTTTAGGTATAGTGCTGACAGAAACTCGCACCGCATAGCAACACTCAAAGTACTCTCACAAGAATACGCTCGATAATATAGAGAGAGAAAGAGAGAAAAATTGTTTCTGGTTCGATTTTCAATTCTAACCTAGCCATCTATTTATAGGAAAATGCTAGAATGCCAAAGGAGACTAAATTAATAAAATATTAATATTTACCAAATATTCAAGCCCACCACCAAGGAATCTGATTTTATCATTTCCCACATGCCCACCTTCTAGAAAAAAATAAAAAAAAACGTTTTTGAAATAAAAAAATAATTAAACTTTCAAAAATCAATTATGTCGAAACCTCGGAACTTCAATAATTCACAATAAATAGCCCCTTTGTCAGAAAATTCGAATCTCATGACTTTTTATAGGAATTTCAATTCTCTACAACTTTGCAGAAGAAAATTTTTCCAAATTCCAAACAAAAATTATCCGAAATCAACAAACGGATGATTTTTAATTCTTCCAGTCCGACAAAATACTGATAAAACACCTCAACATTAATTCCTTCAATTATATCCACATAAAATAATATATTCATCAATTATATCCACGTCAAATAAATATTTCCTTATCATATGAATCAATAATTAATTATTCTTAAATAATATTACAGAATCACAATTATGACAACCAGGCCGTTCCCAGGAAAGAGGGGGCTTTCCAATAAGAATTTCTCCTTACTGGCGCGCAGTTAGATGACCAAACCTCTCCTTGACAGAACTTTCTAGATATTGCCAATAATGCTATCTAATAATATTATTCAAATAATATGAATTATTGATCTGATAATGTGAAATATTGTGCAGTGACAATTATTGAAATACTAATAATATAAACTAACAATGCAGCAATTATTGAATCAATATAATAAAATAATGAACAGTAACTACTGTAACAATTATTGAGTAGTGCCTTCTTACGTACGAATCAATAATTCAACCATACTGTGCAATACCGTGTGCTACTGTACAACCACGCATATTACTATATTTTAACCACCAATTATCCAACAGTGTTAACGGTAAAAATTATGTCGTTATTTATAAAACCCCAAATTTGTCGTTTTCTTCATCCGACCGTTATTATGTTATAGGGCCCACAATTGACTACGTCGTCGTACAAATATTCTCGACAAAAAGAATATTCCACGACCAAACGAATATTCTCCGACAACAATGATTATTTTATAACCACTTGTTTATTTTGTAAAAATTTTTACATTTCACCCATAACCAAAGTATTATATCAAATTAACAACTTATTATTTTAGAATAATGAATAGAGGAAAATTTAATTTATTTATAATAAGTTGGGGTCTTACATATACAACTGGAAAACCAAAAAATAATAGTCCATCTTTGCACTACAGGCCAAAGATATACAACTGTAAAACCAATAATCAACATTTCATCTTTGCACTACATGCCAAAGATATACAACTGTAAAACCAATAATGCTGAGACTCAGCTTAATAGTATCACGACCACGAATTATCCATGCACTACGGGCCAAGGATATTCGTGTTTTCAATTACGATCATGATTATACCGAATAATCCCTGGTCATAATCATACCAAGTCCATCTATGCAGTACGGGCCAAAGATGACTTTTACCACATCATTTGTAACATTACGGTCATGATTATACCAAATAATCCCTGGTCATAATCATACCAAGTCCATCTATGCACTACTGGCCATAGATGACTTTCAACACAATATAAGTATAAGAATGATGACAATGATATAAAGAATCAATCAAATGAGATAAATGATAAATAATAAAGACTTTAACAATATAATTTATCCAAAATTCAATAATGTCCAAATTGTCAACATGATCACCAATTGTGGAGTAAAATTCAAGAATAATATTATATCAAAAATGATTTGAATAATACTTCAACAAATATTTAATGAAGATAATAACATTAATCATTATATTATAAACTCCATTTAATATTATTCATTTTATAATAATATTAAATTCATTTACTAATATTATTAAACATTAATCAATGTTTTCATAACACCTTAATTCAAATATTATTAATCACTTAATAATCACATAATCTAATATTATTAATATTATAACATGTTTTAATCATTTCTTAAACTTATAAACAATTTATTTTAATTATTTACACTTTACTAATTAATGCATTTAATCATCCTAAAATGCCAAACTCATAAGATTTCATCACTAATAACCAAAATCCTCATCAAAAATCTGCATATACCTTATATAGGATTCTCAAGCCATAAAATCCTATTTTTCAATTTTCTTACTTCACATAACATATTTAATTCATTTACTCATAACTAGTCTATTTTCATGAAAAATACCAAATCAGTCCCAGAAAATTTTCTTTTCTATGATTTAGCAGAATATAGTCCCATATTGAACATATATTTTTCTCGGAATTTTTAAAATTCATTTACTATTTTTCATATGGCCAAAACTGCCGAATATTTAGACATTTATCATAAACTATACTTTTGTCCAAAAATTCCAAAATTTACATGGTATACTGATGTTATATAGATGTACTCCCAATAAAAATTTCACCAATTTTGGAGTTAACCACAAGGAGTTATAAGTGTTTACTTTTAAAATAGTCTTTTCCCATAAAATTCATAACTCCTAATCTATACATCCAAAAATCGTCATTTTTGGACACAATCTAGAAAACTCATCAAATTATCATTTCAAATTTTTCCAGAATTTTTGAAGGTCAGAAAAATTACAAAACATGAAAAATATAATAACCCTTAAAATTCCTTACCTCAAAAGAGCAGTATTTCTGACTGGAATATCGGATGTAATCCCGAAGGAAACTTGCACTGAATAGCAACTCTCAAAGTATCTAAATATTCACAAAAATACGTTCGACAATATAGAGAGAAAAAAAAAACTTATTTCTGGTGTGATTTTCAATTCTAGCCTAAGCGCCTATTTATAAGAAAATGCTAGAACGCCATAAAAGACTAAGTTATTAAAATATTAATATTTCAATAATTTTTGACGCACACATTTTTGACCCAATTTTCAGCCACCACCAGTGGGTCCCACCAAAATCATATTTTCACACCAACCAAAAGTGGGACCCCCCCAATTTTAATAAAAATCAATTTATTTTCTAAAACTTCAGTAATTCATAATAAATAGCCATTTTATCAGAAAAATATAAATTTTATGTCCACTCCACACGAAATTGAATTCTCTACAACTTTGTAGATTTAAGTTTTTCTCTGAAATTCACAAACAGATGATTTTCAACACATCTTAAAATTCATAACAAATCATGCACTAATTTTTAACGGTTCAAAAATTGTGGACATATACTCAACTTATATATGTATAACATATCCAAAAATCACAACGATCGAACGGTCGGATCAAAATTATAACTCAAGCAATAGAGCTTTAAGAACACTAATTTGATTTTTAATACCTCCATTCCGACAAAACACCTCAACATTAATTCCTTCATTTATAACTATATAAAATAAATATTTTCATATTTATCATTTATGTACACATAAAATAAATATTTCCTTATCATATAAATCAATAATTAATTATTCACAAATAATATTATAAAATCACAATAATGACAATCAGGCCGTTCCCAGGAAAGAGGGGGCTTTCCGATAAGGATTTCTCCTTACTGGCGCGCAATTAGGTGATCAAACCTCTCCTTGACAGAACTTTCTAGCCATTGCCAATAATGTTATCTAATAATATTATTCAAATAATATGAATTATTGATATGATAATGGGAAATACTGTGCAGTGACAATTATTGAAACAACAATAATATAAAATATCAACGCAACAATTATTGAATCAATAAAATAAAATATTGAACAATAATTACTGTAACAATTATTGAGTAGTGCCTCCTTACGTAAGGATCAATAATTCAAAAATATTGTGCAATACTTTGTGCTACTGTGCAACCACGCGTATTACTATATTTTAACCACCAGGTATTCCAACAGTGTTAACGGTAATATTTACGCCGTTATTTATAAAACTCAAACTTGTCATTTTCATCATCTGACAGTTATTTTGTTATGGGGCCCACAAATGGCTGCGCCGTCGTACGATTATTCCCCGACAACAATAATATTCCACGACCAAACAAATATTCCCCGACAGAAATGAGTATTTTATAACCACTTGCGTATTTTGAAAATTTTATATATATCACCCTTAACTTTAAACTTTTATCAATTTAACTATTACCTAAATAGAAAAATTAAATACTTTTATTTCATAAAATTCGGGATCTCACACCTATTGTAAGACCCCGAATTTTATGAAATAAAAGTATTCAATTTTCCTATTTAGTAAATGGTTAAATTGATAAAAATTTAAAGTTAAGGGTGATATATGAATTTTTTTCAAAATAAGCAAATGGTTATAAAATACTCATTGTGGTCTATTATCCAATGACAATGCCATTTGACCTATCTAATTCTCTAGATTCTTAATCGCCCTATCTTGTGATTTCATAGTCATGGCGTGATCTTTTATAGCCAACTCGGTGGTAGTCATGAATTTTGCCAACATTTCCTCCAGATCAGATTTCCTTTCTTAATATTGAGCTAGTTGTTGCTGGTTCTGAAATCTTGGTGGATATGATTGTCGTGAAGCTTGATTTTGCTGGTTGTTGCTCTATGAGAAATTCGGAATTCTATTGTAATTGTCGATGAACTGCACAGCTGCTGGATTAATCGTGCATTGCTCCGTTGGGTGCTCTCCCACGCACAACTCGCATATTATTGCCATTTGATGTACTTGCTGTGTTTGTTGTTCTTGTTGTGTTTGTGCTGCTTTCACCGACTCCAACATCTTTGAAAATGCAAATATTTGTGCTTGCATCGCTGTCATACTATCTACTTCTAACACCCCAGCTGCCTTCGCCTGTGTCATTCTTGCTGTGGGCCACTAGTAGTTATTAGCCGCCATGGTTTTAATCAACTCGTATGCTTCCTCGTAACTCTTAGCCATGAATGCTCCGCCCGACGTTGCATCAATACTTGTCCTGAGATTTCCATGTAGTCCATTGTAAAAGGTGTTCATTTGTAGCCACTGGGGAAATCCATGATGTGGGCATTTTTTGAGCAGTTCTTTATATCTCTCCCAAGCCTCATATAATGACTCCCCATGTTGTTGTTCAAACATCGTAATCTCGTTCCTCATCATCGCAGTTTTTGCCGGTGGAAAGAATTTTGCGAGGAATTTCTGAGCTAAATCCTCCCATGTTGTTATCGAACCGGACGGTAGAGAATGCAACCAACTCTTCGCCTTGTCCGGTAAAGAGAATGGGAACAATCAAAGTCTCACCGCATCATCCGAAACATCATTGAACCTAAAAGTGTCGCACATTTCCATAAATCTGACCAGATGCTCGTTCGAATCATCATATGCAAATCTCCCAAACTGAACTGAATTCTGAATCATTTGTATTATCTCAGGCTTAGTTTCGAACGTATTTGCTGCTATTGCTGGCCTAGTAATGCTTGACTGCAGTTCATTCACCTTGGGTGTTGCAAAATCCCTTAATGCTTTTCGATCTTCGGCTGCCATTACTGTTACTGCTTCCTTTTCAGATGTTTCGAATTCTTGTCCCATTTCCTTGATCCACCTACTCAAACTCTGAAACCTTTTCTCAATGTCGTCCTCAAAAGGGAACAAGTCTGGATTTTTGGACCGAGTTTACATAAACTGCTTCCTCACCTGAAATAGAAGAAACAATACCAAAAATAAAAATGTCTAGGTAAAACTGGATTAATTAAACTGATATTGTAAAACTATTAAGAATTATACTAAATAGTCCCCGGCAACGGCGCCAAAAACTTGTTGGGTAAAATCTATATACGCACAACACGCAAGTATACTTAGTTCACAAGTAATAAAGTGATAAGTAGAGTATCGTTCCCACAGAGACAATTTAATAAGAAACTTAACTTCACAATTATCAATTTCCTATTAATCCTAATTTTATTAAACTATCCAATTCAATGATTAAAAATAATTATTCTAAATTATAAAGTAATTAAACTATCACAAACCAATCACAAATATCAAAATCTGGAATTTCGAACAATTAATGGAGAATTAGACTTATGATTTCACCCTAAGCTTCACTCTAATTTTAACACTTTTAATCCAATTCAATTCACTATCCCAGTTTATTAATCAAGAACATAAACGTACTATTAACCACCTCTCAATGCACTAATATCGTATTAACGTCAATCCACAATTAAGATAGAAATCTGTTAAACACCTTAAAAAACTAACTCATTATATCTCTATGTGAATTACAATTGAAGAAGGTTGAAGAATAAGTTCTCTATCCGATTACATGCAGTGTCAAGCATATCTCTACCTTAACACTCATCAAGTTTAAGCTATTAATAAAATCCTGAACACATGTTATATCAACTAGGTCTAGATTTGAATATCCTCTCTCGATTCCATCCAACTCCACAAAGAATTGTTGATCAGGCAATTCATAGATTCAAGCTCAAATCAATATAGATAAACTTGAAATAGCTTATTAAATTGGAAATCAAAGTTTACAAAACCATAGATTCACTCAAAGATCCATCATAAGCCTAAAAAGTGAATTAGTTCATAATAAACGAAATAAACACTGAATAAATCATGGAAATCATTCTTTCAATTACAAATAATAGTCTAAGATGAAGAATGTTGAAAAAACACCCTTCACGTAGCCTAGAATCGCAATCGTCGCTAAAATCTCCTTGAAATACTCCTCCAACGCTTGCTTAGAAAAACTGAAATTAATCTTTGTAAATTGCCTTGTGTCTCTCTTAATCTCAGTGTTTATTGTTAATTATATCCTTCACCATGTATTTTAGTTAAAATTCCACGCCAAAACGAGTCCCAAGTCATCACCATCACTAAAACTCCACACTTGTAGCACTAGAAACTAACTAGGAGACTTCAAATTCGAGTAAGCAAGCCCCAGCTTGCTATTTCCCTTTGTACAAGCCAGCCTCGGCTTGCTCCCCTTATGCTATTGCTGCCCAGACCCCAAGCCCCGGCTGGATCCTAAGGCACAAAAGGGCAAGCCCCGGCTTGCCCCCAATCTGCCAATCATTTTTCCTGCTGGAACCTCCTCTTCTAAAACTGCCATAACTTTTAAACCATGAGGAGTTACGGGGCCCGAAACCTATCAAATCGAAGCTATCGACGAGATATACAACTTTAGTTCTTTGAGCTTTCAGAAATAACAAACGGATAAAGGTCTAAATTGCATTGGAAGCATCTGCTGTTGTGTAATGACAACCAAAACAACTCTTAACTTAGTCTTTGTTGCTAAAAGGCCATACTATCGTGTCCGAACTTCTGATTAGAATGATGCAAGACATTCCGGAATGCCAAGAAAGAGTTCCTCAACATAATCCAAGTTCCATGCCACAAACATGAAATGCACATCAAATGATCATGAAAACCCGAACTATATCCGGAATTGCTTTTCCTTGCAAATTTTATACCAATAGTCGCTCACTCTGCTTCCAAGCATATAATCTACAAAATTGAAACAAAATGCATGAAAAGTTACTAAGAAACATGAAATTAAGAAAATAATTCAAGTAATAGATGCCAGATAAGTAGTTATAAAACCTATTTATCATATAGTCATGACCATTGATGATTTAATGAATATCATTGGCCCGTAGTGCAGGGATGATTCGATGATGTGGTTTATTTATTATGTTGAGTCTCAGCGATAAAAATTGATGAAAATATTTTAAAACATAGAAGATAGTAGATATCATGCTCTACTTGACTTTTCTAATGGATTACTTATTCCACTGCAGTTAAACTTGATGTCTATTGTATTTTATTAGTTTAACATTATTGAAGACTAATGATAATTTATTCTGCATTATCTTAGTCATAATATTTCTTACTGGGCTAGTTGAGCTCACCCTTTCTTTCACTATTTTCTTCAGGAAATGAAAATATAGCTGGGACAAGTCGAGAAACGGAGTGACAGTCCAGATGATAGCATTAGTAGTCCTCAATATTCTATTAAATAGTGTGATAATAATTGTAATGATGACTCCATTGAGTGTGGATATTTTTAAGATGACAATATTTGTATTAAAACTCATAGCATATGTTTTGTCATATATTACATGACGTTTGTATAATTAAGTTTGTATTTGTATTTTTTACCATGTATTTGGCGACTCAAGATGGGTGATGTATACCTATTTTGGGGGAGTCACGGTGGTGTTTGGACTACTGGTCCAAATACTTCTATTTTCAACAGAGATTGTAGCTCAGTTTGAATAACATCTTTCCATTTTGGCCAATCTTTTCTTTTCCGACATTCTTCCACATTTTGTGGTTCAGGATCCATGTCAGGAATCAAAGTAATATCTAATGATATAGAGAAAGAAAATATATCATTAATCATGACTTTGCTTCGATCCCATATTTTCTCATCATGTAAATAATTTATTGAGATCTCTTGGTGTTCATCTTTTATCCCTTCACTGAGATTTTAAACCTTTTCTGGGGCTATTCCCACTCTTGGAATAAGTGTTACTTCTGGAGTAGGTATTCCTTCTAGGATTCCCTTATTTGCTTTTGATTTTTGTGGTACAGTGTCTTTTGCACCAATCGGTCTTCCACGCTTCTGGCGTGGTTTAGATTCTTCTATTACCTTATTCGTCCATTCTCTAGGAATTAATTTTTCAATAGGTATTTCTATCCTTGCTGGAGTATTCACTGCAAGTGTATGTGACTTTATCACTTTTCTAGCATCATTAAATGCATTTGACATTTGATTTGCAATATTTTGTAAATGAATAATTTTTTGAACTTCAATTTCACATTGTCCTGTACGAGGATCAAGTGAATTTAAATCTGATGCATTCCATGATATTTCAGAGGGTTTTTTATTTAAAAATTTCTCTCCTCCTAATGGAGGAAATACAGTTTCATCAAAATGACAATCTACATAACGTGCAGTAAAAACATCTCCAGTTAAAGGCTCAAGATATCTGATAATAGAAGGAGAATCAAAACCAACATAAATACCTATTCTTCGTTGGGCTCCCATCTTAGTTCTTTGTGGGGGTGCAATTAGAACATATACTGCAGTTTCAAAAACTCGAAAGTGTGATATGCTGGGTGTCTGTCCAAGAACTAACTGTAGAGGAGAGAATTTATGAAGAGCTGTTGGTCTTACTCAAATAATGGCTACAGTATGAAGAATTGCATGACCCCAAACTGATGTAGGTAAGTTAGCCCTTAACATTAATTGTCATGCAATTAGTTGAAGTCTTTTTATTAAAGATTCAGCTAAACTATTTTGTGTATGAATATGAGGAACATAATGCTCAATAGAGATTCCAATAATTATACAAAAATCATTAAAAGTCATTAATGAAAATTTTGCTGCATTATCAAGTCGAATTGACTTGATTGGATGATCCGGGAACTGAGCCCGTAACTTGATTATTTGAGCAAGAAGTTTTGAGAAGGCAAAATTTCGAGAAGAGAGAAGACAAACATGAGACCATCTAGTTAAAGCATCTATTAAAACCATGAAATATTGAAATGGGCCAGATAATGGTTGAATAGGTCCTCAAATGTCTCCTTGAATTCTCTCTAGGAATTTTGGGGCTTCTTTATAAACTTTTACTGGTGTTGGTCGAACAATTAATTTTCCTCGAGAACACGCAGCACAAGGAAATTCACTACTAGGAAAAACCTTCTTATCTTTGAGAGGATGAACAGTAGAAATTTCAATAATACGACGCATCATAGAAGTACCTGGATGATCGAGTCTTTCATGCCAAAGCATAAATGATTTGGGATCTATGATTTTTGGAATCATAACATTATGAAACTCAATTGCTCTAATTTTCATAGTATATAATCCAGAAGAATTTGAATGAAGTTTTTCTAGGATATTCTTTTTTACAAAAAAAAGTAGAAGTGATGAGAAGATATTCATTATCATTTTCATTAGTTGTTTCAATATGAAAACCATTCAGTCGAATATCTTTAAAACTAAGCAAATTTCTTCTTGATTTACTAGAATATAGAGCATCTTTGATAAAAACTTGTGTCTCATTTGGTAGCAAGAAACTAGCTTTTCCAAATCCCTCGATTAAATTTGATGTGCCAGAGATAGTTCCTACATTTCCCTTAGCTTTGATCAGTTGTGAAAAATATTTCTCATTTCGAAGGATTGTATGAGTTATTGCACTGTCTGCTAAACATATATCCTCCATATCCATTAAAAATGGGCTGACACACATAAAAACATAAATAAGAAAAGTTACATTTCAAATATAATTTTATTCATGAGAAACACATACCACATATAAAATGAAAACTAATAATATTATACATGTAGGGTGTTTAATTAAAACAAGAAATTAAACGATATCCTAAAAGATACTTTCAGAAGGTTCAATAATATCAACAACCTTTTCCTCAATGTTGGTCATTGGTGGAACATCAACAATATTCAATTGATGATTAACAAAGTTTGTTTCTGCCTCCATTACTTTGTTCTTTTAAGACTCCTGGAATAAATTAACTAGATGCCTCGGTGTACGACAGGTTCGCGACCAATGCCCATTCATCCCACACCTAAAACAAACATCTGGTTTGTTCTTCATCTGTGTTGCATTTTCTTTATTTTTACCCGACCCAGACACTTGCCACTTATGGTGGCTTGAATTGTCACGGTTCTGGAATTTGTTGTTATGATGGCCTCGTTTATTCTTTCGTCCCCAAGACTTCTTATTATATGACCATCTCTTGTCACGTTTATTTTGCTGGAATGACGTGCTGTTAATATCTGGCAATGGGGTGGCACCCGTTGGCCATACTTGATGGTTTTTCAACAACAATTCATTATTCTTTTCTGCAACAAGGAGGATAGACAACAAGTCACTGAATTTTGTGAACTTACCCTGTCTATATTTTTGTGACAGAAACATGTTGGTTGGATGAAAAGTTGAGAGTGTTTTCTCTAACATTTGGGTTTCAGAAACTGGATCTCAGCACAAAGCCAAAGTAGAGGTTATTCTATAAACATTTGAACTATATTCCGTAATTGATTTGTAATCTTGTAGCCTTAAATTAAGCCACTCAAATTTGGCATTAGGGAGAACAACCAATTTTTGGTGGTCAAAACTTTCCTTCAGTTGTGTCCATAAAGACAAGGGATCTTTGACTGTTAAATACTCAGTCTTTAATCCCTCATCAATATGGTGATGAAGAAAAATTATGGCTTTTGCATTTTGTGTCGAAGTAGCTGTATTTCCTGATTCAATGGATTTTTCTAACTCATTTGCACTAAGGTGCAATTCTGCATCAAGTGCCCAAGCCAAATAGTTGTATCCAGAGATTTTCAAAATAGATAAATCTATTTTTGCCAAGTTTGCCATCTATTCTAGGTTAAAACACACTTATTATTTATTAAAACAATAAATAATTGAATGTATGATATAGAAAAATAAACTAAATCACGACCTCAAGTGGTGATAAAATGCAAATATAAATATTCTTATATTTATGTTATTAGAATAATGCAAATGGATCTTCACCTGGCATGTGGTAGTTCGCATAGACAGGTTATTCAAGCAGAATAATAAATAATGGAATAACAGAAGAATTTCACCATGCATACGGTAGTCAGCGTAGACAGGTTATTCCCAACAGAATAATAAAGAATGGAACCAGGTCATACGTAATCCACACAGACAGGATATTCCAACAGAATAATAAAGAATGGAACCAAGTCATGCGTAATCCGCACAGACATGATATTCCAACATAATAATAAAGAATGGAACCAGGTCATGCGTAATCCGTACAGACAGTATATTCCAACAGAATAATAAAGAATAGAAGAATAGAATAATTTCACCATGTATGCGGTATTTCGCATATACAGGTTATTCCCACAATTTAATAAGTGGTAAAAAAGTTCTCATCAAGTCTTGTAAGATCAACAAGGATAGATGATACCATTGTAAATAACAGAATTTAATGGCAAAAAGGTTCCCACCAAGTCTTGTAAGATCAACAAGGATAGATGGTACCTCTGTAAATAACATAATTTAAAATGGACAATAAAAACATAACTATAACTTAACAGTTAAAGAATATAATAGGCGGCAAAGCCATACCAATTGTAAGAATAACATTATATTATTGGTGGCATAGCCAAACCGGTAGTATAATAATAAATTGCAAGAATTTAATTTTACCGTCTCAGTTGGTTAGAGCTTTGTGCTGATAACGTGTTATAAAACTATAGCAAAGTGTATAAAGATACTCTTATAATTGCTGCATAAATTTAGAGAAAATAAGCAAGAGAAAAGAGAGAGAGAGAAATTATTCAGAGAATTCTTATCTATTTTTCCTTCGGGATCAATCCTTATATAGGAAATGAGAGAAGGGGGGTCACGGGAAGAGGAGTGAATGAGGAAAAGAAAGGAGTCACGAGTATGAGGAGGGAAATCACATCATAATAATACGTGCTTTTACTTCTAGTATTATATATATAAATAGTGAGTTTCGTATATATTTTATTATATATAAAAAGTTTTTTTTTAGTTCGAGTAAAGAGAAAATTAGAAGTTGTTCCTGTGTCATTCAACTATTTCAAGTGCTGATTAGTTGGGTGAAGAGTCAATGAATCCTGAAGTAGTATTTCTTCAGTGACCTTAGCACCGAGAAAAGTTCTCCGAGGGGCGAAATTTCTACTTAAGGACAATGCACTGCACGCCTCTGCTCAAAATAATTCGCTTTAAATCGATAAGTCAAATTTTTGTCATTCTTTTATTTGATAATTGAATCGTATATTTTATTCGTGTTTAACCAACAATCTTAAGTAGAAATTATGGATTCTGTTATGCTTACTTGGTTGAATGTGATGATATTTGGCATGTTAGATTAGGCCATGTGAATTATTCTTATATAAAAATGATGAAAATTTTGGGAATTTTAAAAGATGTTAAAATTTCAAATACCAAGAAATGTCAAGTGTGTGTAGAAGCCAAAACTACTAGAAAGACATGTAAACCAGTACTAGTTAGGGAATCTGAACCTCTCAGTTTAATTCATTCAGACTTAGGTCATATGTCTAGAAATACTTCTAAGGGTGGAAAAAATTATTATGTGATAGAAGATTATTCTAGATATACTAAAGTTTTCCTTCTCAGAAATAAAAATGAAACTAAAGATAAATTTTTAATTTATAAGGCCAAAGTTGAAAATAAATTAGAAAAGAAGATTAAAAGACTCAGGTCCGATAGAGGTGGAGAGTATGACTCCGGACCTCTTAGTAAATATTGCGAAGGACAAGGAATTATACATGAGGTAACCCATCCCTATTCTCCAGAATCTAATGGGGTTGCTAACAGAAAGAATAGAACACTAAAAGAAACGATGAATGCTATGTTAGTAAGTTCTGGGGTTCCACCAAATTTGTGGGGGAAAACTCATCTTTCTGCTTGTCACCTGCAAAATAGAATCATTTATAAAAAAAACTGGAAAAACACCTTATAAGCTTTGGGAAAATCATTTACCTAACTTGAAATACCTTAAAGTGTGGGGGTGTCTTGCTAAGGTAATGTTACCCGATCCTTAAAAAAAAATGGTTCTAAAACTGCTGATTGTTTGTTTATTGGTTATGCTGAACATAGTGCTGCTTATAGATTTCTTGTTTTGAAAAGTGATGTATTAGATCATAATACAATCATCGAGTCAAAAAATGTTGATTTCTTTGAAAATATTTTTCTTCTGAAATCTAAAGTGGATCGACCAGTAGTAAAGCTTCCGACGAGCTCTTATACAGTTCCTATTGAAGAATCTGAAATTGAACCAAGGAGAAGTAAGCGTACTAGAAACCCCACTAATATGGGAGATGATTTTTTTACGTTCTTGTTAGATAATGACCCATTAATCTTTAAAGATGCAGTTTCTTCTCCCGATGCTCTTTTTTAGAGAGAAGCCATAAATATGCACACTTGGAAATTAGTGGACCATCCTCTTGGTTCTAAAACTATTGGTTGTAACTGGATTTTTAAAAGGAAATTAAAACCTAACGGATCAATTGATAAATTTAAGACTAGGCTTGTTGCTAAAGGTTATAAAAAAAGCAAGACCTATACTTTTTTGAGACATATTCACCGGTTGCAAGAACATCATCCATTAGAGTTTTAATTTCTCTAACTTCTATTAAAAATTTAATAATTCATCAAATGGATGTTAAACTGCATTTCTTAATGGAGATTTAGAAGAGGAGATTTATATGGACCAACCTGAGGGATTTATTTCCTTAGGCAATGAGTATAAAGTTTGTAAATTAGTTAAATCTTTATATGGTCTTAAACAAACTCCTAAACAATGGAATGATACATTTGACAGTGTGATGACTTCTAATGGATATATAATAAATGATGGAGAGAGATGTATATATACCAAATTTAATAATGAGAATTGTGGTGTTATTGTATGTCTTTATGTGGATGACTTGCTTATTTTTGGAACCGATATTGATGTTATATATGAGACTAAAAACATGTTATCCACTAAATTTGATATGAATGACTTGGGAGAAGCAAATGTTATTCTCGAAATTAATTTAAGAAAAGTTTATAATGGGTATATGATTTCTCAAGATCATTATGTGGAGAAAATACTTAAGAGATTTGGACATTATAATGTTAATCCCGTTAGTACTCTATATGATTCTTGTTTACATTTAAAAAAACATGAGGGACCTAGTGTATCTCAATCTGAGTGTAAGACACCAATTTTTTTAATAAAATCGAATTTCCTCTACTTATTATTGTGAATAATAAGAAGTTAATTTAATATAATATTTTGGTTAGGGGTGAAATGTGCAAATTTTACAAAATAAGCAAGTGGTTATAAAATATTCATTGTTGTCGGGGAATATTCGCTTGGTCGTGGAATATTCTTATTGTTGGGGAATATTCGTACGACGGCGCAACCATTCATGGGCCTCATAACAGAATAACTATCGGATAAAGAAAACGACAAAGTTTGAGTTTTTATAAATAACGGCGTAATTGTTACCGTTAACACTGTTGGGTTACCTGGTGGTTAAAATACAGTAATACGCGTGGTGGTACAGCAGCACACGGTATTGTACAGTATTGTTGAATTATTGATTCGTACGTAAGAAGACACCTACTCAATAATTGTTACAGTAGTTACTGTTCAATATTTTATTTTATTGATTCAATGATTTTTGCGTTGATATTTTATATTTTTGTTGTTTCAATAATTGTCACTACACAGTATTTCCCATTATCAGATTAATAATTCATATTATTTGAATAATATTATTAGATAACATTATTGGAAATGTCTAGAAAGTTCTGTCAATGAGAGGTTTGGTCACCTAATTGCACGCCAGTAAGGAGAAATCCTTATTGGAAAGCCCCCTCTTTCCTGGGAACTGCCTGGTTGTCATTATTGTGATTCTATAATATTATTTGTGAATAATTAATTATTGATAAGGAAATATTTATTTGATGCGGATATAAATGATGGATTTATTTATATTATGTGGTTATAATTGAATGAATTAATGTTGAGGTGTTTTATCAGTATTTTTATCGGAATGGAGGTCTTAAAAATCAAATCAGTATTTTTACGATATATTGCGTAAGTTATAATTTTTAATCCGACTGTTGGATCGTTGTAATTTTTGGATATGTTATACATATATAAGTTGAGTATATGTCCACAAATTTTGAACCGCTAAAAATGAACGTATGATTTGTTATGAATTTTAAGAGGTGACTGATTCAGAAATTAGGTTTATAAATGATTTTGGTGGAAAATTCTAGAATTGAGTGGGCCCCACTTGCGGTTGGTGAAAAAATGTGCTGAATTTTATTTCAAATGTGGTGGGTGGCAATAGTAGCTGGTAAAGCCATCGGGTAGCAGGTCAAGTCTGCTTCGGCGTGCTAACATTTTCCTATAAATAGAGGACTAAGTTAGAATTTAAAATCACACTAGAAATATAAGCTTTCTCTCTTTCTCTCTTTATATTATCAAGCGTATTTTGTGAGTATTTAGATACTTTGAGAGTTGCTGTTCAGTACAAGTTTCATTCAGCATCACTTCCGACCTTTCATTCTGAAGTACTGTTTCTTTGAGTTAAGGGATGTTATTTTCTTCTTAAATGATATTATTTTCTTCAATATCATTATGTCGAAATATTGGTGAACTTTTTAATCAAATTTAGAACTTTTTGTGTTGGGGTTACTATTCACGTATACGGCACTATTCACGTATACGACACTATTCACAAATACGGCATTATTCACCAAAAAAATGAAATTTTCTCCTTTTTGTCCAAGATGTCTATTATGGTTACTATCTTTGATTATATCCATGTTGTGATCTTTATTTTGAATCCTGCTTCAAAATTGGTTATTATGGAGTATTATTGATCTTGGATAAGCTGTTAAACGAATCCCTAATATTTGTCCTTCTGTCTCACTGGATTCATTTTCTTTAAAATATTTTTCATTATCCTCAGTCCTAAATGATGATATTACTGAATATCTTTGGCCTGTAGTGCAAAGATGAATGATTAACTGATGAATATCTTTGGCTCGTAGTGCAAAAATGAACAGGTGTTGAGATGAACATGACCAACTAGTGATACAAATGAATATCTTTGGCCTGTAGTGCAAAGATGAATATTTGATTAAAGATGTATATTGATTGTTGTTACAGGGATAAAATATTGATGATGAAACTTTAAATCTTAGAAGATAGTAGAATTCATTCTCTACGTGACTCTTCTAATGGATTGTTGTTTCTGCTGCAGTTGTTGATCTAAAACTTGTTGTCTATTATATTTTATCAGATTTTTCCGTGTTGAAGACTAATGATAATTTGTTGCATATTATATTAGTCATAATATTCTTTATTGGGCTAGTTGAGCTCACCCTTTTCCTTTTTATTCCATTTTTTTTCTCAAGAGGTGATAACATAGCAGGATCGAGTTGGGGTATGGAGTGATGGTTCTAGAAAGATGTTTTAGCAGTCCTCACTATTTTTGTGAAATAGTGTTTGAATAATTGTAATGAGGACTTATTTGATTGTGGATATTGTCTAGAAGACAATATTTGTATTTAAACTCACAGTATGTGTTGTCGTATTTTACACGACAATTGTATTATTGAAGTTGTAGTTTTCTTTCTGTACCATGTATTTGGCGACTCAGAATGGGTGTTGTATACCTATTTTGGGGGCGTCACACTGAGTATACCCAAATCATTGGTTACTTAATTTATCTTATGATTTGCACAAGACCTGATATATCATATGTCGTTAATAGAATCAGCAGATACACTCATAATCCTAATAAGGATCATTGGACTACTTTATGTAGAATACTCAAGTATCTGTGATGTACTATTGGATTTAGTTTGTATTACTGCGGTAATCCTGCAGTTCTTGAGGGATATAGTGATGCCAATTGAATCTCTGATTCAGATGAAATCAAATCCACGAATGGCTACATAAGGAGGAGCAGTTTCTTGGAAGTCTACTAAATAGACTTTTATAGCTCGCTCACTAGTATAAAGTACCTAATAGACAACAATTAAACAATAACGTTTTTTATAAAAATGTTGTGGTATTTTTTTTACAATGTTTTTAAAAAAAACGTTGTAGATATATATGCAAAAACGTTATATATTTAAAAGGCCATTTTTTTAGTTTTAATTAGATAACATTTTTTTAAAAAAATGTTTTGTATCAACAAAAACACGGAGCATGAACTGAACACTTAAAATTAAAACATACCGTCTTTTTCTCTCCAAGGTTCATCAGTGCAGAGATTCGGTTTCCTTCGTGTAGATCTACTGTGACGCCAAATACATGGTACAGAAAATAAACTACAACTTCAATAATACAATTGTCGTGCAAAATATGACAACACATACGGTGAGTTTAAATACAAATATTGTCTTCTAGACAATATCAACATTCAAATAAGTCCTCATTATAATTATTCATACAGTGTTTTATAGAAATAGTGAGGACTGCTAAAACATCTTTCTAAAACCATCACTCCATACCCTGACTCGATCTTGCTATGTTCTCACTTCCTGAGAAAAAAAATGGAACAAAAAGGAAAAGGGTGAGCTCAACTAGTCCAGTAAAGAATATTATGACTAAGATAATATACAACAAATTATCATTAGCCTTCAACAGGAAAAAATTTGATAAAATATAATAGACAACAAGTTTTAGATCAACAAATGCAGCGAAAACATCAATCCATTAAAAGAGTCGCGTAGAGAATGAATTCTACTATCTTTTAAGATTTAAAAGTTCATCATCAATATTTTATCCCTGTAACAACAATCAATATACATCTTTAATCAAATATTCATCTTTACACTACAGGCCAAAGATATTCATTTGTATCACCAGTTAGTCATGTTCATCTCAACACCTGTTCATCTTTGCACTACGGGCCAAAGATATTCATCAGTTAATCATTCATCTTTGCACTACAGGCCAAAGATATTAAGTAATATCATCATTTAAGACAGAGGATGATGAAAAATATTTTAAAAAAAATGAATCCAGTGAGACAGAAGGACAAATATTAGGGATTCGTATAACAGTTTATCCAAGATCAGTAATACTTCATAATAACCAATTGTGAAGCAGAATTCAAAAATAAAGATAAAAACATGGATACAATAAAATTTAGTAACCATAATATACATCTTGGACAAAAGGAAAAAATTTTATTTTTTGGTGAATAGTGTCGTATACGTGAATAGTAACCCCAACACAAAAAAGGTAGAAATTCCACAATAAAATCCATACCAATATTTCGGTATAATGATATTGAAAGAATAACATCATTACGAAAGAAAATAACATCCCTTACCTCAAAAAGACAGTACTTCTAACTGGAATACTGGATATAGTGCTGAAGAAACTTGCACCGTATAGTAACACTCAAAGTATCAAAATACTCACAAGAATACGCTCGATAATATAGAGAGAGAAAGTGAGAAAACCTTTTTCTGGTGTGTTTTTCAATTCTAACTTAGCCCTCTATTTATAGGAAAATATTAGCACGCCAAAGAAGACTTGATCTGCTACCTGATGGCTTTACCTGCTACTATTGTCACCCACCACATTTGAAATTTAATTTAAGCACATTTCTCACCAACCAAAAGTGGGGCCCACTCAATTCTAGAATTTTTCACTAAAATCATTTATAAACCTAATTTCTGAATCAGTCACCTCTTAAAATTCATAACAAACATACGTTCATTTTTTATGGTTCAAAATTTGTGGACATATACTCAACTTATATATGTATAACATATCCAAAAATTACAACGATCCAACGGTTGGATTAAAAATTATAACTCACGCAATATATCGTAAAAATACTTATTTGATTTTCGGACTATAAGTCCCTCGTACCAGTTTCACTCTAACAGTCACCACGAAAAATCCACAAAGAATTTTTGAGTGATCCAAATTTCTACGTTTATCTTACTTCCAGGGCTTTCTTTTGATATATGGCTCATCTCCTAATTCATTATACACAAAGAGTTACAGATTTTACAAAATCAAGTAATAAACTAATTTTTTGAAAATTTCCAAATTTCGTTCTTCATTTCGACAAAATACTGATAAAACACCTCAACATTAATTCCTTCATTTACAACTACATAAAATATATCCATCATTTATATCCACATAAAATAAATATTTCTTTATCATATAAACCAATAAATAATTATTCACAAATAATATTACAGAATCACAATAATGACAACCAGGCCGTTCCCAGAAAAGAGGGGGCTTTCCGATAAGGATTTCTCCTTACTGGCGCGCAATTAGGTGACGAAACCTCTCCTTAGACAGAACTTTCTAGACATTGCCAATAATGCTATCTAATAATATTATTCAAATAATATGAATTATTGATCTGATATTGGGAAATATTGTGCAGTGAAATTATTGAAACAATAATAATATAAAATATAAACGGAGCAATTATTGAATCAATAAAATATTAAACAGTAATTACTGTAACAATTATTGAGTAGTGCCTTCTTACGTATGAATCAATAATTCAACAATATTTTGTAATACTGTGTGCTACTGTGCAACCACGCGTATTATTATATTTTAACCACCGAGTATTCCAACAGTGTTAACGGTAACAACTACGTCGTTATTTATAAAAACTCAAACTTTGTCATTTTCTTTCATCCAACCGTTATTCCGTTATCGGGCCCACAAATGACTGCGCCGTCGAACGGATATTCCCGACAAAAACAATATTCCACGACCAAACGAATATTTCCCGACAGAAATGAATATTTTACAACCACTTGCTTATTTTGTAAAATTTACACATTTCAACCATAACCAAAACATTATATCAAATTAACTCCTTATTATTTCAAGATTATGAATAGAGAAAATTCAATTTTATTTATAAAAAGTTGGGGTCTTACAACCTCCCCTCCTTATAAAATTTCGTCCTTGAAATTGACGTACGTACTTGGTGTTTAAAAATGAGGGTACCTCGCTTTCATTTCTGATTCCAACTCCCATGTCATTTTTTCAACTGCATGGTTCCTCCACAAAACCTTAACTTGTGGTATAACCTTTGTTCGTAGGACATGCTCTTTCCTATCTAATATCTTGACAGGTACATCCTCGTACGTTAAATCTTCGGCTATCTCGTCCGGTTCTAACTCAATGATGTGGTTCAGGTCTTTCACATATTTACATAACATCGATACATGAAAAATGTTATGAACACGCGACATACTTACATTAAGGCGAGTCTATAGGCCACAGTTCCTACTCGATTGAGGATTTCAAATAAATCGAAGGTTTGATCTTTCTTCTCTTCATCGACTCTTACTTCTAGAATAGCGCCTTCTTGCACCTTCTTCTTTATATTCATCAGCTCCAGTGTATAGCTTGAGCAATTTTAACTTTATCAATTACAGTCAATTCTACTCGTAAGTCATCACGTGGGTCCCTAGAGTCTTTAACAATATCTCTATCATTTGTAAATTATACAAGATAGGTCTTTGTGTTCAACAATATCGCACTTGTACTCACGTACGATCTTCTACTCAAAAAGTCAGCTACCACGTTTGCTTTTCCAAGATGGTATGGTCAGAACATGTGTCGAAATGAGTTGCCTCTTGAGCTCTTGGAAAATCTTCTCGCATTCCTTGCTCCATACGAATTTTGTATCTTTCCAAGTCAGCTAAGTTAATGGAGTAGCAATTTGAGAAAATCCTTCCACGAATCTCTGATAGTAACCAGCTAAGCCTAGAAAGCTACGTATTTCGATTACTGACTTAAGTTCCTATTAACTGTGACTCATATCCCAATCTTGGATAGCACGTCACAATAGAACCTATTGTTTTACCACTAAACAAATATAGCGTCCCCTACGGAGAGTCTGGCTTTGATGCATTCCACAAAGGAATTTACCAGATAGAGGCTTGAGTACCAACTCTTGTGGTTGGGTTTTTAACTCTTGAAGTTCAATAGGAGCCATTCGATAAGAGGTTTTAGAAATGGGTTTTGTACCGGGTTCAAAGTCGATACAAAATTTAATATCACACTCTAGGGGTATGCCAGGAAATTCTTTAGGAAATACGTCAGGAAATTTACTAACAACAGAAATATCATTCAAATCTGGCGTATTTTTATTCAAGTCCATAAAATGGGCTAAGAAAGTTTGACATCTGTTTTTCAATAAACGAATGACTTTATGGCTTGATATGAAAGTGTTTGACTTTAGTGATTTGGTTGCTTGAATTCTCATAATAGGTTGGTTAGGAATATGAAAACTAACAACCTTACGAAAAACAATCAATTTTGGCATGATGAGTGGTTAACCAATCAATTCCTAAAATCACCTAAAAAGTAAGTATCTTTAAAGAGATAAGATCAACAGGTAATGTGATGATGCCAACTTGGATCAAACAAGAATTTTTTAAACAGTGGATGTAACGAAAGTTTCTCCTAACAGAGTCTCCACAGATAAGTCAAAGTCTAATTTCTCCAGAGTCAAGTTCAAACGTTGAGCACAAGCAGGAGAGATAAAAGAATGGGTAGAACCGGTATCTAATAAGGTATAGATTTTGCAAGAATTTATAATTAACTAACCCATGATACCTTCATTCGGGTTCCTCGTGTTTTGGGCAGTCACGACAAATGCTCTTCCAGAAACCGCCGGCTTTGTTTGTCCTCATCCGCCTTTGGTGCCACCGTCCCTGTTGGACTTGATATCGCTACAGGACAAAATTGAGCTATGTGACCATTTTTTCCACAACTAAAACATACCTTGGAAGGCTGTGAACAGTTTGGACTTATATGTCTCTCCTCTCCGCATCTATCTAACTGGCGGTCGTTCTCCTCCCCTAAAATTTGTTGCTAGTGCTGGTGCTGCTGCCGATGTCTTCCCGTCATCGTTAAATCTTCTCTTCTTGAAATTTCCACTTGAATTATTTCTTCTATTATCTTGCCCATGATTACCACCGAAGTGGTTACCATTTCTGGCATGATAATTTCCTCCATGATGGTTATCATTGTTCCGATGACCGTTGCCACTTGTATGATTATCATCGAGTTGTTGGTCGTTATTCTTCGGTTGAGCTGACTCATTATCGCGCTCCAATAACTGAGCCCTATTCACAACATCTGAATATAAACAAAGTTTGTGAGAAATTAGGTATTGAGGTATTTCAGGTTTCAAACCTCGCAGAAACATTCAAGTCAATCTCTCCTCATTATCAACCAAATGGGATGTAAATCGAAACAACTTGGCAAACTTAGCTTCGTACTGTGACACGTTCATATTGTTTTGCTCCAACTTGATGAACTCTACCTCCTTCATGTGACGAATACTTTCAGGAAAGTACTTGTCATTGAACAGTTTCTGAAATGTTTCCCAAGACATGTTGAGTGCAACCGGCTGGGTACGCTTTACAGATTCCCAGCAGTAATATGCCTCACCATGGAAAATAAAGGTGGCAAATGGAACCTTTTGTTCTTCCGTGCATCCCAAGACATCAAATATCTTGGTAATTTGCTTAACCCACATTTCTGCCTTGATCGGATCCAACTTTCTAAAGAATTCTGGTGGTCCCAATTCCTTGAACTGCTTAGCTGTGACAAACCGTGCGTTGCTATCATTTCCACCCGTATTTTGTATACGAGTCTCCCTCATCTGATTTTGCATGAACTGCAAAAAGCTCATTAACATTCCATCATTCATCGTTTGCTCGGTAGTGTTGTTTATAGGAGGAATATTGTTTTCCTGTTGCACGTTCTCCTGGTTTGTGACTAAAGGTTGTTCCACAGTCTTATACACTCCATTGTTAACGTTCTCAGCAGCCATTCTTAAATACTGACGTAAAACAAGGGTTAATTAAACAAATTAACATATCACATAAAATCCCTATATTATGATCTGCCAAAAAATAAGCTTAGGTAGGACACACTAGCGAATGATTTACTCATCTCTCCCCTCCTAGTTCTATTCCCCGATCTCCGCCAAAGACCATATCCTTAAGCTCTGATACCAACTGTGACGCCCCCAAAATAGGTCCAATCCACCCAACCTATTCTGAGTCACCAAATACATGGTACAGAAAGTAAACTACAACTTCAATAATATAATTGTCGTGTAAAATACGATAACACATACTGTGAGTTTAAATACAAATATTGTCTTCTAGACAATATCAACACTCAAATAAGTCCTCATTACAATTATTCATACACTATTTTACAAAAATAGTGAGGACTGCTAAAATATCTTTCTAGAACCATCACTCCATACCCCGACTTGATCCTGCTATGTTCTCACCTCTTGAGAAAAAAAATGGAACAAAAAGGAAAAGAGTGAGCTAAACTAGTCCAGTAAAGAATATTATGACTAAGATAATATACAACAAATTATCATTAGCCTTCAACAGGGAAAAATTTGATAAAATATAATAGACAACAAGTTTTAGATCAACAAATGCAGCGGAAACATCAATCCATTAAAAGAGTCGCGTATAGAATTAATTCTACTATCTTTTAAGATTTAAAACTTCATCATCAATATTTTATCCCTGTAACAACAATCAATATACATCTTTAATCAAATATTCATCTTTACACTACAGGCCAAAGATATTCATTTGTATCACCAGTTAGTCATGTTCATCTCAACACCTATTCATCTTTGCACTACGGGCCAAAGATATTCATCAGTTAATCATTCATCTTTGCACTACAGGCCAAAGATATTAAGTAATATCATCATTTAAGACAGAGGATGATGAAAAATATTTAAAAAAAAACGAATCCAGTGAGACAGAAGGACAAATATTAGGTATTCGTATAACAGTTTATCCAAGATCAGTAATACTTCATAATAACCAATTGTGAAGCAGAATTCAAAAATAAAGATAAAAACATGGATACAATCAAAGATAGTAACCATAATAGACATCTTGGACAAAAGGAAAAAATTTCATTTTTCGGTGAATAGTGCCGTATACGTGAATAGTAACCCCGACACAAAAAAGGTAGAAATTCCACAATAAAATCCATACCAATATTTTGGTATAATGATATTGAAAGAATAACATCATTACGAAAGAAAATAACATCCCTTACCTCAAAAAGACAGTACTTCTAACTGGAATACTGGATATAGTGCTGAAGAAACTTGCACCGTATAGCAACACTCAAAGTATCAAAATACTCACAAGAATACGCTCGATAATATAGAGAGAGAAAGTGAGAAAACCTTTTTCTAGTGTGTTTTTCAATTCTAACTTAGCCCTCTATTTATAGGAAAATATTAGCACGCCGAAGCAGACTTGATCTGCTACCTGATGACTTTACCTGCTACTATTGTCACCCACCACATTTGAAATTTAATTTAAGAACATTTCTCACCAACCACATTTGATTTTCCACCAAAATCATTTATAAACCTAATTTCTGAATCAGTCACCTCTTAAAATTCATAACAAATCATACGTTCATTTTTAACGGTTCAAATGTTTTGGACATATACTCAACTTATATATGTATAACATATCAAAAAATCACAATGATCCAACGGTCGGATTAAAAATTATAACTCACGCAATATATCGTAAAAATACTTATTTGATTTTCGGACAATTAGTCCCTCGTACCAGTTTAACTCAAACAGTCACCACGAAAAATCCACAAAGAATTTTTGAGTGATCCAAATTTCTACGTTTAGCTTACTTCCAGGGCTTTCTTTTGATATATGGCTCATCTCCTAACTCATTATACACAAAGAGTTACAGATTTTACAAAATCAAGTAATAAACTAATTTTCTGAAAATTTCCAAATTTCGTTCTTCATTTCGACAAAATACTGATAAAACACCTCAACATTAATTCCTTCATTTACAACTACATAAAATATATCCATCATTTATATCCACATAAAATAAATATTTTTTTATCATATAAACCAATAAATAATTATTCACAAATAATATTACAGAATCACAATAATGACAACCAGGCCGTTCCCAGGAAAGAGGGGGCTTTCCGATAAGGATTTCTCCTTACTGGCGCGCAATTAGGTGACCAAACCTCTCCTTAGATAGAACTTTCTAGACATTGCCAATAATGCTATCTAATAATATTATTCAAATAATATGAATTATTGATCTGATATTGGGAAATATTGTACAGTGAAATTATTGAAACAACAATAATATAAAATATCAACGCAGCAATTATTGAATCAATAAAATATTAAACAGTAATTACTGTAACAATTATTGAGTAGTGCCTTCTTACGTATGAATCAATAATTCAACAATATTGTGTAATACTGTGTGCTACTGTGCAACCACGCGTATTATTATATTTTAACCACCGAGTATTCCAACAGTGTTAACGGTAACAACTATGTCGTTATTTATAAAAACTCAAACTTTGTCATTTTCTTTCATCCAACCGTTATTCCGTTATCGGGCCCACAAATGACTGCGCCGTCGAACAGATATTCCCGATAAAAAGAATATTCCACGACCAAACGAATATTTCCCGACATAAATGAATATTTTACAACCACTTGCTTATTTTTTAAAATTTTCACATTTCACTCATAACCAAAAAATTATATCAAATTAACTCATTATTTCAAGATAATGAATAGAGAAAATTCAATTTTATTTATAAAAACCTGGGGTCTTACATATTCTCTCTCTCTGCTCTCTTTCGCTCACAAAACCAAAACCCTAGTTATTCCTCCCATTTGAAGTTCCTTTCTCTGCTCTCTTTTGGTCTGTTTGCCAGTACAAGTTCGGTCCTTACGCAATTAGGACTTTCTAAGAAAGGAAAGGAGTTTATTGAGTGCTTGTTGTACGCCTTTCACCATCTAGCTCACAAGGTAAGGAAATTATTCTCTCTATCGCTCCTCCTTTAATTATATTACGCTACTCTGCTTGATTTTTACGCTACGCAAACAATTCTCCTTCTTCCAGTACTCTTCTGTACCGCACAAAATCCCCAAATCGAACAGGAGAAGAAGGTATTCCTATTTTATTTGTTTTATAAACCCTAATTTCAAGATGTCGTGGCAAGTTTACGTTAACAATCACTTGTTGTATCAAACCGAAGAAGGCAATCAGCTCACTTCTACTGCTATTTTGGGTCAGAACAGCTCTGTTTGGGCCCAGAGCCCCAACTTTCCTCAGGTGCTCCATTTTTGTGAAGATGTTTGTGGCCAGGTATGTCCGCTTTTTGCTTTTCTTAAAGTTTGAGGTTTTTAGATTACCATTTGTGGTGGACATGTTTTTGTTGGTTTTTTTTGTTTAAAAAAATATGTTTTTATAAAATTTATGGTTATTCTGTGTTTTTGTTTGGTCAGATTTTATGCCTTTTCGAATGCTTCCTGCCTCTTCAGTTGATTCTATAAGGAACAATGTGCTTACGCCGTGCTTTTGTTTTAAGTTTCTATCTCATTTTATTTGTTACTTTGTATGTTTCATCAACACAAATATTTATATGATGCTATAAATGTGATTTTCAGAAAAGCCCCTAGTATCCAGATTTCAAGGACAAAGATATTAGGGAAGCTTTATGGGTTGAAGGCAGGTATAATCCACCATTGGTGAAATCCCAAATCTCAATATTGGATACAAGAATGGAATCATTTACAGAAAAAAATGCAGGCATGGACACAAACTTTATAGTTTAATCCTCTTTGCAGAGATATTATGAAATAGTTGAACTCCTATCCTTTTTATTTTTTGTGCTAGAGAAATTGCATTGTCAGTAGATCATTCTCTGTTTGTCCTAACTTGGGATCTTAAAACCTTAACATGTACTTTATGATCTCGGTAATGATATCACAATCCTTGTTGAGGTATATACTTTTGCGGGTAAAATACAAATGTGACCACTGAACTTTAGGGGTTTTTGGGTATTGAGCCCTTTTCTTTTGGTCAACGCATTTTGAGCCCTTTTCTATTAAAAAATTTGGACTTCGAGCCCCTGTTGCCAGATATGTGTTGACTTGCTCACGTGGCACCTATGTAGCACACGTGGCATATCTGACGTGGGTTTTTTTATTTTTTATTTTACATGTGGCATATATGACGTGGTTGTTATTAGACTTGAACCCAAAAATTTGTTGCCCGCTCAGATTCAATCTCCAGACCTCCAAATTGAAACTTCAACCCAATGACCACCCGACCACCACACGTTAGCTGATTTTTTTTTCACAAAGACTATGATTTATAACATCCAGTCCAATTTCCCCAAATTAAAACAAAACCCAACAACGAAACAAGCAAAATCCCTACACCACATTATATGTGTGTATATCAAAACCAGCAACGAAACAATAAAATCCCTACACCACTGAAAATCTGTAAATACTTCCAGAATGCAACATCTATATAATCTTAGGTCAAAACAAGCTCAAACAAAGAAATCAATACATATACAACCAAATGAAACAAAATCAGAATTCGATATTATTAGAATTGAAAAATACTCTACAGGAAATTATAACTATAATCGCTCAGATGTATCTACCTCAAATAAAATCTCACAAAAATCATGACCTTTAATTCAAACTGCACAGTTCTTATATCTCTAACCCTAAAATGTTAAATTCTCAGCACCGGCTACACTAATTTTGGCACGTTTAACCGACTCAAACAAGGGGATCACCATTTTTCGGTGATGAACCGGCCGAGAGAGCTCTTCCCCAATATCGATAGCCACATCGGAAAATGCCATTTCTTTAAGCCGAAACCCTAACTTTTTGCCTATCCTTGAAGCAATCTTGGCGTCCCAGTAATTATGCGATCTAGGGTATCGATTGAGCTTGGACCGGTATTATGCTACGAATTCTTGCTCTAAGGATGAAGCCATGGCCACAATTAATTCGGTGGTAGCATTCGTCACCTGAGCTGTAATTTACCAAGGAGAAAAATTAATAGAGACTAAGACAGCAGATCTAACTAAATAGGTTTTATTTTAATTTGGGGGAAATTGGACTGGATGTTATAAATCATAATCCTTGCGAAAAAATATCAGCTAATCCGTGGTGCTTGGGTGGTCATTGGGTTGAAGTTTCAAGTTGGAGGTCTGGAGATCGAATCTGAGCAGCTACATGCCACATGTAAAAGGGCTCAAAATGCATTGATCAAAAGAAAAGGGCTCAATACCCAAAAACCACTAATGTTCAGTAGCCACATTTGCATTTTACCCATACTTTTGCCACAAGGTAGAAACTTTAACATGGAAGGGATGAAGTTCTAATTCATATAGAATATGATATTACAATATGGAAGCTAAAAGAATTTAAACCCGAAGCATTATTTTGCTGCGTTGAACTTTCAAGACAACAATTACGTACACCGGGAGCATCAGTTAATTTGATCTTGTTAATTATTCAGTACAGAAAAATTAGTTCAGTTATCCCATTAATTCAGCTACTATTAGGCTTATAGAATTTACCAAGTCAAATATAATTCAAACGCTTATCTTCATTTACCAAGTCAAATAGAATTCAAGTGCTTTAACATGTTTTCAAAAAACAAACCAATTTGAATTCTATATCCCAATGGATCAGCATATATACTAACTTTGAATATATATCCCAACAGATCATTTTTAAAATTGTTATATATTGCACCTTATTTTATACTTTTGTGACTTATAATATGTTATATTTGAGTTTGATAAAATTCATCCGTGAACATAATTTAAGTAAGTATAAAAGGTGTAAATTAATGTCCTCAACGTGGAGAATAAAAGAGAATTTTATTTGATTTGTGTAGAAATCATTTGATTAGTGTCTATAGTGAGACATTTAATAAGGTGCAAAATTATTTGATAAAAACTATTTTTCCTTAGTTCCATTTAATAGAAGTCTATTTTATTTTATTTTTTGGAATAAAAGGAAAATATTGAGTGCTACTTCTAATTAACCACTACATTAATACTAACTAGTATGTAACTTACATATTTAGTATTAATAAGTATGGTTAAATATAGAATTAAATAGTATATTATGTAACTTACATATATGTATATATATATATATATATATATGTATATATGTTGATATATATACATAAGATGAGATATATGCATAAGTTTACATATATGATTTTGCATATGTATTTTTCTATCTTCTCCAATATTTTTACAAACAAACAACTACTACAAAGTAGTGTTCTACTGGAATTTTCTGTGAATTGCTATCACAGATAATTCATCAAGGCTTGACATATATCCTGAAGGTATATTGTCTGTAACTCTTAGCAAACCGATAGTGGCGAGGGCGATAAAGACTTTAAGGACAATGATCACCCGTGTCATGTCTTCAACAACAATTTTTGACTCTAAAGAGCTACGATTCTAACAATCTTAAGGTCTTTATCATATTTGTTAGTCATGATTTTGGTGAGATGGAAGACAACATGGTAAATTTTCAAAGATAAATGTCATTTTTCTTGTATCTATTTTAATTTATCAATGGAATTTTTATGATAATTAGTAATATATTGAGATATTAGGCTAATTATTTTTATTGATAATTCCTGTTAGAAGATGGATTATGGAGAAAAATGAAAGTGAAAAGAATTGCAATTTACAAGTTTGTAAATTGATATGAAGAAAATGAAGAGTCATCATGGAAAACACCAAATTTTGTTGCCTAAATTTTTTTCTAAAGGGATTGTGGTGTTCTTCGGATTTAATTCCAAGAGGTGTGTGTTTTAACATTAGCCTTTATTTTTATAAATGATAATTGTGTATCATTTTGTATGTGTATATACTTGAAAGTATATGTTTTATGTATTATATCATGTGTAGATGATATTGTATGTTTGAGTATTATTTTACTTCCATTTTGTTGTAATAAATTTATTAATTAGTTTTGTGAGATAAGAAAAGTAATTAAATTTTTGTTTATGATGGAATAAATTTAATTTTATGCATATATGTATTTTGTTTATAATATTTAATGAGTAGATAAAATATTATGATGTGTGTGTATATATATATATGTATGAAATTTGAGACAATTATTTTTCTTATACACTAATTGAGATTAATTTATTATGAGAAAGTTGTAGTAAAATTTGAGAAGTTTACTTGTCTCTATGTACAACAAATTAGTTGTAAATTTATTTATTTTGAGAATAAAGTAAATTTATGTTCGTCTTGAACAAAATTATGTATAGAAACTTTGAGGTAATACTTAGTGTATAATATTACTTGGTATTTGTATGCATGAATTTTGAGGTAAATTACTTTGTTTGTGGATAATAAATTAATTATCAACTAATAGTTGGAAGAGATATTGTAGAAGTAAATTTTGTTGAATAAATCTTCTATACAATGTGATTATGATATTGAGAAAATACTTAGAAATGTTATTCGCAATGTTTTTGGGATAATCACAATTGATATATGTTGATTTATTTTTGTGTGTACTTCTTGTCCAAGAAGTAGTAAATTTTAATGTGATTATATGAATTTTGTATATCCTAATTGAGGTAAAAAAATTATTTTTTGACTTTTTATAAATATAGTGAAGTTCAAGTATTTCATATTATTATGAAGATTGTCTTGAATTCTATATTGTAAATGTCAAAAGATATATTGTTTATGATATTTTCTATCCTAGTTGGGACAAGAAAATACTTGAGGATATACTAATTCATGTGTGTGAATTTTATTTGCTTTCTACATAAATTAATTTTGTGTGATAAATTAATTTCTTAGAAAGTAAATATAAATTTTTATATTTTATATGCAAATAAATTTGTGCAATATGATGAGTTGTGCTATAATTTGTATATAATGAATTTTATACTATTTACATAGAATCAAGTGTTACATGTTGGTATACTTGAAAAATGTACATGTATAATTTATTAAGTGCTTATATTAAATATTTTTTTAGATTTGAGATTTTATGTAATTCAGAAAATAAGAGCTTGTTTTCTTATGTGGGGGTATTCTAAAAGATTATTATATTAAAACAATCTTTATATGAATAACTAATACATAAAATGTGCAAGAACTTATTTTATGTTTTGAGAAGTGTTCCGTAATATTCTTATGTGGAAGTAATATTTATGGGAACATTGTTACATAAAATGTTAATTAATCTAAAATTTATTTTAAGTAGTGAGCATAATATTGTGAAGTGAAATTCTTCAATGAGATTTCAATTATTTAAAAGTGTGGGGGTGATTCTTTAAGATTTTTATTTATTGACTAAATTTAGCTTTTGAACTATTTGGAGCATAATTTTATTTATGTAAGAAATAGTAAGGCTTATGGTTTTCATGTTGCGAAATTCAATTTGATTGTGTAGTTCTGTGAAATGAAAGTCTTTGAAACACAAACTTTTGAATAATATTGAAGTGTGAACTTATTTCACTTAATTAATTATCTAAGGTTCAACAAAGTTATAAATTGAACCTAGAAAGAGCAATATTGATTTGGTGAAGAAAATCAATATAATAATTTGGTAAATAAAATACCTATTTTATTAGCCTAAATATGATTCAAAATATTTATTGTGATTTAGTTCAATAGTGAGATTGAAACTAAGTTATAAATATTCAACTGGATAAATATTAGGTGATAATATGTGCATATTAACCTTGAGATTCTATCGGATATAGAATTATTTTTGTGTTTACACTAACAATATAATTGTATAAACTATAATGTGATAGTTTTTGTGTATATTAATGATATGTTGATCATTTTACATAGTATTGTTAACGTAAACGAGTTTAAGAAATATCTATTTTTGTCTTTATGTTGAAAGACTTCTAAAATAGATGTTATCTTATTATCATGTGAAAACATAGTGAGAATTCCAACTAAACCAATTAAATTGTATTGAGAGGCTATACTAAACTAAGTTTGATATACCTTGAGATTGAAGAATTTAATAATTCTTTAATAGTAGTGGTATACTGAAAGTTAATTCTGATATAACTATTGTAAATCTGAAGTACATATGTGTTAGTGGGAGCCTTGTGTTTGATATGCAATGCACGAGATCAGATATTACATACAGTTTTAAACTTAGTATACTAATGATTTACATTGGTTTTTGTTAGATCTCTCAGTGTTTTAATAGATCACATAAATGTCACTTATATTTTAGTGAGGGAAATTATAAATTTACAAGTAGGTGAATTTTCACTCAATCTTGGGTATTGTTTTTTAGATGAGAAATAAACAAATGAGTATTTTCCATTTCACAATAGGAATCTAATGTTATTATTTTATGAGGGAAGTTTAATGGATTAGGGTGTTTGTTAAAACATTGATTGTAGCCTAGTCTAAACCTCCTATTTCACAATATTGTGTTAGTGAAATTTTTTATGTAGTACAAATTATTAATCTTGGATTCATAACTGGTTGTGATCTTGAATAAGTATGAAAATATTCACAAGTAGGTGAATATATAATTATATTTTTACAAGTAGGTGGATATATTATCCCTTAGTGAGGGAATAATTTACTTGGAGTAGCAAGTAATATCATTACTTTATATGATGGAGAAAGCAAACAGAATCGAAATTTGTTGTTAAAACATCAAATTGTGGCCACTTCCATTGCTTAGTTCATTATGATGTGATAATGAAATTGTTTTGTATAGAGCATATGAGATTACCTTTAATGGTAAGTCTTGACATGTACGTCATATACATAATTTTTGTTAGATAATTGATACAAGAAGGTATTATAATAGTTATCTACGAGAAAGTCAAGTGACGACTTGACTTATCTTTTTACTAAGACTTTGACGAGATCTTAGTAAGTTTAACTACTTGTGATATGGAACTTAAACCACTTTGAGTCAGGGGTGATGGGAACCCAACCTATTCCAAGGTTACCCCTAGTTTATAGGTTCAATGGGAAAAACAAGTCAAAGTTGCTGACTGTGTTACTATCGATGTGGTTCCATATGTAGTTAATTTAAGATAGTAACGTCTGTTGCATGACCGAGGCTGAGTTATACTCTTAACAAAGTTGTTGTGTTCTTAGAAACAGAAACACATGTGAAACACTTTGCCTATATGAACTAGAAGTGGAGCCGCTTTTTATAGAGGGTTGTGGTTTACTCTCTTAGAGCTAGGTTTATGAAACAGGGTATTGCGTATGGCCATATTAGCGCAAAGCAATTGAGAATACTCATCGTGGTAGGAGAATTTTGTGTGTGTGTGTGACAATTCCGGTCATATCATATATAGAAGTAGAGGTTCAATCTACGGACACCTTTAACTTCAATGTGACTTCAAGTTGTTTACACTAAGGGAAGGTTCAATGTTCGTCACACCCTCTTTTATGCACACATGCCTTGGAGTTGTTTGATAGGAAATTATTTGGATGAAAAATAGTTTTTCCAAACAAGTGGGGGATTGTTATATATTTCACCTTATTTTATACTTTTGTGACTTGTAATATGTCATATTTGAGTTTGATAAAATTCATCTGTGGACATAATTTAAGTAAGTATAAAAGGTGTAAATTAATGTCCTCAACGTGGAGAATAAAAGAGAATTTTATTTGATTTGTGTAGAAATCATTTGATTAGTGTCTATAGTGAGATATTTAATAAGGTGCAAAATTATTTGATAAAAACTATTTTTCCTTAGTTCCATTTAATAGAAGTCTATTTTATTTTATTTTTTGGAACAAAAGGAAAATATTGAGTGCTAATTCTAATTAACCACTACATTAATACTAACTAGTATGTAACTTACATATTTAGTATTAATAAGTATGGTTAAATATAGAATTAAATAGTATATTATGTAACTTACATATATGTATGTATATATATATATAGAGTCCGGATCAGGTCCGGACTCCCGGATTTTGTTAAAATTCGGACTTTTTTTTTTTTTGCTTTTTTTTTTTGAAACAACTAAAAAAAATAATTATGGAATTGGAATTTTTACATTATACAGTGTTTTGGACGTGATTTGGATGCCTATAACAAAACATGTCTGTACAGTCTGGGCAGACTGTACATACATTGGTTGGTATAGGTATTAAAAACACACCCAAAACACTGTATTATGGAAAAATTTCAGTTCCATAAATTTATTTTTTTTTTAGTTGTTTCAAAAAAAAAAAAGCAAAAAAAAAAAAAAAAATTTGGTCCGCATTTTGATCCAGTCCGGACTCCCGGACTGGATCCGTTATATATATATATATATATATATATATATATATATATATATATATATATATATATATATATATATATAGTATCCGGATCAGGTCCGGACTCCCGGATTTTATAAAATCCGGACCTTTTTTTTTTTTTTTTTTTTTGCTTTTTTTTTTGAAACAACTAAAAAAAAAAATTTATGGAACTGAAATTTTTCCATAATACAGTGTTTTGGGTGTGATTTGGATGCATATACCAAAACATTTTTGTACAGTCTGGACAGACTGTACATACATTGGTTGGTATAGGTATTAAAAACACACCCAAAACACTGTATTATGGAAAAATTTCAGTTCCATAAATTTTTTTATTTTTTTTAGTTGTTTCAAAAAAAAAAAAAGCAAAAAAAAAAAATTTTGGGGTCTGTATTTTAAGTCCAGTCCGGGAGACCGGACTGGATCCGTGGTGTATATATATATATATATATATATATATATATATATATATATATATATATATATATATATATATATATATATATATATGTTGATATATATACTTAAGATGAGATATATGCATAAGTTTACATATATGATTTTGCACATGTATTTTTCTATCTTCTCCAATATTTTTACAAACAAACAACTACTACAAAGTAGTGTTCTATTGAAATTTTCTGTGAATTGCTATCATAGATAATTCACTAAGACTTGACATATATCTTGGAGGTATATCGTCTGTAACTCTTAGCAAACCGATAGTAGTGAGGGCGATAAAGACCTTAAGAACAGAGATCACCTGTGTCATGTCTTCAACAACAATTTTAACTCTACTGTTCGGAGCGTTTTATCGACCCCTATATGGGCCGAAGGCCTTCTGTCGGAAGGATTTGAGGGACCGATGGGTTGAAGCCCATAAAGATAGTGGAGGTGTTAGGGTCGGCATCTGAGTCCTTCGGGGCCAGAACTGAACCCAGTCTTGTGATGTTCGGGATCGGGTCTTCGAGTCCCTTGGGCCGAAGCCCAGATCAGGTTATAGGACCGGTTGGGCCTGCACAGTGGGCTCTCCTGCGTGCAGAGTCCGGGTGCCTATTCATACACGGTAACTCCAAAGGTAGTGGTAGGATTGGATTCTACTTGCACCTTTTAAGGAGATTGTGCTGTATCCAAGTTATGGTAACTACCATACACTAGGAGTCCTAATCCGACTGGGAGAAGGATTCTAAGGTGGTGAGCTCTATAAATACAAGGCCTAGGTTAGCATTATGTGGTAATACCTACTTTTGAGCACTAAACACTTAGCCTCCATTGTTTACCCTTGTAACGGCCTGTTACTCATTCTCACACCGGAGCTATCCCCCGGCGGCACAAGCCGTCAAGCTTCTGTGTGATCTGTTATTGTGCAGGTTCTAGCGCGTGAATTCTGTGATTGGACACGCCGAAGAAACTTGGCGTTAACATTGGCGCTAGAAGGAGGGTTTTATAGTGCTTAAACAATCACAATCAGATCTATTTCCGGCGAGAAACGATGGCGAGTGCGGAATATGCAATTTTCGACCGGGATAAGGCCAAGTCGCACCAGACCACTCAGGTGAGGGGGGTCGGTGAAGGACAGACTGGGTTCTAGAATTCAAGACGATCAGATGGAGCAAGCTGGCTCCCCCCGACGACGCCTCTTCCATGAAAGCCAACACACCCCCAACCAAGCTAGTCGGATGGACGAAGCTAATCCGCGGGCATTGGAGGTGCACGAAAAGAATCATACACAAGGTAGTCGAGATCAAAGAGAATTCATCCTGCAGAAAAAGATACAGCAAAATAAAGATGCCATGATGGCCCTACGTCGTCAACAAGAGGAGCTCGAACTACAAATGGCTAACATGGCCGGAGAACAGGAGGCTTCCTCCAAAAGGCGTAGGCCCCGTAGCCGGTCTCGGTCCCCCCGAAGGGGAGAAGCTGATAAGGAGAGGAGCAGATACCGCAGTCATTCGAGAGATGGCCGAAACAGGAGGAGGAACCGATCAGCAGGGCGCCGTTCGGATCACCCAGACAGGTCTGGACAGAGAAGGGGAGCCGAGATTCCCGAACGTGAGAGGAACAAACCCCGATCGTCCCCTCATGAAGGAGAGTCCGACCCCCTCGCTCGAAGGGTGGCAGAATTGGAGAAGCTACTTTTGGCCAAAAGCCCAATGGATGAGCCCTCTGCTTATGTGGGGTCACCCTTTTCGCCAGAAATCAATCGGGAGATCGCTGACCCCAAAAGGAAGATGCCCCCAATGGAGACTTATGACGGGCTGGGGGATCCTTACGACCATTCTGATGGGTATGATAGGTTGATGACGTATTATGGCCATTCTGATGCGGCCAAGTGTCACATGTTCGCCACCACCCTGAAAAAGAGCGCCCGAGAATGGATGGGAACCCTGGCCTCAGGGTCAGTAAGCTCGTGGAAAGACCTTCAGGAAAAGTTTCATGCGCGATTCGGGAGTAACAAGAGACGGGGGAAGATCATAGCGTCCCTCATGCAGGTTAGGCAGAGATCAGATGAGACCCTGGGGCAGTACGTTAAAAGGTTCCGAGAGGCTGTGGGGTCGGTGGCAGAATTGAACTCCCCGCAAGCCTTGGGATTCTTCACAACCGGGATAGACATCGGGAAATCCAAAAAGCTGATGAAGGACCTGGTGATCAACCCTCCGGCGGACTTAACAGAGGCATTCCACAGGGCCGAGGGTCATATAGCAGTTGAGGAAGCGATGGGGAACTTCAAACCACAGTCCCATTCATACGACAAATCCAGAGATCGGGACAAACAGAATTATCAGAAGTCCGACACCCAGGGCAGGTCGAACAACTATAATAAGAGGAATTATAGTGGAGGAGGGTCGGGCAGTGGAAGGCCTCCCTTCCCAAACAAAAATGTCAACAAAGTGTACACTGCACTCACCACAGATCGGGCCAAGATACTGGAGGAGATACGGAACAAGCCCTTTTTCGAACCATGCCAAACGATCACAAAACCTGGGAAAAGGGGTCGGAACAAGTACTGTGCGTACCACCAGAGTCGAGGCCACACGACTGAAGATTGCAGCAACTTGAAAGACTTAATAGAAAAGAACGTACAGAACGGGCAGTTGGTACAGTACGTAGTCGGCCGAGAAGGGTCGGAAGCTCCCCAAGAGGACATCAGAGAACCCCCCCCCCCCGGGAAGCGCAGCCGCAACCGAACCCCCAACCACGAGGAGTTATTGACGTGATATCGGGCGGTTCGGTAGGGCGTGTAACCGGTAGAAAAAGGAGTGGGCATCTCGAAGCCGTACTATCGTTGGCCAACTCCTCGCCCAGGAAGAACAGGCTATTCTCGGGCACGACCATCTCCTTCTCCGACGACGATTATCCTACCGACCACATAGAACCACACGATGGAGCACTGGTTATAACAGCTCAGGTCGGGCTGGTTGACATGAAGCGAATGATGATCGACAACGGGTCCTCAGTCGACATACTCTATACACATGCCTATCAGAGGATGGAGTTGGGTGGAAAAAAGATGGAATTGGGAGGCGAAGGCCCGTTATACGGCTTTAGCGGGGACCCGGTTCACGTATCGGGCACGATAGAACTGCCAGTCAGATTCGGTACGGCCCCCCAGCAGACAGAAATCATGGTAAAGTTTTTTATGGTACAAGTAGATTCGGCTTACAACGCCATCTTGGGGAGGCCTACTCTCGCGGCACTGCAGGCTGTAACATCTATACCTCACTTCAGAATAAAGTTTCCGACACCGAACGGGATAGGGGAGGTGAAAGGTGATCTCGATATTGCCCGAAGGTGCTATCGGAACACTTTAATATCTTCAGGAGTCGGGATCAGTAAACAGAAACAGACAATGACCATCGAGTTAGAGCCGTTCACAGAGGGAAGTACCGAACCCATGACTCTCCCAGCCGAAGAAACAGAGGATGTCGAGCTAATACCGGGGAATCCAGATAAACTGATCAAAATCGGGGCAGGATTAACCGAACCATTGCGAACAGGTCTAGTGGAATTGCTTAGGGTATACGCTGACATCTTTGCTTGGGAACCCAGTGACATGCCCGGGGTAAGTAGATCAGTAGCACTGCATAAGCTTCATACCGACCCAAAAAAGAAGCCAGTAATACAGAAAAGAAGGATCTTTGCCCTGGAAAGACAGAAGATCATAGATGAAGAGGTTGCTAAATTATTAGAGGCGGGATTCATCTTCGAGATCGACTATCCCGAATGGCTGGCTAATGTGGTATTGGTTCAGAAGCAAAATGGGAAATGGAGGATGTGCATCGACTACACAGACCTGAACAAGGCATGCCCTAAAGACTTCTACCCCTTACCCAATATAGACCAGCTGATAGATGCCACTTCAGGGTATGGAATGCTAAGTTTCATGGACGCTTTCTCGGGATACCACCAAATCTCGATGCATAAGGAGGATATCCCGAAGACTAGCTTCATCACTCATCGGGTAATATATGCGTATCGGAAAATGACCTTCGGATTGCTAAACGCAGGGGCAACCTATCAACGAATGATGAACTTCGTATTTAGAAAACAGCTGGGACGGAGTATGGAAGTGTACGTAGACGACATGATAGTCAAAAGCATGTCGGTCTGGGATCATCTGGAGGATTTAGCAGATTACTTCGAGACGGTAAGGCAACACAATTTAAGGCTGAACCCGACCAAGTGTACCTTCGGATTGGGTTCAGGAAAATTTCTGGGATACCTGGTTAGTAAGAGGGGAATCGAGGCCAACCCAGAAAAAATCTCGGCGATCATAGACATGAAATCTCCAAAAACATACAAAGATGTCCAGAGGCTGACGGGCCGAATCGCGGCCCTTCGGAGATTCATGTCAGGGTCAGCAGAAAGGTGCCTGCCCTTTTTCGACACCCTCAAAGGTCCGAAAAATGACAAAAGCTTCCAGTGGACTTCGGAATGCAAAGATGCGTTCCAGGAGATCAAAAGGTATTTGGGCTCGGCACCATTGCTGATGAAACCAGTTGCCTCTGAGCCTTTATATGTATACTTAGCTGCCAGCCCGATGGCATTAGGGGCGGCCCTGGTGAGGGATAAGGGAGGTAAGCAGTTCCCGGTGTACTACGTCAGCCATGTTCTCAGAGACGCCGAGATGAGGTACCCGAATCTGGAAAAGTTTGCTTACGCCCTCATAATTGCTAGCAGGAAACTTAGGCACTATTTCCAGGGTCGGGTGATAGTGGTCTACACTAACCAACCTTTGAAAAAGATTCTACATAAACCCGAGGTGTCGGGTCGGTTGGCCGCATGGGCGATGGAATTAACACAGTTCTCTATAGAGCATCATCCCCGAACGGCAATCAAAGGGCAAGCACTGGCAGATTTTGTAATAGAATGCTCTTTCACAGAGCCAGAGATGAACATAGTGGCCGAGGCACAACCGGACCAGACCGCATGGACCTTATACGTAGACGGATCGTCAACTTCAGACGTCAGCGGAGCAGGGGTCATTCTAACAAGTCCAGAAGGGTTCAAGGTCCAACAAGCCATTCGGTTCGGCTTCAAGGCCACGAACAACGAAGCAGAATACGAGGCTATCTTAGCAGGGATACGATTGGCCCGAAGCCTAGAAGTACAGAAGTTGATCATCTACAGCGACTCACAGTTGGTGGTCAAACAGCTATCGGGAGAGTACGAAGCTCGGGGGGCAAGGATGACCAAATACCTGGCCAAGTTAAAAGATAAGCTCACATACTTTGCATCCCACAAATGTTTGGGGGTGGATCGATCAGACAATACCATAGCAGATGCCCTTGCCAGATTGGCAACTACTGAAGCGAGCTCTTTTGATGGATCAGTATATTTAGAGGTTCTGGAAAAACCCAGTGTCCCGAAGACAGAAATCCTAACTTTGGATCGACTCGATTGCTGGCTCACTCCTTATATTTCATATTTGGCCGACGGGACCCTACCCTCGGACCGAATTCTAGCCAGGCAAGTCAAACATCGAAGCTCGAACTTCATCCTCATTGATGGAGACCTTTACCGAAGAGCCTTTAGCTCTCCACTGCTCAAATGCTTGACCCCCTCAGAGGCAGACTACACACTTCGAGAGGTGCACGAAGGGATCTGTGGGGATCACATGGGAGCAAAATCACTGGCACATAAAATTATGAGGCAAGGGTATTACTGGCCAACTATCTATACAGAAGCCAAGGAATTTGTCAGGAGATGCCCCAAGTGTCAGCTGAACAGCAACGTTCCACATCAACCTCCCGAAGAGTTGTACTCGGTCCTATCTCCAATTCCCTTTGCTGTATGGGGGATTGACATCCTAGGCCCCCTACCAAAAGCTAAGGGACAGGTCAGTTTTGTGATCGTGGCCATCAATTACATGACGAAGTGGGTCGAGGCCAAGCCATTGCAAAAGATAACTAAGCAAGAGTGTTTAAAGTTTGTCAAAGAAGGAATAGTCTACCGGTTCGGCATCCCGATGGCAATAGTCTCAGACAACGGCAGACAGTTCATCGGGTCAAAATTCGAAGGCTTTCTAGAGGAGTTAGGCATCCAACACCGAAAAACTTCGGTTGCCCACCCCCAGTCAAACGGTCAAGTTGAAGTAACCAATCGAACCCTTCTCAATGGGATAAAGCGGAGGTTGGATGAATTAAAGGGTCGATGGCCCGAAGAGCTATTATCTGTTTTATGGTCGTACCGAACTACCCCACGAACTACAACGGGGGATTCTCCATTAAGACTGGCATATGGGACCGATGCTCTAATTCCTATCGAGATCGGATCACCCACCCTTCGGGTCAGCCAATACAAAGAATTATACAATGACGATGGCTTGAGAATAAATCTGGATCTACTGGATGAAGTTCGGGATTCGGCTATGATGAGGTTGGCAATTTATCAACAACGAACCGCCAGACACTACAATCAGAAGGTGAAGTCTAGGAGGTTTGCAGTAGGAGACCTAGTCCTCCGGGAGTCGGAGGCTTCAACCCCCCAGAACACCGGCAAGTTAATACCTAACTGGGAGGGTCCTTATGAAGTAATTGGAGTGCCGAAGCCTGGAACATATCGGCTTTGAGCAATGAACGGTTCGGAGGTAAAGAATACATGGCATGCTGGAAGACTTAGAAAATTTTACCAGTAATAGTTGTGTTATTCTTACTTTTATCTATGTAACCGATTCAATTTGAATGATATAAATGAAGGTTTTTGTTAAATGTTTAACTTCATCGACATTATTGCGTTTTTATTGCTACTCGAACAGACACGCCTCAGGTACTACCCGATCAAGAGGTTCAGAAAGATACCACTGATCAGGATAAGTCCCGAGCATAACTGACAGAGAGCTCAATACATTCTTAACAAACAGATTTCGGGTACTACCCGATCAAGAGGTTCGAAAGGATACCCCTGATCGAGATAAGTCCCGGGAATAACTGTCGGACCCATCAGATAAACTATAAGTGCAATCCGATCGGGAAGTTTGGATGATCGCGATTAGTTCTAAGTACAACTGATAACAAACATTCATGGACCAAAAAGTATATTTCATTTATACTTATAAAATTTTTACAACCCGATCGCTTTCGAGTCGGGCAAAAAAAAAAAACTTAAGTATCTATTTTGAAGGGGGGTCGTCTTCGGCTCCAGACTCGTCATCAGAAGAATCAAGAATGGAGGCGTCGAGCCTGGCAGCCATCAACTTCGCCTTAGCCTTCTCCCGATAAGTTTCATATCCTTCTCCGAATTGGGCTAGGACCTTATCGTTCAGGGCTTCAGACTCTTCATATTCGGCAATAGCCTGCCGTCGGGCCTCGACGACCTCCTCAGGAAATGCATTGACAGTAACAGTTAAAGCGTTGTTCTCCTTGATCAGGAACATCATCTTGCTGTTCATCTCAGAGTATTTTCCTGTAATATTGTCAATAGCATTTTCCCGATCCCTGACCTTTTGAAGCAGTTGATCCTTTTCAGCCAGAAAAGTGTTCTGTTGGTCCTCCAACTCCTTGACCCGCTCTTCGGACAAGACAGCCCGGATTTGTGTTTCCACAAGGGACTCCAGTTCCTTCTTCAATTCGGACCGCAGCCCCGACACATCAGCCTCCAGCAGCTCTATTTCCGTCCTTAGCTGAATCTCTTTCTTTGTGGATCGGGCAAGGGGGGGAATGGCTCTGGCTAGGATGGTGTTGGCCTACAGCGAACATTTGTAAATCAGTATAAGAAATAAGAGTCAGATTTATTAACAAGCAATCAGATCCACAAAGCAGAAAATTACCTGGGTTTGAGCCCGAATGTAAGCCACCAAGAACTGGTCAGATGAGTATCCCTTAAACCGTTCGTCATCTCCAGGAAGTTTGAAGTGATCGAAGAGGGTGAAAGGGAAAACATCTGATGGGCTCTTGGGCCAACAGGTAGTCGGCGATCCCTGGGAGGAACTGGGCCCAGAAGAAGGCGTTGCAGCCCGATCGGGAACAGTGGTCACCACCGGACCGGCCGGACGTTCTAGATCCTCCGACAACCGAGGCTTCTTTAGAAGGGGTTCGGGAGGAGCATCTTCAGTGTCCTCCGAATCCTCGATCACCTCGGTCGGGGGGGGGGGAGGAGGTGGAGGCAGTGACGGCTTCGGCATGGGGGGCGGTGGAATTATTGAGGGGGCTTTGATGGCCGGTTTGGAGGGCTTCTTGGATTTCTTCAGTAAAGCCGCCTTCTCCGCGCGGCTCATTTTCAGCGCCCCTTTTTGGGTCTTCGAGGGCTCGGGACCCGAAGTGGATCCCAAAGACAGCTCACTGATCGGGACTATATCCTCCTCAGGAGCGTCGTCAGTCACGGGTGGTCAAATGAACCCCGTGGTGTTGGTAGCTGGGACAAAGGAGTCGGCGACGCCCTCGGGCTTGAAGATGGTCATTGGACGGAGAAAGAAGGAGTTAGGGCATGTGGTACTTAGCAAAAAAAAAAAGATAAAATATAGACAAATAGAAAATACTCACAGCCGTGTTTGTACAACCAGGTGTCGTCCATCAGAATCCCCACATGCCACTCGGCTTTCTTCCATCGGGCGTAGAATGTTTTGAAGGCCTCGGCCCGACCAGTCGGGAACTTGGAAATTTTGGCTGCCTGGTCGGCTGGATGAGCCCAGGATGGAAGGAGTTGGAGGTCGGACCCTTTGGCATAGAACCACTGTTCATGCCATCCCTTATTGCTGGAAGGGGTCTTGATCGGGACTGTGCGATTGGGGCGTTTGGTGAGTTGCCGAAGCCCTGGCTCTTTCGACCCTCCAAGGGTGAACAGAGCAAAGAAGAGGTCGAGCCCGGGAGTGAGGCCCACCTCTTGACAGACGGCGATAAAAGAGATCAGCTGGATATACGAGTTCGGCACAAGTTGTGCGAACCCGATCCCCACAAAGTTCAGAAAGGAGGAGATGACGTCATGCAGTGGGAACCGAATCCCGTACCTCAAGACGTATAGGGGAACGGCCACCCATTCACCCTCGGGCCTCCAGAACATCTTCTCTCCCGGCCGAGGGATCCTGAGTTGATATTCTTCTGGAATCTTGAAGAGAGTTCGGATGTCAGAAATTTTGGATGGTGTGAGGGTGGAGCGAGTATGAAGGTGAGAGAACTCTTCAGAGGAGCGGTAGGCATCTCGAATCTTGAATTCAGCATCCCCTGAACTAGGAAGGTTCAAAGGAGCGGTGTCAGTAGAGGCATCTGGCAGTATGACCTCCAGGAGGTCGCCGGCGGTGATGTTGGTAGGCTCAGAGATGGGGATGATGCTGGAATCGGCCATATTTTGTGAGAAATGGTGGAAATGATACGTCTAGATGAAGAAAATAAGCAAAAATAGCCCACAAAAGGCTGAATAAGTAGGGGAAAACGATGAACACGGAGGAGCAGTGTTTAGCCGGAAATCGCCTTGCCGGAAAATTTGAAATTAGAGGGATTGAGAAGGAAGAGTCAGTAAAGGGGATAAGGAATAGGGAGTTGGGTTTTTATAAGTTGTACGGCACGGAGCCCCAGGGCGGCTAATAAATGTTTAAGGTGGGTCCAGGCGTTAAAAGGCGTGCAGCGTTTCAAATATCTATAATAGACCGTTGGACTTCCCTAGACGTCTCATCATTAGCTGTCGCGACTTTCCATGTCTCTAGTCATAAATGTGTTATAACTAGAGACTGGGGGGCAATGTTCGGAGCGTTTTACCGACCCCTATATGGGCCGAAGGCCTTCTGTCGGAAGGATTTGAGGGACCGATGGGTTGAAGCCCATAAAGATAGTGGAGGTGTTAGGGTCGGCATCTGAGTCCTTCGGAGCCAGAACTGAACCCAGTCTTGTGATGTTCGGGATCGGGTCTTCGAGTCCCTTGGGCCGAAGCCCAGATCAGGTTATAGGACCGGTTGGGCCTGCACAGTGGGCTCTCCTGCGTGCAGAGTCCGGGTGCCTATTCATACACGGTAACTCCAAAGGTAGTGGTAGGATTGGATTCTACTTGCACCTTTTAAGGAGATTGTGCTGAATCCAAGTTATGGTAACTACCATACACTAGGAGTCCTAATCCGACTGGGAGAAGGATTCTAAGGTGGTGAGCTCTATAAATACAAGGCCTAGGTTAGCATTATGAGGTAATACCTACTTTTGAGCACTAAACACTTAGCCTCCATTGTTTACCCTTGTAACGGCCTGTTACTCATTCTCACACCGGAGCTATCCCCCGGCGGCACAAGCCGTCAAGCTTCTGTGTGATCTGTTATTGTGCAGGTTCTAGCACGTGAATTCTGTGATTGGACGCACCGACGAAACTTGGCGTTAACATCTACGAAGCTACGATTCTAACAAAAATAAAACTTCATAAACTAAAACTCTAATTGGAAGAAGTTTGAAAACCCAGATATTTTTTTACTGATTAAAAACCAAATCTCTTTGTGTTACCAATCCCAACCGAATAAAAACTTGGTAATTTTTTTTTATTTTGTAAAATCTTTTTACCAGAAAATATATTTTTAGAAAAAATTTGTTTTAATTTTAACCAAATCTTATGCCTTGATTCAAGGATTATGCTAAAATACTTACATATATATCCTAGACCTCATAATCTCTTGCACTTGAGCAATATTTTGAATCCTTGAAACTTCAACAAATCATTCAACTTATAAAATTTGCAGCAATCAAAGTCCAAATCTGCAAAATTATAGTAACGCTATAAGGTAAATTGTCATTATTAAAACATATAAACCAACACACACTTCAGACTTTGGTTGGAATGATAAATTTTCAGGATGCATATCTCAAGGTACCTCAACAATTTACACAATTCATGAACATTTGTTTTGATGGATGTCAGATAGTTTCGGTTTTTTTTTCCACCTGGATCTCTTGTTATTTTATTGCTGTAATGGGATTTTCTTTTATTATTATTTTTTGTGATATGGAGTTTGTCTATAATGGAATTTATTCCTTTTGTTTTGATGCATGTCGATGGGGAGAATGAAAGAGATGACTATGTTTTGTTTCTTATATTTTCGTCACTTAAATGTAAAACATATATGACGAGCAGTTGCTTTCTAACTATAGTATCAAGAGAAGAAACAAAAAAATACGCAGTGACATTTTTGGTTCAGGGATCATATTACATATATAACATTGTTAATTTTGGATAATACTATGGTCTATGTGAAGACTTTTGTCATATATAATGTTCACTTCTTGTGTTTTGCCATATTCTGTTGGGCCATGATTATTTGCTCTATAAGATCATTAAATAGTAAATGCATTTTATGTTCCAAAAAAATTGAATAGGTATAAATAATATAGAAGGTTACAAGCATATTGGTCCTAATTCTTCATCTTGCCTTTATCTATCCTCAAAACCATCAAGTCTATTTTGATAAGATTTGTTTGGAAAGAGCCTTCTCTTCAACAGTCATTATTTTGGTGGCTCGGGACAAAAAATGAAAACGGGAACCTTTTCAAAATATTGTCATCACTCAAAAAAAAAGTAAAAAAAAAAAGAAGAAAAAAGTACAAGTTGTAATAAGAAAAGTGTAGTTTCGGAGCTTAAAACATAATAGTTCGACTAAAACAAAATATATGAGAACTTCGACTACAACAAAATATATGTGAAGTTCGACTACAACAAAATATATGAGAATACATTCATTGAAAGATACTTATTCTAGTATTCTTAGAGCCAAAATCTTCAATCAAATATTCAAAATCCTATATTTATATATATATATATATATATATATATATATATATATATATATATAATTGGGGTCCCTCTGATCGGGGGCTCAGGGCGGTCGACCCTCCCGCCCGTGCTCAGGAACGGCTCTGCCCTTCAGAAACATGGTGCCAAAGTGGCTTCGGACAAGATGGCCTTGCCATTTGCTGAGGCCTTAATCTCAAAAAATTGAGGAATGGAACACTGCATCTATTTTGCCTCATGTATGGAATGTGGCAAATCCCCACACTACTTCGTTATGGGCCAAATGGATCAAGAACACTGTTATCAAAGATAAAAACTTTTGGTTCCTTGCAATTCCATCGGATTGCTCATGGATTTGGAGAAAGGTTTTGAAACTTAGGAGGATTACAACCGAGTATATTAAATATTGTATTGGTGATGGCACCCTTACAAGCCTTTGGTTCGATCCTTATATCAATCAGTCCCCTATTGCCCAATCTGCTAGGGACTCGATTGTCGTGAATTGATCTGGACTGGGTGCTAAAGCTACTGTTGCTGCCATCTTGGGAAATTCAGGTTAGAATCTGCCGAACTCCAGAAATGCCCATGTTATTAACTTCTGTTCTTCCTTTGATTATTCCCGACACTTTAACTTAAATAAGCAGGATCATGTGCTTTGGGTCTCCTACTCTGAGGTAACTACTGCTATAATTTGGAATTGTATTAGATGTAGAGGACAGGATGTTGATTGGGGAGGAATTGTATGGCACAAGTTTTCAGTCCCTAGATTTTCATCCAGCTTATGGTTAGCATTTCATAATGGGTTTAAAACCAAAGATGTGCTTTTGCGTTATGGTATTGATATTTATTGAGATATTATATGATATATTGCGACTAATAATATTATGTGAAAAGATACTTACTGTTATTAAGAGATAGGAGGCATGATTTGTGGGCATGAGTTATAACATAATAGTGATGTTAGGCATGATTTGTGGGCTTGCACGCCAAGTATAGGACTTACTGAATATACTAGGTCTCTTGTAATATATATAGGGGTGAAGGATGAATGATATATGAGATATAGAAAGAAATTTTGAGAAGAACTTTTCATGGTATCAAAGCCGAGGGAATCCTAGGGAAAATTAAACACAATTTTTTTATTTTCTTCTTTCCTACAGATCAAGCACCATAAGAGATTATGGTTAGTGGGGATGAGAAGAACGGTGAGAACAGTGGTAATGCCGAGAAGAAGGTCGACTTGACTTATTTTCTTGGCCCAAGTGACAATCTCGGCAACATGATTACACCAATCAAATTGCGTGGTCCGGATTATGATGAATGGGCGAGGGCAATTCGAACCTCGTTGCAAGCGAAGAGAAAATACGGTTTTGTGAAAGGGATAATTCCAAAACCAACGACACTTGAGAAACTGGAGGACTGGACTGCGGTGCATTCAATGCTCATATCGTGGTTGCTTAACACTATTGAGCCCTCACTACGTTCTACTCTTTCTTATTATGATGATGCACAATCCTTGTGGCTACATCTCAAGCAACGTTTTTGTGTTGTGAACGGGACTCGTATATGCCAATTAAAGGCATCTCTAGGAGAATGAAAGCAAGGCAAAGATGAAGAGGTGTCGGTCTACTTTGGCCGTCTATGTCGTCTATGGGATGAACTTGTGACTTATGTCAAAACACCGACTTGCAAATGTGGAACATGTGCGTGTGATATCAACAAACAAGTGATTGATTTGCGTGCTGAAGATTACCTGCATCATTTCCTTATTGGCCTCGATGGGGTCTATGCAACGATTCGCTCCAATTTGCTTTCTCAAGATCCTTTACCAACCATTGATCAAGCATATCAGCGCGTCGTACAAGATGAGAGGCTAATGCGAGGAGAGTCCTCAAATTTGTGAATAACTCTAAAAAAAATTGTACCCACTACAACAGAGAAGGCCATAACGAAACCTCGTGTTTTCAACTCCATGGGTTCCCTGAGTGGTGGGGGGACCCTCCTCGAGGTGGACGTGGACCTGATCGTGGCAGAACAATGATAGGACGATGAACTGGTCATTCTGGAGGGCGTGGCAGGGGCACTCACAATGCACCTATGCGCGCCAACAAAGCAGCGGCAGGTAGTAGTAGCAGCGGTGCTAAGGGTGGGCAGTCTCATGCACCACCAACCTCGAGTGAGGCAACGGGTATATCAGGCATTACTCCGGCACAGTGGCAACAAATTCTTGATGTTTTGAACATTCCCAAACCCATGGATCGTCTGCACGGTAAGAATGACATTGCTTGGATTATTGACACTGGAGCCTCAAACCATGTGACGGGAAATTTAAATTGTCTGATTAATGTGAAAAGTATTACAAACTGCCCGGTGGGGTTACCAGATGGGAAAGATGTGACTGCTACAAAGGAGGGCGGTGTGATTTTGGATGGTGGTTTGCGGCTCGATAATGTTCTTTTTGTGCCTCAATTAACTTGCAATCTAATTTCTGTAACACAATTAATTGATGACTCCAATTTTATCGTTCAAATCACTAATACATTGTGTGTAATACAGGACCGGACGACGAGGACATTGATTGGAGCGGGTGAACGAACTGATGGACTTTACTTTTTCTGAGGTGTTCCGAGGGTGCGTGCTTTGGCGATGGAAGGGGATTCATCAATGGCTTTGTGGCATAAACGCTTGGGTCATCCGTCGGATAAGGTGTTAAGGTTCATCCCCAATGTGAGTCAGTCTAGTAGATGTAAGAATAAAAAAGCATGTGATGTATGTCCACGTGCTAAGCAACATAGAGATAGTTTTTCTTTAAGTGTGACTAATGCAAGTAGTTTGTTTGACTTAGTTCATTGTGATTTATAGGGACCTTATCAAACTCCTTCCTCATGTAGGGTAAAATATTTCTTGACAATTGTAGATGATTATTCGCGTGCCATTTGGGTTTATTTATTATGCAATAAAATCGAGATTAAGACCATGTTTATGAACTTTGTTGCTTTAGTTGATAGATAATTTGATAAGAAAATGAAGAAAGTAAGAAGTGACAACGGCACACAATTTAATTGTCTATGTGTTTATTTTTTTAAGAATGAGATTGTGTTTGAGACGTCCTGTGTGGGCACTCCACAACAAAATGGGAGAGTTGAAAGAAAACATCAACATATTATGAATGTGGCACGGCACTTCGATTTTAGGGTCATTTACCAATGCAATTTTGGGGAGAATTCGTGTTAGCAACGTGTTATTTAATTAATCAAACACCGTCTAGTGTGCTTAATTATATGACAGCTTATAAAAAATTATTTGGGAAACTACCTAAATTTGATAACATGAACATTTTTGGTTGCCTATGTTATGCCCATAATCAAAGACGTGACGGGGATAAATTTGCAAGTAAAAGTCGAAAGTGCATATTTGTGGGGTAACCATATGGGAAAAAGGGATGGAAATTGTACGATTTGGAATCACAAGAATTCTTTTTCTCCAGAGATGTAAAATTTTATAAACATGAATTTCCATTAGTTGTGCAATAAGACCTAACCCACTCTCCTACTCAAATTAATTCTGACATCGAGTATGCTGATGATGATACAGGTTGTGAGAATCATGATGCATCTCTTGGAGGGGGTGTTGCATCTGTGGGCTTGCAAGGAGATGAAAACAGAGTTGCTAGTGATGATATTGTGGTGGTGCAAGAAGACGATATAGAGCCCGGAGAGCCAAAGGTGGCTGCTGCAAGAGAGGAAGGGCATGACGCAAGAATGGGAAGAGGAATGAGAGCCAAAATTCCATCGACAAAATATAAGGACTTTATCACTCATACGATTCAGAAAGTAAAGTCCTTGGAAAGTTCATCTGCCCAACAACATGCCTCGGGTACTCCTTATCCTATTACTAACTTTGTATCTTGTGAACGATTTTCTCCTAGGCATTGAAACTTTGTTGCAGTTGTGACATCAGGGAAAGGACTTAAGAATTTTAAGGAAGCCATAGAACACTTTGGGTGGCGTGATAGAATGGGCATCGAGATATGAGCTTTATAAGAGAATAAGACATGGGTCCTGGAGAAACTGCCGCCGGGGAAGAAAGCACTCAAAAGTAAATGGGTGTACCGAATAAAATATCACTCAGATGGGAGCATAGAACGATTGAAAGCGAGACTTGTTATATTCGGACATCATCAAATAGAGGGAATAGACTATGATGAAACATTTGCCCCGACGGCAAAAATGGTGACTGTTCATACCTTCTTGACAGTGGCGGCAATTAAAAAGTGGGAAGTCTATCAAATGGATGTGCACAACGCTTTTCTCGATGGTGACTTGGATGAGGAGGTGTATATGAAAGTACCTCTAGGTTTTACAAACACTAACCCAAATTTAGTTTGCAGGTTGAAAAAGTCACTATATGGGTTGAAACAGGCTCCCCGGTGTTGGTTTGCCAAACTAGCTGAAGCATTGAAGCGCTACGGATTTGCTCAATCTTACTCCGACTATTCTTTTTTTACATTGCATAAAGGAGAAATACAAATCAATGTGTTAGTTTATGTGGACGATTTAATCATTGCAGGAAATGATATCATGGTCCTGAAAATCTTTAAAGCATACTTAGGTGAATGCTTTCATATGAAGGATTTAGGAATCTTAAAATATTTTTTGGGGATAGAAGTAGCCCGAAGTCTTGAGGGAATTTATCTTTGTCAGCAAAAATATGCATTAAAAATTATTAAAGAAACAGGCTTGTTGGGAGAAAAGCCAGCCGAATTTCCGGTGGAACAACATCATAAATTGGCATTGGCCAAAGGTGCGTTACTCGCGAATCCGGAGCCCTATCGAAGACTTATAGGGCGGCTGATTTACTTGTCTGTGACTAGGCCTGATCTTGCGTATACTGTCCACATTTTGTCTCAGTTTATGCAACAACCTCGTGAAGAACATTGGGAGGCGGTCTTGAGGGTGGTTACAAGGCATTCTGCTTAGGTCTGATAGTCGATTGAACTTAGAAGGATGGTGTGATTCGGATTGGGCTAGTTGTCCACTTACGAGACGTTCTTTGACAGGATGGTTGGTGTTACTTGGTCTTTCCCCGGTGTCTTGGAAAACTAAGAAACAATCAACCGTGTCACGCTCTTCTGCAGAAGCTGAGTACCGATCTATGGCAACGACTACATGTGAGTTAAAATGGCTTAAACATCTACTTGGTGATTTGGGAGTTAGTCATCCTAAAGAGATGTGCTTATATTGTGACAGTCAATCCGCTTTACATATTGCTCAGAATCTAGTGTTTCATGAGCGCACGAAGCATATTGAAGCCGATTGCCATTTCGTTCGCGATGCGGTTAAGGAAGGAGTTATTTGTCCCTCGTATGTTCCTACAACGGTGGAATTAGCAGATATTTTTACAAAAGCCTTGGGAAAGGCGTAATTTGAATTTCTCCTTCGCAAGTTGGGCATTCGAGATCTTCATGCTCCCACTTGAGGGGGGGTATTGAGATATTATATGATATATTGTGACTAATAATATTATGTGAAAAGATACTTACTGTTATTAAGAGATAGGAGGCATGATTTGTGGGCATGAGTTATAGCATAATAGCGATGTTAGGCATGATTTGTGGGCTTGCACGCCAAGTATAGGACTTACTGAATATACTAGGTCTCTTGTAATATATATAGGGGTGAAGGATGAACGATATATGAGATATAGGAAGAAATTTTGAGAAGAACTTTTCATGGTATCAACTTCATGTCAGCTATGCACTCTCCATAGTGAAAGTTTCTCTCATATCTTTTTTCACTGCAATTATGCATTCCGTGCCTTATTTTATGTAATGAGATATTGTGGTTGGAGGCGATTTTAGAGAGATTGGTCTTCGATTACTGATTTTGTGATGCTTCCCCAGCACACTAGGTTCAAACGCCTTATGCTATCCTTGGGTTTATCTGCTGCCACAATTTATTTCATCTGAAAAGAAAGGAACTCAAGAATGCATGGTGGCTCAACCAAAATCCCAGAGTGCTTTGGTCATGAAATTGTTCATATTATAAAATGTAAACTCCACAGTTCTAACTTCTTTAGAAAATAAGCTGTTAAATATAACTATGATAATTTGGGTTTAAGTGTCTTAGTTTAGCTTTACCATCATTGGGCATGTCCTTTGATGCCTTGATGGTACTGATATAGTTGCTCTGGGGTATGCCCCTAACCTTTTGTAATTTATATGTTCTTTTTATATACATCTAAATTTAGCATATATATATATATATATATAGAAGGAAGGTTAATAGATTATTGTATTTTTCAAAATATCATTAGCCTTTTTCTAACTTTTACTTGAATTAGTTTCTAGGTGATTATATTTTATACTCAATGTTAAAAAAAATACCGAAACAAATATAATTATAATAAACACAAATGATATAATTAGTTCACAGTATACTGCTGTCCAGTCCAAGTCCTTTTAGAATTTGAGATCATATCACTATTGTTAATGCTAAAATTTGTTCACGCGTCTCAATCACCAAAAACGCGTTCAATACTGCACGAAAACGAAATTACACGCGAAGTCTGACGGCTTGGGCCGCCAGGGAATAATCCCGGTGTGAGAATAAGTACATGTTGAATAAAGTTAATAATGGAAGCTTTATGTAATAGTGTAGTAAATAATAGTGTGTACCTGAGAAACAAAGTATATCCTTGTATTTATTATGATCACACCTCTTTCGGGTAATTGAACATCAGATTCTTCACTAACTTCTTTGATTTCACGGCGTCCAAACCCATCTAAAAATATTCGAGTGCCTGTGAACCTTTCAGATTTGTAACCTGGCCTACCGCCTCCCGAAACCTTTTAACACACTGGCCCAAGGTTTCATTTAAATTAGATAGGATATTAATTTAATATTAAAATTCACGACTAATATTAATATATAATTAAATCGTGTGATATATGTCTTTAGTGTGTCTAATTAATTGTTTGTAAATATTTTGGAGGTGATTTTTTTTAGTGGAGTGTGTTTTACTAATTTTGTAATAAAATTGGTAAAATTAAAAATAAAATTCTTTTAAAAATTACTTTTTCTTTTAGAGATTAGTTGGGTTTTTTTGAATACTTTATAAATGTAGATAGTATATATTTAATTATTAATTATTATAAATTTGTATAGTACTTTGACTAATTTGAATAGGAAAGAAAACAAATCTTTTTTTTCTATTCCTCTTATAGATAGGAATATTTTTTAAATTTGGATAGTATTTAATTGATATAAATTTAAATAATACTTATGTTAATATGAATTAAGAAATTTGAACAAAAAATTAGTGAAATTAAATTAAATCAAATCAAATTAAATCAAGTATGTATTTTTAATTATAGAGTTTATGTATACAGATATAGATTATACTATTGGAAACAAAAAAAAAAGTTTCTTCGGGGGCACATATATATATATATATATATGGGATTATCCAACTTAATTTTTATTTTGGATTTATTTTGAAGAAGGTAGAACAAATATAAAGAGTAATGCTACGCAGATAGGGGAATGGGACAGGTTTTTTGGACCTGTTGCAATTTTTTTTTATTTTGATTCTAAAAAAATGTATTGTATTTATTTTAACATGAATTTTTATAAAATATAGTGTTTTAGGTGTAATATGAATACATATACAAATACAAAGTTATAGTCTATATTTTATAAAAATCTTGTTAGAATAAATACTATATATTTTTTTAAGATCACAATAAAAAAGAAAAAAAAATTATAACCGGTCCTATAATCCTGTCCGACTAGTCTTATTCATATAAAAATGGACAAGAGGGGCCAATGACAGGCGGCCGTAGGATCTAATGACTGCAAAGAAGGAACAATGTATTTGTACAAAATCTTGAATAACGACAAAACAGCAATAACTGAATGACAAACAACAGACACGTGACCAACAAATACGTTCCAAACCCCATATACAACGACAACATACATTGTTAGTATTTACCAAAAAGAGCAAGACGTGGTGAATAAGAAGGTGGTTAGCCGCTCCTTCCTCCTTCCTCCTTCCTCCTTCCTCCTTAATTATTTCATATTTTAAAGTTTTTCATTTATCTTTAATTATTTGACGTTTATTTAAATTTAAAAAAATTAATGACAATTTTTCCAAAATTATCCCTCATTAAACTCCATCTCTCTCCTTATCCCAACAAAAAATTTAAAGATATTATAGACAATTGAGTACTATATTTAATGTCTTCTAATCATTATCTTAATTTTTGTGTCCACCTCTAAATCGTCAAATAATTAGGGACGGAAGGAGTATCTTTTAAGACATGGGGTAAATTTTTTCTAAGTGTGTTTTTTATACAAATTAATTAAATAAAAAAATAAATTTATTAAAATTATAAGAATTTATAAAATAAAAAAAACAAAAAACACTTTAGGACATTATTAAAATTTTGATTGGAAAAAACCTAATGGGACAAAATTCCAAACGAAAAAATAGAGTACCCCTAATTGTTAACATTGCATTAAAAAACGAAAACATATTTGAGTCTACATACTTCCTCCCGAATCTCCATAAGCATTTCTTGATTTGATAAATCTTCGTTTCATCCTCCATAATTAATCGAAGCAAAGAATCATCACATGTACCTACAAAATAAAAATAGCAATAAAATTTGAACCACAAAACATCATTTAAAGAAGTTGCCCCCATATTTATTGATTTATTTTATATTATATTTTATAATTAATATGAGACTTACTTTACTCAGTCCTTTCTTATTAAGATTGAGTATATAAAGACTGATTGGATTGATTGGCTTTCTTTTTTATTAACGCAACTTTTTTTATACACACATATAAACATATATTTATAAAAAAAAAATTGAGCCCCTCCCAACTGTGGACCCTGGGCTTTTGCTCTGGTTGCCCTTGGCCAAGGCCGGCTCTGAAGGTGGTACGATGAATCTTAAATTGTTTTTATATGCACTTATAAAATTATCTTTGTGCTCAATAGATTAAATAATTTGTTCATAAGAAAATGGTAGTTCGCCAATTCATGACCTAAAAAAACAAATAATAATAATAATAAATTCAATATTTTTTGTCAAAAAAAGAAAGGGGAGTGATCCATTAACAACGTTGTAAAAAATATATATCCTTATAACAAATCTAGATCGTCTATCCGGATATCTAATGACCTATATTGCTCTCGTATGCAGTTTAATTTCTAGTATTTCGTAGTTTAATATTGCGAATGATATAAATGACCAAAATACTCCTCCTTGTAAATATTCCCATCCGCAGTACTAAACTGCAGATATGACGCCCCCAAAATAAGTATACATCACATATTCTACGTCGCCAAATACTTGGTACATAAGTTAAATACAAAATTCTTTTATACAATACGACAAAAGCGTAGCTGAGAATTTTTATACGAATATTGTCTTCTAGACAATATACAAACTCAAATAGAGTCTTCATTATATTTATTATCACACTATTTTATAGAATAGTGAGGACTACTATAGCCACCAACTCGGACCATCACTCTGTTTCCTGACTAGTCCCGGCGATGTTATGAAAGCAAAAGGGTGAACTCAACTAGCCCAGTAAGAAATATTATGACCAAGATAATGCAGAATAAATTATCATTAGCCTTCAACAATGTTAAACTAATAAACAACAGTTTAACTGCAGCGGAACAAGCAATCCATTAGAAGAGTTAAGTAGAGCATGATATCTAATATCTTCTATGATTTAAAAAGTTTTTTTATCAACTTTATCGCTGAGACTCAGCTTAATAAATAAACCACATCATCGAATCATTCCTGCAGTATGGGCCAATGATATTCATGTAATTATCAATGGTCATGATCATACCGACAACTGTCCATCAATGCACTATGGGCCAATGATGACTTTTATAATTTGTAACATTACATGTCATGATTATACCGATGATCCCTGGTCATAATCATACCAATCACCATTCCATTTATGCACGTAAGCCAAAGATGAATTTCATCGCAATATAAGCATATGGATGATGACAATGATATAAGAATTCAGTTAAAAGAAAGCAAAGGATAAATTTTTAAAGGTTTATAATTTAATTTATCCAGAATTCAATAATATCCAAATTGTCAACATGATACTACTTTGTGGAGTAAAATTCAATAATAATATTGTAATAAAAATGATTTGAATAGAAAAGTAGTCAATTTTTGTCATGAATAGTACCCCAGGTGAATAGTACTTTGTGAATAATACCCCGTGAATAGTACTTCATGAATAGTATTCGTGAATAGTACTTCGTGAATAGTACTTTGTAAATAGTACCCGTAAGTAGTACTTCATGAATAGTACCTCGTGAATAGTACTTTGTGAATAGTACATCGTGAATAGTATTCCAGCATAAAAAGATCAATAATTATCAAGAATGTTCAGAATAATATTTCCATGAAAAGATACTGGATGAAGCGCAAATATCAAGGATATTCTACTAATTTAGCGGAGTGTAGAAGTAATACTTTAACAGAATGAGTGTAGAATTAGGAATACAAAATGAAATAATATTACTCACATACTACAGAGTATGGAAGAAAATATTATTTCTTACGAATACTAAAAAAATAATATCCCTTACCATAGAAGAAGACTAGATACTGGAATAGTGAAGTAGCAGAATTGTGAGACCCCAAATTTTACGAATAAAGATTTAATTATCTCAAAATATTTTTTTGAATATTATGGTGGGGATTTGAGATAATGTTATAGTTGTGGGTAATATTTATAAATTTTGCAAAGTACGCAAGTTGTTATATAATATTTGATTGGTCGGGGAATATTCGTACGACGGCACAATCATTGGTGGATTGAGAAAACGATAAAAATATTTTTATGAAAATAACGGCGGAAGTTTTACCATTAACTGTTGAAACACCCGGTGTTAAAAGTACAGTAATACGCGTGGTTGCATAGTAGCATACGGTATTGATTATTGATGCTTACGTGAGAAGTCACTCAGTTTTGTTTAATTATTGCTACAGTAATTGTTGCATATTATCTCACGTTATTTGATTCAATTATTGTCGATATTTTATATATTATTAAATCAATAATTGTGATAACAAAGTTATTAATATTATTATTTACAATATTAACGATGTCTAGAAGTTCTGCCAATAAGAGGTTTGGTCACCTAATTGCGCGCCAATAGGGAGAAATCCTTATTGGAAAACCCCCTCTTTCCTGGGAACGACCTGGTCGATTAATATTATGAATTATAATAAAGTGATAAATTTTGTTTTATTATTATTATAAAAGTAATAAAACAGAAAACTTTTTATATAAAACAGAAAACTTTTTATATAAAGCAAAAAAATTTTATAAAATTTTGTTTTATTTGAATAGAAATAGAATATATTATATTTTATTATGTATAGTGTTTGCATAGTACCTGCATAGTATTTGCATAGTAAAATTTTTTTATATAAAATAGAATACTTTTATAAAGTTATTTGTTTTATTAGACTATAAATAAAATATATAATATTCTATTATGCATAGTATTTGCATAGTGCCTGCATAGTATTTACATAGTAAAATCTTTTTATATAAAACAGAGTACTTTTATAAAGTTATTCGTTTTATTAGATTATAAATAGAATATATTATATTTTATTTAAAAGATTTTATTTTATTAGAATATTTTATTAATACTGCATAGTAAATCAATATGGACCGTCCGTTTAAAAGTAAATCAATCTGGACCGTTTATGAATTAGTTACTATCCAGTCCATTTTCTTAAAAATAAAAGCTCATTCCTTCATTATTTCTTACGAATTCACTGAAACTCTAGAGAGAGAAACTATAGAGAGAAAGAAGAAAAGTATTCTGCTACTTCACTACTCCTATATCCAGTTTCTTCTAAGGTAAGGGGTATTATTTCTTTCGTATTCATGAAGAGAATTATTTTCTATCAATACTCGTAAGGGGTATTATTTCTTTCGTATTCATGAAGAAGAGAATTATTTTCTTTCAATACTCGTAAAGGGTATTATTTCTTTCGTATTCATGAAGAGAATTATTTTCTTTCAATACTCGTAAGGGGTATTATTTCTTTTGTCTTCATGAAGAGAACTTCTGTTATTCAATTCTTTATTATTCTATTGGAATAACCTGTATATGCGGACTACCCTATACTTGGTGAAATTCTTCTGTTATTCCATTCTTTATTATTATGTTGGAATAACCTGTCTATGTGATGTACCGCATACATGGTGAAATTCTTTTATTATTCCATTCTTTATTATTCTGTTGGAACATCCTGTCTGTGCGTTTACGCATGACCTGGTTTTGTTATTTATTATTTTGTTGGAATATCCTGTCTGTGCGTTTACGCATGACCTGGTTCCGTTATTTATTATTCTATTGGAATAACCTGTCTGTGCAGTCTATCGCATGCCTGGTGATTTCTTCTGTTATTCCATTCTTTATTATTCTGTTGGAACATCCTGTTTGTGCGTTTACGCATGACCTGGTTCCGTTATTTATTATTCTATTGGAATATCCTGTCTGTGCGTTTACGCATGACCTAGTTCTATTATTTATTATTCTGTTGTGAATAACCTGTCTGTACGATCTATCGCATGCATGGTGAATTCTTCTATTATTCCATTATTTATTATTCTGTGGAATAACTTGTCTATGTGGATTACCACATGCATGGTGAATGATCCTTTGTATCCATTCCTTGTTAAATTGTGGAAATGATCTGTATACGTGGATTACCGCATGGCGGGTGAAAATCCATTTGTTGTTTCATATATTCTATTATACTCTGTTGGTTAAAGTTTTGGATTTATACTCCATGAAATTAGTAGAATATCCTGGATATTTGCGCTTCATCCAGTATCTTTTCGTGGAAATATTCTTCTGAGCATTCTTGAGTTTTACCTCAGAAAGCAGTATCATGTTGACAATTTGGACGCTATTGAGTTCAGGATAAATTAACTTATAAATCTTTAAAATTTATTCTTGAACTTGTTTTATTGAATTGTCATCATCCTCGTGCTTATATTATGTTGAAAGTCATATGTGGCATGTAGTGCATAGATGGACTTGGTATGATTATGACCAGGGATTATTCGGTATAATCATAATCATGACCGTAATGTTATAAATGATGTGGAAAAAGTCCATATTTGCCCGTAGTGCATTGATGGACATTTTTGGTATGATTATGGCTATGGATTCTCTTCGGCCAAGGGTTCAAAGATGAATTGTTTAATGGCATGATCAGGACCATTGATGAATACACGAATATCCTTGGCCCGCAGTGCATGGATAATTTGTGGTCATGATACTAATGATTATCCTTGGCCGTAGTGCAGGGATGATGTGGATTATTTATTAAGCTGAGTCTCAGCGATATAAGTGATGAAAAACCTTTTAAATCTTTAAAGATAGTAGATTTTATTCTCTACTTGAATCTTCTAATGGATTGCTTATTCCGCTGCAGTTAAACTTGATATTTGTTATATTGTATCAGTTTAACACTGTTAAAGGCTAATGATAATTTATTCTGCATTATCTTAGTCATAATATTTCTTATTGGGCTACTTGAGCTCACCTTTTTGCTTTCATTGTTCTTTTCAGGAAATGAAAATGTAACAAGGACTAGTCGGGGAACGGAGTGACGGTCCAGATGATAGCATTAGTAATCTTCACTATTATATGAAATAGTGTGTTAATAAATGTATTGAGGACTTATTTTGAGTTTGAATACTGCCTAGAAGATAATATTTATATTAAAACTCACAGCTCATGTTGTATATTTAAGATTGTATTTGTATTCTGTACCATGTATTTGGCGACTCAGAATAGGTGATGTATACCTATTTTTAGAGCGTCACAGTTGGTATCAAAGCTTAGAGATTTGATCCCTGGCTGAAATATGAGATAAGAACTAGGAGGAGAGAGACGGGGAATTCTTTCGCTATTATGACCTACCTAAGTTTATTTGGTATTTAATTGGTCGGTCAGAGTATAGGGATAATATGTGATATGTTAATTAACCCTAGTTTTGTTGCAGTATTTGAAAATGGCATCCAAAAATGTTGAGATAAGCAATGAAGCACGTGAGACCGTTGAGACACCTTTAATCACTAACCAGGTTAATGTGATGTCAAATGAAGAAGAAATTAGAGATATCTACGTGGTGCGTGAAGAACTAGTTGTTGCACCCGAGCTAGTTGTAGGGGTAGCAGCTGAGAGTGAGGAAGAAGATGAAGAAGAGGAACCCGAGGAGAATTTATTAGAAGAATTTTATGATCAAAATTTAGAATTACAAAATCGTATTCATGTGTTAGAAGAGCAGGTTGAAGAACGGCAGGCCGTCGTGGAGCAAAGAGATGTAACAATTCAAAATTGTGTTACCCGATGTGCGATGCTTGAACAGAAGCACGCTTTGGCAGAGTATAAGATATTAGAGCTGGAATCTGAGAATGCTATGATCAAAGTTCTGATGAAAGAAGAAATAACTGAACGAAGGAGAATAGATGATGCATGGGTAAAAGCCGCACGACGCGTAGATATTGTAGAAAAAGACGTCTGATCCAATAAGGCCAAAATAGATGAAATGGATTTTGCTTTTTGGACAACAATTGGGAGAATCCAACATAGAATTCGAAATTACCCTGTGCAGAGCGGTTAACCCCAATTTGATATGTGTAAGACCCCAATTTTTTTTAATAAAGATGATTTTTCTATAAATATCATTTTTAAATATTATGGAATGAATTTGATATAATATTATAATTGTGGGTAATATTTATAAATTTTGCAAAGTACGCAAGTTGTTATATAATATTCGATTGGCCGGAGAATATTCATTTTAACAGGGAATATTCGTACGACGACACAATCATTGGTGGACCCCATAATTTGTCGGATTGAGAAAATGATAAAAATATTTTATGAAAATAACGGTGGAAGTAATACCATTAACTGTTGAAACACCCGGTGTTAAAAGTACAGTAATACGCGTTGTTGCATAGTAGCACACTGTATTGATTATTGATGCTTACGAAGTTACTCAGTTTTGTTCAATTATTGCTATAGTAATTGTTGCATAGTACCTCACGTTATTTGATTCAATTATTATCAATATTTTATATATTATTAAATCAATAATTGAGATAATAAAGTTATTAATATTTTTATTTGCAATATTAACGATGTCTAGAAGTTCTGTCAAGGAGAGGTTTGGTCACCTAATTGCACGCCAATAGGGAGAAATCATTATTGGAAAGCCTCCTCTTTCCTGGGAACGACCTGGTCGATTAATATTGTGAATTATAATAAAGATGATAAATATTGTTAAAAATATTGAGGAAAATTTTATGAGGTATTTATTATAAATTGGCTTATTATATGGACCCCCATTTACCTATTTTTCAAAATAATCGGTTAAAAATTATTTAAAAGTGGGGCCCACGTGTGGGACCCATATGTGTTGAAAAACTAATTTTTGAAATAGGGGTGGGAGGGAGTTACGTAAAGGGGAAGGAATTTATATATATAGATATGTGATGTGTGTGTGTGTGTGTATATATATATATATATATATATATATATATATATATGATTGTGATAGGGGAGAGTGATGAGAGTGACATGTTGGTGGAGTTTAGTGTGTGAGTGTGTGGTAGGAAGAAAGGGGGGTGGGGGAAGATGCCTTGAAGATAAGGGAAAGTGGGTGTGTGTGATTGATATAGGAATTGGTGGGTGGGTTATTTTGGGATGTTTTTCAAAACAACATGTGTTATATATATATATATTGTATTTTTTATTTTATTTAATGGTGGCTTTGAAATTCAGACACCCGAATATTGCATAAGACGTCCGTGAGTTATAAAAATGTTGCATTCGTGAGAAAAATCCTTACACAGTGCCTTTCCATTCTCTTATAAATAGAAGCTCATTCCTTCATTATTTCTTACGAATCCACTGAAACTCTAGAGAGATAAAATTATAGAGAGAAAGAAGAAAAGTATTCTGCTACTTCACTACTCCTATATCCAGTTTCTTCTAAGGTAAGGGGTATTATTTCTTTTGTATTCATGAAGAGAATTTCTGTTATTCCATTCTTTATTATTCTGTTGAAATAACCTGTATACGCGGACTACCCTATACTTGGTGAAATTCTTCTACTATTCCATTCTTTATCATTATGTTGGAATAACCTGTCTATGCGAAGTATCACATACATAGTGAAATTCTTCTGTTATTCCATTCTTTATTATTCTGTTGGAACATCCTGTCTGTGCATTTACGCATGACCTAGTTCCGTTATTTATTATTCTGTTGGAACATCCTATCGGTGCAAATTTCACCTGACCTAGTTCCATTATTTATTATTCTGTTGGAATATCATGTCTGTGTGTTTACGCATGACCTGATACTGTTATTTATTATTCTATTGGAATAACCTACCTGTGCGGTCTATCGCATGTCTGGTGATTTCTTTTGTTATTCCATTCTTTATTATACTTAGTTGATTAAATTTCTGGCTTTTATACTCCATGAAATTAATGGAATATCCTTGATATTTCTGCTTCATCCAGTATCTTTTCATGGAAATATTCTTCTAAGCATTCTTGAATTTTACTCCACAAAGCAGTATCATGTTGACAATTTGGACGTTATTGATTCTTGGATAAACTAATTCTTGAACTTGTTTTATGAAATTCTTATATCATTGTCATCATCCTCATGTTTATGTTATGTTGAAAGTCATCTGTGGCCTGTACTGCATAGATGGACTTGGTATGATTATAATCAGGGATTATTCGGTATAATCATGACCGTAATGTTACAAATAAAGTGGTAAAAGTCCTCATTGGCCCGTAGTGCATTGATGGACAGTTGCTGGCATGATCATGACCATTGATGAATACACGAATTTCCTTGGTCCGTAGTGCATGGATAATTTGTGGTCGTGATACTAATGAATATTATTGGTTGTAGTGTAGGGATGATGTGGATTATTTATTAAGTTGGGTCTCAGCGATAAAAGTGATGAAAAACCTTTTTAAATCATAAAAGATAGTAGATTTTATTCTCAACTTGACTCTTTTAATGGATTGCTTGATCCGCTGCAGTTAAACTTGATGTTTGTTATATTGTATCAATGTAACACTATTGAAGGCTAACGATAATTTATTCTGCATTATCTTAATCGTAATATTTCTTACTGGGCTACTTGAGCTCACCCTTTTGCTTTCATTGTTCTCTTCAAGAAATGAGAACGTAGCAGGGACTAGTCGGGGAACGGAGTGACGATCCTGATGATAGCATTAGTAGTCCTCACTATTCTATGAAATAATATGATAATAATTGTAATGAGGACTTATTCTGAGAGTGTATATTGTCTAGAAGACAATATATGTATTAAAACTCACAGCTTTTGTTGTATATTTAAGATTGTATTTGTATTCTGTACCATGTATTTGGCGACTCAGAATAGGAGATGTATACATATTTTGGGGGCGTCACAATATGGATCGGAGAGTAATGATTCAAATTATGGATCAGGAATGTGACGAAGCAATTAAGGGTGGAATGTACTCTATAGCAAAGTCAAATTCGGTAGTGTAAGTGAGAGCGTTTGTCGAGAAACCCGAATGAAGTTATTACGGGCAAGTTAATTATAAACTCTTGTGAAGTCTATGCCTTATTAGATACCGGTTCTATCCATTATTTTATCTCTCTTTCTTTCGTTCAATGTTTAAATTTGACTCCGAAGAAATTAGACTTTGACTTATCTGTTGAAACTCCGTTGGGAGAAACCTTCGTTACGTCCACTGTTTATAAATCTTGTTTGATTCAAATCGACAATTTCACGTTACCTGTCAATCTTATCTCTTTGAAAATTCTTGCCTTTGATGTGATTTTAGGAATCGATTGGTTAACTACTCATCAAGCTTTTTGTAAGGTTGTTAGTTTTCATATTCCTAACCAACTTGTTATGCATTTTCAAGCAATCAAACCACTAAAGTCAATCATTTTCATATCAAGTCATAAGTAAAGAGCCTCGAGCCTTTCGTTGGTGACTTCCTTGCGTGGAATGCACCGAAGCCAGACTTTCTATAGGCGACGTCGTGAACGACGATGACAAGTTGATGGGTATCAATGTGACGTGTTATCCAAGTCTTGGATGAGAGTCACAATTTTGAATGATATTTCTATTGTTAATAAATTTCCTGACGTATTCTTGAAGACTTCTTAGCCTACCCCTAGAGCGTGAAATCGAATTTTGTATTGACCCCAGTACAAAACCCATTTCTTAAACCCTCAAATATTTTCTTCACCTAAAACGAACGTATAATGCGCCAAAGACGTTGGCTCGAGCTGTTGAAGATTACGATCGTACCATTCAATACCATCGTGGAAAAGCAAACATGGTAGCTGACCTGTTGAGTTGAAGATCATATGCGTTTACGAGTGCGATGTTGTTAATACAAAGACTCATTTCGTATAACTTACAGATGATGAAGATAAAGTTAAAGACTCTAGGGACCCATGTGAAGATAACGAATATACAAGTAGAATCGACTTTAATAGATAAAGTTAAAGGTCGCTCAAGCTACACACCCGGAACTGATGAATGTGAAGAAAAAGGTTCAAGAAGACGTTATCTCAACCCTCGATTTTATTGGTCTATTTGAAATCCTCGATGGAGTAGGAATTGTGGCCTATAGACTCGTTTACCGCCAAGTATATCGCGTGTTCATAACTTTTTTCACGTATCGATGTTACGTAAATATGTAGATGACCCGAACCACGTTATTAAATTAGAACTAAACGAGATAGCAGAAGATTTAACATATGAGGAGATACGTGTTAAAATCTTGGATAAGAGGGATCGTATTCAACACTCAAAGGTTATACCTCAAGAGTTAGAATCTGATATGAAGTCAAGGTATCCTCATCTCTTCGGCATACCATGTACGTACATAAATTTCGATGGCGAAATTTCATAAGGAGGGGAGACTGTGAGTCCCAAATTTTACGAATAAAGATTTAATTTTCTCGAAATATTTTTTCGAATATTATGGTGTGGATTTGAGATAATGTTATAGTTGTGGGTAATATTTATAAATTTTGCAAAGTACGCAAGTTGTTATATAATATTCGATTGGTCGGGGAATATTCATTTTAACAGGGAATATTCGTACGACTGCACAATCATTGGTGGACCCCACAATGGAATTATTGTCGGATTGAGAAAATGATAAAAATATTTTTATGAAAATAACGGCGGAAGTTGTACCGTTAACTGTTGAAACACCCGGTGTTAAAAGTACAGTAATACGCGTGGTTACATAGTAGTACACGGTATTGATTATTGATGCTTACGTGAGAAGTCACTCAGTTTTGTTTAATTATTGCTACAGTAATTGTTGCATAGTATCTCACGTTATTTGATTCAATTATTGTCGATATTTTATATATTTTTAAATCAATAATTAAGATAATAAAGTTATTAATATTATTATTTGCAATATTAACGATATCTAGAAGTTCTGCCAATGAGAGGTTTGGTTACCTAATTGCGCGCTAATAGGGAGAAATCCTTATTGGAAAGCCCCCTCTTTCCTTGGAATAACCTGGTCGATTAATATTGTGAATTATAATAAAGGTGATAAGTTTTGCTTTATTATTATTATAAATGTAATAAAACAGAAAACTTTTTATAAAGTTTTGTTTTATTTGATTATAAATAGAATATATTATATTTTATTATACATAGTGCATGCATAGTAAAATCTTTTTATATAAAATAGAATACTTTTATAAAGTTATTTGTTTTATTAGACTATAAATAGAATATATAATATTCTATTATGCATAGTATTTGCATAGTGTCTGCATAGTATTTGCATAGTAAAATCTTTTTATATAAATCAGAATACTTTTATAAAGTTATTCATTTTATTAGATTATAAATAGAATATATTATATTTTATTTAAAATATTTTATTTATTAGAATATTTTATTAATACTGCATAGTAAATCAATATGGACCGTCCGTTTAAAAGTAAATCAATCTGAACCGTTCATGAATTAGTTACTATTCAGTCCATTTTCTTAAAAATAAAAGCTCATTCCTTCATTATTTCTTACGAATTCACTGAAACTCTAGAGAGATAAACTATAGAGAGAAAGAAGAAAAGTATTCTGCTACTTCACTACTCCTATATCCAGTTTCTTCTAAGGTAAGGGGTATTATTTCTCACTACAAGAAAATGCTCTAACAGCGACCAAAACCATCAGCGACCGCACGTTTTGGTCGCAGAAAGTATTATTAGCGACCGCCATTAGCGACCGACATTGAATTTGGTTGCTAGTGTATGTTAGCGACCGAACCCGGTCGCTATTCAGTCGCAGGTTCACTTTTACCTCCAAAAAAATTGGCACAAAATGTTGGTGCTTTAATTATTTGCGACCACTCACAATCAGCGACCGCATGCGGTCGCTGATGCTTCCACATCATTTAAAAGTAGCGACCGCAGGCCGTCGCTGATCTATTACAATTAACCATTTCCAATTCTAGTTCGTCACTCTCGATCGACAGAAGAAAAAAAAGAGGGAGAAAAAAATAGGGGGAAGAGGGAGAAGGGGGAGAAGAGAAGAGGGAGAAGAGGGGAAAACCGCTGCCGCCTCCATCACCACCACCACAGCCGCCGTTTCCACCATCACCACCACCACAATCGCCGCCGACGCCACCGCTACCTGCACTGGTAAGAAAATCAATGACATTTTCTGTGGAGGAAAAACAAATTTGCTCCTTCTCGTCTATCTAATTTAATTAGGCATAATTTTTTATTTTATCTTTTAATATTTTATTGCACTCCCCACATCTCTTGCGACCTAATTCTATCAGCCTGTACTATATATAATATACGTCGTTTGCTCTGGTTAATATAAGAGAAAGTATATTATCTTTATTAAATTTGTGACAAAAAATCTGGTAAAAGCTTGGTATAAGTAAATTTGTGACAGTATTAGTGGATCCGTTGTAAGCATTCGATGATTTCCTTACCACACTTGCCAACAAAAGAAAAAATACTATTGTTTCATCAATAACTTTGTGATAATACTGATTTTCTAATTGCCCCATCTTTATTTTTCTTGATCTATTTATAGCTATAGGTATGAGTAACAATGGTTGCCCTCCTTAATTGTAATCCTCTAGTATAGCTAATTTGGACAATATTATTTGATGAAAGAGAGAAACATCCCAACTTGAACAGATGACAAGAAATTAAATTTCACAATGGCCTTAATTTACCCTAATTGTTTAGCAAAAAAACATTTTAAAATTTTAATAATGGGGTTGTTTGGAATGATAATTCCCTGACTTTCTTTCTACAGTAAAGATGGTTTAATTCAACTTTAGTTTCCTTCGTAGAAATTTTGCAAAGAGAGAATAATATCTAGTGATTAAAATAGTAAAAGCTAGAAAACATGGTGGTGGGGGAGATGGGCATGACCTCTGTATTTTGTTTCTTTGCTTTATTGTTGATTTTGTGCGACTTTTGGCCTGTTGGTTGGTGAAACATTAATTCAAAATTTGAAATTTTCATGCACAATGACCATGGTGGTGGAGGATGTTATTGTTGACATTCCCCACAAGACAACTTTCCATATATATGCGCCCACTTGAACACATTGATGTGAACACAACTTTCCATATGAATTGATACTTCTATGGAAATACAAATCTTAGGTTTGCATTTGCTTCCTAGCATTATATGAAATTTGCTGATTTTACAATTTTTCATGTTTTTGTGATGTATGTATTTTAGTATTTGTATGTAGTAATTATGTTTATGTATAAGAGTTTCTAAAATATTTGTAAGTTTTTGGAGGTTATTGAGATGTTTATTTTTTAAATGTTATTCATATGATGCCACTGGATGTCTTGAGAATAAATCTACTACCAAGTTAAGATTATGATTTGAAGGGAGTTGACTGTAAGTTAAAATATTGACGTGTCACATAACCAATTAACAAATTGTCATTTCCTTCCGAGAATAGAATATAAAACTACAATGTAACTATTTAATTATGGAGTAGTGGTTCTTGCTTACCATTTGGTTCCTTTTACGTCTGTTTAGTGACTTAGTGGTGTCATTAATATATAATAAATAATAATTAATTAAATATATTAATTATTATTATATATTATATATAATATTTAGTAAATATATAAAATTAATCAATTTATCTATTTAAAAAAATTAAACTTATTTGTATAATATTTAAATCATGATTATAATTCAAAAATCAATACTCAAGAGTAATGAAATCAAACACAAATAATAAACATCTCTAGCATAAATCGACGCCTGACTTTGAATGAAACACAAGTCCAACTCACAGTCTAATCAGAGGTTATGGAGGCAACTAAGAGAGTACTAGTTTCTAACATGAATGACACACTTATTCTAACATCCTAATTTTTTTATTTATAGATGTCTTCTGAACCTGCAGCACGAAAGCGCGGGTTGGGTCGGGGCCCTAATCATGTGCCGAAGGCCCCGGTTAATCCGGATAATCGCATTCTTATACAGATCCGTCCTCCTCCAGAAAGCACGTAAGTTAAACATCGTGTATATATAAGGGTTTAATATTTCCATTGTTATAAATATATTTTAATGTAAATTACTGTATATTGTAGTGATTTTCAAGATAGTAAAATTGTGAAGTGCATTTCACAATTATGCTTACAGAAATGGCCTACGCCAGTGATTACATAGGCGAGCACACCTCTCGCCCATAAGGATGCAGTTTGGACTGAATTTCAGGTATGTTTTTATTAATTATGACAGATAATATTAATATAATATTCAAAGGATAATTTTTTAGTAATGTTATTATTGTTGTTTTATTTGCAGAAAAGGTATTTGCAGAAGTGCGCGGTCCGTACCAAGGATAACTTAAATAAAGAACGACAAAAAGCCATTCACAATGCCGAGATCGACCATCCAGGCCAGGGAGAAGATTATATGCACGAGCATAGCCCCTGGTGGTGCACCCAGTCCATATGGGCTGAGATGTGTGCCCAATGGAGAGCTGAGAGCTGGGTGAAAAGACGAAAGACTGCCGCCGCCAACAGAGCCTCGGGTGTATCCGAAGGAGAAAAGGCTAAAGGAACATACAAGGGCGGCAGTATTTCACAGTTGCAGCATATCACTGCAAGGGTACGTATTTACAAGTTTTAATATGTTTTCAATCATGAATTGTAGAAAATATATCCCATTTTTACTTAGTAATATTGTGTTATTTTTGTATAGGAGTTTCAGTCTCAAGGTCAGCCTATCCATTGGCTGGATGTGTACGTGGCCACCCGTGATGGTCTGCCTGAGGCTATCCAGATAGCGGTAATAAATTTTAACAACTTGATCTTTAATTAATGCTTACAAAATTAATTTATTTTTAACTATTTAAGTGTTAACATGATGACATGCAGGACACTTATAAGCGTTTATTGAATGAGCGTTATCCTGAAGGCACTCCACATCCGTCTATCGATCAAGAGTTGTGGGAGAGGGCGTCTGTTGTGAAGAAGAACTACGTTAAAGGTCAAGGACAACCACGACGCCCATCCTTCAGTGGCTCAGGCTACTCTTCTACCCAGTCTACACAGTCATCGAGCCATCCAGCTGTTCATACTCCGGCTGACTGTGTGAGAGCTATATGTCAAGATCGGGATCTTCTGAAGATACTGGGCGGACATCTGGGGGCTCTGAGTGCTGAGGAGTTAGCTGAAGCAGTAGCAGCAGCATCATCACAACACGGGGATGGTGACGAGGTATAAAATCAATTTGTTGTATATTGTCGTAATATACCAATATTAACATAGTTAGTAAATATTTATAACTTGTTTTATTATTTTGTTAATTATAGGGTGATCAAGGCGGCGGTGATGCTTGATTAGTACATGCTTTAGATTAGTTTTATAATTATAATATAAGTTTGTACTTGTTTCATTCTTAGGATGTTTGTATATTATTAGTTAAACAAGTTTTAAAATGTTATTATATTTATTCAAAATCATATTGGTTTTGAATGGTTTATATTCTAGTTTGGTGTATGTGTTATATGGTGGACGATGGATGTTTATATTGTTGTGTATGCTGTTATTGTGTATGTGTGTTGGGATAAAACAGGTACAAAATAGGTACAGGTTTTTGGGATTTATGCAAAAACAGTAAGATTCTGTTATTTTATTTTTTATATCAGCGACCGCATGCGGTCGCTGATTCCAGTCGCTGACATGTGGAACACGTCAGCTTTGGCCATGGCCCATGCTGACTCAGCGTAGCGACCGGATTTCACATTACGGTCGCTGATATTGGTCGTAGAAACTCGGTCGCTAATAGTGGTCGCTGATATGCATTTCAGCGACCAGATTTTATGCGACGCCTTTTAGCGACTGCATACGGTCGCAGATAGATATCAGCGACCACATACGGTCGCTGATAGGCGGTCGCTGGTAAGCTTTTTTGTTGTAGTGTCTTTCATATTCATGAAGAGAAATATTTTCTTTCAATACTCGTAAGGGGTATTATTTCTTTCGTATTCATGAAGAGAATTATTTTCTTTCAATACTCGTAAGGGGTATTATTTCTTTCGTATTCATGAAGAGAACTTCTATTTTTCCATTTTTTATTATTCTATTGGAATAACCTGTATATGCGGACTATCCTATACTTGGTGAAATTCTTTTGTTATTCCATTCTTTATTATTATGTTGGAATAACCTGTCTATGCGATGTACCACATACATGGTGAAATTCTTCTGTTATTCCATTCTTTATTATTCTGTTGGAACATCCTGCCTGTGCGTTTACGTATGACCTGGTTCCATTATTTATTATTCTGTTGGAATATCCTGTCTGTGCATTTACGCATGACCTGGTTCCGTTATTTATTATTCTGTTGGAATAACCTGTCTGTGCGGTCTATCGCATGCCTGGTGATTTCTTCTGTTATTCCATTCTTTATTATTCATTTGGAACATCATGTCTGTGCGCTGCAGCGCCAGACCAGGGAGTCGGGTACTGCAAACTCGCACCGCGGCACGAGAGATAAAGAAGAGAGTGGCGCCGCAGCACCAATGTAGGGAAAAAGCCAGAGAAGAGCTTTTAACTGCTCAAATCCTGGGGGAAGTGTAACGAAAACTATTGAGCGTATAGTTAATCGAATGTAACACTTAAAAAAGTGAATTATATCTTTAATGAAGGTTGAACAAAAAGATTAATCGAGATTAAAAGATAAAGAATGTGAACTCGGGTTACGTAACCGATATCCGGGGACCGTAGTCACGATAATCAAACGTGAGGGATTTCTATGATTATGATTCCCTAGACGTTGGGGAAAAAGGGTAATGAATAACATTTCGATATTATGACATGGTTGTGAGAGATAAGTGTAAATCGTATAGACGCTGCAAACGCAACGCTGTTGCGATGAACGGTCGGTCATAGCATAAAATGAACAATATGGCTTTGACATTAATAAATAATAATGAACATGGGGTTCATGGGATGGATAACGATTGAAAGCGATTAAAACCTTGTGTAAAGGTTGAATAAGAAATTAAAAGACGAGCAATGTGAACGTTGAATACATAAACGATCCTCGTAAATCATATTTGCGTTGGACGAACGTTCTAAGTATACCCTGGTTGTATGACCTAAACGTTGACAAAGGTAGTAGGTAAGACATGAATTATCGAGAAAGCCGTAATGAACGATAATAAGAGTAATGAAAGCCGAAGGTGAGTCATATAAGAATGAATCCTAAGGGGTGGCATTTAGTTGCCAGGAAGCTATAAGAAATGATAAATTAACTTAACGAAGATTAGAGTTTAAAAAGTTCGGATAAGTTAAGATAAGTTAGGTTGTGGTGCAATCGTAACCTTTAATGGTTGACACATGGTAAACAATTCCTTCAGAGAACGAAGGTATATACAAAACTGGCAACCGGTCTAACTCACTGTTATGGGCGGTGTAGATGAGACGAGAACTTGTTTGTTGGTTATTTGTGGGAAACCACTCAGAGTACCATATGGACTACTAGCAAAGAAACGATGTGTGCTAAGTCCTAGAGAAGTTATAAGAAGAAGATAAGAATGTAAAACATCAAAGATTATGAACGTATAAGTAAGACATCTTCGTATGTCATGAAGCCATAAAACAGTAGCGAAAGTGGTCGCGTAAACTTAGGTTGCAAGAACGCGAATCCTAAGAAATAAAGTTAAGTAAACTAATGCATAAGTCAAAGATGTATGTCTAATTGGTGTATGTGGTATTTTCTTATGTGTTATATAGGAATTGAAATGAACAGTTTGGCGTAAGCTGTAGCTGGGCGTAAGGCAAGTTTCCTAACTTCATTCATATTTTAAATGAATGCTAGTTTCTAAAACTTCTCAGATGTTGAACTTGAGAAGTTCTGACTATGTGCGAATGTGCGATATTTGTACAAGGTGGTAGAACGTATGAGGCCTTAAGCCACAATGTGAACACTTCAGTGTTTCTATGAGATGAACTGTTCAGTGATTTAACTATTCAATAAGAGAATACTCTGTTCATACATGATCCATTATTGTTATGTATATGCTAATGATTCTAGCCAGACAGAATGTGTATGAAAAAGGTAGAAGAATGAAAGTATTTTAAAATTAAAGTGAATATTGTTTTAAAATGATAGGAATCGAGATTATTCCTATTATTCAAGCTGCTTCATAACCTTTGTTCAGTAATCGAAGTCTTAAAAGAATGTTTGAATTCTTGAAGATGTTTGTTCAACTGTTATAACTTGCTGGGCAATTGAATGCTCACACTTGCTTTAAATGAAAAACATTTTCAGCGAACGATGTTAAAAGAACTTAAGGATCTCATAAAGATCAAGCTATCTGTATTCAGATGAAGTGCCATTCAGAATGTGGATGAGCGAGAAGATCAAGTGAAGACTTGTAATATAAAATAAGTTAAATGAACTTTAGATTAGTTTAATGAACTGTTATATATCCTTAGTGGCGGATGAAAGTCACTCTTGTAAGATGGAATGAATAATGTATTTATCATTATTTATAATTAAAAAGGTTATATGGTTTTTAGAACCTGGGATTTTAGAGTGTATGTTGTTATGTTTCAGTATATAATGATATATGTTTGGAAGAAGATGGGATCGTGACGTACGGAATCCGGGTGTGAAGATAGACCGAATTTTGGGGCGTTATAGATTGGTATCAAAGTTGATAGGTTATAAATCTTAGGTAAGAGTATCTAAGACTTTAATCGTAGAGAGTGGGATAAGAAGATCACCATATGATCATAGTGAATCGTAGTAACAGGTGAGTTGTTAAACGATGAATGATTAATAGTACTACGAAGTAGTACAAGAAGAAGAACTCAGATTGAGTTATGAAGGATAGTATATGAATTAAAGAAAATTCGTATTAAGTTAAGAGAGATTTAGGAGTTGTAAAATTTTAATTGAGGACTCATGTGATAGCTGAGTTGTATGAACCTTTGTTATGGGCAGAGGTTTGTGCTTGGTGTAACAACTGCTTAGCTCATTACAGTTATAATCATTGGAATCGGTCGCACTCTCAAGATGTATATGACGAGAAGGTGAATCTTTTTACATGTATATACTTGATAGGTAGAGAACGATAAGGTAGGTGCGAGTTCTTAAAACTCATACTTATGGAACATTCGTGACTCATAATGATATGGTAGGTTTTTGAACTTCTCAGCGAATGGACGCTTATGGTCTGTTTGGGATGGTTCTTACTCTCGTATTATTGTGGAAAGTTCCTAAACTCATAATGTGTGGTAAGTTGATGGACTGTACTAAGGTAGAGGGATGTTTAGACTGAAAATAAGTTATTTTCAGTAGGCTTAGTATTGAAGGTGCTAGAGACGTTTAAGTATTGTCGCAGTAAGACAATGAAGGAAGGTGGAGAATAGGATATTCCAAGTCATCTAGCTATGCTAGATTTTGAAGTTTATTGAAATCGTGCTTATGTGTTCGTATTTTGAAAATGAAAGAATTGGTTCAACTTTTGGAACCAATAGATTTTTAAAAGAACTATTCTTGGTATGTCTAATTGTTTCGGCTAGACAAAAATTGATTTAAAATATCAAAATGAATTTTATGTCATCCGTGCATTCGATGCAAGATGGTAAAAGGATGGAGTTATTAATGAAATTTAACCTGTTGGTGGATGTGATCTTAGGAGCAACAACCCACTATGGTATGATGTATAATGACGAAGTCACAAACTGGCGAAGTCCTCAACGTACTGTGAAAAGTACGGTATCATGACGTTATAAAACATTTTAATGTACTGAAAAAGAATTTAAAGAAGTAGTCGATGTTAATTGAGTTGACTAGACGAATGTTTCACGTTGATATCCAATTTATTGGTATGGTCAAAGCTACTTGATTTGGCTAGACAAATGGTATGTCATCGAGCTTTCTTTGAAGAAGTTGTGCCAAACCAAATTGTTTTGGTGTAGAATCTAATGATTTAGTCTGAGGTGAACATATCCCGAAATGGGGTATACGATGGGTAAGAGGTAGTTTGCCTTCTTTGTAATTGTAAACTGAACGTGGAAGAAAGGTTACAGCGTCATGCTGTTGAACCTAGTAAGAGTTCATGGTCGATTTGACCCTCAGCAAAAGTATGAAACGTTTTAAAAGGAAATTTTATATTCCTTGTTATTCTTTCTACTTCATGATTCTTGATAGGTTATGGAGGTTAGGAATGATGAAAAGATAAGAACTTCTTTGAAGAAAAGTTGAGAAGATGGGTAGGCTAACATTTTGAAGATGAAATTCTGTGAAAAAGGGGTGAATGTGATGACCCGGTTATGGGTGTGGTTTTAAGAAATTCCGAGGATGGAATTTTTATAAGAGGGGAAGAGTGTAATGACCCGGAAATTCAGATTTTTCAGAATTTAAGTTTAAAGAATTAGTTATTAATAAAATGAATTTTTATTAATAATATTATGTGCTATGTGTTTATTAATCGTTCTAGAACCTAGGATGATTATAAGTCGGGAGGATTCTGGCTACGAGCTAGACTGAACGAGTAATAATTTTCAAGACAAAAATGAAAATTTTCCGGGAACAAAAATATTTTCGAGAAAAAAGACGAAATAGGCACTATTCACCCGACGAAACCTAAGGGTTAGGGTTAGAATAACCTAAGCCTTTCTGAGAGTTTGGTATATCAAAATGACATTTCGTCGAAAGATTCGATGATAATATATCTTGAAAAGTTAAGTAAGCCGACAAAGTTTCCTCGAAAAACGTGCAAAAATCGGACGAAATAAAAATGACTAAAAGTACTGTTATGTACTTTTCATTCATTTAGCTACGTTAGGGTAAAACGTGAAGGAAAGCACTTAATGCCAAAAAGTGTTTTTCAATTTTTTGGAAATTCGAAGAATACGTAAAAGTTAATCGGTAAAAGAAAGACGAAATATCCAAAAATATTTGGATTCCCAGAATTGCAGTTTTTAAAACTTTCGGACGAAAACCCAAAAGACGGAACCACGAAACTTAAAGCCTAAGTAGACTTAAGGGATAAGTTAACTTAACACTTAATTCATGAATAGTAAGGAGGTGTGAATAGTAAGGAGGTTAGGGGGTGAAATGACTAAAATGCCCTTAGCTTGGAAATTCTTTAAATATGAAGCTTAATTCAATTATTTGGGAGTTTAAAAATCCTACAATTTAAAAGAGAGAGAGAGTTCGGATGGAGGATGAGAAGGAGAAGGAAGCAGAAAAGTTTTCTCGTGAGTAACCTTTGTCCAACGGAAGGAGATTAAAGGAGAACGGTAATCCGAAACCTAGTCTTTTATAAATTTTCTTTAAATTTTTATGTTTAAAAACATAACTTAATGAAGATAAGAAGTAGATGATGTTAGGGATGATTTTATATAGTTGAAATCATGAGAATTAATGAAAATAAGAATTTAAAGTTTAGTCTATAAATTTCTTAACGAAGTATAAGATTCGTAATGAATTAGAACGATCGAAGTGGATTATATTATTAAGTTGGTGAAATAAGTAAGGAATGATATTCTATAACATCAAATTCCAATAAAAAGTGAAATCGTAATCCAAAATATTGATTAAAACGAAGAACATGCGAAGAACACGAAGAACATTGTTGATGGACAAATTTAAAACCATCGTAGGATATTTGTTGTTGATGGACAAGTTTAAAACCATCTCATATAAGTTAGATGCATATTGCTTGGTTAGGAACAGTAGAAATGTTCATGAAGAACGGATTAAAACTTAGCTATAACGAAGTTATGGCGAAAATTTTGTAAAAGACAAACGAGAATTAGAAAGTTAGTAATTGAACCCAAACGTGTAGGGTTTCATAAGAATGTTAGAGAAAATAGAAAACGTGAGTCGTGGACTCAAGAACGAATGAATTCTAAGTTTAGATGACCGAATTACGGACGAACAAACGAAGAGCATTAAAAACGTAAAATGAACGAAGGGTGAAGATCAAGCCAATTGAATGGCACGTTAATGGATTCAGAACTAAGTTCTGTCTGAGGGGTATTGAATTATGTAAGATAAGGAAGAGAATGGCTTTGGAATGACCTCGTTCTGAGTTATAATAAAGGAGTTATGAGATCGGGAAGTAGCGTCTCAAAATAAAGTTAACACTTAAAAGAAATTTTCAAGAATTAGGGCTTGGCGCCGCGGCGCCAACCATGCCTTTTAAGGTGGTGCTGCAGTGCCAGACCAGGGATCCGGGTACTGCAAACTCGCGCCGCGGCGCGAGAGATAAAGAAGAGAGTGGCACTGCAGCTCCAATGTAGGGAAAAATCCAGAGAAGAGCTTTTAACTGCTCAAATCCTGGGGGAAGTGTAACGAAAACTATTGAGCGTATAGTTAATCGAATATAACACTTAAACAAGTGAATTAAACCTTTAATGAAGGTTGAACAAAAAGATTAATTGAGATTAAAAGATAAAGAATGTGAACGCGGGTTACGTAACCGATATCCGGGGACCGTAGTCACGATAATCAAATGTGGGGGATTACTATGATTGTGATTCCCTAGACGTTGGGGAATGAGAGTAATGAATAACATTTCGATGTTATGACATGGTAGTGAGAGATAACTGTAAAGCATATAGACGCTGCAAACGCAACGCTGTTGCGATGAACGATCGGTCGTAGCATACAACGAACAATATGGCTTTGACATTAAGAAAAAATAATGAACATGGGGTTCATGGGATGGATAACGATCGAAAGCGATTAAAACCTTGGGTAAAGGTTGAATGTGTAAGACCCCAACTTATTATAAATAAAATTAAATTTTCTCTATTCATTATTCTAAATTAATAAGGTGTTAATTTGATATAATGCTTTGGTTATGTGTGAAATGTTTAAATTTTACAAAATAAGCAAGTGGTTATAAAATATTCATTTTTGTCGGGGAATATTCTTTTGGTCGTGGAATATTCTTTTTGTCGAGGAATATTCGTACGACGGCGCAGCCATTCGTGGGGCTCATAACAGAATAACTGTCGGATGAAGAAAACGACAAAGTATGAGTTTTTATAAATAACGGCGTAATTGTTAAAGTTAACACTGTTGGAATACCCGGTGGTTAAAATACAGTCATACGCGTGGTTGCACAGTAGCACACGGTATTGTACAGTATTGTTGAATTATTGATTCGTACGTAAGAAGGCACTACTCAATAATTATTACAATAATTATTGTTCAATATTTTATTGTTTTAATAATTGCTGCGTTGATATTTTATATTATTGTTGTTTCAATAATTGTCACTGCACAGTATTTCTCATTATCAGATCAATAATTCATATTATTTGAATAATATTATTAGATAGCATTATTGACAATGTCTAGAAAGTTCTGTGTAAGGAGAGGTTTAGTCACCTAATTGCGTGCCAGTAAGGAGAAATTCTTATTGAAAAGCCCACTCTTTCCTGGGAACTGCCTGGTTGTCATAATTGTGATTCTGTAATAGTCTTTATGAATAATTAATTATTGATTTATATGATAAGGAAATATTTATTTGATATGGATATAAATGATGGATTATTTATTTTATGTGGATATAAATAAAGGATATATTTATTTAATGTGGATAAAGATAGAGGAATTTTTAGAAAAGTGACAATTGTTGAAAATTGATATTTTATCTTTTCTGATAAAATAAGTCATTCAAATATATTATTATATTATATTATAAAGGTATAATGTGATAATATAATAATGGTGATATTTTTACATTAAATTCACGGTTTATGAATTAAATAAGAAGAAAGAAAATAGAATTATGATTTTTTTTAATAATTATAAATGTTTTAATATATATAAATATATATGAGATTCCATTCACAGCAACCGGTTGTTGGGAAGCAACCCATTTTGGCCAGCCGCTACTACCTATACCGGCCTTAGACAATTTTATTTTTTTTATAAGCCGGTACAGGTAGTAACGGCTGGCCAAAATGGGTTGCTCCCCAACAATCGGTTGTTGTGGATGTAATCCCTATATATATATATAAACATGTGGTAGGTGGAGTGGTACTTTTTGGAAGGCTTTGAAAATTCAAAGAAAGAATGCTGCAGAGAAGAAAAGGAAAAGAGAGAAAAAGAAGCCAATGCATGTATTTTGAAAGTGTGGAAAATCATCTGTATGTGGATTTCGGTTATTTTCTGTTTAAAATTTGGAAAAACTTTCTTCTACAAAGTTGTAGAGAATTTAATTTTCTATGGAGTGAACATAAAATTCGTATTTTTCAGATGAAAGGGTTATTTATTGTGAATTAAATAGAGTGAAGATAATCAAATTGAATTTGAATTCTTTTATTTTAAAAACATGTGATAAAGGTGAAGTTAAAAAGTTGGACTTATGAGCCTTAAGGTGTGCTACAAGATTTCAAATTAATCACCCGTATGTAATTTTGTCAAAAATATTGGGCTAGCAATTCCCTATAAATAGGATGCTATGTTAGAATTGAAAATCACACCAGAAACAAGTTTTATTTCTCTCTAGATTATCGAGTGTATTTTTATGAGTATTTTGATACTTTGAGAGTTGTTGTTCGGTACAAGTTTCCTTCGGCTTTATATCCGATATTCCGATCAGAAGTACCGTTATTTTGAGGTAAGGGATGTTATTTTCTTCTTAAATGATATTATTTTCTTCAATATCATTATGCTGAAATATTGGTTTGAACTTTTTAATCAAATTTGGAACTTTTGTGTCGGGGTTACTATTCACGTATACGACACTATTCACATATACGGCACTATTCACGAATACAACACTATTCACCGAAAAATAAAAATTTTCCTTTTGTCCAAGATATCTATTATGTTTACTATCTTTGATTGTATCCATATTTTGATCTTTATTTTTGAATTCTGCTTCACAATTGATTATTATTGAAGTATTATTGATCTTGGATAAACTATTATACGAATCCCTAATATTTGTCCTTCTGCCTCATTGGATTCATTTTCTTTAAGATATTTTTCATCATCCTCAGTCCTAAATGATGATATTATTGAATATTTTTGTCCTGTAGTGCAAAGATGCATGATTAACTGATGAATATCTTTGGCCCGTAGTGAAAAGATGAACATGTGTTGAGATGAACATGACCAACTGGTGATACTTGATGAATATCTTTGGCCTGTAGTGCAAAGATGAATATTTGATTAAAGATGTATATTGATTGTTGTTACAGGGCTAAAATATTGATGATGGACTTTTAAATCTTAGAAAATAGTAGAACTCATTCTCTAGATGACTCTTCTAATGGATTGTTGTTCCGCTGCATTTGTTAATCTAAAACTTGTTGTCTATTATATTTTATCAGATTTTTTTCCCTGTTGAAGACTAATGATAATTTGTTGTATATTATCTTAGTCATAATATTCTTACTGGGCTATTTGAGCACACTCTTTTCCTTTTTGTTCCATTTTTCTTCTCAGGAGGTGAGAACATAGCAGGATCGAGTCGGAGAATGGAGTGATGGTTCTAGAAAGATATTTTAGCAGTCCTCACTATTTCTGTAAAATAGTGTATGAATAATTATAATGAGAACTTATTTGAGTGTTGATATTATCTAGAAGACAATATTTGTATTTAAACTCACAGTATGTGTTGTCGTATTTTGCACGACAATTGTATTATTAAAGTTGTAGTTTGCTTTCTGTATCATGTATTTGGTGACTCAGAATAGGTGTTGTATACCTATTTTGGGGGCGTCACAGAATAAGATATTAAAAGACAAGCAACGTGAACGTTGAATACGTAAACGATCCTCGTGAATCATATTCGCGTCGGATGAACGTTCTAATTATACCCTGGTTGTATGACCTAGACGTTGATAAATGTAGTAGGTAAGACATGAATTATCGAGAAAGCCATAATGAACGATAATAAGAGTAATGTAAGCCGAAGGTGAGTCATATAAGAATGAATCTTGAGGGGTGGCATTTAGTTGCCAGGAAGCCATAAGGAATGAGAAATTAACTTAATGAAGATTATAGTTTAATAAATTCGGATAAGTTAAGATAAGTTAGGTTGTGGTGCAATCGTAACCTTTGATGGTTGACATATGAGAGCTGGGCTAAACAATTCCTTAAGAGAGTGAAGGTATATACAAAATTGGCAACAGATCTAACTCACTGTTATGGGCAGTGTAGACGGGACGAGAACTTATTTGTTGGTTGTTTGTGGGAAACCACTCAGAGTACCATATGGACTACTAGCAGAAAAATGATGTGTGCTAAGTCATAGAAAAGTTATAAGAAGAAGATAAGAATGTAAAACATCAAAGATGATGAACGTATAAGTAAGACATCTCCGTATGTCATGAAGTCGTAGAACGGTAGTGAAAGTGGTCGCGTAAACTTGGGTTGTAAGAATGCGAACCCTAAGAAGTAAAGTTAAGTAAACTAATGCATAAGTCAAAGTTGTATGACTAATTGGTGTATGTTGTGTTTTCTTATGTGTTATATAGGAATTGAAATGAACAGTTTAGTGTAAGCTGTACTTGGGCGTAAGGCAAGTTTCCTAACTTCATTCATATTTCAAATGAATGCTAGTTTCCAAAACTTCTCAGATGTTGAACTTGAGAAGTTCTATCTATGTGCGAATTTGCGATATTTGTACAAGGTGGCAGAAAGTATGAGGCCTTGACCCACAATGTGAACACTTCGCTGTTTCTATGAGATGAACTATTCTGTTATTTAACTGTTCAATAAGAGAATGCTCTGTTCATACATGATTCGTTATTGTTAAGTCTGTGCTAATGATTCTAGCCAGACAGAATGTGTATGAAAAAGGTAGAAGAATGAAAGTATTTTAAAATTAAAATGAATATTGTTTTAAAATGATAGGAATCGAGATTATTCTTATTATTCAAGTTGTTTCATAACCTTTGTTCGGTTATCGAAGTCTTAAAAGAATGTTTGAATTGTTGAAGATATTTGTTCAACTGTTATAACTTGTTGGGCAATTGAATGCTCACACTTGCATTAAATGAAAAACATTTTCAGCAAACGATGTTTGAAGAACTTAAGGATCTCGTAAAGATCAAGCTGACGGTATCCAGATGAAGTGTCATTCAGAATGTGGATGAGCGAGAAGATCAAGTGAAGACCTGTAATATAAAATAAGTTAAATGAACTTTAGATTAGTTTAATGAACTGTTATGTATCCTTAGTGGCGGATGAAAGTCACTCTTGTAAGATGGAATGAATAATTTATTTATCATTTTTTATAATAAAAAAGATTATATGGTTTTTAGAACCTGGAATTTGAGAGTGTATGTTGTTATATTTTAGTATATAATGATGTATGTTTGGAAGAAGATGGGATCGTGACGCACGGAATCCGGGTGTGAAGATAGACCGAATTTCGGGGCGTTACATAATCACTAACCAAGTTAATGTGATGTCAGACGAAGAAGAAATTAGTGATATCTACGTGGTGCGTGAAGAACTATTAGTTGCACATAAAACGCAGCGGAAATAAACAATTGAAAGACAATTGTGAAACCCTAAAATAGGATCCATGCGAAAAACAAATTAATTCAGTGGTTAAAAATTATACTGAATATTATTAAAGCTAGAATCAATGCGGTCGAATCTCCAACACAATCCAAACGAACTACGTCTCTATGGTATCCACACGAACGCCCCCGCGAATCGTCGTACGATCTGCAGAAAAAGGAACCGCGGTACTAGCCATCAAGGATGATGATTTTTCTGAAACTATTTTCTTTAGTCTCTCTCGAAGAGCGACTAGGGTTTTTATTTTTGATGTAATCCCTAAAATGGCTGATATATATCATATATATAGCAGTTAGGAGGAATTAATCAAAACCTAATATAATTAAAATCCAAATTTATATATATATATATATATATATATATATTAATTAAGTCTTACTTAATTAATATACATATATACAAATTATCCTTTTAATTTAAATTCATGATTTAAAATACTATCAATCATATTGATATATTTAAATCCTTATAATTTAAATTAACTCCCTTTTAAATTACGTTCTATGTGTGTGACTCTATAGGTTATTATTGCATTGGTAATAATTTTAAAATCATATTATAAAATTATAAACAGTGAGCGGCATCTAGTAATGCATCACTGCTACCCAAGTAATAATAAGATCGATGATTTGATGCAACCTTTTCGTGACCAATGTTTCAATGTAATTTAATCCTTTTAACCTTGACATCCTATATTAAACTCGAGTCATGGAATGTGTCATACTCTTCGTAATTTAATCTGTGTTTTTTTAATCAATGAGTAGACTATATAAAATAAATCACTATTTAAGCATGGCCATGTATTTCATAGTCCTACTCAATCAAAAGGCCTATGGATATCACCCTTAATATATAGGAGGGTTAAATTCCATCTAGATCACTCATATTCCTCACACGATTCATGATGTACCCAATAATCACCTTTATAATCGACCATATTAAAGGTGACATTTGATTATATCAAAGTACATAAATTCTCGTGTAGTAATATAGTGATTTCAGGTCGGAGGACCATTACATCATTGTCACTATGAGAATCGTTAATGATACTTTGCATATTGTTCCACGTAGAATTCTCATGGTGGGTATGTCCAGTACATCGTTCTCTAATATGTACCTATGCATTGACTTAATATCTCATATATTTATGACCAATGAGATTTGGTCATCAGTCAATCCACATATCATTGTTGTCCCATCAACAATGATACTCGACTAGGGACATTTAATAACAATGATACTAATTGTAATTATATAATCTCATGTTCAAGTCACATACTTGAAACTATATAATTTGTATCATTATTCTAAAAAATTTTATTATGTTAACATTTATATAACGCAGTAAATAAAACTATAATAAAATCATTCATTAATTCAATCAAATATAATATCAAAATGTTAAACAATTATATCAAATAATTGGTCTCTAGGGCATAAACTCTAACAACATCAATAATCAAAGATACTGTACAATACCGTGTGCTACTATCCAACCACGCGTATTACTATACTTTTATTACCAGGTAGTTCAACAGTTTAACGGTAAAACTTTCGCCGTTATTTTTATAAAAGATATTTCTGTCGTTTTCTAATTCCGACAATACTTTCGTTGTGGGGTCCACCAATAATTATGTCGTCGTATAAATATTCCTTGTTAAAACGAATATTCCCCGACCAATCGAATATTTTATAACCACTTACGTACTTTGCAAAATTTATAAATATTACTCACAACTATAATATTATATCAAATCCATACTATAATATTCAAAAATATATTTCGAGAAAAATTAATCTTTATTCATAAAAGTCGGGGTCTTAAAGCAGACGCTAGGTATGGCCAAATGGCTAACCAAAAAAGACACAATTTGTAAATAATTTCTCGTTCGCAGTATTAAACTTCGAATGCCAAATTTAATTTTTTTTTAGTTTTTAAGTCTCCGATCTCACATCATCAAGATAAACACAGAGATCCAAGATGGGATAAGGCCGTTGCAATGGGTTTGCGAGCTTAGTGTAAGCGCCATAGTCCATGTCACAACAGTTGCACTCCACTGACATACAACAAATTTTCAGATCAATTCTTTCCCCTCTCTATCCCTTTCTCCGTCTTCGCCTGCTCCTTCTTTTTTCCCTAGAAAATTATGATGACTTATTTAACTAACGTCAAACTAGCCGAGAAGAGAGAGAGAGAGGGGAGGGGGAAACTCAGAGGCGGAACTAGGCGGGGGCGGGGGGGGCAACTGACCCCGGTAGGGTGGCGCCGGCAGGGGGGAGGACTGGCCGTCGTGGCCGAGAAGGGGGGGGCAGCGCCGCAGCGACACCGGCGAGTCGGCAGTCTATTCGCATCTTCAGATCTTCTTCTTCCTTTTTTTTAAACTACAGTGAAACGACGTCGTTTCACTTAAAAAAATTTTAAAAAAAAATATTTTTTTATTAGGTTTTTTGCCCTTATTTGTTCAGCGCCTTCACTACTTCACTGTGAGCTCACTGCCGCCTTCCTCTTTCCAGACTTCCAGTTCCAATCTTCCCCATCGACTTGCCGGCCGCCGCTCACGGCTCACCTCATCTCTTCCAGTCTTCTCCAATCTCCACTGCTGGGCTGCCGCCCGCCGCCGTCCGCCGCCTCATCTCTTCCCTCTTTACAAAAAGGTAAGTAATTTAAGTAATTTTTACTTTTAATTTAGCCTAAAATTAAATGTCTTTTAAATTTGGTACTATTAATTTTAATTTAGCCTAAATATGCATACTATTAATGTTTTCTGTTAATTAGGTCTCCACTTTTTAATTTTTATGTAATTTTGATGATGACAATTGACAAATAAATTTAGGAATATAAGAATTAAGAAAAAGAATAAAAATTGATTTTATTTTTAATTGATTTTCTGTTAATTTAGGAAGCCTTGACTAAGAACTATTTTAGTCTAAACAGCAAACTCAATATTGAAAATATGTTGTCTGGAAGAAATGTTTGAGCCATCTGAGATGAAGTTATCTTTAACTATGTTTGGTTGAAATAAGGGTTCGTAACTAGTCTTGGCTTATTTTTGTTCTCATAGGCAGTTAAGAGTGAGGCTGCAGCTACATTTGGAAATGATGGGGTTTATCTAGTCTATATGCCTTGTTTAAATTGTCAAATTTATCTCTCTTGTGTAATGATTTATCAATAGCTGATACTTCTTCAACTTGTCATTGTCAAACTGTTTTCGTCCTGAACTGCAATTGCTTCACTGTTTTATATTAGTCTATATGCCTTGTTTAAAGTGTTAATCTCATATTAAGTGTTGATCACATATTATCCCAAGTGTTTAAATTAATGAAATTATTGATTAGTAATTGATGTTTTTATTTATATTAGATTATGGATAAATACTTGATTAAGCGACAAAGAACTGTTGAGTCTTCTAATAATCAAATACCAAGTTCTGAAGCAAGTGGTGATTTTAACAATTCACGTGTGGAGTTCAATCCGAATGATATTGTTAGTGATCCGGGGTTACGTAAATCAATTGAAGACTTTGCTATTGTGATTAGAGATCAAGTTCGAAGAGAGTATTTGACTAGAGGTCCATGTCAACCAATTGCGCATAATTATCCCCAAAAAGTATTTTCTAATGTGAAGAGAAGCTTTCGGCCCGCTTGGTTTAAAAATTTTGAATGGTTGGAGTATAGCATTTCCAAGGATGCGGCCTTTTGCTTTTGCTGCTATCTATTTGGCAATTCAAACAGAGTAGATGCTTTTACAAAAAAAGGTTTCAGCAACTGGAAAAAGGCAATTGAAAGATTTCAAGAGCATTTGGGTGCTTCGAATAGTTCTCATAATGATGCTAGAATACAACTTCAAGGTTTTAAAAATCAAAGGCAGAGTGTGTCACATATACTACTAGCACAAGGGCAAGAGATGGAGGTTGCTTATCGCACACGTTTAACGGCGGCTTTGGATGTCACACGCCTTCTTTTGAAGCAAGGTTTGCCTTTTCGTGGGCATGATGAGTCATCGACTTCATCAAATAAGGGAAATTTTCTTGAGTTTTTTGAGTGGTACAACCTTCGAAATGAAGAGGTAGGCAAGGTAGTTAGTGAGAATGCTCCTAGAAACAATCAAATGACTTCTCCAAAAATTCAAAAAGAACTAACAAGTGCTTGTGCCGTGGAAACTACACTTGCCATCATCAATGATATTGGGGACAAAATATTTTCTATTATGGTTGATGAGTCTCGTGATGTTTCAATAAAGGAGCAAATGGGAGTTGTTTTGAGATATGTAAACAACCAAAGAGATGTGATTGAAAGGTTTCTTGGTGTGGTACATGTGCCTGACACGTCATCTATTTCTTTGAAGAATGCTATTGATGAATTATTTGCAAAGCATAAATTGTCATTATCAAGGTTGAGAGGTCAAGGATATGATGGGGCTTCAAATATGCGAGGCGAGTTCAATGGATTGAAGGCTCTTATTTTAAAAGAAAATCCATATGCAAGGTATGTCCATTGTTTTTCTCACCAACTCCAATTAGTTGTTGTTGCTGTTGCCAAGAGCAGCCGTATTGTTAGTGATTTTTTTCAGTATGTTACTATGATTGTGAATGTGGCTGGAGCATCATGTAAAAGGAAAGATAAACTTAGACAGCTTGAACATGATAGGATTGTGGAGTGTTTGGAAAAGGGAGAGATAGTTAGTGGTAAAGGAAAAAATCAAGAAATCAGTTTAAGACGGCCGGAGATACTCGTTGGGGGTCACATTACATAACTATAATCCGTCTTATGTCTATGTGGACTTCTGTATTACAAGTGCTTGAAAATGTGCATGATGATGGTGCTTCTGATGATAATAGCGGTATAGCCATAAGTTTGATTGATAAGATGGAGAATTATGAATTTGTATTTGTGATGCATTTGATGAAATATATATTGGGAATCACAAATGATTTGTCACTTGCCTTGCAACAAAAAGATCAAAACATTGTGCATGCTGTGAGATTGATTGGGGTAATGAAAGCTCGACTACAAGATTTTAGGGAGGCGGAATGGGAGAATTTTTTGAAGGAAGTCAATATATTTTGTGAGAAGAACATGATCCCAATAATTAATATGGAAGACAACATGAGATCCCGCGGTCGTAGCAGGCGCAATGGACAAATTATTACTAATTTTCATCATTACCGTGTTGAGATTTTTTGTCAGGTATAATCTCTATAACTCTTTTTTCATTATTCCTATCGAAAAATTTATCTTTTTTTTATTTTTCATTATTACAATGTAGGTTGTTGATTCAATTGTTCAAGAGATGAACAATCGTTTTCCAGAAGCAAGCACAGAGTTACTTTTATGCATATCATGCCTTGATCCAAGGGATTCGTTCTCTCAATTTGACAAAAATAAATTACTCCGTCTTGCTGAGCTTTATCCAGAAGACTTCTCATTGACTGATCGCATGATACTTGGGGATCAACTTGAAAATTACATTTATGATATGCGATGCGATAGTCAATTTCTTGGGATCGAAAATTTGAGTTTGGGAAGTCTTGCTAAGAAGTTGATTGAAACAAGAAGACATATGACTTTTACATTGGTATATCGATTGATCGAGTTGTCTTTGGTTTTACCAGTTGCAACTGCTACTGTTGAAAGAGTATTCTCTGCGATGAAAATTGTCAAGACTGATTTGCGTAACAAAATGGGAGACGAGTGGATGAATGACAGTCTAGTAGTTTATATTGAGAAAGATATTTTTTCAACAATTAAAAACGAACAAATTTTGAGACGTTTTCAAACTATGCAGACTCGCAGGATACAGTTGTCTGCTCTCACTCGTACAACCGAAAGAAGCTCTTCAAGCGTCAATAAATAAAATTTTTTTTATTGATGTATTTTGCCCCCCCCTTAATATATGTTCTGGTTCCGCCACTGGGGAAACTAGCAGAAAATTGGGATGGGATCTGACATTATTAGTTTTGCCTGCATTGCATTATTAGTTTTGTTGCATTAATTTGTTATAGCTCCCATCAGGAGGAAATTGATCGAACTATAAAGGATTATTAGAAAATACCCCAAGAACTAAAACTCCTCATCCCATCATGGATTTCTATTTTTCATTATGATGAGAGATTGGAGACTCAAAAATTAAAAAAATTGAATTTGACATCCGCGGTTTAATACTGCAGACAAGAAATTATTTACAAACTGCTTCGTTTCTAGTTGGCCAGTTGGTCATACCTAGCGTCCACAGTTTAATAATGTGGATATGAGACATTTACAAGGAAAGGTATTTTGGTCATTTATCCCGTCTGCAGTATTAAATTGTAAAATACTGAAAATTAAACCGTGGACGAAAGCAATATAAATCGTTAGATATCCGAATGTACGATCGGGATTTATTATAAAAATAAACAAAAATAAAATATTTATATGTTTTTTTATATTTTACATGCATGTGTAAAAATGTAACATGGTGATGTTGTTGTATCCTTCCAGTGATGTTTCAGTAGCTCTTCACTGTGCTCAGAACCTACAATCCACGTTCTCACGGTGGTCCAAGAGGTGGTGGTTAAATAAATTATATTGGAATGTGCTATTTTATAGAATAAAATTAATTAATTAATTATTATATTAAATATTTATATAAATTGAGAGAAGACATATTGTATGCATCACGTTTTCGCTGTGCTTAGGGGTAGAATTCTTCAATTGTCTCTCTCAATCTTATGATAGATGTATAGGTGTGTACAAAATTTTTGAAACCACAATTGAGACTAAACCCTAACTATTTTATTTATAGAATAATTAAGGGTCAAAATCAAGATAATGAAACTCTAGAATCCATTATACAAAATACTATCAGTCATATTATTTATATATCACATAATTACCAAATTCATAAATAAAATGATTAAATTAATACAATATATAAATTTAATAATTTCATAAATAGTAGATCGCCACATAAAAAAACAAAATATTCTAACAGTGGTTCCACTAAGTAACTCCTCCGGTTTGACTTTTAGTACTCGAGTAGAGAGATAAAGTATCATTATAGTCATGTGTGTGTAATATGAGTGTAACATTTCAGTTGAAAGTAATATGCACTAAAGTTAATTACATTGGATGTTAAAAGTATTTGTTTTATAATTTTGTTTATTTATTAATAAAAAAATTATTTAATTAAAGATATTTTTTATTCATATTTAATTGATTAAATTAATTAAGATAAACTCGTAATTTTAGAGAAATACTTTTAGAACCAACGGATGCTTGGCTATTATTAGACCAAAGGAGGTTATGCAGTGTCTGACAAATATTTCAATCGTCTTATATTTTATATTTTTTTAAATCATACGATTATATAGAGTCTTGCTACACAGACAAAATTACTAGACAGGAAAATTGGATCGGTGCAGTTTTTTTTTCCTTGTGATTTTCAAAATATATATAGTATTTATTCTAGCAAGAATTTTTATAAAATATAATATTTTAGGTATAATTTAGATATATATACAAAAACAGGGTTAAAAAAAACTGCACCGATCCAATTTTTCTGTCTAGTATTCATGTCTGCCAAGAGTTATTCTTATATAAAATATAAAAATGTACATTTATATGTACGAAATAATTGAGTAAACCCCTTTTACCGAACATGCTGATCCAACTAGTACAAGTTATTTAACACAACTTGTACAAACTTGTGTAGCATAAGCAATAGAGGAAGTGTCATTTGAAACAAGTTTATAATAAGTCCAAATGGCTAATAAACAATAGTTTAAACTTAATTTAAAAAGAGTAAAATACATTGATACTTCTTGTATATAATTATAATAATATTTACTATCCCTTTAGTTTTTTAAATAATAATTAATATATATCTAGTCTATAATATGTAACATTCACTATTTCTAGTGTGATTGAACAACTAATATCTAAAAACATTTTTAATATAATGTCTAATACACACTTCAAGTTATAATATTTAATTTATCTATTAAATATAAATTTGTGTTATATAATTTTTACTTAACTTGATCTATTTAATTAAATTATGAACTTGTGCAATAAATAACATAAATGTCAAAAAAATAATAAATATTCATTTTATCAGAAAAATAAAGTCATAAAATTTTTACTAATTAAATTTCTCAAATATTAAAATTTACGTGATATATATTCAAATATAATTTTTTTTATAATTAAAAATTAAAATTTTAATATCCATAAAAAGTATAAATTAACGCAATAAAATTATAATTATTTTTTTTCAAATATTAAAATTTACGTAAAATAAACTTTTATTACAAAAAGAATCTTATTATTCATATAAAAAAGTATTAAAAATTATATTAATTAATTTTCTCATATATTAAACCAAACATAAGTCACACTTAAGGATAATTACTTACAGTAAAAATGGAAAATATTGTTACTCAAAAAAAGAAAAAATATATTAAAAAAAATCTTTTTACAAGATAGAGGTAGGAATAAAAATTATTATATTTTCTTTTATTTAACATTGCACAAAAAGAACGCCAACTATATACTAAAAAAATATAATCAAAATCATAAATATCCCAAATTTTGATATATACTCAAAAAAAATTAATATGAAACTAAGAATTCAAATAATAATATTTGTTGTTAAAAACAAAAAATTAAACTATCAACATTGTGACGTCCCCAAAATAGGTATACATCACTCATCTTGAGTCGCCAGAAAATACACTATAAAAATCAAATACAATTTTATTTATAGAACTGTCGTGCAAAATACGACGAAATGTATACTGTGAGTTTAAATACAAATGTATGTAACTCTCATGGTGCCTCGACCACAACCATACAATGGTACATTACATAAAGGTACAGTAAAAAACTATTTTAAAAATTAAAATCTTTGGAAAGTGCTCAAGGAAACCTTCGTACATAGGAGGCCATGAATCTAAGTTATGATAGATATCATATGTTTAGAGGCTTATCCTTGGTTGACCCAATAGACCCCAAAGAAAAACGAGAAGATTACTATCATGTTCCTTCCAATGGTGAGTCTTCTCTTGACATATAACTATCTCCACTGTCTCCAAGTAAAAATTTTATTTCAAATAAACTCCAAGATCATATAGGTAGTGCTCGTAGATATACTCAGCAAGTGAATGTGCACAACCCTGTCTTATGATAACACGAGGCTGTATATCATTAGACATCTTGTATGATAGTGACAAAACACCCTTCTAAAGTTAGGTTCGCCTCACCCTATTCCGTTCACCAAAATTAAATATCAAATGACGTATACAATACGACACAATTATCTAAAGTTCTCAATAAAATTATTTTCATACTATTTAGGGAGAACCTCAACAGCTATAGACCACCGTTCCATTCTCCTGTTATCCCCGCTCGACCCAGCTACACTTTTATTACCTGAAAAGAATTGTGAAGCAAAAGGGTGAGCACAACTAGCACAGTAAAGAATATCATAACTAAAGATAATTAAATTATCAATAGCTTTCGTCAATAATAAATCAGAGATTTAGAACATATGGTAGATGATAAAACTTTTCAACCATAGTTGCAGCGGAACGAGCAATCCATTAAAAGAGTCAAATAGACCATCATGTCTATTATCTTCTCCATGTTAAAAGTCCACCAATAATATTTTATCCTTGTAACATCAATCAACAATTCATGTCCACAATCATATGAATAACTCATAATCATAATTTTGATTCCGAATTCCTTTTCGCACCAAGGACGAAGATAATTTTTATCACCTATCTTCACCTGAAATATCAAAAATCGTGGTTATACCAAATCACAGTTCCTGCTCATAATCATACTAATAAATTCATCTTTGCACTACGGTCAAAGATATTCATTAACAATTCATCTTTGCACTACAGGCCAAAGACATACAACTGTATTTTAGAAGCGTCAAGCAGAGCATGATATCTACTATCTTCTATGAATTTAAAAGCTTATTATCAATATTTTATCGTTGAGACTCAACTTAGTAAATAATTCACATCATCGAATCACCCCTGCACTACGGCCAATGATATTCGTTAATATCACATCCATGAATTATCCATGCACTACGGCCAAGGATATTCATTATTATCACATCCATGAATTAATATTTCATTGCTGAGACTCAGCTCAATAATTAATCCACATCATCAATTCATCCTTGCACTATAGGCCAAAAATATTCTTTTAGTATCACGACCACGAATTATCCATGCACTACGGGCCAAAGATAATCGTGTTTTCATTAACGGTTCTGATCATGACATAAAACAATTCATCTTTGTACCCTTGGCCGAAGAGAATCCATAGCCATAATCATACAAAAAACTGTTCATCAATGCACTACGGCCAATGAGAACTTTTTCTACATCATTTGTAATATTACGGTCATGATTATACCTAATAATCCCTGGTCATAATCATACCAAGTCTATCTATGCACTACAGGCCACAGATGACTTTCAACATAATATATACATGAGAATGATGACAATGATATAAATATTAATCAAACAAAAACAAGGATAAATATTAAAGACTTTAAATTTATCCAAATATTATCAATCACTTAATAAACTCATAATAAAATATTATTAATATTATAATAATATTTTAATTAATTCTTAAACTTATAAATAATTTATTTCAATTATTTTCACTTTACCAAATAATGCATTTAATCATTCAAAAATGCCATACTCATAAAATTTCATCACCAGTGATTAAATCCCTCATCAAAAATCTGCATATACCTTATATAGGATTTCCAAGCCATAAAATCCTATTTTCCAACTTCGTTACTTCACATAACATATTTAACTCATATGTTCGTAACTAAACTATTTTTATGAAAAATATCAAATCAGTCTCAAAATATTTCTTTCTTGAGATTTAGCAGAATATAGTCCCATAATGATCATATATTTTTCTCAGAATTTTTAAAATTCATTTATTATTTTTCAAAAATCAATTTCTAATTAATTCCTTAAGAAATTAGCTACCTCAAGTTTAACTCCAGAAATTTTCAAATCTTGGCAGGATCTTACATATGATAACGTGAGCTTCCATTTTAAATTTCATGGTCATCGGAGCTATAGAACTCCGGTTATAGCGTTTTTTGTCGAAAAAACTAAATATTGAAATGGTCATAACTTGCTCATTTTAAGTCTGAATGAGCTCATTTTTGGACAGGAGGTACCTTATACTATATACTTTCATGTCCCAAAAGGCCGGAATTTTTCTCACAAATTAAGTGGTCGAAACAGCCCTTCTAAAAATCTGGACAGTAGCATTTTGGTAATTTCCAGCTTTTGACTCATTTGCCAAAATCAGTCCACACAAAAATCTACAAGACCTTTTCCACTGATTCCACTTGGAGATGATACAAAACTCATAGATCTAACTCTAGAACTTGACCACACTAAAAAAATTCAAAATATAATAGGAGATATGGTTAATTGAATTTTATGTTCCATTTTCACCAAAATCTGATTTTCAACCCTTTGTGATTTCTAAGATACTTTCATGTTTTCACATAATAACCAACATAACTCATCATAACACTTACTAATACTTCATATACCCATGATTTTCATTAGTCAAATGCTTTTATTATGACTCATCATAATCAACGTAACCAGATCATTTCCACAATTTAATAAGGAATGAATATAAAGGATCATTCACCATGCATGTGATAATCCACATAGACAGGTTATTCCAACAGAATAATAAAGAATGGAATAACAGAAGGATTCATCATGCATGCGATAGAGACCGCACAGACAGGTTATTTCCAACAAAATAATAAATAATGGAACCAGGTCCAGCGTCAACGCACATACATGATATTCCGACAGAATAATAAATGCGGAATAATAAATAATGGAACCAGGTCAGGCGTAAACGAACAGACTGGATATTCTGACATAATAATAAATGCGGAAAAATAAATAAAGGAACCAGGTCCGGCATAAAATGCACAGATAGGATATTCCGACAGAATAGTAAAGAATGAAATAATAGAATAATTTCACCATGTATGCGATACTTCGCATTAACAGGTTATTCCAACATAATAATAAGGAATTGAATAACAGAAGAATTTCACCAAGTATAGGGTAGTCCGTGTATACAGGTTATTACAACAGAATAATACATAATAGAATAATAGAAGAATTTCACCAAGTATAGGGTAGACCGCGTATACAAGTTATTCCAACATAATAATAAAGAATGGAATAACAGAAGTTCTCTTCATGAATATGAAAAAATAATACCCCTTACCTTATAAAGAATAGTACTCCGACGGTAGGGCGGGGATATACTTAAAGAAATTTGCACTACGCTCAAAGCTTTCTTAAACACTAAAGAAAGACGCTCAAGATTATAGAAGAATAATTCTCTCTAAAGTTTCTCTCTCTAGAGTTTCAGTGAATTCGTAAGAAATAATGAAGGAATGAGCTTCTATTTATAGGAGAATGGACTGCATAGTAACTAATTCATGAACGGTCCAGATTGATTTATTTTAAACGGACGGTCCATATTTAAAGCAAAATCTTTTAAATAAAATATAATATATTCTATTTATAATATAATAAAATGAATAACTTTATAAAAGTATTATATTTTATATAAAAAGATTTTACTATGCAAATACTATGCAGGCACTATGCAAACACTATGCATAATAAAATATAATATATTCTAAAAATTGTATAATAAAATAGATAACTTTATAAAAGTATTCTGTTTTATATGAAAAGATTTTACTATTAGCCTAATAAAATAAATAACTTTATAAAAGTATTATGTTTTATATAAAAAGCTTTTCTGTTTTATTACATTAATAATACTAATAAAATAAAACTTCATCATCACTTACTTTGAAAAAATTTCAAATGTCACCCTCAACTTTAAATTTTTATCAATTTAAATTTTCACCAAAATAGAAAAATTGAATACTTTTATTTCATAAAATTCGGGGTCTCACAATCTCCCCTCCTTATGAAATTTTGCCCTCGAAATTTACGTACGTACCTAGTATTTCGAAGAGATAAAAATACCTTTCTCTCTTTTCGAATTGTACCTTCCCGTTTATTTCTTCTGTATCATGATTTTCCCTTTGCTCATCTCATGTGTTTCAGATATCATTCTAGAATATAGTTCAAAACAAGGTTAATTGACATATCATAATTTGTCAACTTATCAAGTAAACAATTTCAGCTTAGGTAAGTCACACACTAGCGAAGTATATTACTCGTCTCTCCCCTCCTAGTTCTAGACTCATATCTCCGCCAGCGACCATATCCCTAAGCTCTGATACCAAATGTGACGCCCCCAAAATAGGTATACATCACCCATCTTGAGTCGCCAGAAAATACACTATAAAAATCAAATACAACTTCATTTATAAAACTGTCGTGCAAAATACGACGACATGTATACTGTGAGTTTAAATACAAATGTATATAACTCTCATGGCGCCTCGACCACAACCATACAATGGTACGTTACATAAAGGTACAGTAAAAAACTATTTTAAAAATTAAAATCTTTGGAAAGTGCTCAAGGAAACCTTCGTACATAGGAGGCCATGAATCTAAGTTATGATAGATATCATATGTCTAGAGACTTATCCTTGGTTGACCCAATAGACCCCAAAGAAAAATGAGAAGATTACTATCATGTTCCTTCCAATGGTGAGTCTTCTCTTGACATATAACTATCTCCACTGTCTCCAAGTGAAAATTATATTTCAAATAAACTCCAAAATCATATAGGTAGTGCTCGTAGATATACTCAGCAAGTGGATGTACACAACCCTATCTTATGATAACACGAGGTTGTATGTCATTAGACATCTTGTATGATAGTGACAAAACACCCTTTCGAAGTTGGGTTCACCTCACCCTATTCGGTTCACCAAAATTAAATATCAAATGACGTATACAATACGACACACTTATCTAAAGTTCTCAATAAAATTATTTTCATACTATTTAGGGAGAACCTCAACAGCTATACACCACCGTTCTATTCCCCTGTTATCCCCGCTCGACCCAGCTACACTCTTATTACCTGAAAGGAATTGTGAAGCAAAAGGGTGAGCACAACTAGCCCAGTAAAGAATATCATAACTAAAGATAATTAAATTATCAATAGCTTTCGTCAATAATAAATCAGAGATTTAGAACATATGGTAGATGATAAAACTTTTCAACCATAGTTGCAGCGGAACGAGCAATCCATTAAAAGAGTCAAATATACCATCAGGTCTATTATCTTCTCCATGTTAAAAGTCCACCAATAATATTTTATCCTTGTAACATCAATCAACAATTCCTGTCCACAATCATATGAATAACTCATAATCATAATTATGATTCCGAATTCCTTTTCGCACCAAGGACGAAGATAATTTTTATCACCTATCTTCACCTAAAATATCAAAAATCGTGGTTATACCAAATCACAGTTCCTGCTCATAATCATACTAATAAATTCATCTTTGCACTACGGCCAAAGATATTCATTAAAAATTCATCTTTGCACTATAGGCCAAAGACATACAACTGTATTTTAGAAGCATCAAGCAAAGCATGATATCTACCATCTTCTATGAATTTAAAAGCTTATTATCAATATTTTATCGCTGAGACTCAGCTTAATAAATAATCCACATCACCGAATCACCCCTGCACTACGGCCAAGGATATTCGTTAATATCACATCCATGAATTATTCATGCACTACGGCCAAAGATATTCATTATTATCACATCCATGAATTAATATTTCATTGCTGAGACTCAACACAATAATTAATCCACATCATCAATTCATCCCTGCATTATAGGCCAAGGATATTCTTTTAGTATCGCGACCACGAATTATCCATGCACTACGGGCCAAAGATAATCGTGTTTTCATCAACGGTTCTGATCATGCCATAAAACAATTCATCTTTGCACCCTTGGCCGAAGAGAATCCATAACTATAATCATACCAAAAATTGTCCATTAATGCACTACGGCCAATGAGGATTTTTTTCACATCATTTGTAACATTATAGTCATGATTATATCGAATAATTCCTGGTCATAATAATACCAAGTCCATCTATGCACTACATGCCACAGATGACTTTCAACATAATATATACATGAGAATGATGACAATGATATAAATATTAATCAAATGAAAACAAGGATAAATATTAAAGACTTTAAATTTATCCAAATATTATCAATCACTTAATAAACTCATAATCAAATATTATTAATATTATAATAATATTTTAATTACTTCTTAAACTTATAAACAATTTATTTCAATTATTTTTACTTTACCAAATAATGCATTTAATCATTCAAAAATGCCATACTCATAAAATTTCGTCATCAATGATTAAATCCCTCATCAAAAATCTGCATATACCTTATATAGGATTTCTAAGCCATAAAATCATATTTTCCAACTTCGTTACTTCACATAACATATTTAACTCATATGTTCATAATTAAACCATTTTTATGAAAAATACCAAATCCGTTCCAAAAATATTTCTTTTCTGGAATTTAGCAGAATATAGTCCCATAATAAACATATATTTTTTTCGGAATTTTTAAAATTCATTTACTATTTTTCAAAAATCAATTTCTAATTAATTACTTAAGAAATTAGTTACCTCAAGTTTAACTCTAGAAATTCCCAAATCTTGGCAGGATCTTACACATGTTAACGTGAGCTTCCAGTTTAAATTTCATGGTCATCGGAGTTATAGAACTCCGGTTATAGCATTTTTTGTCGAAAAAACCTAAATATTGAAATGGTCATAACTTCCTCATTTTAAGTCGAAATGAGCTCATTGTTGGACAGGAGGTACCTTATACTATATACTTTCATGTCCCAAAAGGCCGGAATTTTTCTCATAAATTAAGTGGCCGAAATAGCCCTTCTAAAAATCTGGACAGTAGCATTTTGGTAATTTCCAGCTTTTGACTCCTTTGCTAAAATCAGTCCACACAAAAATCTACAAGACCTTTTCCAGTGATTCCACTTGGAGATGCTACAAAACTCATAGATCTAACTCTAGAACTTGACCACACTAAAAAAATTCAAAATATAATAGGAGATATGGTCAATTGAATTTCATGTTCCATTTTCACCAAAATCTGATTTTCAACCCTTTGTGATTTCTAAGAAACTTTCATGTTTTCACATAATAACCAACATAACTCATCATAACACTTACTAATACTTCATATACCTATGATTTTTATTAGTCCAATGCTTTTATTATGACTCTCATCATAATCAACGTAACCAGATCATTTCCACAATTTAATAAGGAATGAATATAAAGGATCATTCACCACGCATGTGGTAATCCACATAGACAGGTTATTCCAATAGAATAATAAAGAATGGAATAACAGAAAAATTCACCATGCCTGCGATAGAGACCGCACAGACAGGTTATTCCCAACAGAATAATAAATAATGGAACCAGGTCCAGCGTCAACGCACAGATAGGATATTCCGACAGAATAATAAATGCAGAATAATAAATAATGGAACCAGGTCCGGCGTAAACGCACAGACAGGATATTCCGACAGAATAATAAATGCGGAATAATAAATAATGGAACCAGGTCCGTCTTAAAATGCACAGACAAGATATTCCGACAGAATAGTAAAGAATAAAATAATAGAAGAATTTCACCATGTATGCGATACTTCGCATAAACAGGTTATTCCAACATAATAATAAGGAATGGAATAACAGAAGAATTTCACCAAGTATAGGGTAGTCCACGTATACAGGTTATTCCAACAGAATAATAAAAAAATGGAATAACAGAAGAATTTCATCAAGTATAGGGTAGACCGTGTATACAAGTTATTCCAACATAATAATAAAGAATGGAAAAACAGAAGTTCTCTTCATGAATATGAAAAAAAATAATACCCCTTACCTTATAAAGAAGAGTACTTCGACGGTAGGGCGGAGATATACTTGAAGAAACTTGCACTACGCTCAAAGCTTTTTTAAACGCTAAAGAAAGACGCTCAAGATTATAGAAGAATAATTCTCTCTACAGTTTCTCTCTCTAGAGTTTCAGTGAATTCATAAGAAATAATGAAGGAATAAGCTTCTATTTATAGGAGAATGAACTGCATAGTAACTAATTCATGAACGGTCCATATTGATTTACTTTAAACGGACGATCCATATTTAAAGCAAAATCTTTTACATAAAATATAATATATTCTATTTATAATCTAATAAAACGAATAACTTTATAAAAGTATTCTGTTTTATATAAAAAGATTTTACTATGCAAACACTATGCAGGTACTATGGAAATACTATGCATAATAAAATATAATATATTCTAATTATTGTCTAATAAAACAGATAACTTTATAAAAGTATTCTGTTTTATATAAAAAGATTTTACTATTAGCCTAATAAAATGAATAACTTTATAAAAATATTCTGTTTTATATAAAAAGCTTTTCTGTTTTATTATATTAATAATACTAATAAAACAAAACTTCATCATCACTTACTTTGAAAAAATTTCAAATGTCACCCTTAACTTTAAATTTTTATCAATTTAAATATTCACCAAAATAGAAAAATTGAATACTTTTATTTCATAAAATTCGGGGTCTCACAAACATACCCAATCACTCTAATTAGAATAACTCCATTAATTATTTAATTTAATTTTTTTTAAATATTTGTATCACTTATACAAAAATATGTGTTAATTAAAATAAATTAGTTTTTTTATAAGTTACCAACAACTTACATGTGATAGTCTTAATTACAAATAAAACTATAATTAAAATGTATTGTATTAAAAAAAAGATAATTAAACATATATATATATATATATATATATATATATATATATTAATTTGGAATTAAAATTTGATAACATACAAAGGTATAATTAAATATATAACTTTATTTATTTAGTTAACCCTAAAAATTTGTAGGAGTACTAACCGTTATTTAAAAAATTAGAAGGCATGTGAGTATTATTATAGTTATCTAGAGTGAGTGTCACTGTATTTTAATTATTTAAAAATAAAATATCAAGCTATAAATATATCAATAAATATTTATCAAAGATTAAACAATTATTTATTAAAAAAATAATTGTGAATATCATATTATGCATGAACAAAAAGCTTACACTAACTGTGGAGTGTGGACTGGTCTGTTTACGTACGGGAAAGACGCAATGTCCACAATTTTTATGTGATCGAAACATTTACATTACCATTAATTTTCCCGGTACATAAAGATAAACGCATTGAAACTCCACATTTAGTTAATAATTAGACCAGAAAGTTTAAAAACTCATCAGCCATCAACCAATTCTGGATTGAGTCTACTTCTACGCTCGCCGTCCTTTCCAACGCCGCTGGAGCCTCCGCTGTCCTCCTCCTCTTCGGCGAGGGCAACGACGATGAAGACTCTGAGTTGGTCGCGGACGAGGAAACCGAAGACGATGAAGAATTCAGTGACGCCGCCGATCTCTTCGTCATAATCCGGATCGGCTCCGGCTCACCCGAATTAACTCGGAGCGGAAAATTCAACATCGCACGTGACCCGCGAATGCGGAACGCCGCCCTGTCGTAAGCCAAAGCAGCGTCCTCCGCCGTCTCAAATGTCCCGAGCCACACGCGGGCCCCATTCTTCGCCGGATCCCTAATTTCAGCCGCGAATTTCCCCCACGGCCTTCGCCTCACGCCTCTGTAATGCTTCCCCTTCGGTTCCACCGCTGCCGGCGCTGCAGCGTTTGGCTCTGTCTTTGGCTGCATCGCCGAAATATTTTCAATTTCCGAAGCGCAAGTCTCAATTTCGGGCTCGGAGTCGACGGTTAAGGTGTCGGAGACTGACGTCATCCATCGGAGGTCGACGGAGTTGTCAAAGGAGAAGCCGTTACTTAAGCATTCGGAATCAAAATCATCGAGTAGATGACGTCTTATGGATTCGAGAAGAGCAAAATCATCAGAATCAAGCACACAGTTTTCTTGCATCATTTTTTAAGTCGAGATACGAGAGAGAGGGAGGTGATATATTTTGGGGAAACTGTGGATTCTGGATGTTTATCTATATAGGGGTTTAATTTAGAAACGAGGTGCATGCACTTGGTGGATTTTTTTTATGTTCCCTTCAAATATTATATAATACGATTATCAGAAATTTTAATAATTGAACTTATTTTGGATTTCAGTGGATTGGAGAATAGTTCCTGTATTGGAAAGTGGGAGGAGAGGGGGTTTTCGGACACGTGACTGATATGATTTTTTTGTTTTTTTTTTGTCAAAGCAATGTCTTGATTTTACTATCAGCCACCATATATATATATTTTTTTGTCAAAGCAATGTCTTGATTTTACTATCAGCCACCATATATATATACTAGTAATTTTACGTGTCTAAAGGCACGATCTAATAAAAAATTAAATTAAAATTTAAAAAATATTATATTATTTAAAGATTTTTTGTAATCTAAAATAACATATAATTAGATATAACAATTATCATAATGCACCAAACCTCCACAATAATTAATTTTTCTTTAAAAATATATATCCAAAAACATCTAAACCCGTTTACAAAACTTAAAAATCACCAATAACAATTTTCATAATTCACCACACCACCATAATAACAATTATAATAACATAATAACAATTAATAATAATAATAATAATAATAATTATAACTATTATTGTTATTATTTTTGTTATTAATATTAATATTATTATAATTACTATTATTATTTTATTATTATTATTATTAAAATTATTACTATTATTATTATTATTATTAGTACTATAATAATAATAATAATAATTATTATTATTATTAGTACTACTACTACTAATATTATTATTAGTACTATATTATAATCGTACTAATAATAATAATAGTAATAATAATTATAATTATTATTAGTACTATTATAATTATTATTTGTATTATTATTATTATTTGATTGTGTGTGTGAATGAGAGGAGGGAGAAAGATTTTGTGTGTGAACATGAGAGAGAGTAGGGTGTAGAAGTGAATTTGGTTTGGGCGGAAAGAAATACGAGCTTTTAGATTAAGCTGGAAGAAATAAGTTAGAATGAATCTGAACCTTTCTTGTGCTTTGTCAAATGAAAGATTCAAAATGAGTTCTGTTTTATTATATATATATATATATATATATATATATATATATATATATATATATATATATATATATATACACACACACACACGGTCCGGATCTTAAACTCGCTCCTTATCTAGCTCACCTTGCTCACTTTCCTCTAACAACGGATTAGGTCCGGACTCCCGCATTTTGTTAAAATGCGTTTTTTTTTGTTTTTTTTAAAATAACTAAAAAAAAGTTTAATATTTTATGATAAATGTTGTTAAATATATTGAGGTGTCTTTTTATGAAGTCACGGAAGTTTATATATATATTTATTATATATATAAATTTTATTTTATTAGTATTATTAATGTAATAAAATAGAAAAGTTTTTTTATATAAAACAAGATACTTTTATAAAGTTATTTGTTTTATTAGACAATAATTAAAATATATTATATTTTATTATGTATAGTGTTTTGCATAGTAAAATCTTTTTATATAAAACAGAATACTTTTATAAAGTTATTTGTTTTATTAGACAATAATTAGAATATATTATATTTTATTATGCATAATGTTTGCATAGTGCCTGTATAGTGTTTTGCATAGTAAAATCTTTTTATATAAAACAGAATACTTTTATAAAATTATTCGTTTTATTAGATTATAAATAAAATATATTATATTTTATTTAAAATATTTTGTTTTATTAGAATATTTTATTTATACTGCATAGTAAATCAATATGGACCGCCCGTTCAAAAGTAAATCAATCTGTACCGTTCATGAATTAGTTACTATTCAGTCTATTCTCCGATAAATAGAAGCTCATTCCTTCATTATTTCTTACGAATTCACTGAAACTCTAGAGAGAGAAACTATAAAGAGAAAGAAGAAAAGTATTATGCTACTTCACTACTCCTATATCCAGGTTCTTCTAAGGTAAGGGATATTATTTATTGTACTCATAAGGGGTATTATTTCTTTTGTATTCATGAAGAGAACTATTGTTATTCCATTCCTTATTATTCTGTTGTAATAACCTGTATACGCGGACTACCGTATACATGGTGAAATTCTTCTGTTATTTTATTCTTTATTATTCTGTCGGAACATCCTGTATGTGCGTTTACGGATGACCTGGTTCCGTTATTTATTATTCTATTGGAATATCCTTTCGGTGCGTATTACGCCTGACCTGGTTCCATTAATTATTATTCTGTTAGAATAACCTGTCTGTGCGGTCTATCGCATGCATGGTGATTTCTGTTGTTATTCCATTCTTTATTATTTTGTTGGAATAACCTATCTGTGCGGTCTATCGCATGCATGGTGATTTCTGTTGTTATTCTATTCTTTATTATTCTGTTGGAATATCCTGTCTGTGCGAATTTCGCCTGACCTGGTTCCGTTATTTATTATTCTGTTGGAATAACCTGTCTGTGCGGTTTATCGCATGCCTGGTAATTTCTTTTGTTATTCCATTCTTTATTATACTCAGTTGGTTAAATTTTTAACTTCTATACTCCATGAAATTAGTGGATATCCTTGATATTTGCGCTTCATCCAGTATCTTTTCATGAAAATATTCTTCTGAGCATTCTTGAATTTTACTCTACAAAGAAGTATCATGTTGACAATTTGGATGTTATTAGTTCCTGGATAAATTAATTCTTGAACTTGTTTTATTGAATTCTTATATCATTGTCATCATCCTCATGTTTATATTATGTTGAAAGTCATTTGTGGCCTGTAGTGCATAGATGGACTTGGTATGATTATGACCAGGGATTAATCAGTATAATCATGACCGTAATGTTACAAATGATGTGGTAAAAGTCCTCATTGGCCCATAGTGCATTGATGGACAGTTGTTGGCATGATCATGACCATTGATGAATACACGAATATCCTTGACACGTAATGCATGGATAATTTGTGGTTGTGATACTAATGAATATCCTTGGCCGTAGTGCAGGGTTGATGTGAATTATTTATTAAGCTGAGTCTCAACGATAAAAGTGATGAAAAACCTTTTAAATCATAAAAGATAGTAGATTTTATTCTCTACTTAACACTTTAAATGGATTGTTTGTTCTGTTGTAGTTAAACTTGATGTTTGTTATATTTTATCAGTTTAACATTGTTGAAGACTAATGCTAATTTATTCTACATTATCTTAGTCATAATATTTCTTACTGGGCTAGTTGCGCTCACCCCTTTCTTTCATTGTTCTCTTCAGGAAATGAGAACGTAGCTGGGACTAGTCGGGGAACGGAGTGACGGTACAGATGATAGTATTAGTAGTCCTCACTATTCTGTTAAATAGTGTGACAATAAATGTAATGAGGACTCCTTTGAGTGTGGATATTGTCTAGATGACAATATTCTTATTAAAACTCTCAATTTATGTTTTGTCGTATTTTACACGATAGTTGTATTATTAAGTTGTATTTGTATTTTTGTACCATGTATTTGGCGACTCAAGATGGGTGATGTATACCTATTTTAGGGGCGTCACACCTATTATTAGGGATTAATGTGAAGTCAAGGCCAGCTGGGACGGTGACACCAAATGTTGTCCCGGGCAAGTCAAAGTCGGTGGTTTAAGGGAGAGTTGTGACACCCCCAAAATAGGTATACATCACCTATTCTGAGTCGCCAAATACATGGTACAGAATACAAATACAAACTTAAATATATAACATGAGCTGTGAGTTTTAATACAAATATTGTCTTCAAGACAGTATTGAAACTCAAAATAAGTCCTCAATACTTTTATTATCACACTATTTCAAAGAATAGTGAGGACTACTAATGCAAACATCTGGACCGTCACTCCGTTCCCCGATTAGTCCCAGCTATATTCTCATTTTCTGAAGAGAACAATAAAAGAAAAGGGTGAGCTCAACTAGCCCAGTAAGAAATATTATGACTATGATAATGCAGAATAAATTATCGTTAGACTTCAACAGTGTTAAACTAATAAAATACAATAGACATCAAGTTTAAATGCAGCGAAATAAGCAATCCATTAGAAGAGTCAAGTTGAGCATGATATGTACTATCTTCTATGATTTAAAAGAATTTATCATCAATTTTATCGCTGAGACTCAGCTTAATAAATAATCCACATCATCGAATCACCCCTGCACTACGGCTAAGGATATTCATTAGTATCACGACCATAAATTATCCATGCACTACGGGCCAAGGATATTCGTGTTTTCACCGATGGTCATGATCATGCCAACAACTGTCCATCAATGCACTATGGGTCAATGAGGACTTTTACTACATCATTTGTAACATTACGGTCATGATTATACCGAATAATCCCTGGTCATAATCATACCAAGTCCATCTATGCACTACGGCCACATATGACTTTCATCATAATATAAACATGAGGATGATGACAATAATATAAGAATTCAATTACAAGAAAGAAAAGGATAAATTTTTAAAGATTTATAATTTAATTTATCCAAAATTCAATAATGCCCAAATTATCAACATGATACTGCTTTGTGGAGTAAAATTCAAGAATAATATTGTATCAAAATGATTTGGATCGAAAAAAAAATTCAATTTTTGTCATAAATAGTACCCCGGGTGAATAGTACCTGAGTGAATAGTACCCCGTGAATAGTATTTCGAGAATAGTAACCCCGTGAATAGTACTCCGACATGAAAAAGTTAAACTTATCAAGAATGCTCAGAATAATATTTTCATGAAAAGATACTGGATGAAGAGCAAATATCAATGATATTCTACTTTCCACCACCACCCATTAATTTTCTCTTACACATAAAATCACGGGCACACACACCCACCTCATAATTTCATACACACACACATTTCCTTATCTCCAAGGTATCTTCCCCCCACCCCCCTTTCTTCCTACCACACACACACACACACTCACACACTAAATTCCATACACACATATCAAATATATATATATATATATATATATATATATATATATATATAAAACCTAATTTCCTTCCACATACATAATTTCCCCCCCACCCCATTTCCACTTTTATCCAACATACACACACACCTTTCATATATATCACTATCACACACATACTAATTATATATATATATATACACACACACCCCCACACACATTACCCACTACCACTTTTCTTTCACCTATCACTTTCACAACTATCATTTTTCCACCACTTTTCACTCACACACATTATATATATATATATATATATATATATATATACACACACACACACACACACATCACATATTTATATATATAAATTTCCTCCCCTTTACGTATACTCCCCCCCCCCACCATTTTCAAAATCATTTCTTTCACACATGGGCCCCACATGTGGCCACCACCTTTATTATAAAGAATTAATTTCTACCGATTATTTTGAAAAACGGGTAAATGGGGGTCCAAATAATACGCCAATATTTATAACAAATAGTTCATACAAATCACATCAATATTTTTAAAAATATTTATCATTATTATTATAATTCATAATATTTAACAACCAGATTGTTCTCAGAAAAGAGGGAGCTTTTCAATAAGGATATCTCCCTATTGGCGCACAATTAGGTGACCAAACCTCTCATCGACAGAACTTTTTAAACATTGTCAATATTACAAATAATAATATGAATAATTGTATCGTCTCAATTATTGATTTAATAATATAAAAATATCGATAATAACTGAATCAAATAACGTGAGATACTATGCAACAATTACTATAGCAATAATTAAATAAAATTGTGTGACTTCTCACGTAAGGATCAATAATCAATACCGTGTGCTACTATGCAACCACACGTATTACTGTACTTTTACCACCAGGTATTTCAACAGTTTAACGGTAAAACTTCGGTCGTTATTTTTATAAAAAGATATTTTTGTCGTTTTCTCAATTTGACAGTAATTTCGTTATGGGGTCCACCAATGATTGCGTCGTTGTACGAATATTCCCTGATAAAACGAATATTCCCCGACCAATCGAATATAATATAACAATTTGCATACTTTGCAAAATTTATAAATATTACCCACAACTATAACATTATCTCAAATCCACACCATAATATTAAAAAATATTTCGAGAAAATTAAATCTTTATTCAAAAAATTTGGGGTCTTACAATCAAAATATAAATAAGTGAAATTCAAATAAACTACCTCTAATTTTCATGTTCACATAGAGTTTTTAATCGTAAAATATATTATTCTGTGACTTTATATGTTTAATATTTTAATTGCGATTTATAGTAAAGAATATTTATATTTGATATAATGGGTCAGCCTTATAATTTTACACAATTTCATGTATTGATTATACGTTGCAACTGTAATTCGACAGAAAATTTTTGTAATACATAGCAAAACTTGGTAGGATTATAAGATTAATCAACTATATCAAATATATCATTAAAATATTATCAACTATAATTATTCATGTAACTCGTAACAAAAAATTGACATATAAAATCGCAAGTTATATCGTTTTACGATAACTAAATTCTGGATTTGAACTCGGACCAAGTTAACATACCTTCATTATTGGATCCGTTTACCATGAAGTTAACTTCATGGTAAGTAGGTCAACTGACCAATACAGTGCTAACACGCAGAGAGAGATCACTTCCCGCTTGCGTGCATCGACACTATATTAATCAATTAACCAAAGTTAACTTTATACTAACTACTCCCTTCATTATTGGTCTAGACTCAAGAGTTAACCCCATTTTAATTATAACCCTCCCTATCTCTTTTTATGGGATCTTATTTTCATCTTTATGGGGGCATTTGGTTGACAGGAATGGAGGGAGGAAAGGAATGATCTTTTCAACCAACAATTTCTTTTTGATGTATGATATGTTAAATTTGGTTAGAATGACTATTCTAATGGAATCACAATTCCTTTATATATTAAAATCTTGATTACTTACTCCCCTCCCCCTCCCCCTCCCTCTTGAATCGCGATTCCAATAAGTAAATGAATGGGAAAAATATGTTAAAACAAAAATGCCTTCACCCATAAAAATATATAGTATAATATAATATAATAAGTATTATATTATATTAATTGAATATATATGACATATATTATATTGTATATTAAATATATATTATTATATGTTTATAATAAATATTATTATATACTAAATATATATTTATATATAATATAATAAATATTTATAATATTATATTTGTTTTATATTATATATATATATATATATATATATATAAAATATCTAATATAATATATAATATTATGTGTATTAGAATATATTATATTTATTTATTATTGTATTACGTTATAGTAATATATAATATAACAATATTATATATCAATTGAATTAATATATAATATTGTTATATTATATATTAATATGTATTATACTTATTTTGTATTATTATATATAGGCTTAAATATAATTTACTATCCTAAACAATAGGTTATATTCCACTACGGTGATCCACATTTTAAATTTGTCAATTAGATGATTGAACTATTAATTTTTTCTAATTCCAACAAATTGATTCTGCCACGTCAGAAATTGTTGATGTGGCTATCTATGTAAGACCCCAACTTTTTATGAATAAAGTTTAATTTTTTTTCTCTAAATATTATTTTGAATAATAAGGTGTGAATTTGATATAATGTTATAGTTGTGGATAATATTTATAAATTTTGCAAAGTAAGTAAATTGTCATAAAATATTCGTTTGGTTGGGAAATATTCGTTTTATCAGGGAATATTCGTACGATGACACAATCATTGGTGGACCCCATAACGAAATTACTGTCGGATATAGAAAGCGACAGATATAACCTTTTTATAAAAATAATGATAAAACTTTTACCATTAACTGTTAAAATACCCGATGATAAAAGTACAGTAATATGTATGATTGCACAGTAACACATAGTATTGCATAATATCTTTGATTATTGATGCTTACGTAAGAAGTCACTCAGTTCTATTTAATTATTGCCACAGTAGTTGTAAGACCCCAACTTTTATAAATAAAGAATAATTTTTTTCGAAATATATTTTTGAATATTATGGTGTGAATTTGATATAATGTTATAGTTGTGGGTAATATTTATAAATTTTGTAAAGTAATCAAGTGGTTATATAATATTCGATTGGTCGAGAAATATTTATTTTAACAGGGAATATTTGTATGACGGCACAATCATTGGTGGACCCCATAACTAAAGTATTGTCGTAGTTAAAAAATGACATAATTATCTTTTTATAAAAATAACGGTGAAAGTTTTACCGTTAAAACTGTTGAACTACCTGGTAGTAAAAGTACAGTAATACGCGCGGTTGCATAGTAACACACGGTATTAATTATTGATGCTTACGTAAGAAGTGACTCAGTTATACTCAATTATTGCTACAGTAATTGCTGGATCATATCTCTCATTTTATTGATTCAATTATTATCACGGTATCATCTGCATAATATTTTATATTATTAAATCAATAATTGAGACGAAAAAGTTATTCATATTATTATTTGTAATATTGATAATGTCTAGAAGTTCTGTCAAGGAGAGGTTAGATCATCTAATTGCGCGCCAATAAGGAGAAATCCTTATCGGAAAGCCCCCTCTTTCTTGGGAATGATCTGGTTGTTAAATATTATGAGTTATAATATTAATGATGAATAAGTTCGTGTTGATTAAAGATGAAATTGATATTTTTATTGTGTTGGGATTATTAGTGTTAGTGAAACTCGACATCTATTCCGATAATAATTTTTGTCTGGAGGTTATATTAACCAATCGGGTAATTAATCGGATAAATGAGCAATTAATTGCTATTAATTAACATGCTTATAACTATGTGTTCACATGTGTGTACTATTAATTCACATGTATGTACTATTAGGGGAGGTGGTACAAGTTTGATAATATTTGTATGACTAAATTAAAAATGGAGGTATAGATGAAGGTACTATACTGTAATGATTTTTTTCACATATACAGAACTATTGAGTCACATGATTGTACTATTGATTCACATGATGTACTATTAGGGGAGGTGGTGTAAGTTTGATAATACTTGCAGGACTAAATTAAAAATGAAAGAAAAGATGAAGGTATTATACTATAATATTTCTAGCCCCAAAATGTGCAATTATCGAAACTATATTTTTCTATAAATAGAAGTTCATTCTTCCTTCATTCTCACCAATTCACTAAGTCTCACAAGAGCAATTATAGAGAGAGAAGCTATAGAGAGAGAAGCTATAGAGAGAAAGAAGCGAAGTCTGCTACTTCACTATTTCAGTATCCAGTCTTCTTCTGAGGTAAGGGGTATTATTTATTTCATATTCTGAAGAGATATTATTTTTCGTATTCGTATGAATATTATTTTCGTTTAATATTCATAAAGAATATTATCTTCGTTCAATATTCGTAGGAATATTATCTTTGTTAAATATTCGTTGGAATATTATTTTCGTTCAACAGTTGAAAGAGATGTTATTTTTGTTCAATATTCGCTTAAAATAGTATTTCCTTCCATACTCTGTAGTATGTAAGTAATATTATTTCGTTTCAGATTTCAAATTCTATACTCATTTTATTAAAGTTTTGGCTTCTATACTCCATAATATTAGTAGAATATCCTTAAAATTTGCGTTTCATCCAGTATCGTTTCACAAGGATATTTTTGAACATTCTTGTTAAATTTTAAGCTTTTTATGCCGGAGTACTGTTGATGAGTACTATTCATTTATATGGTACTATTCATAAAATTACTATTCACAGGTACTATTTATAAAGTACTATTCATGGGGTATTATTCACTCAGATACTATTCACCCGGAGTACTATTCATGACAAAAATTGATTTATTTTTGGTTCAAATCATTTTTGATACAATATCATTCTTGAATTTTACTTCACAAAGCAGTGTCATGTTGGAAATTTGAACGTTATTGAATTCTGGATAAATTAAATTATAAATCTTTAAAAATTTATCCTTTGTTTCTTTTAATTAATGCTTATATCATTGTCATCTTCCTCATGCTTATATTGTGATTAAAGTCATCTTTGGCTTACGTGCAAAGATGGACGGTTGATTATTGGTTTTACAGTTGTATATCTTTGGCTTACGTGCAAAGATGAACTGTTGATTGATAGCTTTGGCTCGTAGTGCAAAGATAAACATGTGTATGATATGATCATGACCACTGGTGATATTAAAGAACATCCTTGGCCGTAGTGCAGGGATAATTCGATGATGTGATTGACAAGATCATGACCATTAGTTAACAGTTGAATGTCTTTGGTCGTAGTTCACTGACTGGCAATTGATTGGTATAATCATGACTATTGGTTTTATAGTTGAATATCTTTGGCTCGTAGTGCAAAGGTAGACAACTGATTGGTATGATCATTGTTATTATATTTGAATATCTTTAGCCTTTGGGGTAAGGATATTGAGTAAACGTTCTATTAAGCCTTTGTGGCAAGGAGAAACTGTTGATTTACATGATTATAAATATGAATTGTGGATTTAACTATAATCTTTGGTGGTTCAGGTGAAGACAGGTGATGAGAGTTCTTTTTGTCTTGGGTATAACAAAGAACTATTGATGAGTATTACAGGAATGAAATATTAACGATGGACTTTTAATCTAGAGGAGATAGTCGACATTATGTTCTACTTGACTCTTCTAATGGATTGCTTATTCCGCTGCAGTTGTTGATCTAAAACTTGTTGTCTATTGTATTCTATCAGTTGTTATACTGTTGAAGGCTAAGGATAATTTATTTTACATTATCTTAGTTATAATATTTCTTACTAGGCTAGTTGAGCTCACCCTTTTCTTTCACTGTTATCTTCAGGAAATGAGAATATGGCTAGGACGAGTCGGGGAATGGAGTGATGGTGGCTATAGTAATCCTCACTATTTTTATAAAATAGTGTGATAATAATTGTTATGAGGAGTCCATTGAGTGTGGATATTTTCTAGAAGATAATATTTGTGTTTAAACTCTCAACTATGTTTATTTTGCACGACAATTGTATAATTAAGTTTATAGTTGAGTTCTGTACCATGTATCTGGCGACTCAAGATGGGTGATGTATACTAGGGGTGTTCATCGGTAAAAAACCGGACCAAACCGAACCGAACCGAACCGAATACCAATAGTACTGAAAATTGGGTACCGATACCGGTACCGGTTGAACCGGTATACCGAACCGATTAGCCGGTCCGGTACCGGATCGATTTCGGTTTTTATCGGCTTGTACCGGAATTTCAGCCCAAACTATTTTCAGCCCAAAAACCGAATTTTTAGCCCAAAAACTTTCGATCCAAACTTAAATACTGACTTGAATTATAGGTCTTACCGATTTTTACCCAAAAAATTTCGGCCCAAACCCAAAATTAATTGGCCCAATTGGTATTTATTGTTATATGGTAATCATTTTATAAGGAAAATCTCCTTAAAGTTTTACCAATTTAACCAATATGGGACTTGGAGATAAGGAAATAGTAAAGGCTTCACTTGGTAGTGTTTTTATAAAGAAAACTTTCTTAAATTTTTATAATCTAATCAATGTGGGACTTAGAAACAAGTTATGTAAGATGGTGCCATAAGTTCTCTTATGTGATTTCCTTGACATTCATTAGTGTGTGAATTTGATTTGTTGAGAGACTAAGTTGATATTTACATTCCAATATTAAATTTACATCCCTATATTAAATAATAATAATTTGATTACTTTTTATCTTGAATTCATTATTACATGTGGTACTTAGAAATAAGTTATGTGAGATAGTGCCATAAGTTCTTCATTAGTGTCATTATAAGGGTCAAGTTATTTACATCACTATTAGTGTCATTATAGTGGATTTGATGAGGGTAAAGTTGGTATTTACTTCCCAATATTAATAAATAATCATGCTTTGATTACTTGTTATCTTGAATTCATTATTACATGGTAATTCTATTTATAAGGAACATCTCCTTAAAGTTTTATCAATTTAGCCAATATGAGACTTGGAGACTTGGAGACAACCAAATAGGCAAATACTAAGGGCTTCACTTGGTAGTAATGTAGTATGCCATCTCTTGTCTAATAAGTTCCACATTGAATGACCACTAATGCATGTAAGGAAGCCACACCAAATTTCAAAACATCCCATATTGTCTAGTATGCTATCTCTTGTCTTACCTCTATTCTATAAATAGAGGAAACTTTCAAGTTAATTTTACATGGGTAGACAAAAAAACATCCCACATTTCTAGTATGCCATCTCTTGTCTTACCTCTATTCTATAAATAGAGGAGACTTCCAAGTTAATTTTACATGGTTAGACAAAAAAATATCCCACATTGTCTAGTATGTCATTTCTTATCTTACCTCTATTCTATAAATAGAGGAGACTTTTAAGTTAATTTTACATGGTTAGACAAAAAAGTCTTAAAGAATTGGTCTTTCAAGTTATTATTTAAATATTATTTAAATAGCCGCTACAACCGGTTCGGTTCGGTATTTATCGACCAAGCCAAACACCTTACCAAAATCGGAATCGAAAATTCGGTATGTACCGGTTTTTTGTACCGATACCGAACCGGTTCATATTTGCACCGAACAGACCGGTTCGAACGGATTCGGTTTCCCTAAAAACTGAATAAACCGACCGGTTTGAACACCCCTAATGTATACCTATTTTGGGGGCATCACAGTTGTTTCTACGTAGTATCTCATATTATTGATTCAATTATTGTCACAGTATCATCTGCACAATATTTTATATTATTAAATCAATAATTGAGACGACAAAGTTATTCATATTATTATTTGTATTATTGACAATGTCTAAAAAGTTCTGTCGAGGAAAGGGGTTAGGTCATCTAATTGCGCGGAGAAGTTCTTATCGGTAAGCCACCTCTTTCCTGGGAATGATCTGGTTGTTAATATTATGAGTTATAATATTAATGATGAATAATTGTTGAAAGATTAAAAATGTGTTTATTTAAGTCAAGTGATTTGATATAAATAGAGGGGTTTTTATATGAAGTATTTGTTATAAGTTTGGCTTATTACATAGACCCCCACTTACTCAATTTTCAAAATCGCCGATAGAAAGTTATCTTAGTTTTTGTTTTATTATTATTATTATAATAGTAATAAAATAGAAAACTTTTTATATAAAACAAAATACTTTTTATATTATATATAAAGTTATTCGTTTTATTAGATTATAAATAGAATATATTATATTTTATATAAACTTTTCCTTTTATTAGAATATTTTATTGCATAGTAATGAATACTAATGAATTTTAGAAATAAAAAATTCGCCGATTCAGTCGTTCGTGCTTTTTCCTTACTGTTCACCCGTGATTTTTCCTAAATAGTACCCTGCCATTCTCCTATAAATAGGATGCTTAGTTTAGAAATGAAAATCACACCAGAATTAGAGAATTCTTCTTCTATAATATTGAGCGTATTTTTTTTGAGCATTAGGATACTTTGAGTATAGAAAATAGTGCAAGTTTTCTTCAAGAATATCTTCATTATACCAGTCAAAATTACTCTCCTACTAAGGTAAAGGATATTATTTTTGTTCAATATTCATAAGAAATATTATTTTCTTCCATACTCTATAGTATGTAAGTAATATTATTTTATTTCATACTCCTAAATCTACACTTATTTTGATAAGTATTATTTCTATACTCCTTGAAATTAGTAGAATATCCTTGAATTTTGCGCTTTATCTAGTATCATTTTATGAAAATATTTTTCTGAACTTTCTTGTTAAATTTTAATCTTTTCATGCAGGAGTACTATTCATGGGCACTTTTCAGAGATACGGTACTATTCATACATACGATATTATTCACGTGGTACTATTCACGAAGTACTATTCACGACAAAAATTGGTTTCTTTTCTGTCTAAATTATTTTTGATACATGAATATTATTCTTGAATTTTACTCCACAAAGTAGTTATCATGTTGACAATTTGGACATTCTTAAACTTTGGATAAATTGAATTATAAATTTTTAATATTTATCATTGATCTCACTTGATTAATTTCTTATATCACTGTCATCATCCTTATGCTTATATTGGAGTTAAATATATTTTCCCCCACTCTACTCGACCTCGGTTTACAAATACATTACTAAACTGATTTTTTTTATAATTGACTCACTGAACTATATTTTTTTTACAAACCGTTACAAATTCCGTCCAAACCAGTTGACTTTTAACGGCACAAATAAAAAAATATTAATTTTGTTCAACTATCCACGTGGATATCCAAGATTTGTCTATATGGCTGCAATAGTGGAATATAATCTATAAAAAAAAGTTGGATAAGCTTTAAAAATAAAAATATGCTAAAAAGTAAACTTTAAAAATTTTAATATATTACAAATTAAAAGAAAAGTTAAAAAAAGAAATTAAAACAAATCAATAGATTAAGAAAATCAAATCAACCAATTTCTAAATTTTCTCTCTCCAAATTCACGCCCATTTCATTTCTCTCTAGATTTAGATTTGTGATAGCTGATATGGTTTTGAAGGAAGAGAAAGTTGATTGGGAAGGTGTTAAAGATTTTATGTTCCTAATTACAAAGTGTGATCTACAACATTCTATTTCTCTCTCTAGCTACTCGATCTACTCGCCATTTCATTTCTCTCTCTATGTTTTCTGTTGATTTATCTAGAGATCTAATAAGTAATTTTATGTTCAAATCTATTGATTGATTGGGAAGGGGTGGAGGATTTTTGGGTCTTGATCCAATTTTGAAGGAAGAGAAAATTGTTGAAGGGGAATGCATGTGCAAGCTGGATTTTTGGGTGGAGGATTTTTGGGTCTAGGTGGTGATGGAACTGATCTTCTTTTAATCTTCTTCAACTTTGCTTATATTCATTTTTGCAGAGATGATGGGAGAAGAAGATGATGAGGAATTGGATGATTTTGATGATTCTGGAGATGAGGGGAGAAGAGTAGATGAGGAATTAGATGATTTTGAATAAATATGTTATTATGTTTAATTAGATTTTAGATAATTAGGTTTATTATGTAAATATTATTAGTTTTAATTTTATAAAATATAGGTTTAACTTTATAAAATATTAAAAATATATTTTTTAAAATAAAAAAATTAATAAATATTTTTTTCTAATTTTTTCATGACTTTTTAAATATTTCTTCTTGATGATATTTAGGATTTCTAAGAAAAAATAGAGAGATAATAATAATAATAATCCTTTAATTTCAAAATATTAGACCCTTTTTACAAAAATATATCTTTGAAAAATATAAATATAAAATATAAAAAATAAATTTTTTCAAAATATAAAAAATATTTTTAATTTTTATATTTTTACATAAAATTATAATATTTATATAAATAAACTAAAATATATTTTATATAAATTTTTACATTTTTATATTTTTATATAAAAAATATAAATTGTCTTCAAAATTATATCTTTTAATTTTGAAGGGGATGAAGTTTTTCTAGGGAGTAATTTTAAAAAACTAGGTAAAATTCTATAATTTTTTAGTAAATAAAGTGCTTGACAACATTAATTTATAATTTTTTAGTAAATAAAGTGATTGACAACATTAACTAATAAAATAGTAGTACATAATAGTACAACAGTTTTAATTATATATTTAATCCATGTAAGCTGCCACATATTTTAATTATATAGTGCCTCTTATTGACACATCAGTTTTCTGTTAAATATTAACAGACATTGACGGTTTTATAACTTTTTGTAAATAATATGTAGTTCAATGAGTTGACCGTAAAAAAATTCAGTTCAGTGATGCATTTGTAAATCGAGGTCTAGTAGAGTGGGGAAAAGTGTATTTAACCCGCTTATATTGTAATGAAAGTCATCTTTGGCCCGTAGTGCATAGATGGACTGTTGATGGGTATGATTATGACCAAGAATTATGTATCGGTATAATCATGGCCTGTAATATTACAAATGATGTGGTAAAAGTCCTCATTGGCCCATAATGCATTGATGGACAGTTGTTTGACATGCTCATGACCACTGGTGATAATAACGAATATCCTTGGCCCGTAGTGCATGGATAATTCGTGGATGTGATACTAACGGATATCCTTGGCCTGTAGTGCATGGATAATTCGGTGATGTGGATTATTTATTGAGATGTGTTACAGAGATAAAATATTAATGATGAACATTTAAATCATAGAAGATAGTAGACATCATGCTCTACTTGACTCTTCTAATGGATTGCTTGTTCCGCTGCAGTTAAACTTGTTGTGTATTGTGACGCCCCCAAAATAGGTATACATCACCCATCATGAGTCGCCAAAAACACACTACATAAATTCAAATACAACTTAATTATTCAACAGTCGTGTAAAATACGACAAAAATAGCTGAGAGTATAAACAAGAATGTTGCCTTCTAGACAATATCCACTCTCAAATAGAGTCCTCATTATATTTATTGTCACACTATTTTATAGAATAGTGAGGACTACTAATACACCATCTCGGACCATCACTCCGTCCCCGACTAGTCCCGGCTACATTCTCATTTCCTAAAGAGAACAATGAAAGTAAAAGGGTGAGCTCAACTAGCCCAGTAAGAAATATTATGACAAAGATAAGACATAATAAATTATCATTAGTCTTAAACAATGTTTAACTGATAAAATACAATAGACATCAAGTTTAACTGCAACGGAATAAGCAATCCATTAGAAGAGTCAAGCAGAGTATGATATCTACTATCTTCTATGATTTAAAATGTTTTCATCAATTTTTATCACTGAGACTCAGCTTAATAAATAAACCACATCATCGAGTCATCCCTACACAACGGGCCAATGATATTCATTAAATCATCAATGGTCATGACTATACCGAATAATCCCTGGTCATAATCATACTAAAAACTGTCCATCTATGCACTACAGGCCACTGAGGACTTTTACCACATCATTTATAACATTACAGGTCATGATTTTACCGAATAATCCCCGATCATAATCATACCAAGTCCATCTATGCACGTAAGCCAAAGATGACTTTCATCACAATATACGCATGAGGATGATGACAATGATATAAGCATTAATCAAACGAAAACAAGGATAAATATTAAAGACTTTAAATTTATCCAAATATTATCAATCACTTAATAAACTCATAATCTAATATTATTAATATTATAACAATATTTTAATCACTTCTTAAACTTATAAACAATTTATTTCAATTGTTTACAGTTTACCAAATAATGCATTTAATCATTCAAAAATGCCATACTCATAAGATTTCATCACCAATGATCAAATTCCTCATCAAAAATCTGCATATACCCTATATAGGATTCCCAAGCCATAAAATCTTATTTTCCAATTTTGTTACTTCACATAACATATTTAATTCATTTACTCATAACTAGTTTATTTTCATGAAAAATACCAAATCAATCCCAAAAATATTTCTTTTCCGGGATTTAGCAGGATATAGTCCCATATTGAACATAAATTTTTTTGCAGAATTTTTAAAATTCATTTACTATTTTTTATATGGCCAAAACTGCCGAATATTTAAACATTTATCATAAATTTTACTTTTGTCCAAAAATTCCAAAATTTACAGGGTATACTCCTGTTATATACATGTACCCCCAATAAAAATTTCACCAATTTTGGAGTTAACCACAAAGAGTTATAAGAGTTTATTTTTAAAATAGTTTTTTCCCATAGAATCCACAACTCTTAATATATACATCCAAAAATCGCCATTTTTGGACACAATTTAGAAAACTCATCAAATTATTATTTTAAATTTTTCCAGAATTTTTGAGGATCAGAAAAATTATGAAACTGCCCCTGGAAGAAACCCCTTTTGAATGAAAATACTATTCATATGAATACAAATGATCATTCACCATGCATGTGGTAATCCACATAGACAGGTTATTCCAACAAAATAATAAAGAATGGAATAACAGAAGAATTCACCAAGCATACGGTAGTCCGTGTAGACAGGTTATTCCAACAGAATAATAAAGAATGGAATAACAGAAGAATTCACCAGGCACGCAATAAACCTCACAGACAGGTTATTCCAACAGAATAATAAATAACGGAACCAGGTCATACGTAATTCGCATAGACATGATATTCCAACAGAATAATAAAGAATGGAACCAAGTCATGCGTATACCGTATAGACAGGATATTCCAACATAATAATAAAGAATGGAATAAAAGAAGAATTTCACCAGATATACGGTAGTCCGCGTATACAGGTTATTCCAACAAAATAATAAGGAATGGAATAACAATAGCTCTCTTCATGAATACGAAAGAAATAATACCACTTACCTTAGAAGAAACTGGATTTTGGAATAGTGAGGTAGGAGACTTCTCTTCTTCTTTCTCTCTATAACTTCTCTCTATAATAATTGCTCTAAAGCTTTAGTGAATTGGTGAGAAATGATGGAAGAATGAGCTTCTATTTATAGGAAAATATAGTTTCGATAATTGCACGTTTTGGGGCTCGAACTATTACAGTATAATACCTTTCTCTTTTTCTTCATTTTTAATTTAGTCCTGCAAGTATTATCAAACTTTCACCACATCCCCTAATAGTAAATAATGTGAATCAATAGTTCAATCATGTAAATCAATAGTTATAATCATGTGGAAATACGAATTACAGTATAGTACCTCCATCTATACCTCCATTTTTAACTTAGTCATGAAAGTATTATCAATCTTGCATCAACTCCCCTAATAGTACAAGAATGTGATTCAATAGTACACACATGTGAACAAATAGTTATATAAGCATGTGAATTAATAACAATTTATTGATCATTTATCTGATTAATTACCCGATTGGTCAATATAACCTCCAGACATCAATTATTATAAGATTATATGTCAATTTCCACTAACACTAATAATTCCAACAACATGGAACTATCAATTTCATCTTTAATCAAGACGAACTTATTCATCATTAATATTATAACTCACAATATTTAACAACCAGGTCATTCCCAAGAAAGAGGGGGCTTTCCGATAAGGATTTCTCCTTATTGGCGCGCAATTAGATGACCAAACCTCTACTTGAAAGAACTTCTAGACATTGTAAATATTGCAATTTAATAATATAAATAACTTTATCGTCTCAATTATTGATTTAATAATATAACATATTATGCAGATGATATTGTGACAATAATCGAATCAATAATATGAGAGATATGATGCAACAATTACTGTAACAATAATTGAGTATAACTGAGTGACTTCTCACATAAACATCAATAATCAATACCGTGTGCTACTATGCAACCACGCGTATTACTGTACTTTTACTAACGAGTAGTTCAATAGTTTTAACGGTAAGACTTTCGTTGTTATTTTTATAAAAAGATAATTCTGTCGTTTCCTTACTACGATAATACTTCCGTTGTGGGGTCCACCAATGATTGTGCCGTCGTACGGATATTTCCTGACAAAAAGAATATTTCCCGACCAAATGAATATTTTATAAAAACTTGCATATTTTATAAAATTTATAAATATTACCCACAACTATAATATTATATCAAATCCACACCATAACATTCAAAAAAATATTTCGAGAAATTTAAATCTTTATTCATAAAATTTGGGGTCTCACAATCTCCCCTCCTTTTGAAATTTTGCCCTCGAAATTTACGTACGTACCTGGTATGCCGAAGAGGTGAGGATACCTTGAGTTCATTTCAGATTTTGACTCTTGAGGTATAACCTTTGAGTGTCGAATAAGATCCTTCTTATCCAAGATTTTAACATGTATCTACTCATACATTAAATCTTCTGCTATCTCGTCTAGTTCCAATTGAATAATGTGGTTCGGATTGTCCACATATTTACGTAACATTGATACGTGAAAAACGTTATGAACACACGACATACTTAGTGGTAAAATGAGTCTATAGGCCACAGTTCCTACTCGATCGAGGATTTCAAATGGGCCAATTAAATTGAGGGTTTAGATAACACCTTCTTGAACCTTCTTCTTCACATTCATCAGATTCGGGTGTGTAGCTTGAGCTACTTTAACTTTATCGATTAAAGTCGATTCTACTCGTATATTCGTTATCTTCACGTGGGTCTCTAGAGTCTTTAACTCTATCTTCATCATTTGTAAGTTATACAAAATGGGTTTTTGTTTTAACAACATCACACTCGTAAACGCATGCGATCTTCTACTCAACACGTCAGCTACCACGTTCGCTCTTCCACGATGATATTGAGTGGTATAGTCGTAATCTTCAACAGCTTGAGCCAACGTCTTTGGCGCATAATACATTCGTTCTAGGTGAAGAAATATTTAAGGGTTTTAGAAATGGTTTTTGTATTGAGGTCAATACAAACTTTGATTTCACGCTCTAGGGGTAGGCTAGGAAGTTTTTCAAGAATACGTTAGGAAATTTATTAATGATAGAAAAAAAACTGTGACTCTCATCAAAGACTTGGATAACACGTCACATTGATACCTATCAACTTGCCACCATTATTCATGACGTCCCCTACAGATATTCTGGCTTTGGTGTATTCCAAGACTTGGAAGTCACCAGCAAAAGGCTCGGGGCTCTTTACTTATGGCTTGATATGATAATGATTGACTTTAGTGGTTTGGTTGCTTGAATTCACATAACAGGTTGGTTAGGAATATAAAAGCTAACTACCTTACGAAAAGCATGATGAGTACTTAACTAATTGATTCCTAAAATCACATCAAAGGCAAGTATTTTCAAAGAGATAAGATCGACAAGTAACGTGAAAGTGTCGATTTGAATCAAACAAGATTTATAAATAGTGGAGGTAATGAAGGTTTCTCCCAACGGAGTTTCAACAGATAAATCAAAGTCTAATTTCTCTGGAGTCAAATTTAAACATTGAGCTTAAGTAGGAGAAATAAAAGAGTGGGTAGAACTGGTATCGAATAAGGTATAAACTTTACAAGAATTTATAATTAACTAACCTGTGATTACTTCATTTGGGTTCCTCACTTGTTGGGAAGTCATGACAACCGCTCTGCCTTGAACTACCCGGCTTTGACTTGTCTGGGGCAGCATTTGGTGTCATTACTACCGTTGAAATTGACTTTTCTATAGGGCATATTCCACCTTCAACTGCTTCATCGAACTCCTATTTCATGATCTGAATAATTAATCTTTGATCCATATCAAATTGAGGTTGACCGAAATGTACAGGGTAATTCACAACTCGATGATGGGTTCTCTCAATTGCTGTCCAAAAAGAGAAATACATATCATCTATTTTAGCCTTCTTAGATCGGACATCTCTTTCCACAATATCAACGCGTCGTGCGGCTTTTACCCATGCATCACTCATTCTCACTCATTCAGTTGTTTCTTCTTTCAACTCAGATTCCAGCTTTATCTACTTATACTCTGCCAAAGAGTGCTTTTGTTTCAGCATCACATATCGGGTAACACAAGCTTGAATTATTGCATCCTTTTTCTCCACGATCACCTGCCGTTCTTTAGCCTTCTCTTCTAACTCATGAACACGATTTTGCAATTCTAAATTCTGATCATAAAATTCTTCTAATAAATTCTCCTCAGGTTCCTCTTCTTCCCCACTCTCAGCTGCTACCTCTGCGACTATCTCGGGTGCAACTATCAATTCTTCACTCACCACATGGATATCTCTAATTCCTTCTTCGTCTGACATCACATTATCCTGGTTGGTGATTAGAGGCGTTTCCACGATCTCATTCACTCCATTGATAATATTTTCAGCTGCCATTCTTAAATACTGTCACAAAACAAGGGTTAATTAACATGTCACATATTATCCCTATACCATGACCGACCAATTAAATACTAAATAAACTTAGGTAGGTCATACTAGCGAAGGAATTCCCCGTCTCTCCCTTCCTAGTTCTTGTCTCACATCTCAGCCAGGGATCATATCCCTAAGCTTTGATACCAATTGTGACGCCGCCAAAACAGGTATACATCACCCATCTTGAGTCGCCAAACACATACTACATATATTCAAATACAACTTAATTATACAACAGTCGCGTAAAATACGACAAAACATAGCTAAGAGTTTAAACAAGAATTTTGCCTTCTAGACAATATCCACTCTCAAATGGAGTCCTCATTATATTTATTGTCATACTATTTTAAAGAATAGTGAGGACTACTAATACACCATCTCGGACCATCACTCCATTCCCTGACTAGTCCCAGCTACGTTCTCATTCCCTAAAGAGAACAATGAAATCAAAAGGGTGAGCTAAACTAGCCCAATAAGAAATATTATGACTAAGATAAGGCAGAATAAATTTCAATTAGTCTTCAACAATGTTAAACTGATAAAATACAATAAACATCAAGTTTAACTGCAGCGGAATAAGCAATCCATTAGAAGAGTCAAGCAGAGTATGATATCTACTATCTTCTATAATTTAAAATATTTTCATCAATTTTTATCGCTGAGACTCAGCTTAATAAATAAACCACATCATCGAGTCATCCCTGCACCACGGGCCAAGGATATTCATTAAATCATCAATAGTCATGACTATATCGAATAATACTTGATCATAATCATACCAAAAACTGTCCATCAATGCACTACAGGCCACTGAGGACTTTTACCACATCATTTATAACATTACAGGTCATGATTATACCGAATAATCCCCGATCATAATCATACCAAGTCCATCTATGCACGTAAGCCAAAGATGACTTTCATCACAATATACGCATGAGAATGATGACAATGATATAAGCATTAATCAAACGAAAACAATGATAAATATTAAAGACTTTAAATTTATCCAAATATTATCAATCACTTAATAAACTCATAATCTAATATTATTAATATTATAACAATATTTTAATCACTTCTTAAACTTATAAATAATTTATTTCAATTGTTTATACTTTACCAAATAATGCATTTAATCATTCAAAAATGTCATACTCATAAGATTTCATCACCAATGATCAAATCCCTCATAAAAAATATGCATATACCCTATATAGGATTCCCAAGCCATAAAATCCTATTTTCTAATCTTGTTACTTCACATAACATATTTAATTCATTTACTCATAACTAGTTCATTTTCATGAAAAATACCAATTCAGTCCCAAAACTATTTCTTTTCTGGGATTTAACAGAATATAGTCCCATATTGAACATATATTTTTTGCAGAATTTTTAAAATTCATTTACTATTTTTCATATGGCCAAAACTATCGAATATTTAGACATTTATCATAAATTGTACTTTTGTCCAAAAATTCCAAAATTTACAGGGTATACTCCTGTTATATACATGTACTCCCAATAAAAATTTTACCAATTTTGGAGTTAACCACAAAGAGTTATAAGGGTTTACTTTTAAAATAGACTTCTCCCATAAAATCCATAACTCTTAATCTATACATCCAAAAATCGCCATTTTTGGACACAATCTAGAAAACTCATCAAATTATCATTTCAAATTTTTCCAAAATTTTTAAGGGTCAAAAAAATTGTGAAACTGCCCCTGGCAGAAACCCCTTTTGAATGAAAATACTATTCATATGAATACAAAGAATCATTCACCATGCATGCGGTAATCCACGTAGACAGGTTATTCCAACAGAATAATAAAGAATGGAATAACAGAAGAATTCACCATGCATACGGTAGTCCGCGTAGATAGGTTATTCTAACAAAATAATAAAGAATGGAATAACAGAAGAATTCACCAGGCATGCAATAGACTGCACAGACAGGTTATTCCAACAGAAAATAAATAACGGAACCAGGTCATACGTAATTCGAATAGATATGATATTCCAATAGAATAATAAAGAATGTAACCAGGTCATGCGTAAACCGCACAGACAGGATATTCCAACAGAATAATAAAGAATGGAATAATAGAAGAATTTCACCATGTATACGGTAGTCCGCGTATACAGGTTATTCCAACAGAATAATAAGGAATGGAATAACAATAGATCTATTCATGAATACGAAAGAAATAATACCCCTTACCTTAGAAGAAACTGGATATTAGAATAGTGAGGTAGCAGACTTCTCTTCTTCTTTCTCTCTATAACTTCTCTCTATAATAATTGCTCTAAAGCTTTAGTGAATTGGTGAGAAATGAAGGAAGAATGAGCTTCTATTTATAGGAAAATATAGTTTCGATAATTGCACGTTTTGGGGTTCGAAATATTACAGTATAATACCTTCCTCTTTTTCTTCATTTTTAATTTAGTCCTGCAAATATTATCAAACTTGCACCACCTCCCCTAATAGTAAATAATGTGAATTAATAGTTCAATCATGTGAATCAATAGTTATAATCATGTGAAAATATGAATTACAGTATAGTACCTCTATCTATACCTCTATTTTTAACTTAGTCATGGAAGTATTATCAATCTTGTACCAACTCCCCTAATAGTACAAGAATGTGATTCAATAGTACATACATGTAAACAAATAGTTATATAAGCATGTGAATTAATAGTAATTAATTGCTCATTTATCCGATTAATTACCCGATTGGTCAATATAACCTCCAGACATCAATTATTATCAGAATAAATATCGATTTCCACTAACACTAATAATTCCAACACAATGGAACTATCAATTTCATCTTTAATCAACACAAACTTATTCATCATTAATATTATAACTCATAATTTTTAACAACCAGGTCGTTCCCAGGAAAGAGGGGGCTTTCTGATAAGGATTTCTCCTTATTGGCGCTCAATTAGATGACCAAATCTCTCCTTGACAGAACTTCTAGACATTGTAAATATTGTAATTTAATAATATAAATAACTTTGTCTTCTTAATTATTGATTAAATAATATAACATATTATGCAGATGATACTGTGACAATAATCGAATCAATAATATGAGAGATATGATGCAGCAATTACTGTAACAATAATTGAGTATAACTGAGTGACTTCTCATGTAAGCATCAATAATCAATACCATGTGCTACTATGCAACCACGCGTATTACTGTACTTTTACGACCGAGTAGTTCAACAGTTTTAACGGTAACACTTTCGCCTTTATTTTTATAAAAAGATAATTTTGTCGTTTTCTTACTACGATAATACTTCCGTTGTGGGGTCCACCAATGATTGTGCCGTCGTACGAATATTTCGCGATAAAAAAAATATTTCCCGACCAAACAAAATTTTATAACAACTTGCATACTTTATAAAATTTATAAATATTACCCACAACTATAACATTATATCAAATCCACACCATAATATTCAAAAAATATTTCGAGAAATTTAAATTTTTATTCATAAAATTTTGGGTCTCACATATTGATTTATATTAAAACTTCAACTGATGGTTTGAAAAATTAGCACATCTCCCCATGGAATAATAAGGCAAACTTACAACAAACGCCTCATGACAAACCCCTCTATTTATATCAAAAATTGAATAAATATTTATCACAAATCATTTATCTTCAATCAACACATTTTTAATCTTTCAAAAATTATTCATCATTTAATATTATAACTCACAATATTGACAACCAGATCTTTCCTAGGAAAGAGAGGGCTTTTCGATAAAAATTTCTCCTTATTGGAGCACAATTAAATAATCTAACCCCTTTCCTCGACAGAACTTTCTAGAAATTGTCTATAATGCAAATAATAATATGAATAATTGTGTCGTCTAAATTATTGATTTAATAATATAAAATATTATGCAGATGATACTGTGACAATAATGGAATCAATAATATGAGATACTATTCAGTAACTACTGTGACAATTATTTAATGAACTGAGTGACTTCTTACGTAAGCATCAATAATCAGAGATACTGTAAAATACCATGTGCTACTATGCAACAACACTTTTTACTATACTTTTATCACCGGATATTTTAACAGTTTAACGGTAAAAGTCTTGTCGTTATTTTATGAAAAGGTTATTTCTGTCGCTTTCTATATCCAACAGTTATTCTGTTATGTGGTCCACCAATGATTGGGCCATCGTACGAATATTCCCCGACCAAACAAATATTTTATGACCACTTACTTACTTTGCAAAATTTGCACATATCACCCATAACTATAGCATTAAAACAAATCAACACCTTACTATTCAAAATAATATTTAGAGAAAATTAAATCTTTATTCATAAACGTTAAAAATTGGGGTCTTACAACCTCCTCTCCTTATGAAATTTTGTCCTCAAAATTGATGTACGTGCTTGATATGTTGAAGAAGTGAGGATACCTTATTTTTATTTCAGATTCTAACTCCCAGGTCATTTCCTCAATATCATGGTTTCTTCATAAAACTTTGACTTGAGGTATAACCTTTGAGCATAGAATCTGCTCCTTATCTAAGATCTTGACAGGTACCTCCTTTTACGTTAAATCTTCCACTATCTCATCTGTTTTTAATTCAATAACGTGGGTTAGGTCTTCCACATATTTACGTAACATATATATGTGAAAAACGTTATAAATACGAGACAAACTTGGCGGTAAGGCGAGTCTATAGGCCACAATTCCTACTTGGTCGAGGTTTTTAAATGGAACAATAAATCGAGGGTTGAGATTTCCTCTATTCTTCGATTCTTGCTTCTGGAATTACATCTTCTTGTACTTTCTTCTTCATATTCATCAGCTCCGGGTCTATAACTTGAGAAGCTTTAACTTTATCGATTAAAGTTGGTTCTAGTCATATATTTGACACCATCACGTGGGTCCTTGGAGTCTTTAACTCTATCTCCATCCTTTATAAGTCATACAAAATGGGCCTTTGTGTTGACAATATCACACTTTTACTTGCATACGATCTTTTACTCAACGCGTCAGCTACCACATTTTCTTTTCCAAGATAGTATTGAATGGTATGGTCGTAATATTTTAACATCTCGAGCTAATGTCTTTGGCGCATTTTAAGTTCCTTTTGGGTGAAGAAATATTTGAGGCTTTTATAATCTGTGTAGATCTCCACTTTCTCCCCAAACAGATAGTGTCTCCAGATCTTTAGCGCAAAAACAACTACTACCAACTCTAGATCATGAGTAGGATAATTTCTCTCATATTCTTTGAGTTGTCGAGAGGCATAGACTATGAATTTCCCATGTTGCATGAGAACACATCCCAAAACTCTGCCTGAAGCATCACAATAGATGAAAAATCCCTCCGAACCTGATGGTATGTTTAGAATAAGTGCTGAAATGTGTCTCCTTTTAAGTTCTTGGAAACTCTTCTCACATTCCTCGCTCCAACAAAATTTGTATCTTTTCGAGTAAGATGAGTTAATGGAGTAGTGATTCAAGAAAATCCTTCCACGAATCTCCGATAATAATAAGCTAAGCCTAGAAAGCTACGTATTTCGGTTACTGATTTAGGTTGCTCCCAAATTTGTATTGCTTCAATCTTCGCCAGGTCAAATGATATTCCATGTTTCGATATCACGTGCCCAAGGAATGCTACTTCCTCAAGCTAGAACTCACATTTCTTCAACTTGGCATATAGCTTGTTTTCACGAAGCTTTTGGAGTATCAGCCTCAAGTGTTGCTCATGATCTTCACGACTTTTGGTATAAATGAGAATGTCATCAATAAAGATAACCACAAAATGATCTAAATATTCCTTGAATATCTGGTTTATCATATCCATGAAGGCAGCAGGAGCATTAGTCAATCCAAAAGACATGACTAAAAATTTGTAATGCCCGTATCGAGTTCTGAAGGCAGTCTTTGGAAGGTCATCAGTTTTAATCTTTAACTGATGATATCCAGAACGAAGATTGATCTTTGAGATGAATTTAGCACCTTACAATTGGTCAAATAGTTCATCAATGCGAGGTAACGGGTACCTATTTTTTATGGTGACATGATTCAACTCCTGATAGTCAATGCAAAGTCGTATACTCCCATCTTTCTTTTATACGAATAAAACAGGAGCACCACAAGGAGATGTACTAGGACGAATGAAACCAATGTCTAACAGTTCTTGTAGTTGGGTTTTTAACTCTTGTAGTTTAATAGGAGCCATTCGATATGGGGTTTTAGAAATGAGTTTTATACCAGGTTCAAGGTCAATACAAAATTCGATATCATGCTCTGGGGTAGGCCAGAAAGTTCTTCGGAAAATACGTCAGGAAATTTATTAACAACAGAAATATCATTCAAATCTGATGTATTTTTGTTTAAATCCGCGACATGGGCTAAGAAAGCTTGACATTTATTTTTTAATAAACGAATGGCTTTATGGCTTGATATGATAGTGATTGACTTTAGTGTTTTGGTTGCTTGAATTCGCACAACAGGTTGATTAGGAATATAAAAACTAATGACCTTACGAAAATAATCAATTTTAGCATGATATATAATTAACAAATTAATCCCTAAAATCACATTAAATGAAAATATTTTCAAAGAGATAAGATCAACAGGTAATGTGAGGGTGCCAATTTGAATCAAACAAGATTTATAAACAGTGAATGTAACAAAAGTTTCTTCTAACAGAGTTTCAACCGATAAGTCAAAGTCTAATTTCTCAGGGGTCAAGTTCAAACGTTGAGCACAAGCAGGTGAAATAAAAAAGTGGGTAGAACTAGTATCGAATAAAGTATAAACTTCACAAGAGTTTATGATTAGCTTACCCGTGATAACTTCGTTCGGGTTCCTCAGTTTTTGGTCAGAGAATATTCGTTTTAACAAGGAATATTCGTACGACGGCACAATCATTGGTGGACCCCACAACGGAATTATTGTCGAATTGAGAAAACGACAAAAATATTTTATAAAAATAACGGCGGTAGTTTTTTTCGTTAACTGTTGAAACACCCGGTGTTAAAAGTACATGAATACACGTGGTTGCATAGTAGCACACGGTATTGATTATTGATGCTTACGTGAGAAGTCACTTAGTTTTGTTCAATTATTGCTACAGTAATTGTTGCATAGTATCTCACGTTATTTGATTCAATTATTATCGATATTTTTATATATTATTAAATCAATAATTGAGATGACATAGTTATTAATATTATTATTTATAATATTAATGATGTCTAGAAGTTCTGCCAATGAGAGGTTTGGTCACCTAATTTTGCGCTAATAGGAAGAAATCCTTATTGGAAAGCCCCCTATTTCTTGGGAACGACCTGGTCGATTAATATTATGAATTATAATAATGATGATAAATGTTGTTAAAAATATTGAGGTGATTTTTATGAAGTTTTGCTTATTTTATGGACCCCCATTTACCTATTTTTCAAAATAATCGATATAAGATTATTCAGTATATAATAAATGGTGGGCCCACATGTGATGATGACATGCTGGTGGGAGGGGAACACGTGGGGCCCACGTGTGGAAGAAAAAATGAAAGGGGTTGATTTTTGAATTCACGGGTGGGAAGATTTTGAAATAACATGTGGTTATATAATATATATATATATATATGTGTGTATTATATTTTTGTTTTTGTCTTACTTGATGATTAATTAGAAAAAAAATTAGTCATCCGTGATATTCGTAAGGCGTCCGTGAGTTTTCAACTGAAATCCTACTGTTGCATCCGTGATTTTTCAAATAATATCTTTTTTATTTTCCTATAAATAGGACGCTTAGTTAGAATAGAAATCACACCAGAAATTCAGAGATTTCTCTTCTATAATCTTGAGCGTATTTCTTTAGAGTTTTAAGAAGCTTTGAGCGTAGTGCAAGTTTTCTTCAAGTATATCCCCGCCCTACCCGTTGGAGTACTCTTCTTTATAAGGTAAGAGATATTATTTGTTGTACTCGTAAGAGGTATTATTTCTTTTATATTCATGAAGAGAACTTCTATTGTTCCATTATTTATTATTCTGTTGGAATAACCTGCATACGCGCTCTACCCTATACTTGGTGAAATTCTTCTGCTATTCCATTCTTTATCATTATGTTGGAATAACCTGTCTATGCGAAGTACCGCATACATGGTGAAATTCTTCTGTTATTCCATTCTTTATTATTCTGTTGGAACATCCTGTCTGTGCATTTATGCATGACCTGGTTCCGTTATTTATTATTCTGTTGGAACATCCTGTCGGTGCAAATTTCGCCTGACCTGGTTCTATTATTTATTATTCTGTTGGAATATCCTGTCTGTGTGTTTACGCATGACCTGATTTCTTTATTTATTATTCTGTTGGAATAACCTGCTTGTGCGGTCTATCGCATGCCTAGTGATTTCTTTTGTTATTCAATTCTTTATTATACTCAGTTGGTTAAAGTTTTGGCTTTTATACTCCATAAAATTAGTGGAATATCCTTGATATTTCCGCTTCATCCAGTATCTTTTCATGGAAATATTCTTCTGAGCATTCTTAAATTTTACTCCACAAAGCAGTATCATGTTGACAATTTGGACATTATTGGTTCTTGGATAAACTAATTCTTGAACTTGTTTTATTTAATACTTATATCATTGTCATCATCCTCATGTTTATGTTATGTTGAAAGTCATCTGTGGCCTGTAGTGCATAGATGGAATTGGTATGATTATGATAAGAGATTATTCGATATAATCATGACCGTAATGTTACAAATTATTTGGTAAATGTCCTCATTGGCCCATTGATGGACAGTTATTGGCATGATCATGACCATTGATGAATACACGAATATCCTTGGCCCGTAGTGCATAGATAATTTTTGGTTGTGATACTAAAGAATATCCTTGGCCGTAGTGCAGGGATGATGTGGATTAATTATTAAGCTGAGTCTTAGCGATAAAAGTGATGAAAAACCTTTTTAAATCATAAAAGATAGTAGATTTTATTCTCTACTTCACTCTTTTAATGGATTACTTGTTCCGCTGCAGTTAAACTTGATGTCTATTATAATTTATCAGTTTAACACTGTTGAAGGCTAACGATAATTTATTCTGCATTATCTTAGTCATAATATTTCTTACTAGGCTAGTTGAGCTTACCCTTTTACTTTCATTGTTTTTTTTTCAGGAAATGAGAACATAGCAGGGACTAGTCAGGGAACGGAGTGACGATCCAGATGATAGCTTTATTAGTCCTCACTATTCTATGAAATAGTGTGATAATAAATGTATTGAGGACTTATTTTGAGTTTGAATACTGTCTTGAAGACAATATTTGTATTAAAACTCACAGCTCTTGTTGTATATTTAAGATTGTATTTGTATTCTGTACATGTATTTGGCGACTCAAAATAGGTGATGTATACCTATTTTGGGGCTTCACAACTCTCCCTTAAACCACCGACTTTGACTTGTTCGGGACAAAATTTGGTGTCACTGTCGCAGCTGGCCTTGACTTCACTACAGGAAAAAATCGAGCTATGTGACCATCATTTCCACAACTGAAACACACCTTAGAAGGTTGTGTACAATTTGGACTGATGTGTCCTTCCTCTCCGCATCTGTAACATCTAACAGGTGGTCGTTCTCCTTCCCTAGAAATGGGTGCTGGTACTAGTGCCTGCTGCCAATGTCTTTCCGTCATTGTTGAATCTTCTCCTTTTGAAATTTTTATTTGACTAATTTATTTTATTATCTTGGCCATGATTACCACCGAAGTGGTTACCATTTCTGGCGTGATAATTTCCTCCGCGCTGATTATCATTGTTTTAATGACCGTTGCCACTGGTATAATTATTATCGTGTTGTTGGTTGTTGTCTTTTAGTTCAAAAGTCTCATTATCTCGCTCCAATAATTGAGCCCTATTCACAACATCTGAATACAAATAAAGTTGATAAGAAATGAGGTATTGATGAATTTTAGGTTTCAAATCTCTCAGAAACATTCGTGTCAGTCGCTCCTCATTATCCGCCAAATGGGTTACAAACCGGGATAACTCCGTAAACTTAGCCTAGTATTGTGATACAGTCATATTGTTATGTTCCAGTTTGATGAATTTCACCTCCTTCATATGAATAATACTTTCTGGAAAATACTTTTCGTTGAACAATTTCTGGAACTTCTCCCAAGACATCTTAAGTGCGGAAAGATGAGTAAGTTTTACATATTTCCACCAGTAATTTGCCTCTCCACACAACATAAAGGTGGAGAAGGGAACCTTTTGCTCCTTTGTGAATCCCAGGAAATCAAATATTTTGATGATCTGCATAATCCAAGTTTCTGCCTTGAGTGGCTCTTGCTTTTCCAAAAACTCCGGCGGTCCCAACTCCTTGAATTTCTTTGTAGTGACCAGCCGTGAGTTACCTTTGTTTCCACTTGCATTTTGAACAGGAGTCTCTCTCGTTTGGTGTTGCATAAATTGTAAAAAGCTCTTAAACATTCCATCATTCATCATTTGGTTGGTGGAGTTATTTATAGGAGTATTATTGTCTTCTAATGCATAATATCTTGGATATTGATTGGCAGTGTCTCAATGGTCCCACGTGCAACATTGCTTATCTCAAAATTTTCAGATGTCATTCTCAAATACTGCCACAAAACAAGGTTTAATTAAAGAAATTGACATGCCACAAATTATCCCTATATTCTGACCGACCAATTAAATAACAAATAAGCTTAGGTAGGACACACTAGTGAAGGTTTTACTCGTCTTTCCCCTCCTAGTTTTAACATAAGATCTTCGCCAGAGATCATATCCCTAAGCTCTGATACCAACTGTGACGCCCCCAAAATAGGACCACACAACCCATTCTGAGTTCTCAAATATATGATACAGATTCTAAATACAAACTTCATTAATATAACCGTCGTGCAAAATACGACAACACATAATCTGTGATTTATAATACAAATATTGTCTCGTAGACAATGTCCAAACTCAAATAAATTCCTCATTACAATTAGTCTCATACTATTTCACAAAATAGTGAGGACTACTATAATAACCATCTTGGACCATTACTCTACTCCCCGACTAGTCCCAACTACATTCTCGCCTCTGAGAATAACAACGGAACCAAAAGCAAAATGGTGAGCGCAATTAGCACAGTAAAGAATATTATGACTAAGATAATGTAGAACAAATTATCCTTAGTCCTCAACAGGGAACAGTCTGATAGAATATAATAGACAACAAGTTTTAGATCAACAACTTCAGTGGACATAGCAATCCATTAGAAGAGTCAAGTAGAGCATGATGTCTACTATCTGTTATGATTTAAAAGCCCATCATCAATATTTTATCACTTTAACACCAATTAATAATTATTTCCAATCAACAAATTATCTATGCACTAAGGGCCAAAGATAATCGTTTGTATCATCAGTGGTCATGATCATTTCAAACACCTATCCATCTATGCACTACGGGCAAAAGAGGACTTTCACCACAAACCTATATCTGTAACATTAAATGTCATAATTATAATAATACACAATTCCTGGTCAGAATCATACCAATCAACAGTCTATATTTGTACTACGGGCCAAAGATGACTTCCAGTACAATACAAGCATGAGGATGATGACAATGATATAAAGAATCAATCAAGTGATATCAAAGATAAATATTAGAGATTTATAATTCAATTTATCCATATTTCAAGAATGTCTGAATTGTCAACATGATAACTAATTGTGGAGTAAAATTCAAGAATGATATTCATGTATCAAAAATAATTTGGGTAAAAATGAAATCAATTTTATCGTGAATAGTATCCCGTGAATAGTACCCCAAATAAATAGTAATCGAATGAAAAGTACTCCGAATGAATAGTAACCCCACATGAATAGTATCCCGCCATGAAAAGATTAAAATTTCAATAAGAAAGTTCATACCAATAGTGAAATGATACTAGATGAAGAACAAACTATTAAGAATATTCCATTAATTTAAAGGGTTTTCACCATTTAATAATAAGGTTATGGACACAAACAATAAATTCGTTCCATAAATGGAGAAATATGAAATAAGACGATATCTCTTGATGAGTACAAAAGAAATGATATCTCATAAGAGTATAAAAGAATATATGAAACTGCAAATAGATTTTCACCCGTCATGCGGTAATCTGCATAGACAGATCATTTTCACAATTTAATAAAGAATGAATACGAATGATTATTCACCAGGTATGCGGTAATCCGTGTATACATGTTATAACCACAGATTAATTAAGGATGAATATGAAGGGTTATTCACCAGGAATGCGGTAATCCGCGTAGACATGTTATTCCCATATATTAATAAAGAATGAATACAAAGGTTTATTCACCAGGCATGCGGTAATCCATGTAGACAGGTTATTCCAACAGATTAATAAGGAATGGAATGATAATCCTTGAGTATGAAGTAAATAACATCCTTTATGAATACGAATGAAATAATACCACTTACCTTAGTAGAAGATTGGATACTGTAATAGTATAGTAGCAGAATATTCTTGTTCTTTCTCTCTTATTCTCTCTATAGTTTCTATCTCTAGAGTTTTAGTGAATTGATGAGAAAGAAGAAATTAATGAGCTTCTATTTATAGGAGAATGGACTAAATAGTAACTGATTCACGGACGGTCCAAATTGATTTACTATTAAAATGTAGGGTCCATATTGATTTACTATTAAAACTTCAACTGACGATCTATATTGATTTACTATTAAAACTTCAACCAACGGTCCATATTGATTTACTATTAAAACTTCAACCAACGGTCTAAAAATTAAGCACATCTCTCCATAGAATAATAAGTCAAACTTATAACAAACGCCTCATGACAAACCCCTCTATTTATAACAAAAATTGAATAAATATTTACCACAAATCATTTATCTTCAATTAACAGATTTTTAATCTTTCAACAATTATTCATCATTTAATATTATAACTCACAATATTGACAACCAGATCATTTCCAGGAAAGATGGAGCTTTCCGATAAGGATTTCTCCTTACTAGCGCGTAATTAAATAACCAAACCCTTTTCCTCAACAGAACTTTCTAGACATTGTCAATAATGCAAATAATAGTATGAATAACTGTGTCATCTCAATTATTGATTTAATAATATAAAATATTATGCAGATGATACTATGACAATAATTGAGACAATAATATGAGATATTATGCACCAACTAATGTGGCAATTATTGAATGAACTGAGTGACTTCTTACGTAAGCATCAATAATTAGAGATACTGTGCAATATCATGTGCTACTATGCAACAACGCGTATTACTGTATTTTTATCATCTGGTATTTCAACAGTTTAACGGTAAAAGTCTTGTCGTTATTTTATAAAAAAGTTATTTTTGTCGCTTTCTATATTCGATAGTTATTCTGTTGTGGGGTCCACCAATGATTGTTCCATCGTATGAATATTCCCTGACAAAAAGAATATTCACCGACCAAACGAATAAAGTTGCTTAATTTGCAAAATTTTCACATATCACCCATAACTATAGCATTATATCAAATCAACACCTTACTAGTCAAAATAATATTTAGAGAAAATTAGATTTTTATTCATAAAATTTAGGGTCTGTGACGCCCCCAAAATAGTTCCACACAACCCATTCCGGGTCACCAGATACACGATACAAAATTCAAATACAAACTTCCTATTTACAACTATTAAACTGTCATGCAAAATATGACAACGCATAAGCTATGAGTTTCAATACAAATAACAATACTCACACTCCGAACCAATGATACTTTACATAAAGGTACAGTCACTACCTGTTTTATGAATTAAAATCTTTGAAAAATGCTCAAGGAAGACTTTATACATAGGAGGCCATGCATTTAAGTTATAATAGATATCATAGGACTTGAGAATTAACCTTGGTTGACCCAATAGACCCCAAAGAAGAACGAGAAGATTACTATCCTATTCATTCCAATGGTGTGTATACTCTTGCCATTTAATTATCTTCATTGTCTCAAACTGAGGATTATATTCCAACCATACTCCAAGATTATATAAATAATGCTCATAGATATAGTCATCAAGTGGATGTGCAGAATCATATCTTATGATAACACGAGTTTGTATGTGGTTAGACATCATGTATGATATATAATGGCAACACACACTTTAAGCTCTCAGTACAATTCTGTCTTCCTCATTTTAATGGGGTATATTTTATCCACTTCTAAAGTCGGGTTCTCATCACCGTATTGTTGTTCACCAAAATTAACTATTAAATGTCGTATAAAATACGACACATATGTTTTAAGTCCTCAATATAATCATATATTGTCATGCTGTTTTGTAATGTATTGAGAAACTTGAACAGTTACATACCATCACTCTACTCCCCTGTTATTTTCTCTCGACCCATCTACATTCTTATTATCTGAAAGTAATTGTGAAGGAAAAGGGTGAGTACAAATAGCCCAGTAAAGAATATTATGACTAAATATAATTAAATTATTAGTAGCCTTCATAGGTAATAAATCAGATATTTAGAACATATAGTAGATGATAAAAATTTTCAACCATAATTGTAGCAGAATCAACAATCCATTAGAAGAGTCAAGTATAACATAATGTCTATTATCTTCTCCACATTAAAAGTCTATCATTAATATTTTATTCCTGTAATACCCATCAATAGTTCTTTGTTATACCCAAGACAAAAAGAACTTCCATCACCTATCTTCACCTGAACTACTAAAGATTATAATTAAATTCATAATTCATGTTTATAATAATGTAAATCAACAGCTTGTCCTTGCCACAAAGGCTAAAGACATTCAATAATCATATCGTCTTTACACATTACACCAAAAACATTCAAATGTAACAACGGTCATGATCATACCAATCAATTGTGTAAGACCCCAAATTTATGAAATAAAAGTATTCAATTTTCTTATAAATATTATTCTATTTAGTAAATGGTTAAATTGATAAAAGGTTAAAGTTAAGGGTGATATTTGAATTTTTTTTTCAAAGTATACAAGTTGATATAAAATATTCGTTGTGCCGGGGAATATTCGTTTGGTCGAAGAATATTTTTTTGTCAGGGAATATTCGTTCGACGACACTATCATTGGTGGACCCCACAATGGAATAATTGTCGTAGTTAGAAAACTATAAAAATATCTTTTATAAAAATAACGGCGAAATTTTTACCATTAACTGTTGAACTACTCGGTGGTAAAAGTACAGTAATACGCGTGGTTACATAGTAGCACACAGTATAGATTATTGATGCTTACGTAAGAAGCCACTCAGTTTACTCAGTTATTGCTACAATAATTGTTGTATAGTATCTCACATTATTTGATTCAATTATTATCACAGTATCATCTGCATAATATTTTATATTATTAAATCAATAATTGAGAAAACAAAGTTATTCATATTATTATTTGCAATATTGACAATGTCTAAAAAGTTCTATCAAGGAGAGGTTTGGTCACCTAATTGCGCGCCAATAGGGAGAAATCCTTATCGGAAAGCCCCCTCTTTCCTAGGAATGATATGGTTGTCGATATTGTAATTTATAATATTAATGATGAATAAATTTTGAATTATTAAGAATGTGTTTATTGAAGATAAGTGAATTACAAAAGTTAGAGGGGAATAATGCAAACTTGGAAAACTTTAGGTGTACTAAAGTGTAATAAGTTAAATCAATCTGGACCATTGGTGGTGGTTTTAATAGTAAATCAATCTGGACCATTGATGGTGGTTTTAATAGTAAATCAATCTGGACCATTGATGGTGGTTTTAATAATAAATCAATCTGGACCGTCGGTGGTGGTTTTAATAGTAAATTAATCTGAACCGTCGGTGGTGGTTTTAAAAGTAAATTAATCTGGACCGTTGGTGGTAGTTTTAAAAGTAAATCAATCTGGACTGTCGGTTGTGGTTTTAATAGTAATCAACCTGGACCGTTCGTTATAATAGTAAATCAATATGGACCGTTCGTGAATAAGTTACTATTTAGTCCATTCTCCTATAAATAGAAGCTTAATTCTTCTTTCATTCTCATTAATTCACTGAGACTCACAAGAGAAACTATCGAGAGAAATTATAGAGAGAAAGAAGAAGAATATTCTTCTACTTCACTATTGCAGTATTCGATTTTCTACTAAGGTAAGAGATATTATTTTCATTTGGTAAGGGATATTATTTGTTGTATTCGTAAGGGGTATTATTTCTTTCATATTCATATGGAATACTATTTTTTGCATTCATCCTTTAATATGTCGGAATAACATGTCTACGCGGATTACGTACCGTATGACAGGTGAAAATCTATTTGCAGTTTTGTATGTTATTTCTTTTTTATATTCTTAAATCTAAACTTACTATGGTAAGTATTGCTTCTATAATCCTTGAAATTAGTGGAATATTCATGAGTTTTGCGCTTCATCCAGTATCGTTTTATTAGAATATTGATATGAACTTTCTTATTAAATATCAATATTTTCACCTGGGGTACTATTCATCGATTACTATTCGCTATAATATTATTCACTCGGGTATTCGGGGCACTTTTTATGCCAGATTACTATTCATGGGTTACTATTCACCCGATTACTATTCACTCAAATATTATTCACTCGGGTATTTGAGGCACTTTTCGTGTCAGAGTAATATTCATGAGTTACTATTCACCCGGTTACTATTCACTCAAATATTGTTCACTCGAGTATTTGGGGCACTTTTCATGCCGGAGTTACTATTCACAGGGTACTATTCCTGAAGTACTATTCATGGGATACTATTCACCCAAAAAATATATTTCTTTTCTGTCCAAATTATTTTGATACATGAATATTATTCTTGAATTTTACTCCACAAAGCAGTATCATGTTGACAATTTGGATATTTTTAAACTCTGGATAAATTTAAAGTCTTTAATATTTATCCTTGATCTCACTTGATCTTTATATCATTGTCATCATTCTCATGCTTATATTGAAAGTCATCTTTGACCCGTAGTGCAAAGATGGATTATTGATTATTTGTTTTACAGTTGTATATCTTTGGCTTACGTGCAAAGATGGACTGTTGATTATTGGTTTTACAGTTATATATCTTTGGCTTACGTGCAACGACGAACTGTTAATCGATAGCTTTGGCCCGTAGTACAAAGATGGACAGGTGTATGACATGATCATGATCACTGGTGATACTAACGAATATCCTTGACCCGTAGTGCATGGATAATTTGATTGGCAGGATCATGATTATTAGTTAACAGTTGTATGTCTTTGGCAGTATTGCACTGGCAGATAATTGATTGGTATGATCATGATCATTGGTTTAATAGTTGAATATCTTTGGCCCGTAGTGCAAAGATAGACAACTAATTGGTATGATCATTGTTATTACATTTGAATATCTTTAGCCTTTGGGGTAAAGATGTTGAGTAAACGTTCTATTAAGCCTTTGTGGTAAGGAAAAATTGTTGATTTACATGATTATAAATATGAATTACGAGTTTAACTATAATCTTTAGTGGTTCAGGTGAAGACAAGTGATGAAAGTTCTCTTTGTCTTGGGTACAACAAAGAACTGTTGATGAGTATTACAGGAATAAATATTAACGATGAACTTTTAATTTGGAGGAGATAGTAGACATTATGTTCTACTTGACTCTTCTAATGGATTGTTGATTCCGATGCAATTATGGTTGAAAACTTTTATTATCTACCATATGTTTTAAATCTCTGATTTATTCTGATGAAGGATATTGATAAATTAATTATCTTAGCCATGATATTCTTTACTGGGCTATTTGTGCTCACCCTTTTGCTTCAGAATTCCTTTCAGGTAATAAGAGTGTAGTTGGGTCGAGCGGGGATAACAGGCGAATAGTGTGATGGTCCGAGACTGTCGAAGTTTCTCAATACATTATAAAACGGCATGACATGTAATATATAATTGTATTGAGGACCTAAGATGTGTGTGTCGTATTTTATACATCACTTAATAATTGATTTTGGTGAACAATAGGGTGCTGAGAACCCGACTTTGAAAGCGTCAAAAGTGCACCTCATTAGAATGAACATAATAGAAATCTTCTCGTTCTTCTTTGGGGTCTTGAAATATTTTCTGCTGTATTTTATATGGCATTGTAATAATTTGAGTTTGGATACTGTCTATGGGACAATATTGTATTAAAAATCACAGTGTAACTGTGGTCGTATTTTGTACGACAGTTCAATAGTTGTATATATGAAGTTTGTATTTGATTTCTGTAGTGTGATATCTGGCGACTCAGAATGGGTCGTGTGGACTTATTTTGGGGGCATCAAAAATTGTCTATCTTTGCACTACGGGCTAAAGATGTTTAATTATAAAATCAATGATTAACAGCCCATCTTTGCACTATGGGCCAAAGACATACAACTGTAAAATCAATAATTAACAGTCTATCTTTGCACTACGGACCAAAGACATACAACTGTAAAACCAATAATCAACAGTCCATCTTTGCACTACGGGTCAAAGACATACAACTTTAATACCAATGGTCATGATTATACCAATATACAATTCCGGACATGATTATACCAATACATAATTTCTGGTCATATTCATACTAATTAACAGTTCATCTTTGCACTATGACCAAAGATATCAATCGACAATTCTTCTTTGTACTACAGGCCAAAGAGAAATTTCATCACAAGTTTTTATCTGTAACATTAAAGGTCATGATTATACCAATACATAATTTCTGGTCATAATCATACCAATCAACAGTCCATCTTTGCACTATAGGCCAAAGATAACTTTTCAACACAAATTTAAGTCTGAGGATATAACAATGATATAAAGAATGAATCAAGTGAGATCAAAGATAAATATTAAATATTTATAATTCAATTTATTCAGAGTTCAAAAATGTCTAAATTGTCAACATGATAACTAATTGTGGAGTAAAAATTCAAGATTGATATTCATGTATCAAAAATAATTTGGATAAAAAGAAACTAATTTTGTCGTGAATAGTATCCCGACATGAATAGTACCACGAATGAATAGTACTCGTCATGCAAAGTACCTCTAATGAATAGTACCCTATCATATAAAGTAACCCGAATGAATAGTAACCGAATGTATAGTACCCCAAATGAATAATACTCTGGTATGAATAGTACCCATAAATGAAGAATACGAAAGAAAACGATATCCGTTGACGAGTACAAAAGAAATGATATCCCATACAAGTATGAAAGAATATATGAAACTGCAAATGAATTTTCACCCGTCATGCGATAATTCGCGTAGACAGATCATTTCCATAATTTAATAAAGAATGAATACGAAGGGTTATTCATCATGCATACGGTAATCTGTGTAGGCATGTTACTCCCGCAAATTAATAAAGAATGAATACGAAGGGTTATCCACCATGCATGCTGTGATCCGCATAGACATGTTACTCCCGTAGATTAATAAAGAATAAATACGAAGGGTTATGCACCATGCATGTGGTAATCTGCGTAGACAGGTTACTCCCGTAGATTAATAAAGAATGAATACGAAGGTTTATTCATCATGCATGCGATAATCCACGTAGACAGGTTATTCCCGCAGATTAATAAAGAATGAATATGAAGGGTTATTCACCAGGTATGCAGTAATCTACGTAGACAGGTTATTCCAACATATTAATAAGGAATGGAATGACAACCCTTATGCGTATGAAGAAAATAACATCCTCTACGAATACAAAAAATAATATCACATACCTTAGTAGGAGATTGGATACTGCAATAGTGTAGTAACAGAATGCTCTTCTTCTTTCTTTCTTATTCTCTTTTTATAGTTTCCCTTACTATAACTTGTGATTATAACTTTGCTCTTCAAAATTGGTAGGAAATAATGAATGGATGAAGGAGTATTTATAGGCTAGGAAATGGTGACAAATTACAAGGTTAATTATACTTTAGTACCTTCATTTTTGCCTCTATTTTTAATTTAGTCCCTCAAGTATTATCAATCTTGCATAACCTCCCCTAATAGTACTTGCATGTGAACTAAGTTTTTTGCATATGAACCAATAGTTCCTTACATGTGAACTAATAGCAATTTATTGCTCATTCATCCAATTAATTACCCGTTTGGTCAATTTAACATCCAGAAATCAACTATTATCAAAATAAATTTGATTTCACCTAACATTAATATTCCCAACACAATGGAAATATTTTTATCAACAATTTTATCTTTGAATTTTTGAAGTTTGACTTTTTAAAAAAAAATCAACTGTTGACTTTTTGACCAAAAAGTCAACCCTGATAAATTTTGTGTTTATAGTCTATTTTAACTAACTTCATAGTCCCGAACTTAAATATCTCGTCTGTATCTCCAAATTCAACTCCGAACTCAAATTTGAGTTTTAATTTCATTTTCTTGTGTTTTATACATACTTTTGCTTTCTTAGTTAGGTCAAACTATTTTATTAGTCTTGACTAACTATTAAATTAAATCTCATCACTTATCGCCAATAAATATATATAATACATTTTTAATCTTTCAAAAATTATTCGTCATTAATATTATAACTCACAATATTGACAACCAGATCCTTTCCAGGAAAGAGGGGGCTTTCCGATAAGAATTTTTCTTTATTGGCGCTCAATTAAATAACTAAACCTCTTTCCTCGATAGATGTGACGCCCCCAAAAATAGGTATACATCACTCATCTTGAGTCGTCAGATACATGGTACAAAATAAAAATACAACTTAATTATACAAACGTCATGTAAAAATATAACAAAACATAGCTGAGAGTTTTAATAAGAATATTGTCATCTAGACAATATCAACACTCAAAGGAGCTCTCATTACATTTATTGTCACACTATTTAACATAATAGTGACTACTAATGCTATCATCTGGACTGTCACTCCGTTCCCCGACTCGTCCCAGCTATATTCTCATTTCCTGAAGAGAACAGTGAAAGAAAAGGTGAGCTCAATTAGCCCAGTAAGAAATAGTATGACTAAGATAATGTAGAATAAATTATCATTAGTCTTCAACAATGTTAAACTGATAAAATACAATAGACATCAAGTTTAACTGCAGCGGAACAAGCAATCCATTAAAAGAATCAAGTAGAGAATAAAATCTACTATCTTCTATGATTTAAATTTTTTTTTATCAACTTAATCGCTGAGACTCAGCTTAATAAATAAACCACATCATCGAATCATCCCTGCACTACGGGCCAAGGATATTCATTAAATCATCAATGGTCATGACTATACCTTATAATCCCGGGTCATAATCATACCAAAAACTGTCCATCAATACAATACAGGCCACTGAGGATTTTTACCACATCATTCGTCACATTACGGTCATGACTATACCAAATAATCTCTGGTCATAATCACACCAAGTCCATATATGCAAGTAAGCCAAAAATGACTTTTATCACAATATAAACATGAGAATGATGGCAATGATATAAGCATTAATCAAACGAAAATAAGGATAAATATTAAAGACTTTAAATTTATCCAAATATTATCAATCACTTAATAAACTCATAATATAATATTATTAATATTATATCAATATTTTAATCACTTCTTAAACTTATAAATAATTTATTTCAATTGTTTATACTTTACCAAATAATGCATTTAATCATTCAAAAATGCCATACTCATAAGATTCCATCACCAATGATCAAATTCCTTATCAAAAATCTACATATACCCTATATATGATTCCCAAGCCATAAAATCCTATTTACTAATTTTTCAACTTCAATAACATATTTAACTCATATGTTAATAACTAAACCATTTTTATGAAAAATTACCAAATTTACTTGTTATTTTTCTATCCTTTGCCCAAATATATATACATATATTTCACACACAACAAATATTTTTTTATAATTTTTCAACTCCCTTAAGTATTTTTCAAAAATCAATTTCTAATTAATTCCTTAAGAAATTAGCTACCTCAAGTTTAACTCCAGAAATTCCCAAATCTTGGCAAGATCTTACACATGTTAACGTGAGCTTCCAATTTAAATTTCATGGTCATCGGAGTTATAGAACTCCGGTTATAGCATTTTTGTCGAAAAAACCTAAATATTGAAATAGTCATAAATTTCTCATTTTAAGTCGGAATGAGTTCATTTTTGGACAGGAAGTAATTTATACCATATATTTTCATGTCCCAAAAGGCCGGAATTTTTCTCATAAATTAAGTGGCCAAAAATGCCCTTTTAAATTTATGAGCAGTAGTTTTTTGGTACTTTGCAGTTTTTGACTCATTTGCTAAAATCAGTCCACAAGAAAATCTACAACACCTTTTCCAGTGATTCCACTTGGATAAGTTAGAAAACTCATAGATCTAACTCTAGAACTTGACCACACTCAAAAATTCAAAATATAATAGGAGATATGGTCAATTGAATTTCATATTCCATTTTCACCAAAAATCTAATTTTCTACTCTTTGTGATTTCTAAGAAACTTATATGTTTTCATATAATAACCAACATAACTCATCATAAAACTTACTAATACTAAATATACCCATGATTTTCATCAGTCCAATGCTTTTATTATGACTTTCATCATAATCAACAGCCCAATGCTTATATTATGACTTTCCAGAATTTTTGAGGGTCAGAAAAATTACGAAACTGCAAATGAATTTTCACCCGATGCGATAGTCCACGTAGACAGATCATTTCCACAATTTAATAAGGAATGAAATACAAAGGATCATTCACCATGCATGTGGTAATCCACATATACAGGTTATTCCAACAGAATAATCATGAATGGAATAACAGAAGAATTCACCATGCATGCGATAGACCGCACAGACAGGTTATTCTCAACAGAATAATAAATAATGGAACCAGGTCATGCGAAAACGCACAAATAGGATATTCTGACAGAATAATAAAGAATGAAATAATAAAAGACTTCACCAGGCATGCGATAGACCGCACAGACAGGTTATTCCAACAGAATCATAAAGAATGGAATAACAGAAGAATTTCACCATGTATGCGGTACTTCTCATAGACAGGTTATTCCAACATAATGATAAAGAATGGAATAATAGAAGAATTTCATCATGTATGCGGTACTTCGCGTATACAAGTTATTTCAACGGAATAATAAAGAATGGAATAACAGAAGTTCTCTTCATGAATACGAAAGAAATAATACCCCTTACGAGTATAACAAATAATATCCCTTACCTTATAAAGAAGAGTACTTTGACGGGTAGGGCGGGGATATACTTGAAGAAAACTTGCACTACGCTCAAGATTATAAAAGAGAATTCTCTGAATTTCTGGTGTGATTTCAATTCTAACTAAGCATCTTATTTATAGGAAAATAGAAAGGATACTATGCAATAAAATATAATATATTCTAATTATTGTCTAATAAAACAAATAACTTTATAAAAGTATTCTGTTTTATATAAAAAGCTTTTCTATTTTATTACATTAATAATACTAATAAAATAAAATTTATATATGTGATATATACATATATATATATATATATATAAACTTCCGTGACTTCATAAAGAGACACCTCAATATACTTAACAACATTTATCATCATTATTATAATTCACAATATTAATCGATCAGGTCGTTTCCAGGAAAGATAGGGCTTTCCAATAAGGATTTCTCCCTATTGGCGCGAAATTAGGTGATCAAACCTCTTCTTGGCAGAACTTCTAGACATCGTTAATATTGCAAATAATAATATTAATAACTTTGTTATCTCAATTATTGATTTAATAATATATAAAATATCGATAATAATTGAATCAAATAACGTGAGATACTATACAACAATTACTGTAGCAATAATTGAACAAAACTGAGTGACTTCTCACGTAAGCATCAATAATCAATATCGTGTACTACTATGCAACCACACGTATTACTGTATTTTTATTACCGAGTAGTTCAACAGTTTTAACGATAAAACTTCCGTCGTTATAAAAATATTTTTGTCTTTTTTTTCAATCTAACAATAATTCCGTTGTTGGGTCCACCAATGATTGTACAGTCGTACGGATATTCCCCGACAAAAGGAATATTTCCCGACCAATCGAATATTATATAACAACTTGCATACTTTGCAAAATTTATAAATACTACCCACAACTATAACATTATCTCAAATCCACACCATAATATTCAAAAAAATATTTCGAGAAAATTAAATCTTTATTCGGAAAATTTTGGGCTTTACAACAGAACTTTCTAGATATTATCAATAATACAAATAATAATATGAATAACTGTATCGTCTAAATTATTGATTTAATAATATAAAATATCATGCAGATGATACTGTGACAATAATCAAATCAATAATATGAGATATTATGCAGCAACTAATGTGGCAATTATTGAATGAAACTGAGTGGCTTCTTACGAAAGGCTCAATAATAAGAGATATGTGCAATACCGTATGCTATTGTGCCATAACGCATATTACTGTACTTTTATCACCGAATATTTTAACAGTTTAACTGTAAAAGTCTTGTTGTTATTTAATGAAAATGCTATTTTTGTCACTTTGTATATCCGATAGTTATTCCGTTATTTGTTCCATCAATGATTGCGCCGTCGTACGAGTATTCCCTAACAAAAGAATATTCACCGACCAAACGAATATTTTATGACAACTTGCTTACTTTGCAAAATTTTCACATATCACCCTTAATTTTAACATTTTATCAATTTAACCATTTATTGAATAGAATAATAATTATTAGATAAATTGAATACTTTTATTTCATAAAATTCGGGGTCTTAAAATCTCCCCTCCTTATGAAATTTTATCCCCGAAATTTACGTACCTGGTAGTTCGAAGAGGTGAGAATACCTTGCTTTCATTTCAGATTCTATCTTCTCGGTCATTTCTTCTGTATCATAATTTCTCATTTGCTCATCTCTTGGATTTCAAATATCATTCCAGAATACGGCTTCAAAACAAAGGTTAATTGACATATCACAATTTATCAATTTATTAAGAAAATTCAGCTTAGGTAGGACACACACTAGCGATGGATATTAATCGTCTCTCCCCTCCTAGTTCTAGTCTCAGATATCTGTCAGAGACCATACCCCTAAGTTTTGATACCAACTCTGACGCCCCCAAAATAGTTCCACACAACCCATTCTGGGTTGCCAGATACACGGTACAAAATCCAAATACAAACTTCATATTTATAACTATTAAACTGTCGTGCAAAATACGACAACATATAAGCTTTGAGTTTTAATACAAATAACAGTACTCACACTCCAAATCAATTATACTTTATAAAAGGTATAATCGATAACTGTTTTAGGAATTAAAATATTTAGAAAATGCTCAAGGAAGCCTTCATACATGGGAGGCCATGCATCTAAGTTATAATAGATATCATAGGACTTGAGAATCAACCTTAGTTAACCCAATAGACCCCAACGTAGAACGAAAAGATTATTATTATGTTCATTCCAATGGTGTGAATCCTCTTGCCATATAATTATCTTCATTGTCTTAAACTGAGGATTATATTCCAACTATACTCCAAGATTATATAAATAATGTTCATAGATATAGTCAGCAAGTAGATGCGCACAACCATATCTTATGATAACACGAGTTTGTATATAGTTAGACATCATGTATGATATATAATGGCAACACACCCTTTAAGCTCTCAATATAATTCTGTCCTCCTCATTCTACTGGGGTGCATTTTTGACGCTTTCAAAGTCGAGTTCTCATCACTCTATTATTTTTCACAAAAATTAACTATTAAATGTCGTATACCAAACACTTCCAAGCAATTTGTTGACCAATACACTGAGGTAGAGTATGTCACATTAACAGTTTATAGAATAGTTTGTGTTAGTAGCATTACTCCTGTTGTAAAGACATGTGTGAGGCATAATGTATAATATTAAAGGATTAATTCAAAACAAATCATGATCAATAGAACTAGGCCCGGCAATTTTGTCTTAAATCGAACCCGATCCCGATCCCGATCCCGATCCCGATGAAACCTGTTTGATACTAACCCTAATGGGACTTGAATTTAAAAATTCTTAATGATTAGGATCATGTATAAGATATATTATCGCACCTCTGCCCTATCTCAATTATTATAAGTATCTTTAAAATTAGCCTTTATATATAATAATGTACCTATTTAGGCTAATTCATTAAAAATCATAATACTTGTAATACAATGTATTGATAGGAATAAAAATATTGCATTTGTTTAGTTGTGTATCAAAAATAATTGCAAAAAAGTAATATTAAAAATAAACTGTAAAAAAAAAAAAAATCAGGCAAACGACATAAAATAAGGTGTGTATGGGGTGTTTATTTTTGGGATGGATCGGATATGGAAGGAAGATACATATATGGATGTAAAATGAACAAATAATTCGAACTCGATTCGTACTCGCTCGACTAAAAGCCTGATTCAAGTTCGACTTGAAATATAAATGATTCAAATATTTATAAATTTTAAAGTTTGATAAATTACTCGAATCTCCTCAAATTATAAATTTTTATATATGCTCGGATCATATCCGTTTAAAATTTTTTAACTTCTCGGGCTCTACTCGGTAGCTAAACGAGTTTCAATCAAACCTTATTTTATACTCAATAAATTTTGTGAACCAAATCTAATCAACTCAATACTCGTCTCGACTCGATTTATTTACACCTTTAGATGCATATTATGGAGTGTCAATATGAGAAAGGGTCATCCGATCGTACCCGCTCCATTATCAGGGTAAATAGAAAAGAGTAAAGTACATTTGTTGTAACATTGCTAGGAGTGATCATTCGATTATAACCGAACCAAATAGGCTATTCGGTTATAACCGAATACCGAATTATCCATAATTTTACTATCCGAAACACTAACCAAAATTTAGAACTAACCGAATTACCGAATTGTACATTCAAGTATTCGGGTAATAATAGAACCTGTACTCTTTTTAAAATTAACAATATAGCAGCAGTTTACTTGTTTAAAATTGCAAAGTTTAATTGTTTAAAATTAAAAATATAGCAGTAGTGCATCAACAAATTAATTGTCCTTAACAAAGTTTATAACTTAACAAATTCTAATTATAATCTAGCAACATCCAACATGTAGCAGCAACATGAAACATGTAGCAGCAACATGAACATGAATTGAGCAACAAATTGTAGGCTTTTCAGCAGCTAGCCAGCTAGCACCCAGAAGTGCAAATTGTGTAATAGCCAACAACAACATGAACAAGCAAAATTCAACAACAACATGAACAACAACAGCAACAACAACGAGTAACAACAACATGCAACACAAGCAAGCATGAGATATCCCAGTAACTGCATAAATAACGGCATAAATAAATCATTTATCCATTGAGTCAGTGTATGTATCATCTTAGATATCCCAGTAACTTGCAGATATCATTTAATTTGAATAAGTTTGACCCAAGGATCAAGATCATACATCCAGCAGTTGAGTAATAACATTGTTTTGAAATTAAGCATATCAAATTTGAGATAATTTGGTATTATTTGCTCCCACGTGTATCAAAATAATTCATATCTTTATTCTTAACATAATGCCTAGATTGACTATCAGACATGGAATTGGAAGTATACTATCACCATTTAAGGACAACACAATAGCAGACGCCAGACATATAGTCTGCACAAAGTATAAGCTTAACCTTTATGAAGATCAAAATTTTGAATAGATTTTGATGCATGGAATAAACTGCTAAACCAATCCCAACCACTTATATTTTAATTTTTAATAGGGAGCGACCAAGGAACACACACACATGCCAACACACACAAATAGAGCTTAAGTTGACACTGAAGCTAATATGTGCATGTTGCTAGCAATAATACTGTAAAGCATAAACATATTTCTTTTAAATAAAGGAGATTTCCACTAACAACAAAAGTGAAAAAGTACAATGGCCTATTGCAAGGACTGCCATGAATTCCTATGGGGATCTGAAATGCAAAATCCTCTAAAAGGCTGCAGGGAATTTAAAAAGTAGTATTTCAACTGATAAGTTATTTCCTTAACATATTAAAACATACTCTAGAATTAGTCAGGGACCTTTGGAACTACAACTATAGACATAGACAATCAAGAAAGATTGGCATATAACATATCAAAACAGAATTGCAGTTGAACAAAACAGAAGCTAAGACTGATCAGCTTACTTTTATCTCATATCAAATAACTATATTTCAGTTGGCATATAACATATGATCATAAAAATTGAATTACAATGATGAATCAAGAGACGAATTTACCTCATTAATCAAGTTGATTCACGGAAACATTGGCATCATTAGTAACAAGGCTCAACTTGGATATTGCTGAAAATTGAAAAATATAATTAAACACATTATTTTTTAAAAAATTTTATTAGTTCAATAAAATAAACAAAAATAATAATTATTACCACACTCAAATTTATCGGCAAAGTCGCTCTCTTCCTCCACATCAATACGATTCTTCACTTTAATTCAATCTTGAGAACATATGAGAGCTTCCACCATATTAGGAGACAATGAACTCCTAAATGCATCAAGAATGCGTCCCCCCATGCTAAATGCGGACTCCGAAGCAACGATAGAAATGAGAATAGCCAACACATCACGGGCAATACGAGCAAGGATAGGGAATATTGCACTATTAACTTTCCACCACCCCAAAATATCAAAAGTCTCATCGACTTCTTCCACATCTTCACTTAAATACTTGTCCAATTCCGATTGTCTCCAAGTATAACTCTGGTCCGACGCTTTTTGAACTCTTATATAATTCTATTTGTATTTTCGGATTCCATTGAATTAGAAACTTGGGATGACATGCTACTTAAACTTGATTTTCCACTTTCTTGAGTTGAATACTTTTTTCTGTACTCATTAAACAAATCTTCCATTGATCTCTTAATACCATTGGCAATCTCCATCCTAGTGGCCTTATTACTTGATTGATATTCTAAATCCCTATATTCATTATCAATATCAAAATGAAGATGTGACGCCCCCAAAACAGGTATACATCACTCATCTTGAGTCGCCAAATACATGGTACAAAATTCAAATACAACTTAATTATACAACAGTCGTGTAAAATACGACAAAACATAATCTAAGAGTTTTAATAAGAAAATTGTCATCTAGACAATATCCACACTCAATGGAGTCCTCATTACATTTATTGTCACACTATTTAACAGAATAGTGAGGACTACTAATGCTATCATATGGACCGTCACTCCGTTCCCCGACTAGTCCCGGCTACGTTCCCATTTCCTGAAGAGAACAGTGAAAGAAAGGGTGAGCTCAACTAGCCCAGTAAGAAATATTATAACTAAAATAATACAGAATAAATTATCATTTGTCTTCAACAATGTTAAACTGATAGAATATAATAGAAAACAAGTTTAACTGCAGCAGAATAAGAAATCCATTAGAAGAGTCAAGTAGATCATAAAATCTACTATCTTCTATGATTTAAAAAGTTTTTCATCAACTTTATCGCTGAGACTCAGCTTAATAAATAAAATCGAATCATCCCTGCATCACGACCAAGGATATTCATGTAATCATCAATGGTCATGACTATACCGAATAATCCCCGGTCATAATCACACCAACAACTGTCCATCAATGAACTATAGGCCAATGAGGACTTTTACCACATCATTCATCACATTACGGTTATGATTATACCAAATAATCCCTGGTCATAATCATATCAAGTCCATCTATGCACGTAAGCCAAAGATGACTTTCATCATAATATAAGCATGAGGAGGATGACAATGACATAATAATTCAATAAAATAAGTTCAAGGATAAATTTAAAAGATTTATAATTTTAATTTATCCAGAAATCAATAACGTCCAAATTGTCAACATGATACTTTTTTGTGGAGTAAAATTCAAGAATGCTCAGAAGAATATTTCCATGAAAAGATACTGGATGAAGCACAAATATCCAGGATATTCTACTAATTTCATGGAGTATAGAAGCAAAAACTTTAACCAACTGAGTATAATAGAATATATGAAACTGCAAATGGATTTTCGCCCGCCATGCGGTAATCCACGTAGAAAGATTATTTCCATAATTTAATAAGGAATGAATACGAAGGATCATTCACCATGCATGCGGTAATCCATATAGGCAGGTTATTCCATCAGAATAATAAAGAATGGAATAACAGAAGAATTCACCAGGCGTGCGTAATCCGCACAGACAGGTTATTCCAACAGAATAATAAAGAATGGAACCAGGTCATGCGTAACCCACACAGACAGGATATTCCAACAGAATAATAAAGAATGGAATCAGGTCATGCGTAATCCGTATAGACAGGATATTCCAACAGAATAATAAAGAATAGAATAACAACAAAATTAACCAGGCATGCGATAGACCGCACAGACAGATTATTTCAACAGAATAATAAAAAATGTAATAACAGAAGAATTTCACTATGTATGCGGTACTTCGCATAGACAGATTATTCCAACATAATAATAAAGAATGAAATAACAACCTTTACGAGTATTGAAAGAAAATAACTCTCTTCATGAATACGAAAGAATAATACCCCTTACCTTAGAAAAAAATTGGATACTGGAATAGTGAGGTAGTAGACTTCTCTTATTCTTTTTCTCTATAATTTCTCTCTAAAATAATTGCTCTATAGCTTTTGTGAATTGGTGAGAAATGAAGGAAGAATGAGCTTCTATTTATAGGAAAATATAATTTCGATAATTGTACGTTTTGGGGCTCGAAATATTATAGGATAATACATTCCTCTTTTTCTTCATTTTTAATTTAGTCCTGCAAGTATTATCAAACTTGCACCACCTCCCCTAATAGTAAATAATGTGAATCAATATTTTAATCATGTGAATCAATAGTTATAATCATGTGAAAATATGAAATACAGTATAGTACCTCCATCTATACCTCAATTTTTAACTTAGTCACACAAGTATTATCAATCTTGCACCAACTCCCCTAATAGTATAAGAATGTGAATCAATAGTACACACATGTGAACAAATAGTTATAATCATGTGAATTAATAGCAATTAATTGCTCATTTATCTAATTAATTACTCGACTGGTCAGTATAACTTTCATACATCAATTAATATCGAAATAAATATCGATTTTCACTAACACTAATAATTCCAACACAATGAAACTATCAATTTCATCTTTAATCAACACGAACTTATTCATCATTAATGTTATAACTCATAATATTTAACAATCAGGTTGCTCCCAGGAAAGAGGGGGCTTTCTGATAAGGATTTCTCCTTATAGGCGCGCAATTAGATGACCAAACCTCTCCTTGAAAGAACTTCTAGACATTGTAAATATTGTAATTTAATAATATGAATAACTTTGTCGTCTCAATTATTGATTTAATAATATAACATATTATGCAGTTGATACCGTGACAATAATTGAATCAATAATATGAGAGATATGATGCAGTAATTACTGCAGCAATAATTGAGTATAACTGAGTGACTTCTCATGTAAGTATCAATAATCAATACCGTGTGCTACTATGCAACCACGCGTATTACTGTACTTTTACTACCGGGTAGTTCAACAGTTTAACGGTTTAACTTCCGCCGTTATTTTTATAAAAAGATAATTATGTCGTTTTCTAACTACGACAATACTTCCGTTATGGGGTCTATCAATGATTGTGCCATCGTACGAATATTCCCTGTTAAAACGAATATTCACCGACCAATCGAATATTATATAACCACTTGCTTACTTTGCAAAATTTGTAAATATTACCCATAACTATAACATTATATTATATCCACACCATAATATTCAAAAATATATTTCGAGAGAAATTAATCTTTATTCATAAAAGTTGGGGTCTTACAGAAGATCTATTTCCAAACCCTCCAACAGATTTTTAACTTCAATTTCACCATTTCCATACATTCTTTCTAAACTAAATTGAACAAAACTCAACTTATACCGAGGATTAAGCACATCGGGAATATATAATAACATATTCATTTTTGCAACATTTCCCCAATACTTATCATATTTTATTTTCATTGTCTTAGCCATTTTTTACAATTCTCTATCATTTCTTCTTTCCCAGTCATTCAAAATAATATAAGTGTCACATATTTTAAGAAATGCATTATTTGATGTGACATAAGACGAGCCCAAAATACGCACAGTGAGATTATAAAAATATTTTAAGAATCCAACAAAAAATTTAGCCCTATTCCAATTCGGGTCCGTTGGAATATTTTTGCCCCCCCCCCCAATCTCTTTTTCAAAGTCAAGATCTTCAAACCCAAATCGATCAAAAGCTTTCTTATATTTTAAGGTCGAACTTAACATCAAGTAAGTTGAGTTCCATATAGTTGGGCAATATAGACTTAAGTCTTTCTTATCTTCAAGACCACAATACTCAATACAGTCCTTAAATGACTAAACCCTAGCCAGAGATTGTTTTGCATACTTCACTGCATGTCTAAATGTCTCAATAGATTTCTCAATCAACTTCAACCCATCATTCACAACAAGATTAATAATGTGAGCTATACATCTCATGTGAATGAATTTACCACCTAAGACATTGGTTTTCCAGGATGTACATCTATCTCTCAAGTAAGTCGTCGCAGTATCATTTGAGCTAGCATTATCTACAGTGAGTGTTATAACTTTAGAAATTCCCCACTCTTTTAGAAAAGACTTAACTATTTCCCCTTATGACTTGTGATAGTTCAAAAATTCAAGATTTTCTTTTGCAATTTCCCATTTTCATCAGTAAAATGAGCAGTAACACACACATATAATTCAAGCATTGATTAGAAGTCCAAGAGTCAGTTGTGAGGCTAACACATTCACAATGTTTTTTAAGGATTGTTTTCAACTTACTCTTCTCATTCTTGTAAAGTCCCCGAATCCGGATACTTGAAACCCAAACTCGGTACTTCACGATACCATTTCTATGAGCGGAATAATACTAATAATAATCACAATAATATAAAACTTAAACTTAAATTTACATTTACATCAGAGTCTATCTCCCAAGTACGCAACCTTTACTATATTCTTTACATGATATATATAATACATATCATTAACTTAATATAGTCTATATATTACAAATGATACCAATAACATATTCTATTTTCTTTCCTTTTCACTTGTTCTTGGCCGAGCCTTCTAGCTGTTCACACTTAGCTGAAAACATTTAAATTAAGCAAGGATGAGCATTTGAGTGCCCAGCATGTATTTATATATATATAAGCTGAAAGAATTTAAATGTTTTCTTTATAATACCCTTCTACAACCGGTCAATAGTTGTGAAGTAATCTGTACCAATAACAATAACATAACAACCCTCTTTCAAATTTTTGAAACTGTGTATTGTCTATACATGGGGTTTCTGTGACATACTTTGAACATTGTTTTCATTTTAGAAAGGGTTTAAACATAAATTCATATGTAAACCGGCCATTGCTTACGGGCACGGAGGGTGATCAGCCCCGTTGTACCCTGTATTGATCAATACTACATGCACAAGAACGAAATTATCGTTCACTCTGTCCGCCTTGGGCGCATAAAAATTTTCTCATTATCGGGATGTTCATACTTGTCGGGTTTTCATAACAAAGGTCTTATATTGTTCAACAATAATATATAATTTAACATATATGTATATCAAAGGTGTATCAACATGTGATTAAATACAATGATTATCCAAGTGGGGACACTTATATAATCATTTATAGAAATTAACGAACAGAATATATAACTGAATTATCATATACTAACATGTTGATAATCAATGGGCGTATATAATATAGGTTTAACAATCTGTATAGTAATAGTATAATTCTGAAACATTCTTACACTTGTCCATTGCATAAAGAAAATGCAAAGGTAGGATACTTGCCTGATGCGCTGCTTACAATTACGCAACTTAGATTTATCTTTTATATCACGACCTATCATTAATCAAATCATTCGTTCGATTAGAACAAAATACCATAACACATAGTACTGCATTTCGCAGTTAGCACATAACCTAATCACCTTATCACACATGTTCAACAATCATGGCATCACAAACAAACATCAACTCATTCCTAATCACATTGTCACATAACCTTAACAACCATTGAATCATAAATAAACAATTAACTCTAACTAAATTATCTAAGTCCAGATCAATTTCTGAAACATGTCGGTCTACCGACAACTTTATCGGGTAAAAATCGAGTCTAAGACTATATCCCGAAGTTCAAAATCCAAATAGATAACTTAAACAACAGTCGCACTATTTTTCATGACCTTATAATAATTATAAAATAATTATTACCATTTACCATAATTTTAAAATATCAGAATCATTATTAAATGATTTAAATAATAAACAATTCTATTATCATTAATATTTAATTAATAATAAACTATTAATGAAACCATTTCCAAAATATTAAAGTTATGTATAATAACTCAAAATATTTTTAAAACATTTATATTACCCTTAAATGATTTTTAAAACATTTAAAATCATTCTTAAATAATCACCATTAATATTAAAATATTAATGTACTATTTATCTAAATATTAAAAGTTATTAATTACAACTTAAAATATTTTTAATTCATTTATATCCTTTCTTAAATGATTTTTAAATTAATAAAACTATTTTTAAACTATTTATTTAATATAATTATTAAATAAATTTAATATCATTAATAATAAATTAATAATGATTAATATTAAATTATTAATGAAATTATCCTTTAAATATTAAAAGTTATATCTTATAACTTAAAATATCTTTAAATACTTTATTTTCAGTTAAAATGATTTTTTTAATAATAAAATCATTTTTAAACTAATTTATTTAATATAAATATTAAATAACTTTAATATCATTAAATATCATTAATTAATGAATATAACCTTTAAATATTAAAATTTATATTTTATAACTTAAAATATTTTTAAATACCTTATTATTATTTAAAATAATTTTTAAAATAATAAAATTATTTTTAATTTAATTATTTAATTCATTTAACAAATAACTTAATTATCATTAATATTAATTTATTAATGAAAATTATCAAATAATATTAAAAGTTATTAAAAATAACTTAAAAATATTTTCTTATATCATAATATAATTTTAAATGATTTTTCATGTATTAAAATCATTTTTAAATAATTTATTTAATATTATAATTAAATAAATTAAATACTTTTAATATTCCAAATATATTCAATATTTATGAAATATATCCAAAATAATTAAAATATAATTTTCGAACATTAAAATAATTTTTAATAATTTATTTTGTATTTTTAATAATTAAAAACTATTTTTTTCTATTTATTAATTAATTTTCAAAAAATAATATATTATCTGTCGCTAAAGACCACCTATAGCGACAGAACCGTCGCTATAGGTGTTCTTCATGTTCTTCATGCAACCCAGAAATGTATAGTCAGTTGATAAGGTGTAACGTTTGACCAACAATTTCTCCATGCTCCTAAGGTATTCTGGTCAACCTAAAGTGTTTGGTGTGTAATATAAGTGCAACACTACAATTAGAAATCGATAACATGGATAACACACATCTCATCTGATAGATCTAAGCTCTCAAATTTATTGTCAGAGCTGTTCTTCATTTCTGGGTTTTCCAGAAATGAAGAACAGTTCATACTGCCTTCTTTCGATCATCATAACTTGCTTCAAATGTCTGATTTATGAGATCTAATATGTTCAGTGTGTAGACAACATGCAAGTGAACAAATATAACTCATAATAGATCCAAAAACAACAAACAAAGCAGATCTTGTTTGGTCAAATATTGTCAGAAAAATAGCTCATGAAGAAATCTGGGTTTTCCAGATTTGAGACAAAACAGGCGGTCAACCCTACTTTGACCGGTAATATCTTTCATTTTAAACACGATCTAAATGTTATAGATGCATGAACATGTAACATACCTGTCAGTCTACAAATGGAATACAATAACATGACCAGAAACCTTACCAGAAGCCAGATCTAATGCTTACAAACCTTGTCAGAAATTCTGGGTTTCTGGGTTTACCCAAATTTCCAGAATTCGTGCTCGGTCAACTCACTTTGACCGCTTATATTTCACTATCTAGACATGATCTGACCCGATTTCCAATTTCAGATCATAGTCCATACGACAAAGAACATATCCATAACATAAAACACACATAACACTTATCACACAAAGATGTAGACTCACTGACATTCATTGTCAGACGACTGATAAACCTTTTTCCAGATTTTTCTAAAACTCAAATCCGAATATTTTGATGTTATGGATTTATCAAAAACCAACCCAGATCGTCATAATAACTTATAAACAACATGTTTTAACAACAAATTACAAGATCTAACAACAGATCATTAGAAAAATTTTAAGGCTAGGGTTTATACCTTTGATGTCCAAATTCTGATTTTGGCTTCTGATGTTTGTTATAGTTGTTCGTGGGGATGGTATTTGGGGACTGATATGCTAATAATTTCGAAGGTTAGAGAGAGAAAGAGAGAGCTTAGGTTGAGAGTTTGAAGAAAAATGAGCTAAATGGTGACTTTTTCTCTATCTTGATCTATATATACTAATGTATAATGCATGTATGTCTGATGTATATTGCTTGTTGCTGTAGTTTTGTGTCTCAATTGTCAAATAAGTTGGTCACCCACCCATCCTATTGTCAAAACCTAGTTTGTAGCTTTAATAATGCAAATGGGCAAAATGGTCATTTGTATTTTCCATTTAATGACATCCTTGTCATTTGGCAAACCCTTAGGGTAATTTAGCACAAATTAAATGTAAGATTTAGCCATTAGAGTTTGTATAAAAATAAAATTAAATAACAATTAAATAAATTTTAGTTTTTCTTAAATTTTGAAATTAGGATTTCCTAATTATGATTAATTATCTAATCACACTATACATGAACATTAGGGTTTAATATATCTATTTATAATTAACTTTGCTAATTTAGCAATTAGGGTTTATCCTTTTTGGTAATTAGGATTATCAAATTATAATTAGGATTAACAATTTAATTTATGGTTAACAACTTGTAATTAGGGTTTCTAATTACATTAATCATGATCATTAGAGTTTAATAACCTAATTAATCTTGCCACCTAAGTAATTAGGGTTTACAATTATCAATTAGGGTTCCTAAATATCAATTAGGGTTTCAATTTATCAATTAGGGTTTTGCGACCATAATTAGGGCTTTCCTAATTAACGATTATATTTATAATACCAGACATTAACCACCTTATTGCAATTGTCCAATAACTTTAAACTCTAATTTGTATTTTAAATTAGGGTTTCTTACAGTATTAATAAGGTTTAACACATAACATCATAATTGGCCAATCATTAACAATACATATATACAGTACATATTCATAGCACTGAAAATCAAAATATAATTAATATTATATTCTTATTCTCATACCTTGACAATAATCCAAATTAAGATTTTGATTCCATATCTGATTTATCTTTCATATTTAACATTAATAATTAAGTTAAAATAATTAACTTAATATTCTGAACAAAATTCATATAATGAAATAATCATTATAATTATTCTAAAATTATTTCATATATTATTTAAATAATATAAAATTATATTTTCATAGAAAATAATTAATAAAAACATTTCGATCTTTAAATTAATTATTATAAGAATTTACTTTATAATAATTAATAATTCTAAAATAAAATTATTTGTAAACATTCATGTAATAAATATATTTTTATTTACCACATAAATACATATACATAATATCTTGTAAAAATCCTCATCCTTAATATAAAAAAAAATTATACACAAAATTTCTTATTTATTTATATAGAAAATATCGGGTCGTCACAATTCTCATACCAACGAATACAATCTCTAGCAAATATTAAACGTGAAGGCAATTGAAACCTAGGACAAGCAACTTGCATAAGTCTTTTAAAACCTTCCTTCTCAACATGTTTGAAAGGAAGTTCATCTACAATAAGATAGTGAACCACGACTGTCCTAACTGCTTCTTGGTCAAACCTCCAAGAAGTGAGTGTACCCTCACACGCCCCTCCCTATCCCTCACCCTTTTTAATCCCTACAAGTTGGGGGTTGAGCTTTGTCCATGTTGGTAGGATTTTTTTTTACAATTTCTAAAGTGATTTCTTAAAGAAATAGTGTCATTTGAAGATGAATCAGCAGCTAATTCTTTTTCACAATAAGTACACTTACCTTTGATGACATTACCATCCTTATCTTTAATGGGAATGAAGTGCCCCTCGGTCCACATCTTAGATCTAGGTGCCATCCTCTATCTTTGCATCTTTACAATTTCTAAGTGTCCCATAGTTTTTGTACTTGTTGTGATTTCTTTTGATCGGGGCTCTATATTGGTGGGAACACTGTCATTTGACTCACTCCCATGTCCAATTGGATCAAGGTCATCAAGGTTAGGCTCGTCCGTATCATTCACCACGTGCAAATCATTTAAAATACTTCTTGCCATCATATACATATGTCAAACAAATCAAATTAGATTAACGAATAAAGTTTGAAAATGATAAGTTAACCACAATCCACTTGAACATATTAGAAATAAGCCTTCTGTGAAAAACACTATTCACGCATTTCTGCTCCGAAATTATTTTTGAATTTCCGAGAAACGTGTAATGATAGAATTCTAAGACGAGATGGAATATCCAATAATATTTTAGTTATGGAAAACAAAGTTTTCGCTTGCGGACTTAAAACCTAACGGTTAGGAAAAGTGATTTCCGAGAAGGAATTGAAATGCGTATAATGAATTTAAGAGATGATCGTATAATACGTAGGTATTGTACGAGATAATGAATACGAGTATAATACTAGGTATTATACAAGTATGAATGAATGATGGTATGTCGTATATGAATAAGTATACGTGTTAGAATACAAGAATAATACGTAGATTATACGTTATAAGACTTTAAGCCAAATGTATTGGACTCGTATGATTTGTTAGGAATTTTACAAGCCCAAGTATAGGAATGGTTAAGCCCAATGGTAGAAATGGTTAAGGTCCAAAGTGATTTAATGAACAAGAATAATGTTTGTTTAAATACAAGCCCAAAAGTATAAGTTAAGTTAGTTAAGATAATTAAATGTAAAGCCCAAGGTAAGTATCCAATGGGTAAGCATGAACCATGGGGCAACCCATGGGTGATCCAAAGTGATGAGCAAGTAAAGTAAACTTAATGGCTAAGTGTTGTGGTGAGCAAGTAAAAGTTATGATGAGCAAGTAATGGATAAGCTAGGTGATTAGCAAGTATACTTAATGGCTAAGTAAATGTGGTAACCAAGTAGACTTAATGACCAAGTAGACTTAATGGCCAAGTGTTGTGGGGAGCAAGTTAACTTAGTGCTTAAGCTAGGAATAGTAAGTAGGTGGGATTGGTTTAATGTCTAAACTACCCTCACTTTGTGATTCCTACAAATAGGAAGCTTGCTAGCTCATTTGTTCCTTGTTCAAAAACACCAACAACTTATAGCTTATTGGTTAGAGAGAAAAAGCTATAAAAGCTAGAACAAGTTAGCATTTGATAATTCAAGAAGCAAAAAGAAGATTAAAGCTTAATCAAGTGATTATCAAGGGTAAGAACTTAAACCATGAATCTCTTTCTCTTCAATTATTAGAGAAGTGAGTAGTGTTAGGATTTGTATGCTAAGAAGAAGTAAGAATGATTAATCAAAGGACTTAAGTCTTAACAAGCCGTAAATAAGCACTTTGTTCATAGAAAAGTTATTAACTAAAGAAGAATTGTAAGAACTTGTAATATGTTTACAATAATGAAATTTATATGATTAGAAGATGAGAGAATGATGGTTAAAAGATTTAGACCATGTTAAGTCATGTGAAGTAAAATCATAAGTAGTTTATACTTTTATAAGTTATAAACTCATGAAGAATAAGTAATAACTTATCGTGTAAATAAGTTAATATAATATGAATGTTGAGATGTTAATGTGATGGATAGAATCCATTTTAAATGATGAACAAACCATAAGTAATGAAGTTATGCCAGAATTCAAACGATTAGACGATAATCGTCGAATTCGTGAAATTCTCGAAATGGAAGTCAAATTTTGACTTTGAGCTCGAAAATGTTGGTTTTCTATGGAGTATAGTCTCATTTGGCATTTTAGAGTTGTGGACTCGAAAATAACTGAATTCCGACTTAGAACGAAGAAACGAGCGTTGAACGTTCACGAACGTTTATCGTTTTTGTTAAAATGAACTAGTAGGTGAATTTTTATTTAACGGATTTGAAAATGGAAAATTCTTGCATGAACACGTAGAGTATGTAATTTATGAACTAATGGCTTTTGAATGAGCCAATTCGGACTTATAACGAAGAAGCTATGAGCCCGGGAATCTCACATAAAAATTTGTCTGTCAAAAATTTTCTGGTGCTGAGGACTGGGGTCGCAGTGCCAGTTAAGGCCAAATATGTGGCGCTGTAGCGCCAAGAATGGCTGTGAGCTACTGAAGTCTCGCACCGCAGCACGACTGAATGAACTGGGCATGGCGCCGCAACGCCAAGGCCGGGTTCCTGGCCACTGACGAGTGGCGCCGCAGCGCCAGCACTAAGTGAAGCATAGAGAGGGATGTTTTTGAATGTAAATTAAAGGAGAAGTTAATGAAGGGTGAATTAAATCCTTAATTACCTTAATGTAACATCATTACAAATGTTATAAACCTTAGGTATAACACTAAAGGTTAGAGATAAGTCAATTGAATGTGAATGTGAACGGTATGCAATAAGTGTACTTAACCAATGATGATCGAGTTTCGATTAATAACGTGATAACGTTAGTAAGCCATGATGAAGGATGATTAACTCGAAACGAGTTGTATTAATGAAATAATTTCAGTTAAGTCATAGAAGAGAAAGAAGTTGGTAAGAACGGTGTAAATTATAACGGCAAGCTGGAACCAATAATAACAAATCTAATACATGATTAGATTGAGAAGGAGGGTAAGATTCATTAGGAACCATGTATGTTCATTCATGACCTAATGTGATATGTTATGTGGTTATGTGTTGTAGAGACTGTAAAGACTCAAAGGAAAAGTAATTTTACTGTAGCAAGCGCTGATGTCTAACCTTCGTGTTAGCCAGGTTTTCAGTGATTCATGTTATGAGATGCATGAATGGTTTTAAAGAAAGGGTCGATGCCAGTTTTAACTCAGCTAGACTAATCTTGAAAAATTGATTGATTTATTTACAAGTCTTTCAATATAGAATTGATAACGCTATCCTACGCCAATTGTTTGGTACGTATTCAAGGTAAGCCTGAGTATGAATAAACAAATATATTTTTTCATTGATTATTCGATGGGCACGCGAGGTTGTCAAAACTTAAATGTAAATACATTTAACGGATGTAGTTTTGATCAACATAGAGTACTATAGGCTGATCACCTAGAAGTGCTCATAAGAAATGTCGGACTTACGTTCTTAGTACCGGGTTGTCCTTTTCATGAATAAAAGCTAAATGAAATGTTCATGGTCTATGGACCTACTCAAAATTTCCAATCTACTATATGTTCTTTGGAATTGTTTTATGAGATGAGAAGTGTTATTCAATGTTTCATAGTACTTCATAATTATTGTTCAGTTATTGAAGAATAATCATATGATTCTCGAAGTGGTATTTATATAATATATTGTTAGACTTGCTGAGCTAGTTATGCTCACTTCTTGCTTGAATCATATGATTGCAGCTAAGGTTGAGTGAACCGAGGGTTCCAGTAGATATAAAGGCAAGGCGAGGATGAACGATTAGTTTATTCTGTAATAGACTAGTATGTTTGTATGAATTATACTACAACAAACAAAGAATGTAACGGTTTCAAAACCTGGGAATGAGATGTATTATTATTAATGTAATAATAATGTCGTTGATACACATATTTTAATGTTGTTTCAATAGAATGAATGTATAGTTATGAGTACCGTGTAGCACCATCTGTCGGGTTGAAAGATACCCGGATTTGGGGGCGTCACAAACATATAAGAAATAATCCACTTGAACATATTAGAAACAATCCACTTGAACATATTAGATTTGTCATCTACTCGAAACAAGACTTCTGTTAACAATCCACTTGAACATATTAGAAACAATCCACTTTAATATATTAGAAACAATCCACTTTAACATATTAGAAACAAGACTTCTGTTAACATATTAGAAACAATCCACTTGAACATATTAGAAACAATCCACTTTAACATATTAGAAACAAGACTTCTGTTAACATATTAGAAACAATCCACTTGAACATATTAGATTCGCCATCTATTCGAGTGTATGGCATATTAACACTTGGACATATTAGAAATAAGGCTTCTGTTAGTTCTGTATACATCATCTGTATAAATTGAAGAATAACATTGGGCACAGAGAGGGCCAGAGGGGAAAGGTCAAGAAAAAGAACCAAATAAGTAAAATTTTTTAGCTCTCTTTGACTTAATATTGTCTCATTTATCCAACAAAATTGTTTTTAAGTTCACTGGTCCCTCCTGATGAAATAATCCCCCCCTTTAAGTGTATGATGATTGCACTCTTGAAATTTTGTCCCCTCAAACAGAAAAAGTACATAGAATAACATCAATAAGTTTTAAGACTTTTCTGAACATCTATGGAAATAGAACCAAACACCACAAATTGATTTACTGAAATCTTAACATCAAAAGCTAGAATATCATACAAGTAAACACTTATATAAGACTAATTGTTAAAATAAAATATAATAGAAGAACAATTGGGTACTTGGGTCATCTTGAATCTTGATAAACAAATTCACATATTGATAAAGGAAAGCCTGAATTCAAGGAATCACTAATAGATGTTACCACCAATACAAAGGAAACACAAATATATTAATCTTTTAGCTTCATATGTCCACAAACAGTAGAAAACATGAAAAACAGAGGTTAAAACTTTTAGTAATTAGTACCAGATAGTTTACAAGAGAAGTAGAGAACTGTAGAATACCCACCGGCCACCGAGACGCGGAGCTGCGATTGCAAAGGCCGAACGAAGGGAGACTATTACTCTGTGAGTGCTGAGAGACTGAGAGACGGAGGCCGGAGAGTCAGAGACTAAATCGGAGAGAGGCGACTAGCGAGTAGCGACAGCGAAACTGAGAGAGACAGATAATCGAGACTCGAAAGAACTAAGAGCAACTCCAGGAGGCCGGAGTCTCCAAATTCGCAGACTATATTTAGTCTAGGACGCCAAAATCGCTCCAGCAGATGGACTATATTTAGTCGATCAACTTTTCCGGCCGCTCCAAACGACCAAATCTGCGAACGAACTAGGGCCAGACTATAATTTAATTGATTATTTTATCGGAAACTCTCTGTTGAAGAAATTGAAGAAAAAAAAAGAAGAGAAACTCTGTTGAAGAAGTCTGTGGAAGAAAAAGAAGGACATGAAGTGAGATGAAGAAAGATCCGTTGAAGATGAAGTGAGAGAACTGAAAGTGGGTGAAGAAGAGATGAACGGTAATAAAGTACAATCCAACGGATAGAAAAAAAATCAGAACGGTAAAATAAGAGTACAAACGGATAGAAATTGAGAGCTTAATTGAAAATCTATAAATATGTATAATAATTCAATTTATTTTATATCTTTCAATCAACTACTCCAACATTTAACAATTGTAAGTATTTTATTAATAATAGTTTGTATTTTTATTATATTTGATTTTTGTTTTTTATTGATAATATCTCTTTAATTTATTTTTTAGATGGAAAATCATGATCCCCCGATGTATTATTCTTCATTATTATCTGAAGGTTTCTCACTTGATGATCCAAATTTGTTGGATGAATTTTCAATTCAAACTGATGTACCAATTCAGACTCCCGAAAATGAGTCCAATAAAAGAATAGGGCGAAAGGAAAATTACACAATTGAAGAAGATGCTCTTCTTGTTTTCGGATGGCTTAATGTAAGTATGGATCCAATTCAAGGAAACGATTAGAAACATGGAAGATATTGGGAAAGAGTTCACGAATACTTTCACGAATACAAAAATTTTGAGTCTGAACGCAATTCTACTGCTTTGGCGAAACGTTGGTCAACAATTCAGCTCGCGGTGAACAAATTTTGTGGATATTATGCTTCAATTGAAAGAATGCAACAAAGCGGTGTAGGCGAACAAGATAAGGTATTTCAATTTTTTCATGTAAAATTTCATTAAGTTTTATTCTTATATTTTATATTTAATACTTTCTAAATAATTTTTCGATAGATATGTCAAGCATTAGAGATGTTCAAAAGTATGCAAAATCAACCATTTGGATTTATGCATTGTTGGAGAATATTAAAGAATGCACCGAAATGGAGAACAGATAATAGTGGAAAAAATAGAAAAGTAATAGAAAATCAAGTCCAGCAGCATCTTCTCCATCAACCGCAGAAGAAGTCAGTTTGGGTGAAGACGATGGTATTGAAGATACAATCTCTGCAAGATTAGAGAGGCCAATGGGAAGAAAGGCTTCGAAAGCATTATTTAAAAAGGGCAAAGGAATTGGTGATACTAGTACACCTATGGAGTTGAGGTTTGAGAAGTTCGAGCATCAGATGAAATTGAACCAACAAAAGAGACAAGAGAACATGGACAGAATATATTTTCAAGAGCAAGAGAAGTTGAATATACTGAAAGCACAAGAGGATGAAAGGATCATGATGATTGACACTGCTAACATGGAGCCTGAAGTAGCTGAATATTACAAACAACGTAAGAAAGAAATTATGAAAAGAGTTACATCTAATAGTTGACTTGCTTGTTATTGTAGTAGAATGTAATGGAGCCTGAAGTAGCTTAATTTGCTTATTATTGTAGTAGAATGTAATGGAGCCTGAAGTAGCTTAATTTGCTTATTATTGTAGTAGAATGTAATGGATTAGGCTCCGCCATGTAGTGACCACAAGTGTTGAATAATATCTTCTTGCAGTTTAGAATGAACTTGTTTATCTCTTATGCGATGATTTGCTTCAATGAATTCAAGTAATTGTGGGGTACGCTCATGAGACACTTCTACAGTTGGAATCTCGTCATGTGTATCGTAGGTTGTTGGTTCTTGATTTTCATCTCGTTCATCTTCAACGATCATATTATGTAATATTATGCATGCAGTCATAATTTCTTTTAGTGTTGTCTGATCCCAAAATCGTGTAAGACCACAAACTATCGCAAAACGTGCTTGCAGTACCCCAAATGCTCGCTTAACATCCTTTCTAAGCGCCTCTTGAGTCTTAGCAAATAGTTTTCTTTTATTTCCCCGAGGTGCCGAAATGGTTTTAACAAATGTTGCCCATGGGGGATATATACCATCAGAAAGGTAATATCCCATCGTGTACTCATTTCCATTAATTGAGTAGTTCACTGGTGGAGCACGACCTTCAGTAAGAGTAGAGAAGATAGATGATCTCTCCAAAACGTTAATATCATTATGAGAGCCTGGTAATCCAAAAAATGCATGCCATATCCAAAGATCGTATGAAGCCACCGCTTCTAAAATAATTGTTGGCTCATGCACATGTCCAGAATACATATCATGCCACGCAACCGGACAATTCTTCCATTTCCAATGCATACAGTCGATGCTCCCCAACATCCCAGGAAAACCACGCTCTTCAGCTTTTGATAGCAATCTAACGATGTCATTACTATTGGGTGATCTCAGATATTCATCACCAAAAATTGAAATAACTGCTTTTACAAACCTTTTAAGACTCAATATAGCCGTGCTTTCACCGATTCGCACATAATCATCAACGGAATCTGCTGAAACACCATAAGCAAGCATCCGCGTTGAGGCAGTTATCTTTTGTAGAGAAGATAAACCGAGATGTCCTGCAACATTTATTTTTTGGACGAAGTATGAATCATACGCTTCAACTGCTCTTTGAATTCGGAGGAAAAGCGGGCGCCGCATTCTAAACCTTCTCCGAAATAGATACGGGGGGTATGTAGGATGTTCTGCAAAATAATAACGAAAAAGTCGATTATGACCTTCATGTCTACCACGATCAATGGTAATACGACCTTGCACAGAACCACGATGACGTGATGTATGCCTATTGACATTTTGTTCTTCTTCAATAGCCGCCATGCCTAATAAATGTCCATATGCTTCTTCATCTTCTTATTCATCCACGTGCAACATAGCTAATTCGAATTGACGAGACATATTTAAAATAACTTATTTGACTGGAAGAATGAAATTAAGATGAGTGAATATGAGAGACTAGATATGCCTTATATTTATAGATGCTATTTGTTTATTAAAATATAGCCGTTATAATATGGCCGTTGAAATATGACCGTTAGAATATGGTCGTTGGATTATGTCCATTGGAGTTTTTTTGAATTAATTGATTATTTTAATCATTTTATATTATAGTCCACATGATAGTCCATCTGCTGGAAGGAGTGAAGACTAAAGGACATTTGCTGATGTCAGATAGACTAAATATAGTCCAGCAGATAGTCCATCTGCTGGAGATGCTCTAAGAGAAAAGGAATCGGGAATGGAAATTAGGGGCCAGGGCAAAATGAATACACAGTACAGACGACAGAACATAACTACTACAGATAAAAAATCATACAATTAAAAATTATTATTTTTAATTAAGGAGTTCGGTTATTCGGATACCCGAATAACCTATTTTTTAAAATCATACTCAAAATCGAATACCGAGAATTAATTCGGATATAATCGAAATTAGGGAAAAAAAACCAAAAATAATTCGATTAAAAAAATTCAGTTGTATTTGGTAATTCGATTTTATCCGTTTTTTGCTCACTCCTAGACCATACCCTACGTAAGTCTCTACACAAAGTCAAATAGTCAATTATTTTCATTAGTATATAAATTATTGTAGGTCCTACATTATTTCAGATTTTATGGCTTAGCAACTACTCAGTTGTTTCCAATTGTTGCCTAGCTACTCACTTGTTGTGGTCCTATATGTCCCCAATCAAGTTGCCATTTTATTTATGTTACAAATCATTTGACTTTTAAAGTCAAACGACCGCATATTAAATTTTAAATTGATATGAACTTTTTAAATTTTAATTGATACAATTATTATAATTGTATAGTATATAACTAAAATTATTAATTATAAAATTTATTATTTTTTTAAAATTATATCAATTTTAAAATTTAATATATCGTATTTTGATATCAAAATTAAATTATATTTTTAAATTTGAAATATAATTATGCCGACAGCCGTCGGAGTGGCCAGGGACATTGTACAATAATACAAGGCAGCTTTGAAACTGACCTACTGAAGTCGCACGAATCGACTCTGACGTGATACAAGTTGCATTCTTTCCATTATTATGAGTAACAATATTAAAAAAATATATAGTCTAGAAAATAGTGAGCAAGCATAACGTTTTAAATAAATTCAGTAAGAAAAATGATAAACTAAAATAAAAGCTAAACCTGATGATATAAGTGGGCTGCATTGAATTTGAATGTCTAGATCTCGAAATTCTTTAAGGGCAATCAACCATATTTTATGTAGTTTTTATACTATAAGCTAAGTAATTGACTGAGGGCAATTATATACTATTATAATAAAGGTTTTTTTAATTTATTTTATTTTTTGGTTGACGATATCCTGAAATAAAATATATATAAAAAAATCCCTTTAATCAACTTGATTAAAAAGTTTAAGTCATTAGATTTTAGTTAATCCCTTTAATCAGGGCATATACAAAACACTAATATATATATTTGGAATCCAGTTTGACCTAAAAGATTAAGCATGTATATTAATTGTAATAACCCAGATTTTTGTTAATAATTAAATATTAATTGATTTTATATTATAAAAGTATAATTTAATTGGAAAAGGTAAGTTACTAATTTTTTTATTTATTTATTCCTTATTTCGTTTGAAAAATTAAAATCTTTTTGTAGACAATTTAATAATTGATTTTATTAAAATTAAAGAGTTCATTAGGGCTTTGATAACTCCTATATTGTTTCATATGTATATTTAAAGAGTGGATATGTAACCCTAATCATCATATTATAATTTGGTTAAATTCCCAAGTAGAATACTTATACGTACTGCAGTCCATTAAAAAAATATCATAATTAATTCGCCCGATGTCATAATTGAGTGAATCCAATGTCTATTCCTTCAGTATTTCGTCCCCTACAATTGTGAGGAATAAAGAAAAGATATTTGACGTCAATTTCATGTCTTAAATTGCTAAAAACCGCAACTTGTCCCAATTTCTGCCATTATTTTGAGCCCTAATTCTGAAAACTCGTAACTCAGTCATATTAACTCCGAATCGAGTAATTCTTGAGTCTATTTCGTGTATCTTTTCGAGAGCTATACTTTTTGTAAAGACATGAATAGATTTTAAAGAATTTAAAAGACCTAAAAGTCAGATTCTTTACTACTGTGTATTGAAGTAAGGCGAACAAAAAAGTTAAATATTATTTCATATTTTGATTTTAAGTTTAGTTATGAGTATTTTTAAATTAGAGGTTAATTTTAAATAAAATATAAATATGGAATTAGATATCATGATAATCGGAAAGAGAATATGAATTTATATAATGGAATATAATTGGTTTGAATGTAAACATTAAAATCTGAAAATTACTTTATATATATATTAAGATATATTGTGTGAGTTATATCTCTTAATATGACCGTTGAATCGTTATAAGTTTTTAGATATGTTATACATATATAACCTAAAAATATATTCACCAATTTTGAACCATTAAAAATCAACATATGATTTGTTATGAATTTAAAGAAATGGTTGATTTAAAATTATTGTAGAAGAATTTTCAGCAACAAGTTCTAATATTTAAAAGTGTATAATTTAATGATTTAAAATCCGATTTGGCTGATTCTTGAGGCTAAATTGGAGTGTTTGAAGTTTAGTTTATGTTAAAATTAACTAATTTGATAAATAAATTTTAGTTAATTGAGATAAAATCACAATAATGGACTGACATCTTAAGAATAATTTGTCATATTGGGGTTTAAGATTTCTTAAGTTTTGTTATTAAGTTTTAAGTTTTGGAGTATTAATAGCGATCTAAGGCAATAATTAAAGACAAATTGAATGAATTATGAATTATTAGTTTGAATTATATTTAATTCGAGATGAATATATTTATGTGGTGAATAACATTATGTATTTGTTATTGTTGACATTTGAGGGTAAGATTTTGTGGAAATTTGAGTATCAGGTACATATTTCGTACTCCAATCATCTGATTATTGATTTTTTATATCCCATAATATCTCATCATTTGTTACCTTTTTTTCTTATAATTTTGTTAGCACTTTTGAATAGAAGTTTGATCTTTGATACCTTGACTTTATTCTGTAATTTGAACTCCTTTCCTTCTATTACAATTTGAACATATTTCATATTTTTGTAGCGATACTGTTAAAGCCGGGAAAATCTTCATATCGCGTTCTCTACCCTTTAGATGTTCTTTGTTTGATTTTTATTCTTGTTTAAAGGGTGAGTTTTTAGAAAGACCGACATACAATGTCGATGATTTGAAAAGTTTAATTTTAATGATTGAGCCAAATTAGACAGAGTTGCCAATTGGTATGAGTTTAAATGGTTGGAACAACTCAACCAGGGTTTGAAATTTTTCGCACTATGGCCTAATATGTGACTCTATTTAATCAGTTTGGAACCTGAGATTCATGGAGTTTGGGGGCTTGTTTAAGCGAGGGGAAGGTGTTAGGCACCCCCCGACTTCCGTGAAACACGATTACTGTGACGCCCCCCAAATAGGTATACACAATCCATTCTGAGTTGCCAAATACATGATACAAAATTTAAATACAAACTTCATTTATACAATACGACAAACGTAAGCTGAGAGTTTTAACACGAATATTGTCTCGTAGATAATATCCAAACTCAAATGGAGTTCTCATTACAATTATTATCACATTATTTTATAAAATAGTTAGGACTACTACAACCACCATCTCGGACTGTCAATCCATTCCCCGACTAGTCCCAGCTATATTCTCATTTCCTGAAAAGAATAATAAAAGCAAAGAGTGAGCTCAACTAGTCCAGTAAAGAATATTATGACTAAGATAATGCAGAATAAATTATCGTTAGCCTTTAACAGTGTTAAACTGATAGAAAACAATAGACAACATGTTTAACTACAACGGAAAAAATAATCCATTAGAAGAGTCAAGTAGAGCATGATATCTACTATCTTTTATGATTTAAAAGTTCATCATCAATATTTTATCGCTGTAACACAACTCAATAAATAATCCACATCAACGAATAATCCATGTACTACGGGCTAAGGATGTTCATTAGTATCACATCCACGAATCATCCATGCACTATGGGCCAAGGATGTTCGTTATTATCACCAATGGTCATGATCATGCCAACAACTGTCCATTAATGCACTACGGGCCAATAAAGACTTTTACCACATCATTTGTAACATTACCGGTCATGATTATACCGATACATAATTCCTGGTCATAATCATACCAATCAACAGTCCATCTATGCACTAAGGGCCAAAGATGACTTTCATCACAATATAAGCACTGGGGTGATGACAATGATATAAGAATTTAATTTAGTGAAAGCAAGGATAAATTTTAAAGATTTATAATTTAATTTATCCAGAGTTCAAGAATGTCCAAATTGTCAATATGATAACTGCTTTGTTGAGTGAAATTCAAGAATAATATTGTATCAAAAATAATTTGGACAGAAAAGAAATCATTTTTTGTCATGAATAGTACCGTAGGTGAATAGTACCGTAGGTGAATAGTACTTCGGGAATAATATCTCGTGAATAGTACCCCGACATAAAAAGATTAAAAATTAACAAGAATGTTCAGAATAATATTTTCGTGAAAAGATACTAAATGAAGCGCAAATTTTAAGGATATTCTACTAATTTTAAGGAGTATTGAAGCAATACTTATCAATATGAGTGTAGAATAAAGAATACAAAACGAAATAATATTACTTAAATACTACAGAGTATGGAAGAAAATATTATTTCATACAAATATTGAACAAAAATAATTTCTCTTACCTTAAAATGAGAGTATTTCTAACTAGTATGGCGGCGATATTCTTGAAAAAAACTTGCACTATTTTCTACACTCAAAACTTCCTTAAACTCTAAAGAAATATGCTCAAAATTATAGAAGAAGAATTCTCTGATTCTGGTATGATTTTGAATTCTAAATTAAGCATCCTATTTATAGGAGAATAACAGGCCCTATTTGAATTTAGAAAATCACGGGTGCACAGTAAAGGATTCACAAGCATTCGGCTGAAACTTTTAAAAAAAATTAATTTTACTATGTAGCACTATGCAGTACTATGCAAATAATAAAATATAATATTATATATATATGGAAAAAATGTATGTACACAGCTGTGTATTTCACAGTAGGCTATGACGACGGTTTTTTGGGCTATAGCGACGGTTTTATCCGTCGTCATAGCTATTCTGGGCTATGGCGACAGTTTAATGTCGTTATAGCCCAAAAAATCTGTCGCCATAGGTCTACTGTGTAATACACAACTGTGTATATACATATAGCCCTATATATATATATATATATATATATATATATATATATATATATATTCACACACCCACACACACACGTAAAAACACACAATATATATATATATATATATATATATATATATATATAATACTTATATATATAATAAAACAAAACTGAGATTACTTTCTACCAACGATTTTAAAAAATGGGTAAGTGGGGGTCCATGTAATAAGCCAAATTTATAACAAATACTTCTTAAAAAAAACTCCTCTATTTATCTCAATTCACTTGGCTTTACTAAACACATTTTTAATAACATTTTTTTTCATCATTAATATTATAACTCACAATATTAACAACCAGATCATTCTCAGGAAAGATGGGGTTTTTTGATAAAGACTTCTCTTTATTGGCGCGCAATTAGGTGACCAAACCCCTTTTCTCGACATAACTTTCTAGACATTGTCAATAATGGAAATAATGATATGAATAACTTTGTCATCTCAATTAATGATTTAATAATATAAAATATTATGTAGATGATACTGTGATAATAATTGAATCAATAATATGAGATACTATGCAACAATTACTGTGACAATAACTGAACAAAACTGAGTGACTTCTCACGGAAGCATCAATAATCAAAGATACTGTACAATATCGTGTGCTACTATGCAACCACGTGTATTACTGTACTTTTATCATCAGGTATTTCAACAGTTAACGATAAAACTTTTGTCGTTATTTTTATAAAAAGTTATTTCTGTCGTTTTCTAACTACGACAGTAATTCCGTTGTGGGGTCCACCAATGATTATGTCGTTGTATGAATATTCCCTGATAAAACGAATATTCCCCGACCAAACGAATATTTTATGACAACTTGTTTACTTTGTAAAATTTGTAAATATTACCCATAACTATAACATTATATCAAATCCACACCTTATTATTCAAAATAACATTTAGAGAAAAATTAATCTTTATTCATAAAATTTGGGGTCTTACAGTTCTCGCTTCTTTTCATTCCCTAAGCATGTGAAGTGTGTGTGTGTGTGTGTGTGTGTGTGTGTTTGTGTGTGTTGCAAATAAATGTTCCCGAAGTGCGTTTTTTGAAAGTAGTGTGATATGCCTCTTTTGCACCTATATACAAAGGGTTTGACTTATATAAAAGTTCAATTTTAAACAAAACATATAAAGATGATGTTTTGAAATCATGGTTTTCAAACTCTTATTCCACGACAAGGAAATTGTCTAATTTCGACGGAAACTTTCCTCGAAAATAAGACTATTCCATCAGGCATTGATTATTTCCGAGGGAAGTTTCTGTCAGAAATTCAGTCGTATATATATGAGTCGAAGATAATGTTCGTCACAAATTTCGTCGTACCTATATAATCTGTGACGGACTTATCTCCGACGGATGTTCGTCGAGTATAAGATATTTACGACTGAATAAATACGACGAAATATTTTAGTCGAGTATAAAATTACTTTATTTCTCAATAAAAATTCCCTCGAAAATAGGCTATTTTTGACTGAAAACTAAATATATTGATAATTATTGAAATTTGGTTGTTTATTAAATCTGACGGAATTTCTATCGGAAATATCTTATTTCGTCGGAATTAACAGTTTTTTTATGAAATGCAGATTTTAAAAGTGCAGTTTCAAGATGTTTAAACCCATTTATGTACCTATAACCTGTTTTATCCCAATACAACCAGTAATATACATATGTATGTCACATTCAAATATTCAACGTATAGCGCTAAAAACAATAGCAACACATTAAGCAAAACGTAATCTACTAACTGATTGAATCAACATTACTAAGCTAACAATTACTAATATAAGCTAATGTTCCATAAATGATAAATAATATAATTTACAATACTTATACAGACATAATTAGACACTACAATATATATATATATATATATATATATATATATATATATATATATATATACAAATATTCTACAATAACATGAATACAAATAAACTATAAACTAGTAAAAGTATCATCATCGGGCGGAGGTGAACGACGCTGCTCTGGTGTATGGAAATCAGTGTCGTCCTACTGCTCGTCATCGCCAGTCCGCTCGCCATCGCCACCATGTTGATAGAATCAAAAATAAAAATCATTAGTCCATATATATGTGAAAATTAACAAGCTAGCTTTAATTGAATAAAACATAAACAATAAGAATAGTTGAGTAGGCGGGGGCGGATGAAAAGCCTCCTCCAAGAGGGAAATAACCATCCTGAGCATCTCGTCGTTGAAAACGTCGAACTGCTCCCGCGATAATCGCGTACTCTCTGCGGAGGCCCCTGCTATAATATCCTGAGCAGCCTGGTGAAGACGGGAACTACTAGGCAACTGCTGACACTGAAAGACCAGAGCGGTACACAACCTATCCAACATGGCCCCTATCAGCCTCTAGAAGATCTCTTCATCCAAGCCAGCGCCCGTATGAGATGGTTCGACATGTGCTCTCGGACGCTGGAACTGGCTGGAACCTATAAAAAGAAAAAAAATTTGATTATTAATAATAATTTATATAATGTGATTAATTCTGATAATTTCGTGAAAAATAAAAAATATTACCTCCATGAAGTGTATATGTGAGTATCCTTGGCGGACCCAACACTCGATATCTGGCGATACTGCTAGTAGAGGGATCCTGAGACGCGACCCATAGTCTTAGCTCCTCATCCCGATCTAATACAATATCAGGAAGGGGGTGGAAAAATCTAATGGCTCAAAACCCCTCCTAATAACCTCCAACTCAGTTATACGCTGGTCCCGAAGCCTCTGAAATCAGTCTTATAATTTATTTTGTATACATATGTTAATTATATCATTTTATTTACGATTGAATATTACTAAAAGCTAAATAGTAAGATGAGTTTTACCCGTATAGCTAAAGCTACCTGAGACAAAGCATGCTCGTCCTTAGGCATGTGGGCTCGATCCCAAAACTCTAAAATGGTGAGATCTCAGCCCAAGGTCCTCCTCAAGGCCTAATAAAAACATTCATAAAACAGGTATTAATTATTTGTGTGAAAACTTGATAACTAAACAACTAAATACAACGCACATACCATCTTTGCCTCTTCGAACGACTGAGAACCAGTGGTGTGTACTATCCGGAGCTGACCACGGTTATTCTTCGCCTGCTCAGACTTTTTCTTGAAGTCATCAGCATCTCAGTGCGCACACATAGCCTCCCAGGCTAAATCGGAGACTATGCTGGGCTGATGATCTCTGATGATGGTCCCTAGATGGTCCTCAACTGCCCAGGCTGCCCTCTATCGCATCTCATACATCCAGTCGGAGTAATTCTTAGCGATATGTGAAATAATCACATCGTCGCCAGCTGTCTGAGAGATGCTCGGGTTAAATCTATTATAAACCTATAACAAAAGTTTAAAAATTAGGAACAATTGATTTCATCATCCTAGTACAACTATGTAATAACTAATATAATATGCTTAACTTACGTGAAACTCCCGCAAGATAGTCTGCATAACGGTTGCATCGTACCACGCATACTGGCTAAACCGCAACCAACAGATGCGTCAAACAGATCGCGTGTAGGATGTGCTTAGCCACCGGGTCTAGTATACTACAAAAAATATAACAATATATGTTATATGAATTGTGTTTTGAAATAACTAACAAAAATATTAACAATATATTAACACTTACTGTCCAGAAGCGACATCCACTGGTACTATAAGTGGAACTGCCGGCGAACAACGAAAGATACCGAGGTTTGTCCCTCGGTGTCATCGATGAGGTGCATCTATAGTAATTGTATTTAACTGAGTCAATAAACATAAACTAATGCAGCCTGAGATATATTTAAATCCTAGTTCAGACAACTTACTAGCTTCTAAAGAAGAGCCTCCAACGTGGCTACCTTCTCCCGTACCGGTTCACCCACCACCTTGGCGACCTCCATCGCTATGTCTAACCATGAATATCCTACTGCAATAACCAAATTGGTAGATTATAAATATGTAAAGTTTAACAACATGTGGTATTTACTAATATGAATGCTCATTTTCAATTGCGTACGTCATCAAACCCATTAGAATTAACGTGTATATCATTCTTGGATTTGAGATCAGTTTCCTTATCCGCATCCTCAGTTTTGAGATCAGTTTCGTCATCGTTATCATCCACAACGACTACATAATCATTCACGACGACGTTTTCCTTGACATTCTCATCGTCAGGTACGTCAATGACATCAGTACTCATCACATCTTCAACATTTAACACTACGGCCAAAGGGTTGCAACCATCTTCTTGCAACTCCTCATCTATACAAAATATGTTCTCAGCATCAAATGAACGTGTTTTAGTTGTGACTACTGTGTATCAGGCTCTTCCAGTATTTACGACATTAGGAGCATAATACACTTAAGTCGCTTGACTTGCTAACACAAACATGTCATCAGAATGTAACACCGACTAGATATCTACGATTGAGATTCTATTACGATCAACTTTAACCCCTTTTTTCCGTATCAAACCAGCTATACTTAAATGCAACTACCTTTTTACCCCCATGATAATTGAGCACAACCACATCCTGTAAACGACCATAGTAATTGGACTCAGAATCTTGGTAGCAGTTTCCCAACACCACAACCCCAGAATTGACTGATGTGAGTTCATTCAAGTCATCGACCCTAAATCTGTACCCATTCACGATGCAACCGGGAAAAGAACTAACAACTTTTTAAGGTGTGACGCCCCCAAATCTGGTACTTCCATTTCCACAGGATTTTTTGTTCACTGTACAAACATCATCTATCTATCTACCCATAAATAAATGTAAACAATGCAATAGATAGAAATAAATAATAAATCTCTCCCCTTATGGGGTTACTGTTAGGTTTGTAATATTCAAGAACGCAATCAAATTGCAAAAAAATAAAGCGAAAACGTGTAAAAATCAGAGTTTTTTAAAAATTACAAACCATAAACCCGGATCACCCTTTATGCGCAATTATTAATTAAACGAAAAGATAAAGAATAAAATCATACCCTTGAAGATCCGAGCTTCCTCAGGTACAAGTTCACCTCCAATCCTTTTCGCGTTCAACTTGAATCCACCGGGTTTGGTTCCTTCCTTTGATCAACGTTAGCCACCCAAGTGTTTGGCCTCTAGAGGTGATCCACCAAGGAAGAAGAAGGATTCAAGAAGATGGGTATTTGGCTCAAACCCTAGTTTTCTATCTCTATAGAAAAAGGCGTACTCTCCCAACTATTGGAATTACGTATTCTAATAATACGTCAACCTCTCTCTCACCCATAATAAGACTCCTCTTATTTATAGATGTGGGCAACCCCTCCTTAACAATTAAAGAATTGGGTTTTATTTTAATTAATTAAACTCTTTTAATTAATTAGGCTCCTAATCTTATTAGGAATAATTAATTAATCCTTTTAATTAATTAAGCTCCCTAATCTTATTAGAGATAATTAATTAAACTCTTTTAATTAATTTGCCTCCTAATCCTATTAGGATATTTGAGAGTACTTTTATTAATTAATTCCCAAACTCCTTTAGGAATTAAATAATAGTAATAATAATAATAAGACTTCTCTTATTAATTTATATTTAATATTTCCAAAATATTAAATAATAAATATTAAGCTATTTAATTTATTCTATCATCATAGATTAAATTAAATAAACTTAACTTATTATTACGATTATGCCATTAACTTCTTAAATAATTATTCTTCCTTTTATGGTGTGACCCTTTAGGTTCTCCATATTAAACCGGTTGTGAATAAATCAATTAGAACAATTATAATCTTATTTAAATAAATATATTAAACTAATAATTTATTTAAATAAATAATATTTATTCTACAATAGGGATAAGCCTCCCTAGCGATCAACGACTTTCCAGATAATATAGACTTCAACATTAATCATAAAAGAACCTTTGAGTAAATAGTTACCGTACAATTCAATCCTTCCACCATACAATGTCCCAATTAAATATAAGACATGGAATTTCTGTCAAGTCTTATTTTATTTAATTATATGTATTTCGACTCTTAAATGCACAACTCCAAATAATGCAAATTAGAAACTCCTTTCTAATTTCATTCTGCCTTGGCCAAGGACTACTGAGTTATCATTTATCGAATCACATAGGACATTTCTCTTCTTTTACTAGAAGTGGTAGATTCTTTATTGATCATACATTATCTCCATGTACAACTTATTATACCCAAGCATACCCTTTGATATACCCTAAGGGTCTTAAGGAATAAGTCAAAGTATAACTCATCATACACAAGATACTATGATGATCTCAAGTCCAAGGATCACTTGTACTACTATCACTACAGGAATTCCTATTGACATGCAAGTAAAACTCCATTAGGTATTCCTTAGCGAGTCACGTTCAGTGAACTTATTCTCTAATAAGCACCTACATACTTGCTTTAGTGTCTCCACACAAATGATCATGAGATCAATCATCCTCATCCAATGAGCAAGCAACGTATGTACCAATCTATCCGGATTCACTAATCCCCAATTTAGTAATCCAACGATTGGGAACTATTTTAGTTTTAAGCTTTCTAAGAATTTAGATCTCATTAGAATGATCATCATCATTATTCTAAAAGCATTGCTTAAAACTATGGGTTTATCACATATTATAAAACAGCATCATGTAGATAATTAAAAGCCTTTAATAAATTAATACTTTTTATTAATAAATGAATAAGATTGTTACAAAGTATATGCTTTATCATCAAACATGATTGGCTTGTGTGCATACTACTTTCAATCTCCCACTTGCACTAAAGCCAATCGGCATGGTATCTCATACTCTTCTTCTCTAAGTGACGATTATCCTGCTGTTGGATAAGCTTCAGTATATGGATATGTAATGTTGTTCTTGAGATTCCACTATCTCTATAGTGATTTTCCATCTTTCAATGATTCTTATAATCAAATGAAAGTGCCACAACACATGTTTAGATCCAAGATGAGACTTAGGAACTATTTCCAGTTCTGTAATGAACTTTTCATCCAAATAATCAACTTGTAGCTTCATTTATAGCAATATACTTTGTCTTTATCACTAAACCAACAACTCTTTGTTGTTTGGAACCTTTCCAATTCACTGCACCACCGTTCAAGGTAACCCTTTACCTTAAAGTGGATTTTTTGTCGTCTTGGTCTGTCTGAAAAAAAAACTTGTGTCTGTTAAGCCCTCTAGTTTTAATTCAGACCCGCCATGAATTATATCACATCCTTAGTGCTGGTTAAGTACTTTAAGATGTTTTTCACTGTTTCACAGTGAACTTCTCCAGAATATGACTGATCAACATCAGGTCGCGTATATTTCATTGCATACATGATTGTCACTCATGCGATCTCTCTTTTAGGAGTCTATGGGGACTATTAAGAGAGATACACTCCAGGGCTCATCAACATGAGATATCTCTTGGAGTTTGCCATGCTAAACAACTTTAACATCAAATGAATATACGTTCATTGGGTTAAGTCGAGCTCTTCCCAAATCATTCATGGAGGAATGTTTAGACAAATTTATCTTTACTGATTCTAGTATTGGCATGTCATTCCGTATCCATAGTATATCAACATATAATACTAGGATTGTCACGACACTCCCACTGACCCTTTTGTACACACTAGGTTCATTCTTATTTTTGATAAAATCAAACTCTTTTGATTATCATATCAAAATGAATGTTCTATTTTTGAGAAGATTGCTTCAATCCATTTCTCTGAGTGTCTACAACTCTTACCTCATCGTATGTAACTGGATAATCATCTTCTATGATACGTACCTCATCATCATCATCCATGATGAATCCATACCTCCTAGGTATCTTCGGTACTATTCCAGATTTACGATTCGGTTGTGGTACAATAGGTCTATCTATAGGTTCCTCTTATTTGACTTGTAGTGTTTTGTGGTTCTTGAACTTTTCAAGATGTATTATCCTCTACTAGCCCTTTCAATGATAAACACCTTTATCTTAGAAGGCAGCATGTTTCGCAACAAACACCTTTTGCTAAGTAGGATTATAGAACATATGCCCTAAACTTACTTTAGGATGTCCCACAAATCTGTACTTGTCAAATTTTGTCCCAAGATTATCCTCTAAAACCGTTTCACATAAGTTGGACAACCCCTTATCTTAACATACTTAAGATTAGGAATCCACCCTGTCCATAACTTTTATGGAGTCTTGGGGCCGGATTTTGAGGTTACCTTTTTGTAGATATGCAGCCATTTCTAGGACATGACCCTAGAGGGATACTGGAATGTCGGTAAAATCATTATGGACCGTACCATGTCCAACAAGGTACGATTTTTCCTTTCAGATACACCAATCAATTATTGCATATCAGGAGGTGTCCATTGTGAGAAAACCATTTGAGATGATCTAAAAACTTATTGCACAAGTATTTATTCCTTGATCTAATCAAAGAATCTTAATACTTTGTCAATTTGTTTCACTTCTGAATTTTTTGAACCTTTCAAATAATTTACACTTGTATTTCAACAAATACATACATTCAACTCTTTGAATGATCATCTCCTTTTCTTATACTAGTTTGTTCAATTTGCAAAATATATTTTTCACGTAAGTCAAGTACACAAAATCCATTAAGTAATATTCCAGTTCTATACAAAACATTATTATTATAAATAGAACAACAATTGTTCTTAAATATAATACCAAAGATTTCATTGTCCAACAATAAAATAGAAATAATGTTTCCAACGAGAACTGGAATACAATAACAACTTATTGACTTAATAGACTTGCCCGTAGGCATTGCTAAACTATAAGTTCCTATGGCTAATGCAACAACCTTTGCTTCATTTCTCACACATAGGTTTACTTATATTTGTTTAGCTTTCTACTTCTATTTGGTCCCTTTATAAATCTATATTTATGATAACCAAAGTCGGTATCCAATACCCAAGTAGAACCTTGACTTAAAGAAAAATTTATTTTAAATCATGAACAAAATTATATTTGTAACCAAAACTTCACTAAGCTTCTTTGGTTAGCCTCTGCAAGATGCTTTTCGCAGTTTCTTTCCAGTGCCCAGGCTTATTACTGTGGAAGCAAACTCCTTTGCTATCCATATCAGTTTTGTTCTTATTATCCTTTGTTTACGCCTTTTTGTTTAACTTCTATGAATCGTTCTTCTTTTCAGAAGATCCTTTGGCCCCTACCAGTAAGACATGATTTTTCTTGGTTGGAAATTGACTCTCAATATTTTTCAACATGTTAAGCAAATCAGCGAGGCTGATCTTTAGCTTGTTCATATAAAAAAATTTCACAACAATTGTGAAAGGAGTCCGGGAGTGAGTGTAAGATCAAATCTTGGCTCAACTCTCCATCCATGACAAAACCAGTTGTCCTAATTGTTCAATCAAATTGATCATGTTATGGACTTTTATCTGTACTGTAGTGTCATCGGTCATTCTAGATCGGAAGTGCTCCTTAGATATATGATATCTATCAGTCCTACTTTCCTCACCATCAACTACTTAATGTGCAGGAATATAGTAGGAGCATCCATAGTTTCATGCTGATGCTAAAGCTCGTTACTCATGGATGCGAGCATGATGCATTGAGCCAACTGTGCATCATCTTGCCACTTTCTAAAAGTAGCAATCTCTTCCTCAGAGGCATTGTCTGCAACCATTGCAGGGATAGACGTATTAAGGACGTAAGATAGCTTTTCAGCCGTGAGAACTATTCTCAATTCCTTAACCAATCCGTTTAATTCGGTCCAATTAATTTAGCATCTAATATGCTACACAGTGATAGTAATTTAGACATTGTAAAATTCTGTAAATGAATTTGTAATTAACAACATTTTAACATACATTCTTTTATTAATTACCAAAATAATTTAGGTCTTGTTTTAAATTGGTATCTCCCACTATTTTCTTCAAACTATATTACCCTCACTTATATAGTTCGGTAAAATCCAATTAAAGATATGCTAGTGAGAATAAGGATCCCATTTTAAATGTATATAGCCTTGTGTGTGCACAACAAACTATATATAAATAAATAGGTAGACAACTCTTGTCAATTACATCAACTATGTAACTCCTTGTATTTTGCCTCTTAAATCATAATGGTCAAGTGTGTGCACATCCGAACTAAAATAATTTAAGTTAAGTCAGACCCAGCATTTTCATATAAGTGAAGAGAAAACTACAGCCCTTGTGTGTGCACAACAAAGTAGTAATGTTCAATTCCTTATAAACATCATATGTAATAAAAACAACATCTTAAATATTTAATACTCGCCTTGTGTGTGCACAACAAACTCATATTAAATATTCAATACTCTACTGTTTCTATCATGCTAAAAGGCGACGTTCGATATTCCAAATATCATTGAACGTTACAACTTAATATAAAATATTTGAGGGGTTTGCTATTAATTTGTCTCATCTTGTTTAGCGCGCATGCACACACATATATATATAAAATACGCGTCATATTAATAAACATGCGAAGCATGTTTGCATAATATATAATATATATATAGTATAAGCATGCACATATAGAATACTATATTCTACCTGGATTGATTATGGACTTTTATTCTAGTTTGGTTTACTAGAGCCACCAAGTGAACCAAAAGGTCAAACCCTAGGGGTGCAAGAATTAATATTTAAATATAACTATTACATTTAAACCCGGGCTCCATTACAAACGAGTCTTCACGCGCTCCTTGATCCTTGATCTCCAATTCTTCAAAATTAATTCTAACTATTCCTATTACAAAACTATTTAAAATAAATAGAAACCTTGATCAGCAGTCAAGGGGAAGTACATAGGAGGGAGATAGAATTTACATTAAGAAAAATTAGAGAAGACGAGGTACGCAGACCCCACTTAATAAAACCCATACATTCATGCATCCAGCTAAAATAAAATCCAATCGCATTGGTCAATAGTTCATAATCAATCCCATTTATTATCATACACATCACCATATGTATCAATAAATAACATTCATCTCATGAATAATAAACATTCAATATATATATTGATATCATTTAATGGGCAAATTTAGTTAGTACAAAATTTAATTTTGAATCAAAATAAACTCCTTTATTTTAATCCAAATTTAAATCAAAATAAAACTATTTTATTTTAATTTATCCAATTTTGAATAAAATAAACTATTTTATTTTAATCAAAATAAACTCCTTTATTTTAATTAATTATGGAATCCAATTCCATAAAAAAAACTTTTATAAAAGGAACCACGGATTATCTTTCCTATTCACAAATAAACTCCTTTATTTGGAATAATATGAAATCTTATTTTATATCTAAATAAACTCCTTTATTTAAGGAAAGACTGATTCTTTTTCCTATTCACAAATAAACTCTTTTATTTTGAATAATATGAAATCTTATTTTATATCTAAATAAACTCCTTTATTTAAGGAAAGATGGATTCACTTTCCTATTCACAAATAAACTCCTTTATTTTAGGAAACATGAAATCCAATTTCAACTCCAATTAGTTATCATGGAATCCAATTCCAACTCTAATTAGTGAGCATGAAATTCTAATTTTTAAATAAAATAAACTCTTCCTTTTAATATTAAAATAAACCTTTTATTTTAATAATAAAATTATTAAGAATATATATATATATATATATATATATATATATATATATATATATATATATATATATATATATCTATCTAATAAAATATAAATGATTTTGAATTTCCCGCTCACTCAATAAATCATCTGAGCCGTCTAAAGTTTGGGATAAATCCTACCGTTCATACATCTATCTAATAAAATACATCTATCTATCTAATAATCTAATAATAATTTAATAAAATACAAATGACTTTAATTTTTCAGCTCACTCAATAAATTATTTTGGTCGTTCAAAGTTTGAGATAAATCATATTGTCCATACAGTGCCGGAGGCACGGGACCCAGCTAGTATATATATATATATTACGGTATATACATAATATATATATTATAAGATAATACTGAATCTTGTAGAATCCGTACATGTGTCCCTTTTATTTCCAAGTGAATCAGGATATAACTATATACATATATGATTCTGAAGGATTCAAAAGGCAGCATGTTTTAGAATTCGCGTAAGAAACATTCTGGTGGAATGTTACAACAAAATTCAACGTGAAACTCCTACTTTATTTTTAAAAGGCGCGATTTCACGAGTATTTTTTTTTTTAATTTTATAAAGTAAAATTATGCCCAAAAAAAATTTGTTCAAAACACATATCAACATACATATTAAATCTGAACAATTAATAATTCGCATAAAGGTTTGGCTCTGATACCACTGTTAGGTTTGTAATATTAAAGAACGCAATCAAATTGCAAAAAAATAAAGCGGAAACGTGTAAAAATCAGAGTTTTTTAAAAATTACAAACCATAAACCCGTATCACCCTTTATGCGCAATTATTAATTAAATGAAAAGATAAAGAATAAAATCATACCCTTGAAGATCCGAGCTTTCTCAGGTACAAGTTCACCTCCAATCCTTTTCGCGTTCAACTTGAATCCACCGGGTTTGGTTCCTTCCTTTGATCAACGTTAGCCACCCAAGTGTTTGGCCTCTAGAGGTGATCCACCAAGGAAGAAGAAGGATTCAAGAAGATGGGTATTTGGCTCAAACCCTAGTTTTCTATCTCTATAGAAAAAGACGTACTCTCCCAACTATTGGAATTACGTATTCTAATAATACGTCAACCTCTCTCTCACCAATAATAAGACTCTTCTTATTTATAGATGTGGGCAACCCCTCCTTAACAATTAAGGAATTGGGTTTTATTTTAATTAATTAAACTCTTTTAATTAATTAGGCTCCTAATCTTATTAGAAATAATTAATTAACCTTTTAATTAATTAAGCTTCCTAATCTTATTAGAGATAATTAATTAAACTCTTTTAATTAATTTGCCTCCTAATCCTATTAGGATATTTGAGAGTACTTTTATTAATTAATTCCCAAACTCCTTTAGGAATTAAATAATAGTAATAAGACTCCTCTTATTAATTTATATTTAATATTTCCAAAATATTAAATAATAAATATTAAGCTATTTATTTAATTTATCACCATAGATTAAATTAAATATACTTAACTTATTATTACGATTATGCCATTAACTTCTTAAATAATTATTCTTTCTTTTATGGTGTGACCCTTTAGGTTCTCCATATTAAACCGGTTGTGAATAAATCAATTAGAACAATTTTAATCTTATTTAAATAAATAAATTAAACTAATAATTTATTTAAATAAATAATATTTATTCTACAATAGGGATAAGCCTCCCTAGCGATCAACGACTTTCCAGATAATATAGATTTCAACATTAATCATAAAAGAACCTTTGAGTAAATAGTTATCGTACAATTCAATCCTTCCACCATACAATGTCCCAATTAAATATAAGACATGGAATTTCTGTCAAGTCTTATTTTATTTAATTATATGTATTTCGATTCTTAAATGCACAACTCCAAATAATGCAAATTAGAAACTCCTTTCTAATTTCATTCTGCCTTGGCCAAGGACTACTGAGTTGTCATTTATCGAATCACATAGGACATTTCTCTTCTTTTACTAGAAGTGGTAGATTCTTTATTGATCATACATTATCTCCATGTACAACTTATTATACCCAAGCATACCCTTTGATATACCCTAAGGGTCTTAAAGAATAAGTCAAAGTATAACTCATCATACACAAGATACTATGATGATCTCAAGTCCAAGGATCACTTGTACTACTATCACTACAGGAATTCCTATTGACATGCAAGTAAAACTCCATTAGGTATTCCTTAGCGAGTTACGTTCAGTGAACTTATTCTCTAATAAGCACCTACATACTTGCTTTAGTGTCTCCACACAAATGATCATGAGATCAATCATCCTCATCCAATGAGCAAGCAACGTATGTACCAATCTATCCGGATTCACTAATCCCCAATTTAGTAATCCAACGATTGGGAACTATTTTAGTTTTAAGCTTTCTAAGAATTTAGATCTCATTAGAATGATCATCATCATTATTCTAAAAGCATTGCTTAAAACTATGGGTTTATCACATATTATAAAATAGCATCATGTAGATAATTAAAAGCCTTTAATAAATTAATACTTTTTATTAATAAATGAATAAGATTGTTACAAAGTATATGCTTTATCATCAAACATGATTGGCTTGTGTGCATACTACTTTCAGTTACATCAACTGAATAATAAGTAAATCTCATGTTACTCTAACCTTAAAACATCTGTGCGGAAAACATAAACAAATAAGTCTTAGTAACATCAATTCTAATTACATCACATAACCACATTAATTAAGCAGTCTTCATTACTTGCTAAGCTTGCCCTTGCCCTTACTAGTGGAAGGTTCGTCTGCTCTTTCGTTCTTAACTGCAATGTTATTATTATTCAAGAGTGAGCACGATTGCCCATAAGTATAACATTATAACAAATGAATAATAACATGCGAGAGAAATAATAACTTCTGATATAAAGCTCAACTTTTAAATCAAGAATGAATAACAAGAATCAAAAGAAATTCTGAGGGTCATAAGACCTTGAACTATATCCTAGGTTGTCAAGTGTTTTTACTTGAAACCTTTAACAGTCATAAGACTATGGACTCTTCTTCTCATACTTAGGGGGATCAATCCTTAGTACCATACTGTACACAATATCTTAACGCTAAAGTGTAAATAATCCCCTATACAGGGTTGTTCATCTCAGTTTTGACATTCGAGTCCGCACCAAAGGAAGTTTGGTTTGGATAATTCATCAAGGGGTTCTGAAATTTAGAACGCTCATCAACTATGGACTAGTCGAATCAATAAGGGTTCGCTAGTCTAACAAGGTTTAACAATAACAGATAATTTAACTTGGATAAAATCTCAAAATTATACAATAATTATTGTATAACAACATCATGCTTGAAGATTAATAAACTTTAATATACAAGACAGGCTTGATCAATAATAATGAGAATTTGTTCAATATCAAAAGATGAATTAATCAACTTATATAACGATAACAAGTAGGGTTAGGAAACTTGCTCAACGAAAGTTTAGGGTAAGAAACTTGCTCAATGTAACAAGATAAGGTTTAGAAACTTGCCTCGTGCGTAGATTACACTTAAACAAACTCGTTCTTTGATTAAATCCTACATATCAATTATGTTCACAATACCAGTCAATAATAACGTACTAAGCATCATAAGTTATTCTTTGTCTAAACTCGACTTCATGACCACACTTAGTCAATTATTATACTTAGTGTAAAATTAAGATTTCATGAAAAATAAACTAATTATGCATTCGATCATTCAATCCACACGTAATTGTGTTATGGACATGTTAAGAATTTATTTTAACATCTCATTATAGGTCTAACAAGTCTTTATAATCATTAGACTAAGTTGCTATCACATTTCCATACTTGAACATTAAAAATTTGCATTTTCTGGACAATCTGCTAAGTGGCGCTGCGGCGCGGTGGCGTTGCGGCACGGGAAAAGAACTAGGAGTTGGCGCCGCGGCGCGAGCCTCCAGTTCCAGTTTCTGTAATTCGCGAAAATTACAGAACACGACTAAAAATTTCCAAGCAACTTAATTTTACATGAATTTAGACATACCCACATGCTAGAATTCATAAATAATCAATACTTAACATCTATGGAGTGATTTTCACCCATTAAAACACATAATCACAGAATTAAAGCATGCAAATTGGACTGTTCTTGATGTTCTTAAAGTTCTTGTACAAAAACATGGATTTTAATGCTACGGATTCGTTATAAAGCCAAATCCAACCATTAAAGTTTCATTTTGTTCATTTTAACATGCATAATCATATCAATGTGTGAATTTTACAAAATAAATTATATTTGACATATAAAAATCACGTATAAGGCCATATGGCCATATCACGTACTTTGTAAATTTTTGAAATAACAAGCCATAATCATACGTTGTAATCTTATGAAATTGATGATATGAAAACACAATATATATATACACATACATACATATATATATATATATATATATATATATATATATATATATATATATATATATATATATATAACATTCCATACAACTCGAATTATTACATATATTCTCATAACAACAAAATTTCCCAATTTCTGAGAATTACAGAATGAATAAAACCATATTCATGAAAACTTTAAAAGACTTAAAATATATAAATTGGGTTGAAGAGATTTCCCAAGCGTAGATTAGATAAATTGACAATTCTCTCTACTTCAATCACAGAGTTTCTCCCAATCTCTCTCAAAATTTTCTCAACTCTCTCTGTATCTCTCTCTGCTTAATATTAGACTTAAATAAAATGAAAGAAAAAGAAAGGAAGACGTATATAATATAAAAATCAACTGGCGCGTTGGTGGTTAGTTACCCAGTCATGGGTAACTGCCCTCAACTTCCCATAGTGCCATGTTTGGCTAGATAGAATAGGTTTTAAAAATCATTTAATTTAATAAAACTTTATTATATAGTTTTAAATAATGTCACACTCCTTATAAAATAAATCTAATATCTTATTTAATTTACTTTAAATAAAATATAATAATTTCTCGTTAATTCACATAGTCACATAATTAAATTTTTCATTAATAAAAATATTAAATTATTAAATCTCTAATTAATAATTAAATTAATTAAAATAACAATAGGCTTATTAAATCTTTCTTTTAATTCAATAAGCTCACATAATCGCATGCTTCGAATAATAAAAATTCTCCACATTAATTTAATAAATATAACAATGTAATTAAATTAATCTACCACAACTTCATCAATTAATTATTTAATCTAATAATTAACTCATCGAAAAATATTTATTCAATCCAATAAATATTAAAATTAATTTACAAAATTACGGTTGTCACATCTTTCCCCTCTTAAAAGGATTCTGTCCCCAAAATCATAACTCAATAATTCGTCCCGTTACATAAGGTCCTTGGATGACATCTATAAAATGCTTAGAAATGTTCTCCGCTTCAACCTTTTTCTTAAACCATTGTTGGAAATTAGCATTAGTGAATGTTTCCAACTCTGCTGCAGTAAAAGTTGGGTTAGAAGCATACGCTTCCTCTTCGAATGAACTGCGAAAATAGTAAAATATCTTTAACATATATAGATGACTACACTTATAAATTGCACTAAAATATTAATAGATGACTACACTTATGAATCCCATAGAATTGGTTGTTTCACAATATTTTTAATCAATTCCCCGTGATGAGTCCATACAAAATACCCATCCACAAATCCACGGGAAAATAAGTCGAATTTAATCTCGTCGACTTTCTTCCAAATCAGATTTTTACACTTAACACACGGGCATCGCATCTTCCCGTTCGGATCATCAACATGTTCTATTATTTTTGTAGACATTTGAAATTTTCTGCACACCTGTTATTGACAATGTAGGAGGGTAGATTCGTATTTTGGAGATAACCCAGGAAGACAGTTCACATCCATTTCGGATACTACCGGAAGCTCAGTTTCAAAGCCCCAGAACACACACCGGGAACATCATTTCCAACCCCGGAACACACACTTGAAGGATCATTTCAAACCTTAGAGATAACCCCGAGTTTCGTCCTTGGCGATAACACCAAGGAATGCTGATGCAGTTCAGACGATAACTCCAAAAATGCTTGTTTTAAATGCATGCGATCAGCTTCAATCTCAGACCTCCTGCTGAGGCACTCATACCTCAAACTAACACCGGGCAGACATGCACTCTCACAGATGACCTTACAACATTCAAACACTTGCAGCAATCCAATCTCAGATGTAACCCTGAGCAACGTCTGCTTTCAACTCAAACCGGTGATAACCCCGTGAGGAGTTAAACGTCATCTTGCCACCTCAACACCTGCGCATCATCTCAACACTTCATACATATATACAACAATGTCCTATAAGAACCAAAGAGTTCCAATCCCGAGTGACTATTATGCGTGGCAGCACACCGGATAAAATTTGAAGCTTGAAGACCATGGGCATGGTCCCCTCTTCTTGACTTTGTACAACCTCTAATCCATGTCATTGCGTAACTTTCGACATAAGCGGTCCGAAGAAGGTCTTATATACCTCGTTCGGATGCTCGGATTGAAGTTCTGCAAGTTCGAACAGATATTACAGTGCACGAGTGCAAGTACTTAGAGACAATGGGACCCGAAGAACCCGGGGCACCCCGGGCAGCCGCAGGTGTATCTGCGACAGCCACATGTGCATCTACAGCTGCCGCAGATACACCTGCGGCTCCCCTCTCTATAAATAGAGGGCTTGGGGTGGCCATTTGAGAAAAAAAGGATAGGAAACCCTGTCTAATTTGCTCTGTACACACACCATATTGAGTGTTTCCTCATTTTAAAGATCTGTTAGCTCACATATAGCTATATTTTTATCCGGCGGAAGCTGGGTGTTTATCTATATAGAGTCATAGAAGCCTGCATTGGCAGCCCACTGTAAGCATTCTCATACTCTATAAAGCCTTTTTCTTCATTTTTGCACACAATATTCTACACATTGAGAGTCGTGTTGTGTGCGTATGCTCGGACTTCGGTCCGTGGTTTTCATTTTTGTCTATATATATACTTATATATGTATATATTTATATATGGACTAACATTATCGAGTTATGCCTCGATTAAGCCTAGACATTGCGTAACTTTCAACATAAACGGTCCGAAAGAAGGTCTTATATACCTCGTTCGGATGCTCGGATTGAAGTTCTGCAAGTTCGAGCAGATATTACAGTGCACGAGTGCATGTACTTAGAGATGATGGGACCCGAAGAACCCGGGGCACCCCGGGCAGCCGCCGGTGTATCTGCGGCAGCCACAGGTGCATCTGCAGCTGCTGCAGGTACACCTGCGGCTCCCCCCTCTATAAATAGAGGGCTTGGGGTGGCCATTTGAGAAAAAAAAAGGTGATGAAGTCCTGTCCAATTTGCTCTGTACACACACCATATTGAGTGTTTCCTCATTTTAAAGATCTGTTAGCTCACATATAGCTATATTTTTATTCGGCGGAAGCTGAGTGTTTATCTATATAGAGTCATAGAAGCCTGCATTGGCAGCCCACTGTAAGCATTCTCATACTCTATAAAGCCTTTCTCTTTATTCTTGCACACACTATTCTACACATTGATAGTCGTGTTGTGTGCGTATGCCCGGACTTCGGTCCGTGGTTTTCATTTTTGTCTATATATATACTTATATATGTATATATTTATATATGGACTAAAATTATCGAGTTATGCCTCGATTAAGCCTAGACATTGCGTAACTTTCAACATAAACGGTCCGAAGAAGGTCTTATATACCTCGTTCGGATGCTCGGATTGAAGTTCTACAAGTTCGAGCAGATATTACAGTGCACGAGTGCATGTACTTAGAGATGATGGGACCCGAAGAACCCGGGGCACCCCGGGCAGCCGCCGGTGTATCTGCGGCAGCCACAGGTGCATCTGCAGCTGCTGCAGGTACACCTGCGGCTCCCCCCTCTATAAATAGAGGGCTTGGGGTGGCCATTTGAGAAAAAAAAAGGTGAGGAAGCCCTGTCCAATTTGCTCTGTACACACACCATATTGAGTGTTTCCTCATTTTAAAGATCTGTTAGCTCACATATAGCTATATTTTTATTCGGCGGAAGTTGAGTGTTTATCTATATAGAGTCATAGAAGCCTGCATTGGCAGTCCACTGTAAGCATTCTCATACTCTATAAAGCCTTTCTCTTCATTCTTGTACACACTATTCTACACATTGATAGTCGTGTTGTGTGCGTATGCCCGGACTTCGATCCGTGGTTTTCATTTTTGTCTATATATATACTTATATATGTATATATTTATATATGGACTAACATTATCGAGTTATGCCTCGATTAAGCTTAGACTTATGTCTGGAGCGTTTACTTGCTTATATATATATATATAAGCAATAAACGCACCGTATGTAAAATTCAGGTTCATCAGATATGTTTGACAACTTTATATATATATTTCTGTCAGGCCTGGAGTTTACTTCGAGGCCTTTTATTGCTTTATTTACATTTAGTCCCGGTCACCTAGAGTTTACTTCGTGGCGGTTAATCTTCATTTACTGCTTTATTTACTTTTTTGACCCCCCATGGAGTCGCTTCGTGGTGGTTGATCATGTCCATATATATATATATATATATATATATATATATATATATATATATATATATATATATATATATATATATTTACCGCCTTTATATATTTACATTTCTGATCCCCCATGAAGTCACTTCGTGGTGGTTGATCATGTCTATATATATATATATATTTACAGCTTTTATATATATAACTGCTTACTGCTTTTCGTACAAACTACGGTATCATGTGAGCCTAGGAATCATGTGATCACAGATTCAGACTACTGAATCTAGATTTGGTTCCCATGATGGACATTTTTCAGCTGTAAACAGCTTGTATATTATTTACAGTGTCTGAATTTCCTTGGATGGCTATCATGCCCATAAGGAGTTTGGCATTGCTGTATATTATTTTCTCGAAGATGCCTCGCATCTCGAAAATAAAAGCAAACAAGCCGAACATTTTAATAATAAAATGGAAGTTTGAAAAGGTCTTAATTCCTATTGAGCACAGGGTTTAAAAAACCTTTTTTACAAAACTTCGTTGCTATATCTTGCTTAAAACTGAATTTTTCTATAAATTCAAACCCTTTGTATATAGGTGCAAACGAGGCCTTCTACTACTTTCAAATAATTGCACATTGACCCACACACACACACACACACACTCATATAACAGTTTCTTAAAAAGTAGCGGTCACCGTGGCAACACGGATGTCGGGGGGTGCCTAACACCTTCCCTCCGTATAATAGAGCCACCGAACCCAAATGAATCTTGGTTTCACAGACCCGTTTAGCAGTGTCACATCACTAGGTCAATGTGTAAACTTTTTTCGGTTGCGTTGGTGCAACCAGTTAAAAACACCAACTGGCGACTGTTAAAGTCAAATCGTCGACATTACACATGTCGGACCTTTTTCACTTGTTTTTTCAAACAAATCTCACATTAACATGAGAACACCAAAGAAAAAGTAACGAAAAAGGACAACTAAAAATCCCAACGTCGACAGTTTTGTTCTAGAAATCTGACACCCCATCACGATAAGCTGAGAATAATCCCCTCTCATCACTGGGTATCCTACGATACATCCAACTCCGGTCGGTTGACATTTTTCACTACACGGAAGACGCATTCAGTACAGGGATATTCATGTATGAATTAGATTCACTACAAAAAAGGTCTATCTACGACTAAGAATATCAGCGACCGGATATCTGGTCACTGATAATAGTATTAACGAACAGGATTAATTCTAGTCGCTAGTTGATATCAGCGACCGCATTCGATAGCTGATCGATCGCTGATATGAATTTTCCCCCCAGAAATTTGGTGCGAAACCCTGACGCATTTTTTTATTGCGACCAATCTTTATCAACGACCGCAGGCAGTAGCTGAAAGCGTCCACGTCATAAAAAATCACCGACCGCATGCGATTGCTGAAAGCGGTCGCTGATTCTCTTAAACAGATTCAGGCTCAGGCGTTCGTTTGATTCAGCAGAAAGAAAAAAAAGAAGAGGGCGACAGAAGAGGGAGAAGAGGGAGAAGGGGGAGAAGAGAAGAGAAGAGCAGCCAATCTTCTTCAAATCAGCAGAAAGGCTCATCGTTCGCTTGATTCATAGCATCAATCTTCTTCAAATCAGTTTAATTTTAGAGGTAAGAAATTTATAGCTTCTTATTGAAATTTGGAATATGTACATGTGTTTTTAGTATTCATTTCGTGACTAATTTATAATACAATACCTGGAAATTGATTCAACGATGCATAAACACCTTCGATTGTTTTTGTCATTTCTAGCAGAGTTGAACTTGAAAGTGTATTACATATTGTTGTAAAGGTCCATTGAATTTTATTACTTTTCTCATTTGCAATTCTAGTCTGTCTCGTTATCCTATTTTTTGTTTTGTTTTTTTCCTTTCTAAAATCTCAGAATAGGGGAGGTCACCCATTTAGTAGAAATATAATATGAACACATTTACACATTCTCATTTTTGGATAACATTATGATATTTAAAATGCATTACAGTTGAGTCTGATTATTATTAAGCTTGAGCTGGAGTGTCTATATGATGATTAAGTAAATGCTTAGTAGGAGTTGTCTGTATATGAGCCAAATAGACCATCAAGCTTAGCAAACCTATTTCGTTAGAAGCAAGAAAGAATTCACCTATAAAAACCCATCTTAGTCTTCAGAGTTCTGATTTGAGAAATCAAGTGTCCTGTTCTCCATATCAAAATTCATAGACAAATCTCTATTTGTCTAAATCATGATCTAATAGCTGAGTTGGAGCTGGAGATCTAAACGGAAGAAATTAAAGTATTAAGTAATTTCAACTACATTAAGAGGTATTATTATCATTTTGATAAATTTTACAGTGGTTGAGTTTTATGTGAAGGAATTGTGATAATTGGTGATTGTAATTTGATAATATAATTGTGAGAGATTTCTAAAAAGAAATCTAGGATTAGATATGATAATCAAGCTGTGAAATTTTAAAAATTTCATTATGTATGCCATTTGTTTGTTAAAAGACACAAATGAAAAGTATGTTATCAATTTGATAATTTGAGAAATATAGTGTTTGTTGATAGTAATTGATTGTGTAAAATCAAAAGGTATGAAAGGCATGCTAAAAGAATACAAATAACCATTTTCAAAGATCTGTAGAACAGAGGTCAGTTCTGGGCTGAAGTCAAAGAATACAAATGTCCATTTTCGAAGAATACAAATGTATATGGGTCTGAATTTTTTATTGCTTTAATTTGCATTCAATCGTTATTATTTTGGTCTTATTGTATTGGAAATTTGTATATTTCTCTTGGTTTGTGTCTTGGGTGCCAAGAAATGTCCATATATGCATGCCGTCGTGAATGTGGCTAGTCTATATTGTAGGGGAGACTCTAGCGAATTTTTTTTAAGTATTATAAGTATAAGTTTGAAAAATGTTCATAAAAATTATAAGTTTATAGTTGAATGTCGCTAGTCTATATTGTAGTTGAAGTTTGTAGAGCCTATTAAGGGGCTGTTGGAGCTGATGGGTTGGGCTTGGGTAAGCTATTGGGGGGCTGTTAAGCAAAAATAGGCAGTGCTAGGGAACTGTTAGTGCAACAGAGAAGATAACTATACACACTTGGTCAATAAAGAGACTGTTTTGGCTATAACAGAAAAACAAGGGTATTTAACACTTATGTATACAAGAATAAAGCTAAAAAATGTTATAGAAGCTATAAATTTTGCTGGCAAATTGTGACTATCCCAAAACATAAAAGATTATAGAAAGGGACCGTGAGGGGTATAATCTTAAAACGTGTTAGCCGAGGCCTTAGATGGACTCTTCAATTCTTGCCGTGAAGCCTTAGATGGTGGTAGTTTTCTTAAGAAGAAACATTTCAATGCATCTGAATACCAACCAAATATGTATTACTAATATAAAGCTAGCATGAATGAAATACCTTATGTATTCACTTACGATTAAAAATAAAAACAAATTTAAAACAAATTAAAATAAAATAACATGATATGATATAATATAATATAACTATTAAACTAAGTAGTATTTACTTAGTTTCTCATACTAAGTAAAGTTTCACATTTAAAGTTTCATTTAAAGTTTCTCATACCTTACGTATTCATATGGTTACAAGTATTCTCAAGTCATATGCTTACAAGTATGCTGAAATGTTAATCATATGCTTACAAGTATGCTCAAGTCATATGGTTACAAGTATGCTCAAGTCATATGATTAATAAGCTCATGTTGTCTGTAATAGGTACCATGGAATCATAGACCTCTATTCAGCCCGTAGTTGGATGGCACGACGAAAGTCAAGTGCCCAGATAGGTGCTACAGCTAAATTTAGAGCTGGTTTCCAATTGTTTTTGGTGTATGCTTATAGTCACCCAAAATGTATGAATGGTAAGTCGCAGATACGATGTCCATGTTTGAAGTGTAAGAATGTAAATTATATGGACAGAGACATGGTAAACTATCATTTACTTGTTTCTGGGTTCATGAAAAATTACGAAGAAAGCTGGTGGGCACATGGGCAGAGAAGAGATGGTGGCATCACAGAAGTACACAATTCGGGCTGTAGTACTCATCGTATGAATGAAATGGTTCATGATATTGCAGGGCCAGATTTTGATTGGGAACAAGGCAAAGAACAACCTATGAATTCTGATGCCAAAGACTTCTTTAAGTTGTTAGATGAGGGTAGCGAGCCATCGTGGCACGGTTCCACCAAACACACTACATTGTCTGCAGTGGTGACATTTGTGAGATCCTAGATTTTACGAATAAAGATTTAATTTTCTCAATTTTTTTTTGAATATTATGGTGTGAATTTGAGATAATATTATAGTTGTGGGTAGTATTTATAAATTCTGCAAAGTATGCAAGTTGTTATAAAATATTTATTTGGTCGGGGAATATTCTTTTTATCGGAGAATATTCGTACGACGACATAATCATTAGTGGACCCCACAACAGAAGTACTATTGTCTTAGTTAGAAAACGACAAAAATATTTTATGAAAATAATGGCGGATGTTTTACCGTTAAAACTGTTGAACTACTCGGTAGTAAAAGTACAATAATACACGTGGTTGCATAGTAGCACACGGTATTGATTATTGATGCTTACGTATCAGTCACTCAGTTATACTCAATTATTGCTACAATAATTGTTGCATCATATTTCTCATATTATTTATTCGATTATTGTCATAGTATCATCTGCGTTATATGATATATTATTAAATCAATAATTGAGACGACAAAGTTATTCATATTATTAAATTACAATATTTACAATGTCTAGAAGTTCTGTCAAGGAGAGGTTTGGTCACCTAATTGCGCGCCAATAGGGAGAAATCCTTATTAGAAAGCCCCCTCTTTCCTGGGAACGTTCTGGTTGTTAAATATTGTGAGTTATGATATTAATGATGAATAAGTTTGTGTTGATTAAAGATGAATTTGATAGTTCCATTGTGTTGGGATTATTGGTGTTAGTTGAAATCGACATCTATTCCGATGATAATTGATGTCTGGAGGTTATATTGATAAACCGGGTAATTAATCGGGTAAATGAGCAATTAATTTCTACTAATTCACATGCTAATATAACTATTTGTTCACATGTGTGTACTATTGAATCACATTCTTATACTATTAGGGGAGTTGGTGCAAGATTGATGATACTTACATGACTAAGTTAGAAATGGAGGTATAGATGGAGGTACTATACTGTAATTAATTTCTTCACATGTTTAGAACTATTGAGTCACACGATTTACTATTGATTCACATGATTTACTATTAGGGGAGGTGGTGTAAGTTTGATAATACTTGGATTACTGAATTAAAAATGAAAGAAAAGTTGGAGGTATTGTACTATAATTTTTTGAGCCCCAAAACGTGCAATTATCGAAACTATATTTTCCTATAAATAGAAGCTCATTCTTCCTTCATTTCTCACCAATTCACTAAAGCTTTAGAGCCATTATTATAGAGAGAAATTATTAAGAGAAAGAACAAGAGAAGTCTGCTCCTTCACTATTCCAGTATCCAAACTTCTTTTGAGGTAAGGGATATTATTTGTTGTACCTGTAAGGGGTATTATACTTTCGTATTCATGAAGAGAATTATTTTCTTTCAATACTCGTAAGAGTTGTTATTCCATTCTTCATTATTATGTTGGAATAACCTGTATATGCGAAGTACTGCATACATGGTGATATTCTTCTGTTATTCCATTCCTTATTATTATGTTGGAATAACCTGTATATGCAAAGTACCACATATATGGTGAATTTCTTCTATTATTCCGTTCTTTTTTATTCTGTTAGAATAACCTGTTTATGCGAAGTACCGCATACATTGTGAAATTCTGTTGTTATTTCATTCTTTATCATTCTGTTAGAATATCCTGTCTGGGCATTTTACGCCAGACCTGGTTCCATTATTTATTATTCCACATTTATTATTCTGTTGGAATATCCTGTCTGTACATTTACGCCGGACCTGATTCCATTATTTATTATTCCGCATTTATTATTCTGTCGGAATATCATATCTGTGCGTTTACGCCTGACCTGGTTCCATTATTTATTATTCTGTTGGGAATAACCTATCTGTGAGGTCTCTATCGCATGTATGGTGAATCCTTCTGTTATTCCATTCTTTATTATTCTGTTAGAATAACCTGTCTATGTGGATTACCACATGCATGGTGAATGATCCTTTATATTCATTCCTTATTAAATTGTGGAAATGATATGGTTATGTTGATTATGATGAGAGTCATAATAAAAGCTTTGGACTGATAAAAATCATGAGTATATGAAGTATTAGTAAGTGTTATGATGAGTTATGTTGGTTATTATGTGAAAACATGAAAGTTTCTTAGAAATCACAAAGGGTTGAAAATCAGATTTTGGTGAAAATGGAACATGAAATTCAATTGACCATATCTCCTATTATATTTTGAATTTTTGAGTGTGGTCAAGTTCTAGAGTTAGATCTATGAGTTTTGTAGCATCTCCAAGTGGAATCACTGGAAAAGGTGTTGTAAATTTTCGTGTGGACTGATTTTAGCAAAGGAGTCAAAAGCTAGAAATTACCGAAATGCTAATGTCCAAATTTTAGATGGGTTGTTTCGGCCACTTAGTTTGTGAGAAAAATTCTGGCATTTTGGAACATGAAAGTATATGGTATAAAAAACCTCCTATCCAAATATGAGCTCATTCCGACTTAAAATGAACAAGTTATGACCATTTCAATATTTAGGTTTTTCTGACGAAAAATCAGAAAAATGCTATAACCAGAGTTCTATAACTCCAATGACCATAAAATTTAAACTAGAAGCTCACGTTAATATGTGTAAGACTCTGCCAAGATTTGGGAATTTTTGGAGTTAAACTTGAGGTAGCTAATTTCTTAAGGAATTAATTGGAAATTGATTTTTTGAAAAATAGTAAATGAATTTTAAAAATTTCGAGAAAAATATATGTTCTTTATGGGACAATATTTTACTAAATCCCAAAAAAGAAATATTTTTGGGACTAATTTGGTATTTTTCATGAAAATGGTTTAGTTACGAACATATGAGTTAAATATGTTATGTGAAGTAACAAAGTTGAAAAATAGGATTTTATGGCTTGGAAATCCTATATAAGGTATATGTAGATTGTTGATAAGGGATTTGATCATTGGTGATGAAATCTTATGAGTATGGCATTTTTGAATGATTAAATGCATTATTTGAAAAAGTGTAAACAATTGAAATAAATTGTTTATAAGTTTAAGATGTGATTAAAATATTGTTATAATATTAACAATATTAGATTATGAGCTATTTAAGTGATGGATAATATTTGGATAAAATTAAAGTCTTTAATATTTATTCTTGGTTTAGTTTGATTAATGCTTATATCATTGTCATCATCCTCATGCTTATATGGTGATGAAAGTTATCTTTGGCCTACGTGCGAAGATGGACCGTTGTTTATTGAATTATATATATTTGGCTTACGTGCAAAGATGAATTATTAATTACTGGTTTTATTGTTATATATCTTTGGCTTACGTACAGTGATGGACTTGGTATGATTATGACCAGGGATTATTCGGTATAATCATGACCATTGATGATTTAATGAATATCCTTGGCCCGTAGTGCAGGGATGATTCGATGATGTGGTTTATTTATTAAGCTGAGTCTCAGCGATAAAAATCGATGAAAACTTTTTAAATCATAAAAGATAGTAGATTTTATTCTGTACTTGACTCTTTTAATGGATTGCTTGTTCCGTTGCAGTTAAACTTGATGTCTATTGTATTTTATCATTTTAACATTGTTGAAGACTAATGATAATTTATTCTGCATTATCTTAGTCATAATATTTCTTACTGGGCTAGTTGTGCTCACCCTTCCTTTCACTGTTCTCTTCAGGAAATGAGAATATAGCTGGGCCGAGTCGGGGAACAGAGTAACGGTCCAGAAGATAGCATTAGTAGTCCTCACTATTCTGTTAAATAGTGTCACAATAAATATATTGAGGACTCCTTTGAGTGTGGATATTGTCTAGATGACAATATTCCTATTAAAACTCACAGTATATGTTTATCGTATTTTACACGACAGTTGGATAATTAAGTTTTTATTTGTATTTTGTACCATGTATTTGGCGACTCAAGATGGGTGATGTATACCTGTTTTGGGGGTGTCACAACATTACTTAACATCAAGGCTGATCACAACATGAGCCATGAGTGTTTTGAGTCACTCTTGAAGGCCATTAAGAGTATGTTGCCCGACGGTGAGAAATTACCTGGTAACTATTACTTTTGTAAGAAAATGGTGAAAAAGTTGGGTCATGGATACCAAAAGATCGATGCATGTTCCAATGATTGCATGTTGTTTTATAAGGAAAATGAACAGATGACAAGGTGCACATTTTGTAGTCATGATCGGTTTAGGCCTAATAAAGAGGGTGTGACTACAAAAAAAATCAAGTATACTGTTTAAGATTCTAAGGTATTTTCCAATAACACATCGGCTAAAATGATTGTACATGTCTTCAAGAATAGCTGAACATATGAGTTGGCATGCGAAATCTCCAGCTAAAGATGGAGAACTAAATCATTCCGCAGATGGGCAGGCTTGGAAAGATTTCAACTTAGCACATCCTGGGTTTGCATTGGAACCTAGAAATGTGAGGCTTGGATTGTCCACCGATGGTTTCAATCCGTTTGGCCACTCAGCTATTCCGTACTCATGTTGGCCTATGATTGTTACTCCGTACAACTTACCTCCTTGGATGTGTTTGAAACAACTATACTTGTTTCTTTCACTCGTGGTTCCTGGTCCTAAGAGTCCTGGAAAGAACTTAGATGTTTACTTGAGACCTTTTATAGACGAGTTGAAGGTATTATGGGAGTTGAAGGTATCAAACCGCATGCAAGGTACACATTGTCCAAAAAGCAAGTTGAAGATGTGTGCACATGGGTTAAGTCTCTAAAACTACCAGATGGATATGCGTCAAACATTGCAAGGTGTGTTACGGGTGGGAAATTGCAAGGGATGAAGAGTCGTGACTGTCATGTGTTCATGGAGAGACTCATGCCTATAGCATTTTGGGATCAGCTTGATAAACCAATATGGGATGCTTTGACAGATCTTAGTCTTTTTTTCAAAGACTTATGTTCAAAATCATTAAATGAGAAGGACATGTCTGTACTTGAGAAGAACATCATAGAGATCACGTGTAAAGTAGAAAAAATATTCCCACCTGGTGTTTTTGACTCCATGGAGCATTTGTAAATCCATCTTCCCTATGAAGCTCGTGTTGGGGGTCCAGTTCAAGATAGATGGATGTACCCTTTTGAGAGGGTGATGGGAAACCTTAAGAGGAAGGTGAAGAATAGAGCTTATGTTGAGGGGTCGATATGTGAGGCATACAGTTTCGATGAGATATCTATGTTTGTCTAAGATTATTTTCCGGACGAAGTCTTGACAAAGGCCAATCGAGTATCGAGACACGATGATGGGGGAAATGTTGAACTAAATGGTCGGCTCTCTGTATTTGGTCTATCGGGTCGCGCTTTTAGAAAAGGGAAGCATATATTCCTCTCTGAGCAAGAATTACATGCCGCACATACTTACATTCTTCTCAATTGCGAAGAGATTGACGAATTTGTGAGGTACACATATAGACATGATAATTTATCTTGTAAGTTGAAAATTTATTCCAATATGTTAATATTCATAACATGGTATAGATTGTACGATAACGAGTTAAAAGTGAAGCATCCCGGCATAACTGATAAAGATATTCAAATCAATCGTGATAAAATAATTTCACTTTGGCTAAAGGACAAAGTAAGTTCAATTTCTTACTCCATATATATATATATAGATATTCAAATTAACTATGACTTCATTTAATAAGATGGAGTTTTTGTAGGTTTTGACTGAGGGTTCAACGATTTCGGCTAATGTACAAGTCCTAGCTATGGGACCAGACAGGGACCAAGTCAGCAGCAATGGTTACAAAATAAATGGTTGTGAATTTCATACAAAGGCATATGGGCGCGGTAAAAGAACAACGAACTATGGAGTGTGTGTCTGAAAGTATTATGCATACAAGCCAATCATGTATGATGATAAAGCATATACTGTGTAATCAATCTTATTTATTTATTAATAAAAGAATTATTTATTAAAGGCATTTATTATCAACATGGTGCTGTTTTAATAATATGTGATAAATCCATAGTTTTAAGCAATGCTTTTAGAATCATGATGAGATCATGCTAATGAGATCTAAATTCTTAGATAGCTTAAAACTAAAATGTTCCCAATCAATGGATTACTAAAAAGGGGATTAGTGAATCCGGATAGATTGGTACGTACGTTGCTTGCTCGTTGGATGAGGATGATTGATCTCATGATCATTTGTGTGGAGACACTAAAGCAAGTATGTAGGTGCTTATTAGAGAATAAGTTCACTGAACGTGACTCGCTAAGGAATACCTAATGGAGTTTTACATGCCTGTCAATAGGAATTCCTGTAGTGATAGTAGTAAAAATGATCCTTAGACTTGAGATCATCATAGTATCTTATATATAATTAATTACACTTTGACTTATTCCTTAAGACTCTTAGAGTATATCAAAGGGTATGCTTGGGTGTAATAAGTTATATATGAAGATAATGAATGATCAATAAAGAATCTACCACTTCTAGTAAAAGAAGAGAAATGCCCTATGTGATTCGATAAATGACAACCTAGGAATCCTTGGCCAAGGTGGAATGAAATTAGAAAGCAGTTTCTAATTTGCATTCATTAGGAGTTGCGCATTTAGGAATCGAAATACATATAATTAAATAAAATAAGACTTGACAGTAATTCCATGTCTTATATTTAATTGGGACATTGTATGGTGGAAGGATTGAATTGTATGGTAACTATTTACTCAAAGGTTCTTTTATGATTAATGTTGAAATCTATATTATCTGGAAAGTCGTTGATCGCTAGGGAGACTTATCCCTATTGTAGAATAAATATTATTTATTTAAATAAATTATTCGTTTAATTTATTTATTTAAATGAAATTAGAATTGTTCTAATTGATTTATTCACAACCGGTTTAATATGGAGAACCTAAAGGGTCACACCATAAAAGGAAGAATAATTATTTAAGAAGTTAATGGCATAATCGTAATAATATATTAAGTATATTTAATTTAATCTATGGTGATAGAATAAATTAAATAGCTTAATATTTATTGTTTAATATTTTAGAAATATTAAATATAAATTAATAAGAGGAGTCTTATTAATATTATTACAATTATTATTATTTTAATTTCTAAAAGAGTTTAGGAATTAATTTAATATAAGTACTCTCATTTATTCCTAATTGGATTAGGAGGGAAAATTAGTTAAAAGAGTTTAATTAATTATCCCTAATAGGATTAGGGAGCCCATTTAATTAAAAGAGTTTAATTAAATAAATAATACCTTATTTTAATTAAAATAGGGTTACCTGATATCTTTATAAGAGGAGTCTTATATCAGATATCAAATATACGTAATTCCAAGAGTTGGAGAGTACGCCTCCTTTTTCTATACAGATAGGAAAAACTAGGGTTTGAGCCAATACCCCTTCTTCTTAAAAATTCTTCTTCCTTGGTGGATCACCTCTAGAGGCCATACACTTGGGTGGCTTACATTGATCAAAGGAAGGAATCTACCCGGAGATTCAAGGAGATCGCGGAGAAGTAGGAGGTGAACTCGTACCTGAGGAAGCTCGTTTCTACAAGGGTATGATTTCATAATTTCTTATTCTTCGCTTAATTAATAATATGCATAAAGAATGATCCGGGTAAATGGTTTGTGATTTTTTTTTTAAAAATCTGATTTTATTACGCTTCCGCTATTTTGCAATTTGATTGCTACTTTGATTTTCACAAAACCTTACAGTAGTATCATGAGCCAAACTTTATGCGAATTATTAATTATTTTGATTCTATATATGTATGGGTATGTATTTAGAATAATTTATTGGACATAATTTGTTGTATAAAATTATTATTTTATGAAAAAAAAAATTAAATTTATTGCCGAAAAGTTTTGCAGAAAAATAATTTTTTTTTTGGCTGCACCGGTTTTAGATCCGCGTGATGACTTAATGCTTATTAAAGGTTAATTATATATTATATATATATTTGATGGTTAGCAAAGGAAATCTTGTTTCCTGGAAACTCTACCCACTTGGTAGTTATTATAATATAATATAATATATATATATATATATATATATATAACCATAGCCTTGCTTGTCTAGGATTTTTATGGCATCACGTTTAAAAAAAATGCTTAACAGGCTGCGTTTTTTTTTTTCCCGGTTGATTGTCCCACGTGATTAGTATATATATATATATATATATATATATATATATATATATATATATATATATATATATATTAATCTTAATAATTTTATAATGAAAATAAAGAGTTTATTTTAATTTTGAAATTGGATTTCATGTAACATAATATTGCCCATTAAATGATACTCATATATATATGGAATGATTTTATTTATTGATACATATGATGATATGTATGATAATAAATGGGATTGATTATGGACTAATGACCAATGTGATTGGATTTATTTTAGTTGGATGTTTGAATGAATGGGTTTTATTAAATGGGGTCTGCGTACCTCGTCTTTTCTGGTTTTCTTCTTGATGTAAATTCTATCTATCTCCTATGTACTTCCCCTTGACTGCTGATCAAGGTTTCTATTTAAATTAAATAGTTTAATGTAATAGGATTAGTTAGAATTTTTTCGAAGAACCAGAGATCAAGGATCAAGGAGCGTTATGAAGACTCGTTTGTAATGGAGCCCGGGTTTAAATGTAATAGTTATATTTAAATGTTTATTCTTGCACCCTAGGGTTTGACCTTTTGGTTCACTTGGTGGCTCTAGTGAACCAAACTAGAATAAAGTCCATAATCAATCCGGGTAGAATATAGTATTCTATATGTGCATGCTAGTATTATATATATTATATATTATGCAAACATGCTTCGCATGTTTAATAATATGACGCGTATTTTATATATATATTTACATGCGCGCTAAACAAGATGAGACTAATAATAACAAACCCCTCAATAAAATTATATTAAGTTGTAACATTCAAAGATATTTGGAATATCGAACGTCGCCTTCTAGCATGATAAAAATAATAGAGCATTGAATATTTAATATGAGTTTGTTGTGCACACACAAGGCGAGTATTAAATATTTGAGCTGTTGTTTTTATTGCATTTGATGTTTATAAGGAATTAAACATTACCGCTTTGTTGTGCACACACAAGGGTTGTAGTTTTCTCTTCACTTATATGGAAATGTTGGGTATGACTTAACTTAAATCATTTTAGTTCGGATGTACACACACTTGACCATTATGATTTAAGAGGCAAAATATAAGGAGTTACATGATGATGTAATTGACAAGAGTTGTCTACCTATTTATTTATATATAGTTTGTTGTGCACACACAAGGCTATATACATTTGAAATGGGATCCTTATTCTCACTAGCAAATCTTTAATTAGATATTGCCGAACTATATTCATGAGGGTAATATAGTTTGAAGAAAATAGTGGGAGATACCAATATAAAATAAGACCTAATTTATTTTGGTAATTAATTAAATAAATGTTTGCTAAAATATTGTCTTTTTACATGCAGAATTTTGAAAATGTCACATTCACTAATTTCACTGCGTAGCATACTTGATGCTAACAAACTGACCGGACCGAACTACACGGACTGGTTAAGGAATCTGAGAATTGTTCTCACTGCTGAAAAGATTTCTTATGTCCTAAATTCGCCCGTACCTGCAAAAGTTGCAGAGACAGCCTCTGAGGAAGAGATCGCTACTTTTAAACAGTGGCAAGATGATGCATCTGTGGCTTAATGCATCATGCTCGTATCCATGAGTAATGAGCTTCAGCGTCAGCATGAAAACATGGATGCTCCTACTATACTGCTGCACCTGCAAGAGCTGTATGGTGAGCAAAGTAGGACTGCTAGATATCAGATATCTAAGGAGATCTTCCGATCTCGGATGACCGAGGGTACTACTGTTGAGACTCATGTCCTAAAGATGATCAATCTGATTGAACGTCTTGGACAACTTGGGTTCGTCATGGATGGGGAGTTAAGTTAAGATTTGATCTTGCAGTCGCTCCCTGACACCTTCTCACAATTTGTTGTGAATTTTCACATGAATAAGTTGGACGTCAGCTTGCCTGAGTTACTTAACATGTTGAAAACTGCTGAAGGTCACTTCCCACCCAAGAAGAACCATGTCTTACTGGTGGATGATTCTTCCAAGAAAAGGAAGAGGCCCAAGGTATCTTCTGAAAAGAAGAAATCCAAGAAGGCTAAGGGAAAGGCGAAAGTGAAGGATCAAAAGAAACCTGATCTAGCTAGCAAAGGAATTTGCTTCCATTGCAACAAGCCGGGTCACTGGAAGAGGAACTGCAAGGATTATCTTGCGGAACAAAAGCAGAAGAAGCTTGGAGAAGCTTCGAATCCTAATCAAGGTTTGTTTATGATTGAAATTAATTTTTCTGAAAGTCAATCTTCTACTTGGGTATTGGATACCGGCTGTGGTTCTCACATATGTAATAATATACAGGGACTGGTCAGAAGTAGAAAGCTGAGCAAGGATGAGGTCGTCCTACGAGTGGAAAATGGAGCAAAGGTTGCTGCATTAGCTGTAGGGACTTATTATTTAGCACTGCCTATGGGCAAGTCCATTAGTTTAAATAATTGTTATTTTGTTCCGTCACTTATTAGAAACACTATTTCAATATCTGTATTGGATATGGATGGTTTTGACATTATAATAAAGAACAATAGTTGTTCTATTTATAATAATAATGTTTTATATGGTGTTGGTAATTTACGAAATGGACTTTACATTCTTGACTTGCATGAAAATATACTTCAAATTGAACAAACTAAGAAAAGGAAAAGAGATGATGTTAATTATACCTATATGTGGCACTGTAGACTTGGTCATATTAATGAAACAAGATTATCTAAGTTGTATAAAGATGGGCTCCTAGAGCTATCGGATTATGAATCATATCCAACTTGTGAATCTTGTCTCATGGGAAAAATGACTAAATCTCCTTTTAGTGGAAAAGGAGAAAGAGTTACAGAGTTGTTAGCGTTGGTACACACAGATGTATGTGGACCTATGACAACGAATGCATGAGGAGGGTATTCTTATTTTATTACATTCACTGATGATCACTCAAGATTTGGATATGTGTATTTAATGAAATATAAATCTGAATCATTTGAAAAGTTCAAAGAGTTCAGAAGTGAAGTAGAGAAACAAACGGGAAAAAGTATTAAGATTCTTCGATCAGATCGAGGTGGTGAATACTTAAGTAGTGAGTTTCTCGATTGTCTCAAAGAAAATGGTATAATTTCACAATGGACTCCACCAGGGACGCCACACATGAATGGTGTGTCTGAAAGGAGAAATCGAACACTGTTGGACATGGTTCGATCCATGATGAGTTTTACCGATCTTTCGGTGTCATTCTGGGGATATGCTCTAGAAGCGGCCATATATCTACTAAATAAGGTTCCCTCAAAATCCATCCCTAAGACTCCATATGAGATGTGGACAGGGAAGAAACCTAGTCTTAAGCATGTTAAGATTTGGGGATGTCCAGCTTATGTGAAAAGGTTTCAGAACGATAAGCTTGGGGCAAGATCTGATAAGTGTATTTTTGTGGGATATCCTAAAGAAAGTTTAGGATATTATTTCTACAATCCTACTGAACAAAAGGTGTTTGTTTCCAAACATGCTGCCTTCTTGGAAAAGGAGTTTATCCTTGAAGGGGTCAGTGGGAGGAAAATAGATCTTGAAGAAATTCAAGAACCACAAACCACTACAGATCAAAGTGATGTACCTAACCAAGTAGAGATTCCTTCTGTACCACACCCTATTCGTAAATCTGGAAGAGTACCAAAGATACCAGAGAGGTATGGACTTGTCATAGAAGATGACAATGAGGTACGCATCATAGATGATGATGATCCATTGAATTACGAACAAGCTATGAGTAGTAAAGACTCAGAGAAGTGGCAAGAAGCCATGAAATCCGAGATGGACTCCATGTATGAGAACCAAGTATGGACTTTGGTTTCACCACCTGAAGGCATTAAGCCTATTGGGTGTAAAAGACTGGAGCAGACGGCAAGGTAGAGACCTATAAGGCCCGACTGGTCGCAAAAGGTTTCAAACAAAGACAAGGAGTTGACTATGACGAAACCTTCTCACCAGTAGCAATGCTCAAGTCCATTCGAATTTTGCTTGCAATTGCAGCTTACCATGACTACGAAATCTGGCAGATGGACGTGAAAACGGCCTTCCTCAATGGAAAACTTGAGGAGGATGTGTATATGACACAGCCAGAGGGATTTGTTTCAAAGGTTGGAACAAATCAAGTCTGTAAGCTACAACGATCCATTTATGGATTGAAGCAAGCTTCTCGTAGGTGGAACATCCGTTTTGATGAGACAATCAAAGAGTTTGATTTTATCAAAAATGAGGATGAACCATGTGTGTACAAGAAGGTTAATGGGAGCGCTGTTTCATTCCTTGTATTATATGTTGATGATATATTACTGATAGGGAATGATATTCCTATGCTACAATCAATTAAAATCTGGTTATCTAAACACTTCTCCATGAAGGACTTGGGAGAAGCATCCTATATTTTGGGGATAAAGATCTATAGAGATAGATCTAAAAGGATGCTTGGCTTGTCCCAAGGAATGTACATTGACTCGATGCTAAAGAGGTTTAGCATGGAAGATTCCAAAAGAGGTCTCATGCCGATGAGCCATGGAATACATCTCTCCAAGAAACAGACCCCAAAGACACCTGAGGAGAGAAACTGTATGAGTAAGATTCCTTATGCTTCAGCAATAGGATCTATCATGTATGGTATGATATGTACTAGACCAGATGTCGTTCATGCACTTAGTGTAACAAGCAGATATCAGTCGAATCCAGGAGAAGAACACTGGAAGGCAGTAAAAAATATCCTAAAGTACTTAAGAAGAACTAAGGATGTATTTCTTGTCTACGGTGGGTCTGAATTGAAACTAGAGGGCTTCACAGACTCAAGTTTTCAAACAGAACAATATGACAGTAAATCCGTTTCGGGGTATGTGTTTACCTTAAACGGTGGCGCAGTGAGTTGGAAGAGTTCTAAACAGCAAACAGTTGCTGATTCAGTGACAGAGGCAGAGTACATAGCTGCAAGTGAAGCTGCAAAGGAAGCTGTTTGGATGAAGAAGTTCATTACCGAACTTGGTGTGGTTCCTAGCATTACAGGACCAGTGCCTCTATTCTGTGACAACACTGGAGCTGTTGCGCAGGCTAAGGAACCCAGGTCTCATCAGAAATCCAAACATGTGTTGCGGCGATTTCATTTGATCAGAGAGATCATTGAAAGAGGAGACGTCAACCTGGAGCGTGTGGACTCTCAAGACAATATTGCAGATCCATTTACTAAAGCGTTAACACAACAGCAGTTTGATCGCCACTTAGAGAAGATGGGTATGAGATACCACGACGATTGGCTTTAGTGCAAATGGGAGATTGAAAGTATTATGCATACAAGCCAATCATGTATGATGATAAAACATATACTGTGTAATCAATCTTATTTATTTATTAATAAAAGAATTATTTATTAAAGGCATTTATTATCAACATGGTGCTTTTTTAATAATATGTGATAAACCCATAGTTTTAAGCAATGCTTTTAGAATCATGATGAGATCATGCTAATGAGATCTAAATTCTTAGATAGCTTAAAACTAAAATGTTCCCAATCAATGGATTACTAAAAAGGGGATTAGTGAATCCGGAGAGATTGGTACGTACGTTGCTTGCTCGTTGGATGAGGATGATTGATCTCATGATCATTTGTGTGGAGACACTAAAGTAAGTATGTAGGTGCTTATTAGAGAATAAGTTCACTAAACGTGACTCGCTAAGGAATACCTAATGGAATTTTACATGCCTGTCAATAGGAATTCCTGTAGTGATAGTAGTACAAATGATCCTTAGACTTGAGATCATCATAGTATCTTATATATAATTAATTACACTTTGACTTATTCCTTAAGACTCTTAGAGTATATCAAAGGGTATGCTTGGGTGTAATAAGTTATATATGAAGATAATGAATGATCAATAAAGAATCTACCACTTCTAGTAAAAGAAGAGAAATGCCCTATGTGATTCGATAAATGACAACCCAGGAATCCTTGGCCAAGGTGGAATGAAATTAGAAAGCAGTTTCTAATTTGTATTCATTAGGAGTTGTGCATTTAGGAATCGAAATACATATAATTAAATAAAATAAGACTTGACAGTAATTCCATGTCTTATATTTAATTGGGACATTGTATGGTGGAAGGATTGAATTGTATGGTAACTATTTACTCAAAGGTTCTTTTATGATTAATGTTGAAATCTATATTATCTGGAAAGTCGTTGATCGCTAGGGAGGCTTATCCCTATTGTAGAATAAATATTATTTATTTAAATAAATTATTCGTTTAATTTATTTATTTAAATGAGATTAGAATTATTCTAATTGATTTATTCACAACCGGTTTAATATGGAGAACCTAAAGGGTCACACCATAAAAGGAAGAATAATTATTTAAGAAGTTAATGGCATAATCGTAATAATATATTAAGTATATTTAATTTAATCTATGGTGATAGAATAAATTAAATAGCTTAATATTTATTGTTTAATATTTTAGAAATATTAAATATAAATTAATAAGAGGAGTCTTATTAATATTATTACAATTATTATTATTTTAATTTCTAAAAGAGTTTAGGAATTAATTTAATATAAGTACTCTCATTTATTCCTAATTGGATTAGGAGGGAAAATTAGTTAAAAGAGTTTAATTAATTATCCCTAATAGGATTAGGGAGCCCATTTAATTAAAAGAGTTTAATTAAATAAATAATACCTTATTTTAATTAAAATAGGGTTACCTGATATCTTTATAAGAGGAGTCTTATATCAGATATCAAATATACGTAATTCCAAGAGTTGGAGAGTACGCCTCCTTTTTCTATACAGATAGGAAAAACTAGGGTTTGAGCCAATACCCCTTCTTCTTAAAAATTCTTCTTCCTTGGTGGATCACCTCTAGAGGCCATACACTTGGGTGGCTTACATTGATCAAAGGAAGGAATCTACCCGGAGATTCAAGGAGATCGCGGAGAAGTAGGAGGTGAACTCGTACCTGAGGAAGCTCGTTTCTACAAGGGTATAATTTCATAATTTCTTATTCTTCGCTTAATTAATAATATGCATAAAGAATGATCCGGGTAAATGGTTTGTGAATTTTTTTTTTAAAAATCTGATTTTATTACGCTTCCGCTATTTTGCAATTTGATTGCTAATTTGATTTTCACAAAACCTTACAGTGTCCAAGGAAATTGTTACAATGAGCTTGGTCGTGCCTTTTATGGGGAGTTGGAGGAAATTATAGAGTTGTCATACAAGGGCACATACGGGGGTCATATTAACTTGTTCAAGTGTTGTTGGTTTGATTCAGAAAAAGGGATACGTGTTGACAGACATGGAATCGTCAATATTGACCTCCATAGGTCGGCTTACTCCAACGAACCGTTTGTTTTACCAACTCAAATAGTACAAGTATACTACACTCCTAGTCCTATTAGGAAAAAGGATAGACCGCCTATAGATTGGCAAGTTATAATTCATACTCCTGCGCGCAGTCGTGTCCAAGTAATAGACAGATTTCTACCAAGAGGCGATGCTTCATAGACCTCCTATAATAAATATAGAGGACAACAATGATGTATTCCAGTTAGAGGGTGGAGATGAACCTGATGAATTGGATCCCGAGACAGTTATTATGCCAGATGATAGTGATACTGAGGAAGAGTTATTGACTGACACTGACACAGAATCTGAAGAAGAAGATGGTTATAAATCTCCGACACTTGTACAAAATGATTCTGACTCAGACAACGATTTTCATTAAAATGTATGTTTAGTTTTAATTGTATAACAATGAATTACATATAGGAATGTTCTTTATATCCTTAATATGTAGGAATGTTCCTTTCATTTATAGTTGTCGTAGTTAACTATTTCATACAATTAATTGTCATAATTATCCTTTTATATAAAATGTTTGTTTAGTTTTAATTGTATTACATACAATTACATATGTACATGTATCTTTCATTTATAACTCATACTAACATCCTAAATTTTTTATTTATAGATGTCTTCTGAACCTGCAGCACGAAAGCGCGGGTTGGGTCGGGGCCCTAATCATGTGCCGAAGGCCCCAACTAATCCCGATGATCGCATTCTTATACAGATCCGTCCTCCTCCAGAAAGCACGTAAGTTAAACATCGTGTATATATAAGGGTTTAATATTTCCATTGTTATAAATATATATGACTGTAAATTATTGTATATTGTAGTGATTTTCAAGATAGTAAAATTATAAAGTGCATTTCATAATTATGCTTACAGAACTGTTCTACGCTAGTGATTACATGGGCGAGCACACCTCTCGCCCATAAGGATGTTGTTTGGGCTGAATTTCAGGTATATTTTTTTATCATTATGATAGATAATACATAGTTAATCAAATAATATTATTTAGTAATGTTGGATTACGGTAATATAATATAATAGTTTTAATATTATTATTGTTGTTTTATTTGCAGAAGCGGTATAGATGGGACGATGCACATGCATCAGTTATTCAGACACTATTCTGGCAGAAGTGTGCCGTCAGAACTAAAGATAATCTGAAAAAGGAACGACAAAAAGCCCTGCACAATGCTGAGATTGACCATCCAGGACAGGGTGAGCAGTATATGCATGAGCATAGTCCCTGGTGGTGCACATATCCCATCTGGGTGCAGATGTGTGACCAGTGGAGAGTAGAGAGCTGGGTCAAGAAACGCAAGAATGCTGCCTCGAACATATCCTCAGGTGTATCTGAAGGCGAAAAGGTAAAAGGCACGTACAAGGGCGACAATATATCACAGCTGCAGCATATTGCTGCTAGGGTACGTATGTATAACAAGCTTATTGGCTTAGTTATTTGTTTTTATGTTTAAAGTCATGTTTTGTAGCTAAAATATAATATGTTTATATATTAATATGAGAACATGAACTGTAGGAGTCTGAGTCTCAAGGTCAACCTATCAATTGGTTGGATGTGTATGTGGCCACCCGTGATGGTCTGCCTGATGTTGTTCAGATAGCGGTAATAAGTTAACTTTATACTAATATGTTATTTATAAATTGTGATGACCTTTTTAGCATTTTTTATTTATTTTTAACTATTTAATTATTGACCTTCTGACATGACACTTATAAAAGCTTAATGAACGAGTGCTATCCTGAAGGCACCCCGCGCCCGTCGATTGATCAAGAATTGTGGGAGAGGGCGTCTATCGTGAAGAAAAACTATGTTAAAGGCCAAGGATAAAAACGACGCCCGACCATCAGTGGCACAGGCAGCTCTGCTACCCAGTCTACATAGTCATCAGGTCATCCAGCCTATCATACTCCTGCTGACTGTGTGAGAGCAATCTGTCAGAATTGTTATCTTCTTCATATATTGGGCGGGCATTTGCATTCTCTTAGTCCTGATGAGTTGGCGGAGGCAGTGGCGGCAGAAGCAGCATCACAGCATCAGGGTGGCGACCAGGTATATATATCAATATTGTTACTGTCACTGTCTTACTTATATGTTTCACTACATTTTCTATTATTTTGGCTTTTCCCAAGTCGTAGCAGTATCAACACATGTAACATATATGTTTTATTCTTTTGTTAATTACAAGGTACTAATTTGGATGATCCATGAAGAGCTAGACCAGTCATGTTAGATTTGTAAAGCCTTGTTAGACTTGTTTTTTAGATTTTTAAAGCCTTGTAATCTTTTAGATTCATTCTTTGGACTGTATTGGTTTACGATTCTATTATATAGATGTTTACGATTATTTGGACTGTATGGATGGATGTTTATTATATAGTAGTTATCGTGGATGCATGTTTATCATATGGTAGTTATCATGGATGGATGGATGCTTATATATACTGTTGTGTGTTGGGATAGAAAGTAGGTACAAAGCAGGTTATTTTTGGGAAATAATAAAACAGGGAAAATATTTATAAAAAAAAATATTTACCTTCTTGGACGTCAGCGACCGAATCGGTTGCTATTACCGGTCGCTGACACGTGTGCCACGTCACACCTGACTGATGACTCAGCATAAGTCAGAATAGCGACGGCTACGGTCGTTGAACGCGGTCGCTAATCAATCGGTCGCTATTGTTGGTCGCTGATGTCTATCCAGCGACCAAATTATCTGCGACTAGTATCAGCGAATGCATGCGGTCGCTGATACTTATCTGCGACCAAGACCAAATGTGGTCGCTGAAATGCGATGGCTGATAAGCCTTTTTATTATAGTGATTTACCTAGTATCTCCACTCTACATGACAGGGGTAAGGCTTTTATCCCATTACTGGATGCGTCTCGTCACTAGTGCTGTGACGCCCCTAAAACATGTATACATCACCCATCTTGGGTCGCCAGATATCACACTACAGAAATTAAATACAAACTTCTTTTATACAACTGTCGTGTAAAAATACGACAAAACATAGCTGAGAGTTTACATGAATATTGTCTCGTAGACAGTATTAAAACTCAAATTCAATCTTCATTACACTTATTATCACACTAAGTAGTGAGGACTGCTAAAACAACCATCTCGGACCATCACTCTGTTCCTCGACTAGTCCTAGTTATATTCTCATTTCCTGAAGAGAAAAAGAAAGCAAAAGGGTGAGCTCAACTAGCCCAGTAAGAAATATTATGACTAAGATAATGCAAAATAAATTATCCTTAGCCTTCAACAGTATAACAACTGATAGAATACAATAAACATCAAGTTTAACTGCAGCAGAATAAGCAATCCTTTAGAAGAGTCAAATAGAGCATAATGTCTACTATCTCCTCTAGATTAAAAGTCCATCATTAATATTTCATTCCTGTAATACTCAACAACAGTTCTTTGTTATACCCAAGAAGAAAAGAACTATCATCACATGTCCTCACCTAAACCACCAAAGATTATAGTTAAATCCACAATTCATATTTATGATCATGTAAATCAATAGTTTCTTCTTGCCATAAAGGCTTAATAGAACGTTTACTCAATATCCTTACCCTAAAGGCTAAAGATATTCAAATGTAATAACAATGATCATACCAATCAGTTGTCTACCTTTGCACTACGGGCCAAAGATATTCAATTATAAAACTAATGGTCATGATTATACCAATCAATTGTCTGTCAGTGCATTACGGCCAAAGACATTTAACTGTTAACTAATGGTCATGATCCTGCCAATCACATCATCAAATTATCCATGCACTACGGGCCAAGGCTATTCATTATTATCACCAGTGGTTATGATCATGTCAGACACCTGTCCATCTTTACACGTAAGCCAAAGATATACAACTATAAAACCAATAATCAACAGTCCATCTTTTCATGTAAGCCAAAGACATACAACTGTTAAACCAATAATCAGCAGTCCATCTTTTCATGTAAGCCAAAGACATACAACTGTTAAACCAATAATCAGCAGTCCATCTATGCACGTAAGCTAAAATTGACTTTTATCACAATATAAACATGAGGATGGGGACAATGATATAAGCATTAATCAAACGAAATCAAGGATAAATATTAAAGACTTTAAGTTTATCTAGAGTTTAAAAATATCCAAATTGTCAACATGATACTGCTTTGTGGAGTAAACTTCAAGAATAATATTCATGTACCAAAAATAATTTAGACAGAAAAAAAAATATATTTTTCGGGTAAATAGTATCCCGTGAATAGAAACCCGTGAATAGTAACTCATAAATTGTACTCCTTATTCGTACATAGCACCGTATACATAAATAATGTCATATACGCAAATAGTGCCATATACATAAATAGTGTCATATACGTGAATAGTAACCCTGGCACAAAAAGATAAAGTTTCACAATAAAATCCATATCAATATTTATAACACCTTAATTCAAATGTTATAAATCACTTAATAATCTCATAATCTAATATTATTAATATTACCACAATATTTTAATCATTTCTTAAACTTATAAATAATTTATTTTAATTGTTTATACTTTACTAATTAATGCATTTAATCATCCTATAATGCCAAACTCATAAGATTCCATCACCAATAACCAAAACTCTCATAAAAAATCTACATATACCTTATATAGGATTCTCAAGCCATAAAATCCTATCTTCCAATTTTCTTACTTCACATAACATATTTAATTCATTTACTCATAACTAGTCCATTTTCATAAAAAAATAACAAATCAGTACAAACAAATTTTCTTTTCTGGGATGTAGCAGAATATAGTCACATATTGAACATATATTTTTCTCAGAATTTTTAAAATTTATTTACTATTTTTCATATGACTAAAACTGCCGAATATTTAGACATTTATTAAAAATTATACTTTTGTCCAAAAATTCCAAAATTTACAAGGTATACTGTTGTTATATAGATATGCTTCCAATAAAAATTTCACCAATTTTGGATTTAACCACAAGGAGTTATAAGGGTTTACTTTTAAAATAGTCGTTTCTCATAAAATTCATAACTCATAATCTATACATCCAAAAATTATCATTTTTGGACACAATCTAGAAAACTCATCAAATTATCATTTCAATTTTTTTCAGAATTTTTTAGGGTCAGAAAAATTACAAAACTACCCTTGGAAGAAACCCCTTACTTACAACGGTTGAACGAAAATAATATTCCTTACGAATATTAAACGAATATAATGAATATTGAACGATAATAATATTCATACAAATACGAAAAATAATATTTCTTCATAATAAAAAAATAATAACCCTTACCTCAGAAGAAGACTGGATACTGGAGTAGTGAAGTAGCAGACTACTCTTCTTCTTTATCTCTATAGCTTCTATCTCTATAATTGCTCTTGTGAGACTTAGTGAATTGGTGAGAAATGAAAGAAGAATGAGCTTCTATTTATAGAAAAATATAGTTTCAATAATTACATCTTTTGGGGCTCAAAATATTACAGTATAATACCTTTATCTTTTCCTTCATTTTTAATTTAGTCCTGCAAGTATTATCAAACTTGCACCACGTCCCCTAATAGTAAATCATGTGACTCAATAGTTCTAAACATATGAAAAAAATTAAATATAGTATAGTACCTTCAACTATACCTCTATTTTTAATTTAGTCATGCAAGTATTTCAATCTTGCACCAACTCTCCTAATAGTAAATCATGTGAATCAATAGTACACACATGTGAACACATAGTTAAAAGCATGTGAATTAATACCAATTAATTGCTCATTTATCCTGTTAATTACCCGATTGGTCAATATAACCTCCAGACATTAATTATTATCGAAATAAATGTCGATTTCCACTAACACTAATAATCCCAACACAATGGAACTATCAATTTTATCTTTAATCAACAAAAACTTATTCATCATTAATATTATAACTCATAATATTTAACAATCAGGTCGTTCACAGGAAAGATGGGGCTTTCCGAGAAGGATTTCTCCTTATTGGCGCGCAATTAGGTGACCAAACCTCTCCTTGACAGAACTTTTAGACATTGTTAATATTGCAAATAATAATATGAATAACTTTGCCGTCTCAATTATTGATTTAATAATATAATATATTATGCAGATGATACTGTGACAATAATTGAATCAATAATATGAGAGATATGATGCATCAATTACTGTAGCAATAATTGAGTATAATTGAGTGACTTCTCACGTAAGCATCAGTAATCAATACCGTGTGCTACTATGCAACCACGCGTATTACTGTACCTTTATCACCAATTATTTATGACAACTTGCTTACTTTGCAAAATTTTCAAATATCACCCTTAACTTTAACCTTTTATCAATTTAACCATTTACTAAATAGAATGATAATTATAAGAAAATTGAATACTTTTATTTCATAAAATTCGGGGTCTCACAAGTGCTAACACGTTGAGTATGTTTCATGAGTTTCAAGTGAATTTCGGCAACACCTCCCCATTGTCTCCAAGCACACGAAATAGACTAAGGTAACTTAATCTAAGTATGCACTCGAAGAACATATAGAGATAACAGACGAAAAATCCTTAAAACAACAAAAACGTACAGTTTCGTATTGGCACCCGCCTAAGTGAGAGACATAACATCCAGTAACAGTCCCAAACAGGGGACTGTTCGATATTCACTCCTACTGAATGAATGTCAAACGAGTTTCTAAGTTCCAAAGTATAGTACATATATAATTGAGTGTATTGATGATTAAAGAGAGTATTATTGAGTTTATTAAAAATTGTGGTAAACTAAGCAAATGCTACTTAGTTTATTTTTGCCAATGAAAAACTAAGTAAGTGTTACTTAGTTTATGAGAACTGTTATTTGGAATATATGGAGACTATTGTATTCATTCACTCATACTTGCCAAATGGGTTTCTAAGTTTCATATTATAGTACACATATGTATATATACATATAGTACTTATTGAGTTTTTTGAATGTTGTGACAAACTAAACAAATGCTACTTTGTTTATTTTGCCAATGAAAAACTAAGTAAGTACTACTTAGTTTATGAGAACTACTATTTGGAATATATATGGAGAAAACTATTAAATTATTTTTTTTTATTTTAAAAAATTTAATTATATTATTATTATATTATATTATATTATATTTTATTTTGTACTATAATATATAATATAATTTTTGATTAATTTATTAAATTAAAATTTTATTTTATTAAATTAGATTAAATTTATTATTATTTTTTAATTTAATTTAATTTATTTTGTATTATAATATATAATTGTTAAATTTTTTATTAAATTAATTTAAATTAATTTTATTTATTTTATCAAATCAGATTAAATTTATTATTATGTTTTAATTTATTTAATTTAATTTTATATTATATTATATAATTTTTGTAAAACCCCAGATTTTATGAATAAAGAATTAATTTTCTCGAAATAATTTTTTAATATTATGGTGTGAATTTAAGATAATATTATAGTTGTGGGTAGTATTTATAAATTTTGCAAAGTATGCAAGTTGTTATATTATATTCGATTGGTCAGGGAATATTCTTTGTGTCGAAAAATATTCGTACGACGGTACAATTATTGGTGGACCCCACAACGGAATTATTGTCGGATTGAGAAAACGACAAAAATATTTTATTGAAAATAACGGCGGAAGTTTTACCGTTGATACTGTTGAACCACTGGGTAGTAAAAGTACAGTAATACGCGTTGTTGCATAGTAGCACACGGTATTGATTATTGATATTTATGTGAGAAGTCGCTCAGTTTGATTCAATTATTATCGATTAATAATATGAATTATTATAGCGATGATGACGTTTTGTTTTATTCGTATTATTAACGTAATAAAACAGAAACATCTTTTTATATAAAACAGAATACTTTATTAAAGTTATTCTATAAATAGAATATATTATATTTTATTATGCATAGTGTTGCATAGTGTTTTGCATAGTAAAAATCTTTTTATATAAATAGAATATATTATATTTTATTTAAAAAAAAATTTCTTTAAATATGGACCGTAAGATTAAAGTAAATCAATCTGGGCCGTTCATGGATTAGTTACTATGCATTCCATTTTCCTATAAATAGAAGCTCATTCCTTCGTTATTTTCTTACGAATTCATTGAAACTCTAGAGAGAGAAATTATAGAGAGAAGCTATAGAGAGAAAATTATAGAGAGAAAGAAGAAGAGTATTCTGCTACTTCACTACTTCTATATCCAGTTTCTGTTACGGTAAGGGATATTATTCTTTTGTATTCAAGAAGAGAACTTCTGTTATTCCATTTCTTTATTGTTCTGTTGGAATAACCTGTATACGCGGGCTACCCTATACTTGGTGACATTCTTCTATTATTCTGTTGGAACATCCTGTCTGTGTGTTTTACACCAGACCTGGTTCCGTCTTTATTATTATTCCGTTGGAACATCCTGTCTGTGTGTTTTACACCGGACCTGGTTCCGTCTTTATTATTATTCCGTTGGAACATCCTGTCTGTGTGTTTTACACCGGACCTGATTCCGTCTTTATTATTCTGTCGGAATATCCTGTCTGTGCTATACATCGGACCTGGTTCCATCATTTATTATTCTGCATTTATTATTCTGTTGGAACATCCTGTCGGTGTGAATTTCACCTGACCTGGTTCCGTTATTTAGTATTCTGTTGGAATAACCTGCCTATGCGAAGTTCCGCATGCATGGTGATTTCTTTTGTTATTCCATTCTTTATTATACTCAGTTGGTTAAAGTTTTGACTTCTATACTCCATGAAATTAGTAGAATATCCTTGATATTTGCGCTTCATCCAGTATCTTTTCAGGAAAATATTCTTCTGAGCATTCTTGAATTTTACACCACAAAACAGTATCGTGTGGACAATTTGGACGTTATTGGTTCATGGACAAATTAATTCTTGAACTTGTTTTATTAAATTCTTATATCATTGTCATCATCCTCATGTTTATGTTATGTTGAAAGTCATCTGTGGCCTGTAGTGCATAGATGGACTTGGTATGATTATGACCAGGGATTATGCGGTGTAATCATGACCGTAATATTACAAATGATGTGGAAAAAGTCCTCATTGGCCCGTAGTGCATTGATGTACAGTTTTTGGTATGATTATGGCTATGGATTCTCTTCGGCCGTAGTGCAAAGATAATTGTTTTATGGCATGATCAGGACCGTTGATGAAAACACGATTATCTTTGGCCGTAGTGCATGGATAATTCGTGGTCGTGATACTAAAGAATATCCTTGGCCTGTAGTGCAGGGATGATTTAATGATGTGGATTATTTATTGAGCTGAGTCTCAGCGATAAAAGTGATGAAAAACTTTTTAAATCATAAAAGATAGTAGATTCAATTCTCTTTACTTGACTCTTTTAATGGATTGCTTATCCCGCTGCAGTTAAACTTGATGTCTATTATATTTTATCAGTTTAACATTGTTGGAGACTAATGATAATTTATTCTGCATTATCTTAGTCATAATATTTCTTACTGGGCTAGTTGAGCTCGCCCTTTCTTTCACTGTTCTCTTCAGGAAATGAGAACATAGCAGGGACTAGTCGGGAAATGGAGTGACGGTCCAGAGGATAGCATTAGTAGTCCTCACTATTCTGAGAAATAGTGTATTAATAATTGTAATGAGGACTCCTTTTGAGTTTGTATGATCTCTAGTAGACAATTATTGTATTCAAACTCACAGTTGTATTTTGTCGTATTATACACGACAGTGGTATTAGTAAGTTGTATTTGAATTCTGTACCATGTATCTGACGACTCAAGATGGGTGATGTATACCTAATTTTGGGGGCGCCACAATTTTTAAAATTTTTATTTATGTAAATAAAATTCTTTAAATAAAATTTATTTTAAATTTAATTTAATTTAAATTATTTTAATTAAATTAAATTAAATTTATTTTTTTATTTTACTAAATATTTTTTATTAAATTTAATTTATTTATTAAATTAAATCAATTTTTTTATTTAATATATTTTGTTTAATTTTTTATTAAATTAAATTTAAGTACCTAAGTTATTAAATTAAATTAAATTAAATTAAATTTATTTATTGTATTTTATTATATTTTGAACTATATTATATTATATAATTTTTTTAATTATTTTATTTACTAAAATAAAATTTATTTTATTTTATTTATTTTATTAAATAAAATTAAAATTTTTATTACGCTTAATTAAATTTAATTTAATGTTGTATCATATTATCTAATATTTGTATCTAATTTAGTTTAAATTTACTATTACATTTTATTGTATTTTATTTTATTTTTTTATTATATTATTCATTTTTTTAGTTTTATTTAAATTTATTATATTTTTAAAATTAAATTAAATTAAATTAAATATACTTTATTTTATTTTGCATAATATTATATTATATTTATAAATATTTTTTTATTAATTTTTATTTTATTTATTAAATTAAATTAAATTAAATTTGATTTGTTTTATTCAATTTTTTTATATTATATTATATTAAATATTTTTTTACATTTATTTTGTCTAATAAAATAAAATAAATTAAATTATAGATATTTTATTTTAGTAGTAAGAAACTAAGTAAATGCTACTTAGTTTATATTAAGATTAAGAAATTAATTAAATAATACATAAATATATTTTCAGGGCCCATAAATTTGCAAATGAAAAATTCTGATAGAAATTACGTCGGGAATTCCATCGAAAATACCCAATATACACTCCTTTATGTTCATGCATATATTACATATCAAACCCAAATTTACAGAAATTAAACCCTAATTACAGAATATGTATTTGCACAAATCAAACATAAATTGATATATTCCTTTATGTTCATACATTACATATCAAACCTAAAATTGCACAAATTAAACCATAATTGCAGAATACGTGTAAGACCCCAACTTTGATGAATAAAGATTAATTTTTTTCTCGAAATATATTTTTGAATATTATGATGTGGATTTGATATAATGTTATAGTTGTTGGTAATATTAATAAATTTTGCAAAGTAAGCAAGTTGTTATAAAATATTCGATTTGTTGGAGAAAAATCGTTTTAACAGGGAATATTCGTACGACGGTACAATCATTGGTGGACCCCATAATAGAATTATTGATGATAATAAAAGTACAGTAATACGCGTGGTTTCATAGTAGCACACGATATTTGATGCTTAGGTGGGAAGTCACTCAGTTATACTCAATTACTGATACAGTAATTGCTGCATATTATTTCACATTATTAATTCAATTGTTGTCACAGTATCATCTGCTCAATATTTTATATTATTAAATCAATAATTGAGATGATAAGTTATTCATATTATTATTTGCATTATTGACAATGTTTAGAAAGTTCTGTCAAGAAAAGGGGTTTGGTCACCTACTTGCGCGCCAATAGGGAGAAATACTTATCGGAAATCCCCCTCTTTCATGGGAATGATCTGGTTATTAATATTACAAGTAATATTAATTATTGATGAATAATTGTTGTTTAAAAATATGTTTTGTAAAGCCAAGTGAGTTGAGATAAATAGAGGAGATTTTTATGAAGTATTTGTTGTAAGTTTGGCTTATTATTTGGACCCCCACTTACTCATTTTTTCAAAATAATCGGAAGGAACTTATAATATATATATATATATATATATATATATATATATATATATATATATATATATTTGACATTTGAGTGTGTTTTTGTGTGAAATGAGTGTGGTGGCGGAAAAGAGTGAAAGTGATGTGTGTGTGTGTGTGTGTGTGTGTGGTGGATGAGTGTGAGTGGTGGTGGTTAGTGTATATATATATATATATTATATTTTAGTTTTAGTTTTTTACTTGATGATTGCATTGAAATTCAATCACCCATGATGTTGTGTATGAAGTAAGACCCCAAGTTATTAAAAATAAAATTGAATTTTCTTCTATTCATTATTCTAAATTAATAAGGTGTTAATTTGATATAATGTTGGTTATGGGTGAAATGTACAAATTTCGCAAAATAAGCAAGTGGTTATAAAATAATCATTGTTGTCGGGGAATATTCGTTTGGTCGTGGAATATTCTTTTTGTCGGGAATATCCGTACGACGACGCAGTCATTTTGGGCCCCATAACGGAATAACTGTCAGATGAAGAAAATGACAAAGTTTGAGTTTTTATAAATAACGGCGTAGTTGTTACCGTTAACACTGTTGGATTACTTGGTGGTTAAAATATAGTAATACACGTGGTTACACAGTAGCACACGATATTGCACAGTATTGTTCAATTATTGATTCGTACGTAAGAAGGCACTACTCAATAATTGTTACAGTAATTACTGTTCAATATTTTATTTTATTGATTCAATAATTGCTGCGTTGATATTTTATATTATTGTTGTTTCAATAATTGTCAATGCACAGTATTTCCCATTCTCAGATCAATAATTCATATTATTTGAATAATATTATTAGATAGCATTATTGGCTATGTCTAGAAAGTTTTATCAATGAGAGGTTTGGTCACCTAATTGCGCGCCAGTAAGGAGAAATCCTTATTGGAAAGCCCCATCTTTCTTTGGGAACGGCCTGGTTGTCATAATTGTGATTCTGTAATATTATTTGTGAATAATTAATTATTAATTTATATGATAAGAAAATATTTATTTGATGTGGATATTAATGATGGATTTATTTATGTGGTTATAAACAAAGAAATTAATGCTGAGGTATTTTATCAGTATTTTGTCAGAATAGAGGAATTAAAAATTATCCGTTTGTGGATTTCAGATATTTTCTGTTTGGAATTTGGAAAAACTCAAAGCTATAAAGTTGTAGAGAATTCGATTTCGTGTGGAATGGACTTAAAATTCGAATTTTTCTGATAAACGAGTTATTTTCTATGAATTACTAATGTTTCAAAAAATAAAATAATTTTTATTAAATTATGGGTGGGACCCACTTTTGGTTGGTGTTGAATACATGTGGGCTGCTGGGAATTTTTAGATTTGGCATGTTTGAATTTGTTTTCCAAGGTGTGCGTAGAAATTTGTTTAAAATAATAATATTTTATTATTTTAGTCTCCTACGACGTTCTAGCATTTTTCTATAAATAGAAGCTTATGTTAGAATTGAAAATCACACCAGAAATAAGTTTTCTTTCTCTCTAGATTATCGAGCGTATTTTTGTGAGTATTTTAATACTTTGAGAGTTTCTGTTCGGTACAAGTTTCCTTCGGCTTTATATCCGATATTCCGATCAGAAGTACCGTTATTTTGAGGTAATGGATGTTATTTTTTTTTCGTAATGATGTTATTCTTTCAATATCATTATACCAAAATATTGGTATAGATTTTATTGTAGAATTTCTACCTTTTTGTGTCGGGGTTATTATTCACATATACGACACTATTCACATATACGACACTATTCACGAATACGGCGACTATTCACCAAAAATTGAAAATTTTCCTTTTTCTAAGATGTCTATTATGGTTACTATCTTTGATTGTATCCATGTTTTGATCTTTATTTTTGAATTATGCTTCATAATTGGTTATTATGAAGTATTATTGATCTCAGATAAACTATAATACGAATCCCTGATATTTGTTCTTCTGTCTCACTGGATTCGTTTTCTTTAAAATATTTTTCATCATCCTCAGTCTTAAATGATGATATTACTGAATATCTTTGGCCTATAGTGCAAAGATGAATGATTAACTGATGAATATCTTTGGCCCGTAGTGCAAAGATGAACAGGTGTTGAGATGAACATGACTAACTGGTGATATAAATGAATATCTTTGGCCTGTAGTGCAAAGATGAATATTGATTAAAGATGTATATCGATTGATGTTACAGGGATAAAATATTGATGATGAACTTTTAAATCTTAGAAGATAATAGAGTTCATTCTCTACGTGACTCTTCTAATGGATTGTTGTTTCCGCTGCATTTGTTGATCTAAAACTTGTTGTCTATTATATTTTATTAGATTTTCCCTATTGAAGACCAATGAGAATTTGTTGTATATTATCTTAGTCATAATATTCTTTACTGGGCTAGTTGAGCTCACCCTTTTCGTTTTTGTTCCATTTTTCTTCTCAGGAGGTGAGAACATAGCAGGATCTAGTCGGGGTATGGATTGATGATTCTAGAAAGATGTTTTAGCAGTCCTCACTATTTCTGTAAAATAGTGTATGAATAATTGTAATGAGGACTTATTTGAGTGTGGATATTATCTAGAAGACAATATTTGTATTTAAACTCACAGTATGTGTTGTCGTATTTTGCACGATAATTGAATTATTGAAGTTGTAGTTTGCTTTCTGTACCATGTATTTGGTGACTCAGAATGTGTGTTGTATACCTATTTTGGGGGCGTCACAGTTGGTATCAAAGCTTAGGGATATGATCCCTGGCTGAGATGTGAGACAAGAACTAGGAGGGGAGAGACGGGAAATTCCTTCACTAGTATGACCTACCTAAGTTTATTTGGTATTTAATTGGTCGGCCAGAGTATAGGTATAATATGTTAATTTGTTTAATTAACCCTTGTTTTATGGCAGTATTTAAGAATGGCGGCTGAGAACGTTAACAATAGAGTGTTTGAGACTGTGGAACAACCTTTAGTCACAAACAAGGAAAACGTGCAACAAGAAAGCAATATTCCTCCTGTAAACAACGCTACCGAGAAAACGATGAATGATGGAATGTTTAGGAGCTTTTTGTAGTTCATGTAAAATCAGACGAGGGAGACTAGTGTACAAAATATGGGTGGAAGTGATAGCAATGCGTGGTCTGTCACAGCCAAGCAGTTCAAGGAGTTGGGACCACCAGATTTCTGGGAAAAGCCCGATCCGATTAAGGCAAAAATGTGGGTCAAGCAAATTACCAAGATATTTGATGTCTTGGGATGCACGGAGGAATAGAAGGTTCCATTCGCCACCTTTATGTTCCATGGAGAGGCAGATTACTGGTGGGAATCTGTGAAGCGTACCCAGCCAGCCGCACTCAACATGTCTTGGGAACTTTCCTGAAAGTATTCGTCATATGAAGGAGGTAGAGTTTATTAGACTGGAACAGAGCAACATGACGGTGTCTCAGTACGTGGTGAAGTTCGCGAAGTTATCCAGGTTTGCACCTCATTTGGTGGAGAATGAGGAACGTATGACGCGGATGTTTCTAAGAGGTCTAAAACTCGAGATTCGCCAATACCTTATCTCTCATTATTTTTTTTTTCTATATTCAGATGTTGTCAACATGGCTCAATTATTAGAGCGAGATAATGAGTATACTCAACCGAGGGACCACAACCATGGTCATACCGGTGACAACAGTCATCAGAGCGATGATAACCAGCGAGGAGGGGAAAATACGGACAAAAGCGATAACCACTCGGGTGGTAATCGTGGTCATGATAATAGAAGAGGTGAGTCTAGTGGAAATTTCAAAAAGAGGAGATTCAACAATAACGGGAAGACATCAGCAACAACACCAGCATCAACTGCTGCTAGGGGAGGAGAACGACCACCGGTTGTGTGTTATAAATGCGGGAAAGAGGTTATAACTGTGGAAAGGAGGTTCACATAGCTCAAGAATGTTCTGTAGCAAAACCAAGTTCAGCGGGGATGGTGACTCCAAAGGCTGTCCCGGATAAGTCAAAATCAGCAGTTCCTGGAAGAGCGTTTGTCGTGACTAGCCAAACTGTGAAGAACCCGAACGAGGTGATCACGGGTAAGCTAATCTTGAATTCTTGTGAAGTTTATACCTTACTAGATACTGGTTCTACCCATTCTTTTATCTCTCCTGCTTGTTCTCAACGTTTAAACTTGACTCTGGAGAAATTAGACTTTGACTTATCTGTTGAAACTCCGTTGGGTGAAACCTTCGTTATATCTACAGTTTATAAATCTTGCTTGATACAAGTTGGCACAATAACATTACCCGTTGATCTTATTTCTTTAAAGATACTTGCTTTTGATGTGATTTTAGGGATTGATTGGTTAACCACTCATCATTCCAAAATTGATTATTTTCGTAAGGTTGTTAGTTTTCATATTCCTAACCAACCTATCATACGAATTCAAATAACTAAACCACTAAAATCAGTCACTGTCATATCAAGCCATAAAGCTATTCGTTTATTGAAAAATGGATACCAAGTTTTCTTAGCCCATGTTATGGATTTGAATAAAGACAAGTCAGATTTAGATAATATTTCAGTTGTTAGAGAATTTCCTGATGTATTTCCTGAAGAACTTCCCGGTCTACCCCCAGAACGTGATGTTGAATTCTTTATTGACCTTGAACCGGGTACAAAACCCATTTCTAAAACCCCATATCGAATGGCTCCTATTGAACTTCAGGAGTTAAAAGTCCAACTACAGGAGTTATTAGAAATCAGTTTCATTCATCCTAGTACATCTCCTTGGGGTGCTCCTATTTTATTCGTAAACAAGAAAGATGGGAGTATGCGACTTTGTATTGACTACCGAGAATTGAACCATGTCACCATCAATAATAGGTATCCGTTACCTTGCATTGATGACCTATTTGACCAGTTACAAGGAGCACAATTCTTTTCAAAGATCGATCTTCGTTCTGGATATCATCAGCTGAAGATTAAAACTGAATATATTTCAAAGACTGCCTTCAGAACTCGGTACATGCATTATGAATTCTTAGTCATATTTTTTGGATTGACTAATGCTCCTGCTTCTTTCATGGATATAATGAACCGAGTATTCAAGGAATATTTGGATCAGTTCGTTGTTGTCTTTATTGATGACATCCTCATCTATTCCAAAAGCCGTGAAGATCATGAGCACCATTTGAAGCTGATACTTGAAAGGCTTCGTGAAAACAAGCTTTATTCCAAGCTGAAGAAATACGAGTTCTGGCTTGAGGAAGTAGCATTCCTTGGGCACGTGGTGTCAAAACATGGAGTATCTGTTGACTCGATGAAGATTGAAGCAATACAAAGTTGGGACCAACCGAAGTCGGTGACCTAAGTACGCAGGTTTCTAGGCTTAACTGGTTATTATCGGAGATTCGTGGAAGGATTTTCTCGAATTGCTACGCCGTTAACTCAGCTGACTCAGAAAGATATAAAATTCGTATGGAGCGAGAAATGCGAGAAAAGTTTCCAAGAGCTCAAGATGAGACTTATTTCGACACCTGTTCTGGTCATACCATCTTGTTCGGATGGATTTGTTATCTAGAGCGATGCTTCAGGCAAAGGGTTAAGATGTGTTCTCATGCAACATGGGAAAGTCATAGACAACTCAAAGAATATGAGAGGAATTATCCTACTCGTGATCTGGAGTTGGCAACAATCGTATTCGCGTTGAAAATTTGGAGACGTTACCTGTATGGGGAGAAAGTGGAGATCTATACGGATCATAAAAGCCTCAAATATTTCTTCACCCAAAACGAACTCAATATGCGGCAACGTCGTTGACTTGAGCTGTTGAAAGATTACGATCACACTATTCAATATCATCATGGAAAAGCGAACGTAGTAGCTGACGGATTGAGTAAAAGATCATATGCGAGTACGAGTGCGATATTTTTAACGCAAAGGCCCATTTTTTATGACTTGAAAAGGATGGAGATAGAAGTAAAGACTCCAGGGACCCATATGATGATGGCGAATATACGAGTAGAACCGACTTTAATCGATAAAGTTAAAACTACTCAAGCTACGGACCTGGGCTGATGCGTATGGAGAAAAAAGTACAAGAAGGTGTTATTCCAGAAGCAAGAATAGATGAAGAAGGAATACTTCGAGTCAACTCTAGACTTTGTGTTTCTAAAGATTCAGACTTGAAGCATAGAATCATGATGGAGGCACACAACACACTGTTTACAATCCATCCCGGGAGTACCAAAATGTATCATGTATTCGACACACATTTTGGTGGTATAATATGAAGAGAGAGATCGCGGAGTTTATCTCGAGGTGTTTAACTTGTCAACGAGTAAAGGCGGAGCATCAAGTGTCAAAAGGTCCATTGCAACCACTTGAGATTTTGGAATAGAAATGGGAACACATTACCATGGATTTCGTTACGGGTCTTCCCAAAGTTTCTCAAGGCATAGATGCGATTTGGGTTATTATTGATAGATTAACCAAGTCTGCTCATTCCTTGCCGATATGTGAGACTTATTCCCTTGAACATCTAGCTCGTATATACGTGAGTGAGATTGTGAGATTGCATGGCATGCCAGTATCTATAGTTTCGGATCGTGACCCAAGATTCACTTCAAGACTTTGGGTTAGCCTGCAGAAAGCTATGGGCATGAATTTACGATTCAGTTCAGTATACCATCCTCAAATGGACGGGCAATCAGAAAGGACTATTCAAACCCTTGAAGATTTATTAAGACTCTGTGTCCTAGATTTCAAAGGAAGTTGGGATAAGTACTTGCCACAAGTAGAATTCTCCTACAACAACAGTTATCAATCAAGTATAGGCATGGCTCCATTTGAGACGTTGTATGGACGAAAGTGTCGTTCTCCAGTATGCCGGGATGAGGTGGGAGAAGCAACGTTGTTGGGACCAGAATTAGTACGCATGACTACAGAAAAGATCCAAATGATTCGACAACGTATTCAAACCTCACAAGATCGACAAAAGAGTTATGTTGATCTTCATCGAAAGGACGTGGAATTTAATATTAGAGATCATGTACTGTTATGTATTGCTCCATGGAAGGGAGTAACAAGATTTGGGAAGAGAGGAAAGCTCAATCCACGATTTGTTAGTCCATTTGATATTCTTGACCGAATACGAAATGTGGCTTATAGACTCGCATTACCTCCAAGCATGTCTCGTGTTCATAATGTTTTTCATATATCTATGCTTCGTAAATATGTGAAAGACCCGAACCATATTATTGAGTTAGAACGAGACGAGATAACCGAAGATTTAACGTACGAGGAGGTACCTGTTAAGATCTTGGATAGGAAAGAGCATGTCCTACACACCAAGGTTATACCACAAGTTAAGGTTTTGCGGAGGAACCATGCTATTGAAGAAATAACTTGGGAGTTGGAATCAGAAATGAAAGCGAGGTACCCTCACATGTTCGAAACACCAGATACATACATCAATTTCAAAGACGAGATTTTATAAGCAGGGAAGGTTGTAAGACCCCAACTTATTATAAATAAAATTGAATTTTCTTCTATTCATTATTCTAAATTAATAAGGTGTTAATTTGATATAATGCTGGTTATGGGTGAAATGTGCAAATTTTGCAAAATAAGCAAGTTGTTATAAAATAATCATTGTTGTCGGGGAATATTCGTTTGGTCGTGGAATATTTTTTTATCGAGAATATCCGTACGACTTCGCAGTCATTTATGGGCCCCATAACGGAATAACTGGCGGATGAAGAAAACGACAAAGTTTGAGTTTTTATAAATAACGACGTAGTTGTTACCGTTAACACTGTTGGGTTACTTGGTGGTTAAAATACAGTAATACACGTAGTTGCACAGTAGCACACGGTATTGCACATTATTGTTGAATTATTGATTCGTACGTAAGAATGCACTACCCAATAATTGTTACAGTAATTACTGTTCAATATTTTATTTTATTGATTCAATAATTATTGCGTTGATATTTTATATTATTGTTGTTTCAATAATTGTCACTGCACAATATTTCCCATTATCAGATCAATAATTCATATTATTTGAATAATATTATTAGATAACATTATTAGAAATGTCTAGAAAGTTCTGTCAAGGAGAGGTCTTGTCACCTAATTGCACGCCAGTAAGGAGAAATCCTTATTGAAAAGCCCCCTCTTTCCTGAGAATGGTCTGGTTGTCATAATTGTGATTGTGTAATATTATTTGTGAATAATTAATTATTAATTTATATGATAAGGAAATATTTATTTGATGTGAATATTAATGATGGATTTATTTATGTGGTTATAAACGAAGGAATTAATGCTAAGTTGTTTTATCAGTATTTTATCGGAATAGAGGTATTAAAAATCATCCATTTGTGGATTTTGGATATTTTCTATTTGGAATTTGGAAAAACTCAAAGCTATAAAGTTGTAGAGAATTCGATTTCGTGTGAAATTGACATAAAATTCATATTTTTCTGATAAACAGGCTATTTTCTATGAATTACTAAAGTTTTAGAAAATAAAATTATTTTTATTAAATTATAGGTGGGACCCACTTTTAGTTGGTGTTGAATACATGTGGGCTGCTAGGAATTTTTAGATTTAGCATGCTTGAATTTGTTTTCCAAGGTGTACGTAGAAATTTGTATAAAATAATAATATTTTATTATTTTAGTCTCCTATGGCGTTCTAGCATTTTTCTATAAATAGACGCTTAGGTTAAAATTAAAAATCGCACCAGAAACAAGTTTTCTTTCTCTCTAGATTATCGAGCGTATTTTTGTGAGTATTTTGATACTCTGAGAGTTGCTGTTCGGTACAAGTTTTCTTCGGCTTTATATCCGATATTCCAATCAGAAGTACCGTTATTTTGAGGTAAGGGATGCTATTTTTTTCCATAATGATGTTATTCTTTCAATATCATTATACCGAAATATTGGTTTAGATTTTATTGTAGAATTTCTACTTTTTTGTGTCGGGGTTACTATTCACGTATACGACACTATTCACGTATACGACACTATTTATGAATACGACACTATTCACCAAAAAATGAAAATTTTACTTTTTGTCCAAGATGTCTATTATGGTTACTATATTTGATTGTATCCATGTTTTGATCTTTATTTTTGAATTCTGCTTCACAATTGGTTATTATGAAGTATTATTGATTTTGGATAAATTGTAATACGAATCCCAGATATTTGTTCTTCTGTCCCACTGGATTCGTTTTTTTAAAAATATTTTTCATCATCCTCAGTCTTAAATGATGATATTACTGAATATCTTTGGCCTGTAGTGCAAAGATGAATGATTAACTGGTGAATATCTTTGGCCCGTAGTGCAAAGATGAACAAGTGTTGAGATGAACATGACCAACTGGTGATACAAATGAATATCTTTGGCCTGTAGTGCAAAGATGAGTATTAATTAAAGATGTATATTGATTGATTTTACAGGGATAAAATATTGATGATGAACTTTTAAATCTTAGAAAATAGTAGAATTCATTCTCTGCGTGACTCTTCTAATGGATTGCTATTTCCGCTGCATTTGTTTATCTAAAACTTGTTGTCTATTATATTTTATTAGATTTTTCCCTGTTGAAGACTAATGATAATTTGTTGTATATTATCTTAGTCATAATATTCTTTACTGGGCTAGTTGAGCTCACCCTTTTCCTTTGTGTTCCATTTTTCTTCCCAGGAGGTGAAAACATAGTAGGATCTAGTCGGGGTATAGAGTGATGATTCTAGAAAGATGTTTTAGCAGTCCTCACTATTTCTGTAAAATAGTGTATGAATAATTGTAATAAGGACTTATTTGAGTGTGGATATTGTCTAGAAGACAATATTTGTATTTAAACTCACAGTATGTGTTGTCGTTTTTTGCACGACAATTGAATTATTGAAGTTGTAGTTTGCTTTCTGTACCATGTATTTGGCGACTCAAAATGGGTGTTGTATCGTCATGGAATATCATTTCTTTGATATTTTTTTACGAGTTACTATTCACGGGTTACTATTCACCCAATTACTATTCACTCAGGTATTATTAACTCGAATATTCAGGGTACTTTTTGTGCCAAAGTACTATTCATAAGTTACTATTCACGAGTTACTATTCACCCAATTACTATTCACTCTAGTATCATTCACTCGGGTATTCGGGACACTTTTCGCGTCGGGGTACTATTCATGGGGTATTATTCCCGAAGTACTATTCACGGGGTACTATTCACCCGAAAAATATATTTCTTTTCTGTCCGAATAATTTTTGGTACATGAATATTATTCTTGAATTTTACTCTACAAAGCAGTATCATGTTGACAATTTGGACGTTATTGATTTCTGGATAAATTAAATTATAAATCTTTAAAATTTATCATTGAACTTGTTTTATTGAATTATTATGTCATTGTCATCATCCTCATGCTTATATTGTGATGAAAGTCATCTTTGGCTTACGTGTATAGATGGACTTGGTATGATTATGACCATGGATTATTCAGTATAATCATGACCGTAATGTGACGAATGATGTGGTAAAAGTCCTCATTAACATGTAGTTCATTGATGGAGAGTTGTTGGTGTGATTATGACTAGGGATAATTAGGTATAATCATGACCATTGATGATTACATGAATATTCTTGGCCGTGGTGCAGAGATGTTTCATTTTTATTTATTAAGCTGAGTTTCAACGATAGATAATGTTGATGAAAAACTTTTTAAATCATAGAAGATAGTAGATTTTATGCTCTACTTGACTCTTCTAATGGATTGCTTATTTCCGCTGCAGTTGTTAATCTGAAACTTGCTGTCTATTGTATTCTATCAGTTGTTATACTGTTGAAGGCTAAGGATAATTTATTATGCATTATCTTAGTCATAATAGTTCTTACTGGGCTAGTTGAGCTCTCCCTTTATTTCACTGTTCTCTTCAGGAAATGAGAATATAGCAGGGACGAGTCGGGGAACGGATTGACGGTCCAGATGGTTATTTTAGTAGTCATCACTATTCTGTGAAATATTGTGATAATAATTGTAATGAGGACTTCATTGAGTGTGAATATTATCTAGAAGACAATATTCTTATTGAAACTCTCAGCTATGTTTTGTCGTATTTTTCACGACAATTGTATAATTAAGTTGTATTTGAGTTATGTACCATGTATCTGGTGACTTAAGATGGGTGATGTATACCTGTTTTGGAAGCATCACAGTTGGTATCAAAGCTTAGGGATATGATCCCTGGCTGAGACGTGAGACAAGAACTATGAGGGGAGAGACGAGGAATTCCTTCGCTAGTATGACCTACCTAAGTTTATTTGGTATTTAATTGGTCGGTTAGAGTATAGAGATAATATGTGCTATGTCAATTAACCCTTATTTTGAAACTGTATTCTTGAATGATATCTAAAATACAAGAGATTAGAAATGGGAAAATCATGATAGAGAGGAAATAACCGGGAAGGTACAATCCAAAAAAAAAAGCAAGGTATTCTCATCTCTTCGAACTACTAGGTACGTAAATTTCGAGGGCAAAATTTTATAAGGAGGGGAGATTGTGAGACCCCAAATTTTGTGAAATGAAAGTATTCAATTTTTTTATAATTACTCTATTTAGTAAATGGTTAAATTGATAAAAGGTTAAAGTTAAGGGTGATATTTAAAAAATTTTCAAAGTAAGCAAGTTGTCATAAAATAATCGGTGATAAAAGTACAGTAATACGCGTGGTTGCATAGTTGCACACGGTATTGATTATTGATGCTTACGTGAGAAGTCACTCGGTTTTATTCAATTATTGTCACAATATATTATATTATTAAATCAATAATTGAGACGACAAAGTTATTCATATTATTATTTGCAATATTGACAATGTCTAGAAGTTCTGTCAAGGAGAGGTTTGGTCACCTAATTGCGCGCCAATAAGGAGAAATTCTTATCGGAAAGCCACCTCTTTCCTGGTAACGACCTGGTTGTTAAATATTGTGAATTATAATATTATTGATGAATAAGTTCGTGGTTAATAAGGATGAAATTTATAGTTCCATTGTGTTGGAATTATTAGTGTTAGTGGAAATCGACATTTATTTCCATAATAGTTGATTTCTGGAGGTTATATTGACCAATCAAGTAATTAATCGGATAAATGAGCAATTAATTGCTATTGATTCACATGATTATAACTATTTGTTCACATATGTGTACTATTGATTTACATTCATTTACTATTAGGGGAGTTGGTGCAAGATTGATAATACTTGTATGACTAAGTTAAAAATGGAGGTATAGATGGAGGTACTATACTATAATTCATATTTTTACATATCTAGAACTATTGAGTCACGTGATTTACTATTTATTCACATGATTTACTATTAGGGGAGGTGGTGCAAGTTTGATAATACTTGGATGACTAAATTAAAAATGAAGGAAAGGAGGAAGGTATTATTCTGTAATATTTTGAGCTCCAAAATGTGCAATTATCAAAACTATATTTTCCTATAAATAAAAGCTCATTCTTTCTTCATTTCTCACCAATTCACTAAAGCTATAGAGCAATTATTATAGAGAGAAATTATAGAGAGAAAGAAGAAGAGAAGTCTGTTACCTCACTATTCCAGTATCCAGTCTTCTTTTGAGGTAAGGGATATTATTATTATAGTAAGGGGTATTATTCTTTCGTGTTCATGAAGAGAGCTATTGTTATTTCATTCTTTATTATTATGTTAGAATAACATGTCTATGAGAAGTACCGCATAAATGGTAAAATTCTTCTGTTATTCCATTCTTTGTTATTCTATTGGAATAACCTATCTATGCGGTCTATCGCATGCCTGGTGAATTCTGTTGTTATTCCATTCTTTATTATTCTATTGGAATATCCTGTCTGTGCGGATTATGCATAACCTAGTTCCATTCTTTATTATTACGTTGGAATATCCTGTATGTACGGATTACGCATGACCTGGTTCCATTCTTTATTATTCTGTTAAAATAACCTGTCTGTGCGGTCTATCACATGCCTGGTGCATTCTTCTGTTATTCCATTCTTTATTATTCTGTTGGAATAACCTGTCTATGTGGACTACCGCATCCATGGTGAAAGATCCTGTGTATTCATTCCTTGTTAAATTGTGGAAATGATCTATCTACGTGGATTACCGCATGGCGGGTGAAAATCCATTTGCAGTTTCATTTATTCTATTATACTCATCTGAGATATCATTTCTTGTGTACTCGTCATGGAATATCATTTTCTTTGGTATTTTTTACGAGTTACTATTCATAGGTTACTATTTACCCAATTACTATTCACTCTGGTATTATTCACTCGGGTATTCGGGGTACTTTTCGTGCCAGATTACTATTCATAAATTACTATTCATGGGTTACTATTTACCAGATTACTATTTACTCTAGTATCATTCACTCGGGTATTCGGGACACTTTTTCGTGTCGGGGTACTATTCCCGAAGTACTACTTATGGGTTACTATTCTCCCGAAAAATATATTTCTTTTCTGTCCAAATTATTTTTGGTACATGAATATTATTCTTGAATTTTACTCTACAAAGCAGTATCATCTTGACAATTTGGACGTTATTGATTTCTAGATAAATTAAATTATAAATCTTTAAAATTTATCATTGAACTTGTTTTATTGAATTATTATGTCATTGTAATCATCCTCATGCTTATATTGTGATGAAAGTCATCATTAGCTTACGTGCATAGATGGACTAGGTATGATTATGACCAGGGATTATTTGGTATAATCATGACCATAATGTGACGAATGATGTTGTAAAAGTCCTCATTTGCCTGTAGTTCATTGATGGAGAGTTGTTGGTATGATTATGACCAGGGATTATTCGGTATAATCATGACCATTGATGATTACATGAATATTCTTGGCTGTGGTGTAGGGATGATTTGATTTTATTTATTAAGCTGAGTCTCAGCGATAAAGTTGATGAAAAACTTTTTAAATCATAGAAGATAGTAGATTTTATGCTCTACTTGACTCTTCTAATGGATTGCTTATTTCCGCTGCAGTTGTTGATCTAAAACATGTTGTCTATTGTATTCTATCAGTTGTTATACTGTTGAAGGCTAAGGATAATTTATTCTGCATTATCTTAGTCATAATATTTTTTACTGGGCTAGTTGAGCTCACCCTTTCTTTCACTGTTCTCTTCAGGAAATGAGAATATAGCTGGGACAAGTCGGGGAACGGATTGACGGTCCAGATGGTTATTTTAGTAGTCCTCACTATTCTGTGAAATAGTGTGATAATAATTGAAATGAGGACTTCATTGAGTGTGTATATTATTTAGAAGGCAATATTCTTATTGAAATTCTCAGCTATGTTTTGTCGTATTTTGCACGACAATTGTATAATTAAGTTGTATTTGAGTTATGTACCATGTATCTGGCGGCTCAAGATGGGTGATGTATACCTGTTTTGGGGGCGTCACAATTGGTTTCAAAGCTTAGGGATATGATCCTTGGCTAAGATGTGAGACAAGAACTAGGAGAGGAGAGACAAGGAATTCCTTCGCTAGTATGACCTACCTAAGTTTATTTGGTATTTAATTGGTCGGTCAGAGTATAGGGATAATATGTGATATGTCAATTAACCCTTATTTTGAAACTATATTCTAGAATAATATCTGAAATATAGGAGATGAGAAATGGGAAAATCATGAAAGAGATGAAAAAATCGGGAAGGTACAATCCGAAAAGAAAGTAAGGTATTCTCATCTCTTCGAACTACCAGGTACGTAAATTTCGAGGGCAAAATTTCATAAGGTGGGGAGATTGTGAGATCCCGAATTTTATGAAATGAAAGTATTCAGTTTTCTTATAATTATTCTATTTAGTAAATGGTTAAATTGATAAAAGGTTAAAGTAAAGGGTGATATTTGAAATTTTTTCAAAGTAAGCAAGTTGTCATAAAATAATCGGTGATAAAAGTACAGTAATACGCGTGGTTGCATAGTAGCACACGATATTGATTATTAATTCTTACGTGAGAAGTCACTCGGTTTTATTCAATTATTATCATAATATTTTATATTATTAAATCAATAATTGAGACGACAAAGTTATTCATATTATTATTTTTAATATTGACAATGTCTAGAAGTTTTGTCAAGGAGAGGTTTGGTCACCTAATTGCGCGCCAATAAGGAGAAATCCTTATCGAAAAGTCCCCCTCTTTGCTGAGAACGACCTGGTTGTTAAATATTGTGAATTATAATATTAATGATGAATAAGTTCGTGTTGATTAAGGATGAAATTGATAGTTCCATTGTGTTGGAATTATTAGTGTTAGTGGAAATCTATATTTATTTCGATAATAATTGATGTCTGGAGGTTATATTGACCAATCGGTTAATTTATCGGATAAATGAGCAATTAATTGCTATTGATTCACATGATTATAACTATTTGTTCACATGTGTGTAATATTGATTCAAATTCATTTACTATTAGGGTAGTTGGTCCAAGATTGATAATACTTACATGACTAAGTTAAAAATGGAGGTATAGATGGAGGTACTATATTGTAATTCGTATTTTAACATGTCTAGAACTATTGAGTCACATGATTTACTATTGATTCACATGATTTACTATTAGGGGAGGTGGTGCAAGTTTGATAATACTTGGATGACTAAATTAAAAATGAAGGAAAAGAGGAACGTATTATTCTGTAATATTTCGAGCCCCAAAACGTGTTATTATCAAAACTATATTTTTCTATAAATAGAAGCTCATTCTTCCTTCATTTCGCACCAATTCACTAAAGCTATAAAGCAATTATTATAGAGAAAAATTATAGAGAGAAAGAAAAAGAGAAGTCTGTTACCTCACTATTCCAGTATCCAGTCTTCTTTTGAGGTAAGGGATATTATTATTATAGTAAGGGGTATTATTCTTTCGTATTCATGAAGAGAGCTATTGTTATTCCGTTCTTTATTATTATGTTGGAATAACCTGTCTATACGAAGTACCGCATACATGCGGAAATTCTTCTATTATTTCATTCTTTATTATTCTATTGGAATAACCTGTCTGTGCGGTCTATCGCATGCCTGGTGAATTCTGTTGTTATTCTATTCTTTATTATTCTGTTGGAATATCCTGTCTGTGCGAATTACGCATGACCAGGTTCTGTTCTTTATTATTCTGTTAGAATATCCTGTCTGTCCGGATTACACATGACCTGGTCCCATTCTTTATTATTCTGTTGGAATATCCTGTCTGTGTTGTCTATCGCATGCCTGGTGAATTCTTTTGTTATTCCATTATTTATTATTCTGTTGGAATAACCTATCTGTGTGGACTACCGCATGCATGGTGAAAGATCCTGCATATTCATTCCTTATTAAATAGTGGAAATGATCTATCTATGTGTATTACCTCATGGCGGGTGAAAATTCATTTGCAGTTTCGTATATTCTATTATACTCGTTTGAGATATCATTTCTTTTGTACTCGTCATGGAATATCATTTTCTTTGGTATTTTTTTACGAGTTACTATTCACAGGTTACTATTCAGCCAATTACTATTCACTCTGGTATTATTCACTCGGGTATTCGGGGTACTTTTCGTGCCGGAGTACTATTCATGAGTTACTATTCATGGGTTACTATTCACCCAATTACTATTCACTCAGGTATTCGGGATACTTTTCGTGTTGGGGTACTATTCACAGGGTACTATTCCCGAAGTACTATTCATGGGAAACTATTCACCCAAAAAATATATTTCTTTTCTGTCCAAATTATATTTTGTACATGAATATTATTCTTGAATTTTACTCTACAAAGCAGTATCATGTTGACAATTTGGACGTTATTTATTTCTGGATAAATTAAATTATAAATCTTTAAAATTTATCATTGAACTTGTTTTATTGAATTATTATGTCATTGTCATCATCCTAATGCTTATATTGTGATGAAAGTCATATTTGGCTTACGTGCATAGATGGACTTGGTATGATTATGACCAGGGATTATTCGGTATAATCATGACCGTAATGTGACGAATGATGTGATAAAAGTTCTCATTGGACTGTAGTTCATTGATGAACAGTTGTCGGTATGATTATGACTAGGGATTATTCGGTATAATCATGACCATTGATGATTACATGAATATTCTTGGCCATGATGCAGAGATGATTTGATTTTATTTATTAAGCTGAGTCTCAGCGATAAAGTTAATGAAAAACTTTTTAAATCATAGAAGATAATGATTTTATGCTCTATTTGACTCTTCTAATGGATTGCTTATTTCCGCTGCAGTTGTTGATCTAAAACTTGTTGTCTATTGTATTCTATCAGTTGTTATACTGTTGAAGGCTAAGGATAATTTATTCTGCATTATTTTAGTCATAATATTTTTTACTGGTCTAGTTGAGCTCACCCTTTCTTTCACTATTCTCTTCAGGAAATGAGAATATAGCTGGGATGAGTCAGGGAACGGATTGACGGTCCAGATGGTTGTTTTAGTAGTCCTTACTATTCTGTGAAATAGTGTGAAAATAATTGTAATGAGAACTTAATTGAGTGTGGATATTGTCTAGAAGGCAATATTTTTATTGAAACTCTCAGCTATGTTTTTTCGTATTTTGCACGACAATTGTATAATTAAGTTGTATTTGAGTTATGTACCATGTCTCTAACGACTCAAGATGGGTGATGTATACCTGTTTTGGGGGCGTCACAAGCTATATGTAAATAATGTGAATACTTGCGAGCATGCATGTTACAGATTATATGACCTTCTCATATGAATAGATGGTTAACATAGTTGGCCTCGTGATTTCATGACCTTATTTGACCTTAATTCATTAGAAATCCTAAACTAGAACTATAACATGTAAATTTAAAATTAAAATGATCTTAGAATCTTGTAAGACTCTTTAACATATGTATATGCTATGTGTTAATATCTACGTATGATATGAAAATTGAGACAGAACCAGGAGAGAAAAGCTCAACTCTGGTCTGGCCAGGGGACAGCGCAGTTGCGCCATCGCTCAGCCCAACTGAAGCGCAACTGCGCCCTCCTGCAGTCTGATCTAACTATTTTGTTTGTAATAAGAGAATTGTACCATGCATATATTGGTGTTTTAAGCTGTAATACATGTTGAAAGCAAGGTTCTAAGTGTTTAAGTGCATCGTGACTACATTGAATCAATAGTTAACAGATTTTATTAAAAGTCTTGATAGAGTGTTCAAAGAGCAATCAATGTTGATTGTGTTATTTGATTTTTGTGACTAAGATGAAACTTGATATGCGTTATTAACTTATGGGGTCAGACATGTATCAAAATGTTGAATTACGCATAAAGTTTGAATAACTAATGAGAATATATATATATATATATATATATATATATATATATATATATACATATATAACTATGATACAATAGGAATTCAAGGTGTTGATAAGCTATAGGTTGATAAACTATGCATAAGGTAAGTTCCCTAACTCCCTTAACTTTACATATAATGTGAAACCGAATTGTTACTATATCAACCATATTTACATCGAACAAATATCTATTACTATTCGAAAGTCAATTTTATATCTTGATTTTGTAGCAAGCATTGAACTTATTGTTCGTAAATGCATTATCAAAAGTTGTCTAAGTTATTTGACTCGACTAGAGTAATATCATGTGTTAGAAAGTTATCCAAACCAATTGTCTTGGTATGGACTCTAATAAATCTACTGAGATGAACAACCTTCATTGAAAGGGAAATTATATAACTGTCGGGGAACCGATGTGCGCGCATACAAGCATGTTTAAAAGTTATGCATAACGCATGGTACTTTAGGCTGATTACCTGTTGTACTTATTTATATTGGATTTTCGGTATAATACTATTAATTCTATCAGGAGTTCTTTGTGCATAGCGACTACTAAGTTTTCATTCTTTTTGAACTTTAAAATGATTAACCCTTAGAATCTGGATGATATCTTTCAGACCATAGCGACTCTTATTTAGACCCTTATTACTATATTACTTGATGAGTAAATTTATTGCTCATTCTTGTTTTCTTTAAACCTTTAGTAAAGGCAGAATATGGTGAAATATCAGGCAAGGGCAAGCTATGGAGTAGCTTTGTTCCTTTAAGTTAGAAGTTTGTTATTATCTGATTATAATAAGACTTATTTAATATTATGTACTAAGTTATGTTTGAACTTAAGTTATGTAATATTACTAGTAATGGTTGCGAAACCTTAGCACAATAATGATTATAATAAATCAATGTAAATTATTATATTATTCCGTTGCATGAGTTGTTAGTGCATTATTAGAATTAGATCGTGAAGCACCGAATTCGAGATATTAGTGTCTGAATTTGGGAGCGTCACATGTTGTTATCAAAGCAGTAGGTTATAAATTTTAGGAGCGAGAATCCTTAGACTATAACCTTAGGAGAATTTAGAGAAATAGAAGGTGATAAAACTCATGTAGAGTTTTCTAGAGAGTTAGTAGCGTTATAAAATATATCTTCATACGATGAACCTATGTTTGTTATGAGTTACTAATGGAGTTTGTTTGTTTATTTTGTGTTTTTGATTATAGGATGACGAATATGGGAGGACCTAGTAGGGTAGAGGAGGAGGAGCCACATGACCTACATGTGGTCACCCTTAGTAGCTGAGCCCATGTCAGAAGTGGCACCTATCAAAAAGGATGATGAGAAAGAGATAGAAGTAGAATCTGAACCAGAGGAAGAACCCATGGAGGATGAGCCCGTGGGAGATTTCAACGAGACCATGTTCAAGGATCGAATGTTGGGAGAGTATGAGGAGCGAATCCTGGAGTTAGAGTGCAGAGTCGAGGAGTTAGAGGCTGAGGCTCAGGAGAAGCAAACTGAGATACAAAAGCTGAAGGATGAGGATAGTATGAGGATGCTTGATATGCAAGAGATGGAAGTAGAAATTCTATATAGCAAAGAAGTGGGGACACATATGGGAACCCTTTTTCATCGTTTACTGGCTAGAAATGTGGAACTGGTAGGTAAGCTGGAGGAGTCCGAGCAGAGGGAGATGAGTGAGAAGATCGAGAAATAGGCTCTTTGCACACAACTTGAGGTGAAGGTTATGGAGAGGATTCACTTCGAGGAGAAGTGGGATGAAGCCAATGATAGGGCCGATGATTTATAGGATGAGGTCAGATGCAAAAAGAGGAAGATGAAAGGATGGGCTATGCTTTTCTTAAGACCATGGAGAGATAGATCGATGGTGTGTACCATTATCCAGCGGAGCAGGGACAAACCCATTACACCATGAACAGAGATATGATGGCACACATGGGACAGATTGAGTATAAGAGCGCGGTGGAGCACGGGATATTAGGTTAAGGTTATGTGTCCAATATCAATAGTTTGTATTTATATATGTACTATTATGTGTAAATTCCCATCTTTTATGTAAGATGTGGAATATTTTATGTAAACCCCGAGTATGTTATTGTTAGAGGGGTAGTATGTTGTAAATCCCCATTATTTGTGATATTGGAGGATAGATGTCAACATTTATAGAAGTATGCTAGGAAATGATCATATCAATGTAATGATTTGGCATATGAATATATATGTTCTTATTTCAGAAACGTGTTATAAAATTTTTCCTTTGCATTAAAGATGTATTTAAGGAATATAATTAGATAATGAGAGTGAAGTTTTGTGATGCAAAAAATGCCGCCCAGACGTAGACTAACAACACCAGAGGAATCGATCAATAATGAGAGGGAGCAAGTAGACCTCATTCAACGATTAGTCGACTTATTAAGAGAAACCCTTCAAGAGAGTAACAATGAACCCATTCGCCCCAATCCCCAAACAGTACCTATAATAAACTTTAAAGACGTGTAGGACCTCTGGAATTTGTGGGTACTATCGATCCTATTGAGGCGCAAACATGGATCAAGGAAATAGAGAAATCATTCACCATTGCTCGTGTGGGTGAGGATCAGAAGATCGTGTTTGGTACGTACATGATGAAGGGTGAAGCAAATTACTGGTGGGAAGAAAATCAACAGAGAGCGGGGGAAGGAGTTATAACCTGGGAGAGGTTCAAAACGCTGTTCTTCGAGAATTACTTCTCAAAGAGCATGCATAACCATATGGAGGTTAAATTCTTAGAACTTAAGTATGGGGAAATGACTATGGCCCAATTAGTAGCGAAGTTTAACGATCTCGGGCGATTTGCGGTACATCAAGTAGAGACTGAAGAGGGAAAAGCCCGACGTTTCGAATTAGGACTAAAACTGTGGTTGTTCAACAAAGTATCAGTTCTTCAAATCGACTCATTCACCACACTGTTGGAGAAGGCCATCATTGCTGAGGGAGGTAGCGAGGCATTGAGCCAATATAACAAAGAGAAGAAGAATAAGAATTGTGACGCCCCTAAATTCAGGTACTTGAAACCCAAACTTGGTGCTTCACGATATCATTTCTTTGAGCGGAATAATAATAATAATAATAATAATAATAATAATAATAATAATAATAATAATAATAATAATAATAATATTAAACATAATATACAATATCAGAGTTGTCTAATCTCAGGTTCCCAACCTTTAATACATTTCATTACATGATAATTAATAAATATTATCGTCTTGATTAAGTCTAATTATTACATAAGATACCATACAACTTATTCTGCCAGCTTTCCCTTCCCTTTGTCCTTGTTAGAACCTTCAGGTCATTCACGATTAGCTGAAAACATTTAAATTTAAGGCAAGAATGAGTATTTGATTGCCCAACAAGAAATAACAAATAATAAATATTAGCTGAAAGAAGTAAATATTTTCTTTGATTGACACTTTGACAACGAATCAATAGTTATGAAGTAAGATAAAACAATACTATACAACATATCAATTCCATTTCAAATTTTGAAACTACGTACTGACCATAATTGGTGAGCAGTCGACAGACTATGTACTTTGTTTTCAATTCTTGAAAAGGTTTTACAGAACTTCATCCGTAAACTGTCATGTCTTACGGGCACAGAGGGTGATCAACCCGTTATGCCCTGTATTGATAAATACTACGTGTTCGAACGATATTTTCGTCCAGCATATCTGCCTTAGGCGCACAAAATTTTCCCATGTTCGGGATGTTCATACTTAGTCTGGAATCTGAACTAAAATAATTCAGTTGGATAACAATAATGTTCTATCACGCTCAATGATATTTTTAAATATGTGTCTAGCCGAGTCAAATAACTTAGACGACTTTTAATTAATATATACATACCAAAAATCAATAAGTATGTATTAACAAGTACAACAATTATCCAACTGAGGACACTTGTATAACCAATCTTAGAAATTAACGAACATAATATATATCTGGATGATATAATAATGCTGTATTGATAAACAATGATCGAATAGAATTCAAGAACTTGTATGGATACAACATATTAAATACATCATCAATAAGAGTAGAGTTTGTAACGCCCCCAAAATAGGTCCAATCCATCCAACCTATTCTGAGTTGCCAAATAAATGGTACAGAAAACAACTACAACTTTATTACTACAACTGTCGTGCAAAATACAACGACATATATATTATGAGTTTCAATACAAATATTGTAACGCATATAATACGAAAATATTCATACTCAAATTATTACATGCCATATAAAGTACAGCAGCAAATATTTCAAGTCTCCAAAGGAACATGAGAAGATTTCTGTTCTCTTCATTATAACGCGGTGCACTTTTAACGCTTTCAAGGTCGGGTTCTCATCACCTATTGTTGTTCACCAAAATTAATTATTAAGTGACGTATAAAATACGACACAAATATCTTAGGTCCTCAATACAATTATATATTTCATGTCATGCCGTTTTATAATGTATTGAGAAACTTCGACAGTCTCATAGCATTACACTATTTCCTTGTTATCCCCGCTTGACCCAGCTCTACTCTTATTACCTGAAAGGAATTGTGAAGCAAAAGGGTGAGCACAACTAGCTCAGTAAAGAATATCATGACTAAGGATAATTAAAATATAAATAGCCTTCATCAGTAACAAATCAGAGATATAGAACATATGGTAGATGATAAAACTTTTCAACAATAGTTGCAACGGAACGAGAAATCCATTAGAAGAGCCAAATAGACCATAAAGTCTATTATCTTCTCCACATTAAAAGTCCACCAACAATGTTTTATCCCTGTAACATCAATCAACAGTTCCTTTCCACAATCATATGAATAAGTTATAATCATAATTGTGATTCTAATTACTCTCTCATCCAGGACGAAGATACTTTTCATCACCTGTCTTTACCTGAAACATCAAAGATCATGGTTATACCAAATCACAGTTCCTATTCATAATCCTACTAACAAGTTCATCTTTGCACTACATGCCAAAGATATTCAATAACATGTCATCTTTGCACTACGGGCCAAAGCTATTCAACAACAGGTCACCTTTGCACTAGGGGTAAAGATATTCATCAACATGTCATCTTTGCACTACGGGCCAAAGATATTCATCAATAATTCATCTTTGCACTACAGGCCAAAGATATTAATATCTCAAAGAAATACATAATCATTTCAGAATTTATATAAATCATAATTATAACCATGTTGATCAATTCACCTTTGCACTTAAGCTAAAAATATTCAATTGTAAATTCAATAGTCATGATCATACCAGTCAACGATTCAACTTTGCACTACTGGCCAAAGAGAACCCATAGTCACGATCATACCAATAATCTATCCATCTTTACATTCAAGTCAAAGAGAAATTTCTTCACCGGGATTATAAAAATGTTATATATGATAATAAAAACAATATGATCAAAACATGGATTTAATTTCAAGAGTAAGATTCATAAATCAACGATAATTTGGTCAGAAAAAGAAACCAATTTTGTCATGAATAGTACCCCATGAATAGTAACTCGTGAATAGTAACTCATGAATAGTAACTCGTGAATAGTAACCCTGACACAAAAAGATAAACTTTCACAATAAAATCCATATCAATATTTATAACACCTTAATCCAAATGTTATAAATCACTTAATAATCTCAAAATCTAATATTGTTAATATTACAACAATATTTTAATCATTTCTTAAACTTATAAACAATTTATTTAAATTGTTTACACTTTATTAATTAATGCATTTAATCATCCTAAAATGCCAAACTCATAAGATTTCATCACCAATAACCAAAACCCTCATCAAAAATCGGCATATACCTTATATAGGATTCCCAAGCCATAAAATCATATTTTCCAATTTTGTTACTTTACATACCATATTTAATTTATTTACTCATAACTAGTCCATTTTCATGAAAAATATCAAATCAGTACAAATTTTTTTTTCTTTTCTGGGATTTAGAAGAATATAGTCCCATATTGAACATATATTTTTCTCATAATTTTTAAAATTCATTTACTATTTTTTATATGGCCAAAACTACCGAATATTTAGACATTTATCATAAATTATACTTTTATCCAAAAATTCCAAAATTTATAGGGTATACTGATATTATATAGATGTACTCCCAATAAAAATTTCATCAATTTTTGAGTTAATCACAAGGAGTTATAAGGGTTTACTTTTAAAATTGTCTTTTCTCATAAAATTCATAACTCCTAATCTATACATCCAAAAATCACCATTTTGGACACAATCAAGAAAATCATCAAATTATCATTTCAAATTTTTCTAAAATTTTTGAAAGTCAGAAGAATTACGAAACTGAAGAAACATAACAACTCTTAAAATCTCTTACCTCAAAAGAGCAGTATTTCTGACTGGAATATTAGATATGCCGCTGAAGGAAACTTGCACTCATTAGCAACTCTCAAAGTATCAAAATACTCACAAAATACACTCGATAATATAGAGAGAAAGAGAGAAAGCTTAAGTTTCTGGTGTGATTTTTAATTCTAACTTAGCCCTCTATTTATTGGAAAATGTTAGCACGCCGAAGCAGACTTGACCTGCTACCTGATGGCTTTACCTACTACTATTGCCACCTACCACATTTGAATTAGAATTTCAGCATATTTCTTCACCAACCATAGGTGGGGCCGACGCATTCTAGAATTTTCCACCAAAATGATAAATTCCAAAACGTCAACAATTTCTGAACCAGTCACCTCTTAAAATTCATAACAATTTATACGTTCTTTTTTAATGGTTCAAAATTTGTGGTCATATAATCAACTTATATATGTATAACTTATCCAAAAATCACAACGATCCAACGGTCGGATTAAAAACTATAACTCACGCAATATATCACAAGAACACTGGTTTCATTTTTAATACCTCCTTTCCGACAAAAATAGTTATAAAATAATTCAACATTAATTCCTTCATTTATAACCATATAAATAAATCCATCATTTATATCCACATCAAATAAATATTTTCTTATCATATAAATCAATAATTAATTATTCACAAATAATATTACAGAATCACAATTATGACAACAAGGCCGTTCCCAAGAAAGAGGGGGCTTTTCGATAAGGATTTCTCCTTACTGGCGCGCAATTAGGTGACCAAACCTCTCATTGACATAACTTTCTAGACATTTTCAATAATGTTATCTAATAATATTATTCAAATAATATGAATTATTGATCTAATAATGGAAAATACTGTGCAGTGACAATTATTGAAACAACAATAATATAAAATATCAACGCAATAATTATTGAATCAATAAAATAAAATATTGAACAGTAATTACTGTAACAATTATTGAGTAGTGCCTTCTTACGTAAGAATCAATAATTCAAAAATACTGTGCAATACCGTGTACTACTGTGCAACCGCGCATATTACTGTATTTTAACCACCGGGTATTCCAACAGTGTTAACGGTAACAACTACGTCATTATTTATAAAAACTCAAACTTGTCGTTTTCTTCATCCGACAGTTATTTTGTTATGGGGACCATAAATGGTTGCGCCGTCGTACGAATATTTTCCTACAGCAAGAATATTCCATGACTAAACGAATATTCCCCGACAACAATGAGTATTTTATAGCCACTTTCTTATTTTGAAAAAAAGTTCATATCTCACCCCTAACTTTATCTTTTTATTAATTTAACCATTTACTGAATAATAATTATAAGAAAAATTAAATACTTTTATTTCATAAAATTTGAGGTCTTACAGAGTTAATAAGCTGGCACAATGATAATATAGTTCTGAAACTTCCTTACTCATGTCCATTGCATAAATTAATGAAAAGGTAGGATACTTGCCTAGTCTACTGCTTACAGTTACACGACTTAGTTCTATCTTTTATACAACGACCTATCATTAATAAAATCATTCTTTTGATTAGAATAACATATCGTAACATATAGTACTGCTATCTGTAGTCATCATATAGCTTAAGCACATTGTCACATATGTTTATCAATTATTAGGACATAAACAGACAATTATACAGTCAAACTATATAGGTTCGGATCAATTTTAGACATAATTCGGTGTATCGACAGCTTTATCGAATAATTATCGAGTTTATTTTTAATTAAACTCTATTCTACACTTTAAATATTATTCTAGATAATTTAAATATCAATCATATTATTTTTCCATGACTTATAATAATTTTTAAATAATTATTATAATTTATCATGATTTTTCAAACACTGGAATCATTTTTAAATGATTTAAATAATAAATAATTCTATTATCATTAATATTTAAATAATATTAAAATATTAATGAAACCATTGCCAAAATATTGAAGTTATTTATTATAACTTAAAATATTTTTAAAGTATTAATATTATTCTTAAATGATTTTAAAAATATTTAAAATCATTTTTAAATAATTACCACTAATATTTAAATATTAATTTATGATTTATCAAAATATTAAAAGTTATTAATTATAACTTAAAATATTTTTAAACCATTTATATCCTTTTTAAATGATTTCTAACTTAATAAAACCATTTTAAATCATATATTTAATATAATTATTAAATAAATCTAATATCATTAATATTAAATTATTAATTAAATTTACCTTAAAATATTAAAAGTTATGGTTTATAACTTAAAATATTTTTAAACTATTTATTTTCATTTAAAATGATTTTTATAATATTAAAATTATTTTTTTTACCAATTTATTTAATATAATTATTAAATAAATCTAACATCATTAATATTTAAATTATTAATAAAATTTGCCTTAAAATATTAATAGTTATGTTTTATAACTTAAATATTTTTAAATACTTTATTATCATTTAAAATAAATTTTAATATAATAAAATCATTTTTAATTAATTTATTTAATTAATTTATTAAATAAATTAAATATCAATAATATTCAATTAAATATTAATTTTAATGAAAAATATGTCAAATTATTAAAAGTTAATTTTTATAACTAAAAATAAATTTTAAAACTATTTTTGGAATTTTTAGAAATTATTTTTTATTTTTAAATGATTTTTGAAAATTTATTTAATTAAAATTAATATAATTATCGCTAAAGCCTTTAGCGACAAAAAGTGTCACCTATTATGTTCTTGAGCCTCAAGAACATTCAAAGACAGTGTTCGAGGGGCTGTGTTTAACCAACAATAATTCTTAACTCGTGACATTTCTGGATAAGCTAAGGATCAGATCTTGTAGTATTGATGTAATACTACAAGTATCTATCAATTTCTGGGCCAAATTATAATATATCAAGAAGATATGAGCCATTGAACAAGCTGTCAGAGCTGTTCTTCATTTTCTGGGTTACCCAAAAAATAAGAAAAGTTTGAGTGGCTAGTTTTGGGCTTCCACAACTTGCTTTCTATGCAATGATTTAGTGTTATAATGGTTTCAGATTGTAGTCCACGTGTAAATGAACAGATCTATCACATAAAATCAGTCTAACAACAACAAAATCTTAAGATCCAAGCTGGTCAAACTATGTCAGAACGTATGTTATTAAGTTTTCTGGGTTGCCCAGAAAACAGATTTCGTGATCGTGCAAGCTACTTTAATCGGCCACTAAATCCAACCTGTTTATCATTTAGGTGTTCTAAAGGCTTGAATCTAAATTTCATCTAACATACTACAACATGGATACAACAATAAAATCAAATCACATAACACCTGCAAGATCAGAGCCTACAAATATGTTGTCAAACGTTTCTGGGCAAGTTTTGGGTTACCCAAAAATAGAAAGTCATGGTCGGTCAACGAAGTTTGACCATCCATAACTTGGAATCTATACCAGATCTGACCCTCATTCAAGTTCCAGAACAAAGTCCTCATGACATACTACAACTACAAACTTTTAAAACACTAAAACCATTAACAGACACAGATCTACGAGGCCTGACATTTGACTGTCAGACAACATTTTAAAATTTTTCCAGATTTTTGAAATCTTCAATTTCGCGCATCTAGAGGCTATAGATCTATAATATACCAACCCAGATCACTTATTAACATATTATAAAACATGTTTAAACACAAAAACATAACTTTTAACATATCATTAGAGATCAGATTTGGGTCTAGGGTTTATACCTTTCTTGAATAATGCTTGAATATAGGGTTCCTGATCTGTTTGTGGTGTTCTAGAGACTTGATAAGGGACTGATCCATTAATGATTTTTGTGGGTTTGGGAGATAAAGAGTTTAGTTGGGTGCTTGGTGTACAAATGAGCTATTTGTGTGACTTTTCTCTCTCTTAATATATATATATATATATATATATATAATTATATATATATATATATCAACAAGTAATGAAGTTGGCTGATGAAATGTAGCTAATTTGTGTTGTTTTTAGTCACATGACTGATCTAGAGTTGGTCACCAACTCCAATTTTAGCAAGATCTACAAGTTAACTAATAAAGAATTGCAAAAAGGGTATTTTGGTCAATTGTCTTATAATTTTAATGGTAAACTAGTAATCTTGGCTAACCCTTAGGATTTGACCCTTAGGGTTTAACGGCCCTAAGGTTTTACAATTTAAATTTCTAGGATTTTTAATTATGACTTAAAATAGAAAATTTAGTTTTCTAAATTACAAATTATGGTTTTCTAATTGTATTAAGTTTTCTAATTATACTAGGCTTGAACATTAGGATTAAGGTTTCCTAATTAGCATTAAATCTCCTAAATTAATATTTATGGTTTATAACTTAGTAATTAGGGTTTCTAATAATTAGGGTTTCTAATTACTAATTAGGGTTTCCCTAATTAGCATTAAAATCTACAACACTTGTTATTAATCATATAAAACCATTGCTTAACAAATCTTAATGTCCTATTTAAATTTTAAATTAGGGTTTATAAATTTAACCTTAAGGTTTTATCATGCTACACTATAATTGTCCAACCATTATCAGTATACACATACAGAACATATTTATAGCACTAAAATATAATTAATATTATATTATGATTCTCATTCCTTATTCAAAATCCAAAATTACAGTTTTGAATCCATATCCGACTTAACTTTCATTCTCAGTCAACATAAAATTTTAAATTGACTATCTTGTTAAATCCATATCTCAAATATTTCAAAATATTATTCATGATGCCAATACTCATAAAATTATTAATATAAATAATTAAAATAAAAATAAAAAACAAATTTATTCGTAAAAATATTGATATAATTATTCAAAGAAATTTGGGTCTTTACAAGAATAGTGGAGGAGAAAGTCGAGGAGGAAGTAGTAGTGGAGGAAGTAATCTAGGGAAGAGAAAGTGGGATAACAACAACAATAGCAATAGAAATAACCATCAAGCGGGAAGTTTTCAAGGAGGGTTTAAGAAGAGAGCGAAGGGATGCTCGAAGTGTGGGAAAAACCACCAAGGAGAGTGCTGGAAGGGACACAATGTTTGCTATAATTGCAGTCAGGAGGGGCACATTTCACCAAACTACCCAAAGTCAAAGAAGATCAAGGGATGTTTTGTTTGTGGCTCAACCGAGCATCAGATCAAAGACTGTCCAAAGAAAGGGAGCAATAGAGTAAGAGACCATCAGGGAGGAGGCAACAAGCTGATGATTGGCGGACCTGCGAAATCCAATCGATCAATTGCTAGAACTTTTAACATGACCATCCAGGACGCAGTAGCTACAAAGGACGTAGTGTCAGGTATTGTCCTAATCAATAATATAAATGTTTATATATTATTTGATTCGGGTACTACCTATTCTTTTGTGTCTGAAGATTTGCTAAATGATTAAACTCACCCCAAGAACGATTAGAAAATCCGTTGAACATAGAAGTTGCGAATAAGGAAATATTCCCTGTAGAGTTTATTTATCGAAATTTTTGTGTAAACATTAGAGGTCACGAACTAAGCGTATATTTGATTCTAATAAGATTGGGAGAGTTTGATGTGATACTAGGAATGGATTGGTTTTCCAGCCACGCTGCGATAATCGATTGTCAAAAGAAAAGTGTGAACCTTCAGACTCCAAACCGGTCTGAGGTAGTGTTTTATAGTAGCTCATCGCTTAAGAAATCGTGTTTCCTTACAATGATGTTGGACAATAAATTATTAAAGAAGGGATGTGTAGGTTATCTAGCCTATATAGTGGATACTCAGAAGAAGGGAGTAGAAATGGAAGATATACCAGTAGTGAGAGACTTCAAAGATGTGTTTCCAAATGATCTGCCTGGCCATCCGCCAGACAGAGAAATCAAATTCGTGATAGACTTAGTACTGAGAACCGCACCAATTTTGAAAGCCATATATCGTATGGTGCCAGTAGAAATAAAGGAATTGATGATACAACTATAAGAATTGCTAGATAAGAGACATATTCAATTGAGTGTGTCTCCTTGTGGAGCACCAATGTCGTTTATAAAGAAGAAGGATGGTTCGATGAGGCTTTGTAACGACTATCGAGAGTTAAACAAATTAACAATTAAGAATATATCCGTTATTGAGGATTGACGACCCTTTCAATTAATTGAAGGGAGCAAAGTGTTTTTCCAAAATAGACCTACGAACGAGTTATCATCAGCTGAAAGTTTGAAAGGAGGACATACCGAAGACGACACCCGTTACTGACACTACAAATTTTTGGTGATGTCGTTTGGTTTGACTAATGCTCTAGCAACATTCATGGACTTGATGAACCGAGTTTTCAAGCCATACTTGGATAAGTTCATTGTAGTTTTCATCGATAACATTTTGATTTACTCAAAGACCAAGGAAGAACACACCAAACATCTGAAGATGGTATTAGAATTATTAAGAAAGGAGAAGATGTACACGAAATTCTCTAAGTGCGAGTTTTAGATGGAGAAGGTCCAATTCTTGGGACATGTGATAGATAGGGATGGAATTTCAGTAGATTCGACGAAGGTGGAGGCATTGCATAACTGGGAACAGTCGAAGATGCCAACGAAAGTACAAAGTTTCTTAGGGTTAGCTGGGTATTATCGAAGATATATCCAAGACTTTTCCAAGATAGCAACCCCGTTGACCAATCTAATGAGGAAGGCTGGGAAGTTTGTGTGGATAGAGAAGTGCGAGGAAAGTTTCAAAGAATTGAAGAAGAGGTTGAGTGAGGCACCTATATTATCATTACCGGATGATACATGAGGTTTTATGGTGTATAGTGATGGCATGTGTCACACGGGTAAAGTCTGGTCCCAAATTTTTTGCCAACTTTCCAACCCTATGATGGCCTGATTGCCTCCTACAACCAGTTAGCCAACCCATACAGTGCTTTTTATCACACTATTTGCAACAACAACACACACATGCACCCTGTTTGTCTGTCTACTATTAGGAACAAGTAAGATATATAAAGCACAATGAGAAACACATAAATTTATAGGAAAAATGCCCATCCTTTTATTGCACTCTCAATAAACTAGGAATTATCCCAAAGGCTTACAAAACTCAGCTCTCTAGCCTACTTTGGATGATGTCTCTGCACCACACATCCTCTATTTTGTGTATCTGGCACTGGCTTTTTATAGCCTGGTGGTTAATTGACACCCCAACTGCCAAGAGGTTTGCACCACTAAGGTTCTGCCAACAAAAGGGTGACAGTTCCCCAAAACTGCCCACCACATATCATGTCAGTAAGTGCCACACATCCTTAGGTCCCAACTATGCAACTGTTGTTTGACCATGTTTTCCACTAGCTGGTTGTTTCCCTCAACTGTTGCTTGGTCAGTTTACCCACCACAGGTAACTGCCACAACTGTTGTCCAGCACAACCCACCATGTGGTAACCGCCCACAACTACCTTGTATGATTTTCCAACTGCAGGCCACTTCTAACACGCTGCCCCCATGTCTTTTACAATCTGGTGCCACACCAACTACACACAATTGCTCCTTGACCCGCCCAGGTTGCAGTTCAAGCCAACTGTGCATGTCAGCCTTATACATTAGTCTTTCGTGATGCTCAACCCAGAATGTCTAGCACTATCTTGTGCTCCACCCAATACTTTTTGTTGTCACGTAGCCCAATGCCCACAGTTGTATGGCACCCCTCGTAGCCCAACATCTGATGTTTTATTTTCCCGTAACATAGTCCAACACCGATTAGTCTGAACCCATGCACTATTTTAGAACGCCAAGCTTTGCTTATGTCATGCCCACGTTTAGCTTACCTCGTGTGTCACAAAGCCAGTCGTCCATTAGTCGTTTGTCCTAAGCCAATCGTATGCCAAGTCCCACTTTAACATTGCTTTGCTTAGCATTGTGCCTAGGTCTTCTTTGTTCGTGCCCAATCCATGCCCACTCATGAACGGGGCTTTGATCCATCAAAGACACCTATGCCTTATTAGCATTATTGTAGGGGATACCAATTAATGCCTAAACATGCCCTAGGCATTGTCCATGACATCTTGTTCATGACCCCGGGTGACCTTCACGGAGCACCCTCCCTATAGTAGCACTTAAGAAAACATCCAAGTTGCCACAACAGACATCTAGTGTGTTTGAGAAGTCATAATGTATGTGCCTAGAACTTATATTTTTTTGACATAGTGCCCAAATGCCAGCTAAGTGCATCCAGTGCCCTTGACTTCTGCACACTGCCGCACGATGCCGTACAGTGTCGTCCAAGTGATTGTCAAGGTCCAACCTTGTCATTTGGCCAAAGCCCAAATTTGTCGCTTGCTGCGCCCAGCTGTCGTACGATGCTTTTTGTTGCCGTACGTTACACCAAGCTACCGTACACTATGCCAAGATGCTGCATAATTTGAGTGTCAATGCCATGTCAAACCGATAAGGGTCTAACAAACCACCCCCACTTGAAGAATTCGACGCCATCGTCGAAGAACTTCTGAGTAGTCCCCAAATTTGTTAAACCATGGAGATCTTTTTCTAGCCATTAATTTCGTTTGATGTCTCTGTTTGTAGTGAACTTGGCATCTCCCCCCTCTAAGAACAATATTTATATCAAATTATTTTTTATCGCATGCAGGCCCCAGTACCTGCACGCTGCCAATTTTGACCACGTTGAGGCTTGCCTCTACACCAGAATCCGAACCCTCCTGATCTTCATTAGCCATCAACGTTGCCACCTTAACTTTTTTCGGGCAATCTCGTGCAAAATGTGGCCTATTACAGATAAAACAACTGCCCGCCTTGGACCATCCCTTATTTTTCTTGCCCGTCACTTGCAACATTTTTGCCCTTCTTATGTCTATCACCAAGATTTCTAGCGGCATGACCCTTTTCTTCCTTCTTGGTTTTGGTTCCCCCTAGATCAGCCATGTCATCAAGCCGAATATCTACAAGACTGTCCGCTACAGTCACCGCTGACAGAAAGTCCTTTACACCTTAGTGTTGCAATTCTGCTTGCGCCCAAGGCTGTAAACCTTCTACAAAGTTGAACACCTTGTCCTCCTCAGACATTCCATTGATATCCAACAGCAGCGATGCGAAGTTGTTCACATATTCAAGCACAGTCCCGTCGTGCTTTAGGCATCTCAGTGCCTCCTTTACTTTCTAACTCAAATTCACCGGAAGGAACTGCCCCATTAATTCATTCTTCAAGTCAGTCCATGTTGTCACAGTAGCACATGTTTCATCTCCCAGCCTTGTACACCACCATAACTTGGAATCACCAGTTAAATACATTCTGGTAATGTCCACCATCTCATCTTCATGAGTATGGGAAGTTCTGAAGTACTGCTCCATGTCCCATAGAAAATTCTCCAACTCCTTGGCACTACGTTCCCCACCAAAGACCTTTGGCTCAGGAATTCTCATTTTCTGCTGCACCACTGTGAATTCCATCCCAGTAGTCTGCAACACAGCCCGCTTGATAAGGGTAATCTCCCCATCAATTCTGTTGAAAGACGCTTCCAAATTTTTACCAACGGTTATTAGTTGCCCCATCTGCACTGACAGCTCATTGAACTTTCCCTCTATTACAATGTCACGGTCCGTCATGTGACCTTGCATGTTCTGTAGATCAGCACCCAGTGCCCTGATCTGGTTTGACAATAATGAGTGAGTTTTATACCCATTAATTGAGTGCGTTTGAGCTTAATATTTTGGAAGTTTTTAAGTGTTTATGTCTATTCATGCATGTTTTACGTTATTTTATAGGAATTGTGACAAAATTTACTTGGATCAACATTTGGGGTTGCTAGATTCGTATTTTTACCTTGTCGTTTACATAACAGCCACTTCAGAGCAAATTTCAGCGTTTCCCCATTCCTTATTTCGAAAAACTAAAAGCATTAAAGTTGTATATCTACGTCTCTCCTTTTCAGAACATCTTGAATCATCAAAATCAGAGTTCGGACGAAGAAGTTATGGCCATTTTCCCAAAGGACGTCAGAGTAGAAAATTCCAGAAAAGCTTCCAGCACTGGGGAGCCCAAACCTAGGCTATTAATAAAGTTGAGGGCCCAAAGGCAGATTTCTAGTGCCGTGAGCAGTGCCGAGGTGCTGGGGTCGGGCCAGATCAAGCTCGGACGCGTTTTAGAGTGAATTTTTATATTTTTTTGACTCCAAATTGGATTGGGTTTCCTCCTAAACTAGAAATTGGACTTGTAGCCTATAAATACATGAGGTAAGATAAAAAATAAAGAAGGATTAGATAGTAGATTAGATTATAGAAACAGTAGATTAGATTTAGGTAAAGTCCTAGTTCTTAATTAGTCATTGGAGATTGAAGCAACTTGAAGAATACTAAAGATTCAAAGCAGGAGCAGAAGATGAGTCTCAAGACTGCTAACAACAGATTCTATTATCTTCTCTAATCTTACTTTTATCTTTTAATGTCTATTCATTTGTGGATTTTTGATTTTAATTAAATGATTATGAGCTAAATTCTTGTTTAAGATTGCAACGGATCTTATTGCATAACTTATTTTAGTATGCTTCTCTGTTAATTACTGTGATCTATTTTATAGATTGTCTATTATGATTGTGTATAATTATTTAATTGTCTAGCTAACAATTACCATGATAATTTATATGAATTCGGGAGATGAAATATAGATTTAGATCTGATCATAATAGCATATGATTGTGTTTTCTACATGGTGTTGGAATTCATGATTTGTGTTTAGGATAGGGATATGCATTTATGCCGCATGTAATGTGATAGGGAACTTGTTCTTTAAAACCTTTTTAATTGTAATTCACATAGGAATATAATGAAATAGTTAATTAGGGTGTTTGATTCAATTCTATCAACTGTGGATTTGCATTAATATGTTTGTGATGCATCGGAAGGTGGTTATAGATACTAATAAGTTACTGATTAACAATCTAGAATAGTGAGCATAATTAAGAATAAATGTTGTAATATAAGTGAAACAATAAGTGAAATTGTGATCTTAAATCTCCATAACCTGATTTAAACTTGTGGTATTTAATAGTAGTTTATTAATTATTTTAATTCACAATCCTAAATCATTTGTTAAGATAAAATTAATTTGGTTACGAGTTAGTATTTGGTACATTTTTATTAAATAATTTCTCGTGGGAACGATACTCTAGTTACACTTTATTACTTGTTGGCCGTGTATACTTGCACGTATTCATTGATTGCGAAATCGATCAACAAGTTTTTGGCACCGTTGCCTGGGAATTAGTTTAATAATTTTGCCAATATTAATTTTTAAAAAATTAGTTTTAATTTAAACTTTTATTATTTGTATTTTTATTTTATTTAATTTTCTTTCTATTTTTTTCTTTCTTTTCAGGTACCATGGCGGAATTTAATTATCAATGGCCAAATAAGAGAATGACTCAGTCAATGGGAGCAGAGATTGATAGACTCGCGACACTTTCTGCATTATCAGCACATATTGAGACACTTTTGAGGAGGTTAGACGCTTTTGCAGTACAACGTCAAAGTGTGGCGATTACTTGTGATTATTGTACTGGAAATCATCTGAGTCTTCAATGTGCCATCAGTTGGTGATTACCCCAAAAATTATGTCAATCCTAATAACTATCATCAGGATTGGGGTTATCACCCAAATTTTTCATGGAGTCATACTCAACAAGATCAATTTTATGCTCCAAGTCCAACATACCCACCGAAGTTCTCGTGTCCACCTCCACTACAACAGGAAGAAAATCTAAATTTGGAGGAAATTCTATCCAAGTTCATATCTTCAAGTGAGGAAAGGAGGATTAGTCAAGAAATATAGAGTCAAAATTTTACAGAACAACTATTCAATGCCTCAAACATTTTTCCTCAATACAGTTAGCCCTATTACATGGATTCCGAGACTAATGGAGAACCCAAACAAAATCTGCAACTGGATGAGCCACAAGATGTTGAAAGAGAGGAAAAAATCGGGGACCAAGAAATCGATCGATAAGTTTTTGGCACCATTGTCGGGGATGAGCCGATTTTATTAGAATCCCATGTGCCTCCTCCACCAAAGTTCAAGAATTTGGGCAGTTTTCCAAAACCATGCCCAATTGGTAGTTATGTCGTCGGCAAAGCTCTTTGTGACATAAGAGCTAGTACAACTGTGGAGTCATGGTGGGATGAAAAGGAGAAGATAGAGGAAGAACCCATTATTTTTATTAATCTTTAATGCCTCAATTAGATCATAGACATAATGGAGAAAACTCCTACTTGTTGGACATTCTTAATGGGGAACCTATCTACAAAGATCATGCTAGGTGACTTAGATTTAATGGCCATAACAATTGGGAATCTCTTAAAAGAGACATTGCTAGTGATGGATGGAGGATTCCTCAATTTTTGTAAGGGAATTGGATAGAGAATTGAAGAGGTCAGGCTAAGACTATAAAACAAGCGCTTATTGGGAGGCAACCCAAGTTTAATTTTTAGTTTTTTTATTAGGTTTTATATTAGTAGCTTTGAATTTGCATTTATTTAGGATTTAATAAAATTGTTTCTATCATGGTTTTACAAGTTATTCAAGTCAAATTCAAGTGTTATGCCCAATTTATTCCATGTGCCTAGCCTATTCTCCAAACTTAGCGGACAAGGAGAAAGATTGTTATATTTTTAGGGAAGTCCTTTGCTTTAATTTTTCCTATTTCAGCCATTGAGGAAAATGTCTAGTTTAAGCTTGGGGTCATTTTAGTGTCTTACTGTATATAGTTAGTTATTTACATGGTAGTTCTTTATTTTTTATGTGTTAGCATTGTGTTTTTTTTAGTTTGTATATTATACATGGTAGTTAATTGCATATGCATATATGTGTTGCATTAGTACGTGTTCATGTAGTATAATTATATTTTTTACATGAATCTGTACGATCAGTTGGTGTGGTCTTAGCTCGACCTATGATATGGTTGGTTTTGCATGTTAACTTGAACAATGTTGATAATTGATAATGAGTTCTAATTTTAAACATGAAGAAAATCTGAGCCTGTCTGAAACTTATGTAACTGGTTAACACTTAAAGTTTAACTGTTTTAATCCACTTGGTTCAAGGGTTTCATAATTTGTTTCTGAGGGAAAATCTTGGTTAAAATTTAAGGAAATTAGTGAACTGGCAGAAAAGGTTGGAATGACGTAAAAGCTTGAGTTTGGGAGAATTTATGGGGTATATATATATTAAAGAAAAAAAAGAAAAGAAAAGAGAAAATGATGAAAAAAATAGAAAATCCAGAAAAAGAAAAAAATAAATAAACACCGTGGCTAGTCTAGTTATGTGGCCTGTGTTACTTTAGTAAGTACGCCCGATGGGATGTCTCTACACCTAGCACCCTAAAGCCTGAACGGTTTGGGAGTCATTGGTTGAAAGCTCGCTAAGGTAGCACTGAAAAGCCTAAGAGAATTAGACATTGCACACCCATGAGAAAAATAAAAAATGAATAAAACACGAGAAAGAACAAAAATGCCCGCATGGTTGAATAAAGGTAAAAATAAATCATGTATTTACCCTTAGACTTGGTATTTGCTTAGTTTTAACCGGAGTTGTCATGTTCACAAAAGTAATTGAATTGGAACTAAAATTTTCCTTCTAAGAAGTTTGTTATGTGATTATTGTGACGCCCCCAAAACTGGGTATCTTTCAACCCGACAGATGGTGTTACACGGTGCTACAGTTCACACATACATTCAATTGAAATACCTCAAAAGAGTGAATATGTCTTCTATATATATTACCAATTTATATTTCCCTTCCTAGGTTCTTTGTAACCATTACATATGTTCTTTGTCATAATATCAAATAAATACAAAGTTCATACTATGTTATTACAAAGATAAATTATTTGTCTTCCTTAGCCTTCCATTTATGTTTACTAGATCCTTCAGTCCATTCGGTCTTAGCTGCATTCATATGGTTCAAGCAAGAGTGAACATATCTAGCTCAACAAGTATGACAATTTCATTTAAGCAATAGGTTTGAATCATATAAATAGTATATCTTCTATAACTGAATCAATAGTTATGAAGTACTATAGAGAATTTAAAATAGCACTTCTCTTTTCTTTAAATTGTTTTACCATGCACAATATACATTAAACATCAATTTTGGTCCAAGACCTTAGCATTTCATTCTTTCTTTGAAAAGGACAACTCGGCACCAAGTCCGTAAGTCCGGCATATCTACGAGCAAGTCTAGATGATCAACCTATAGTACTCTATGTTGTACAACACTACTTCATTAAACGTATCTTCGTTTAAGTTTTGGCACCTATATTTGTTTATTCATACTCAGTCTTTCTTTGAAATTCATACCAAAACAGTTGGCAAAAGATAACAACATTGATAATATTTTGATAGATTATAAGGAAATCCACAAAATACATTAAGTCAGCCGAAGGAATTGGCTTTGACTTAATTATACATCCATTCATGCGCAAGATACATGAATCACAAAGCTTGTCCAAAAGAACATAGAAAAGGGTTTAGAACACTTGCCTTCAGCGTCTTCTACAGTTAATACACTTTTCTTTTGATTCTTTAAGGATTCTACAATACATAAGTACAAAACATACCACATTAGGTCATAAACAATCAAGTATGATCAATAATCTATCTTACCCTTTCTCAATCTAATCATTCATTAGATTGGTTAACATTCATTATAATTTATCGTATTACATTATGTTTACATTCTCATAACCTTTCGTCAACTTTTAGTTGTAATCTTTATGGTTTATTAATCATCTTTAATGAAGCTACTCTAAGTTAATTAATGTAATAATTCACCTTCAATCAACTTACATTTACTTTACAATCATTTTTATTTTTCTCTATCTCTTCTCTAGTGCTGGCGCTACGGCGCCAACTTCTTATGTATGGCTCGCGCTACGGCGTTAGTTAGCAGTACCTTAGACTCGGCCTCGGCGCTGCGATGCCACACTCTATGCTATGAGTTGCAACGCAATTTAATAGTGGTTGTGGGTTTGAACTGGCGCTGCAGTGATGGCTTTATACCTTGGGCTGCGCTGTGGCGCCGACCCTGTGCGTTAGACAATTTTTCTAAATTTTCTACTGCAATTCTTTCCGGCCTCATAAGTTACTCATTATAAGTTGGAATTGGCTCGTTCAAAAGCCGTTAGCTCATATATCATGTGTACTACAATTTCATTAGAAAGTCTTACATTTTTGAATCTGTTAACACAGAATTCACTGATTAAATTCTTTATTAAGCGTTCGTTAAATATTCGTGAACGTTCATAGTTCGTTTCTTCGTTTTAAGTCGAAATTTGATCATTCTCGAGTCTGCAACTCTAAAATGCAAATTTATACTATACTCCATCGAAAACCAAGGTTTTCAAGTTAAACAGTGACTTTTAACTTTCATTATGAGAATTTCACAATTTCGACGATTATCGTCTAATCTCGTAAATTTTCACTATAACTTCATTACTTGAGATTTTACACCGTTCAAAATGGATTCAATCCACCATTCTATCATCCTAGCCAAAAATATATCATCTAATCCTATACACGATGGTTTTAAATTTGTCCATCAACAACAAAATGACAATTCTTCATATGTTCTTCATTAGTTCATAATTCTATAATTATGATTACATTTGTAACATGGTTTATTAAGGTTTAAGTCCTCTAATAGCCATCCTTGTTCCTCCTTATGATACATGCCCCACCAATATTCACTTCTCTATCAAACTACAATTGAAGAGATGAATAATAATGGTCTATGATTCCTTACCTTTGTGTTCTTAACTTGATTCTTCTTCTTTTCTTCTCAAATTAGCAAGACACTTCTCACTTTTCTCTCAATATAATTAGCTCTAAGATGTTGGTGGAAACTAACAAGGCAACAAATGACCAACAACCTCTTCTATATATAGGATTTACAAGGTTAGGGCATAATGGTCATTAAGCCATCCCACCTCCTTACTTTCCACCTCCTTACTATTAATTACTTAGCCTCCAAAACCCTTATCCTTTGCTTGGCCACCAAGATGGCCAGCCATGACTCACCTATGGGTCCAATATGGGTTGCCCCACGGATATTTCTCACCCGGTGACCCAACGGTTCGATCCACGGGTTCAGTTCTTGGTTCGGGCTTATGTTTAATTTACTTTGGGCCTTACATTGGGCTTTCATTATTTACCTTTGGGCTTTAACAAGACTGCACTTGGGCTTGACCAATTCCTACACAAATCCTATTAGTCCATTACAATTGGCTTAAGGCTTCTAACGTATAATCCTCGTATTCATGGCGTATACTAGTTCGTATAATCATTCATCATATACGTTAGGTTATCTTTCATATGTACTTGTACAATACTTCGTATCATACTCGTATTCATTGCCTCGTATAATACTTTCTTATTATACGATCATCATTCATTCAATCTTCACTTTCCTTAACATTCTTAAACTTAGTACGTAGGTGAAAACTGCATTTGTCATAACTGAATTATTATTACATAATCCATCATTCCTTATCATTCTATCATTACGTATTTTTCGGAAGTTCAAAAAAATAATTCCCGAGCAAAAATGGATGAATAATGTTTTTCAGAGAATTTCTCGGAAAGATTTTATTTTCGTCTTGGAAATTCAAACACTTTAATTCTATCACGTAGTCAGAATACTACGACATTATACCCCTTTTAGGTTATAGAACAACATTCATCTTGCTTACTCGTTATAAAATAACATACATTATAATTTTATTCATTATTTATTCAAATAAAATTATTCTATAAATAATTCAATTTTTTCGGTCGTTACAATTATCATGAACTATGGTTGGTTAGAATGGTTAACAAGCACACACACATAAAATGGGCGATGACAGGTTTGAATTGACTAACTAGTTAGAGTTATGGACTTTGACTTTATTGGATATATTGTTTGAGTATCATTAGTATCTTTGAGGCCTGTTGCTATATATCATACTGATTTATTACTGGGTTCGTAGGTATATTAGGAAGTAGATCATGCATATGCATTCATGTAAGTGAGTTTGGTTGTTTATTTTTAGTTCTTTTGTGTTTTTGATCGAGGACAAGCAAATATTTAAGTTTAGGGGTATTTGATGAGTGAGTTTTATACCCATTAATTGAGTGTATTTGAGATTAATCTTTTGGGAGTTTTTAAGTGTTTGTGTCTATTCATGCATGTTTTACATTGTTTTGTAGGAATTGGGACAAAAGTTACTTGGATCGACGTTTGGGGTTGCTAGATTCGCATTTTCGGCTTGCAATTTAAATAGCAGCCACTTCAGAGCCAATTTCAGTATTGCTCCACCCCTTATTTCTAAAAACTCAAAGAATGAAGGTTGTAGATCTACGTCTCCTCTTTCTTGAACATCTTGAATCATCAAAATCAGAGTTCGTACGAAGAAGTTATGTTTATTTTTCCAAAGGATGACAAAGTAGAAAATTCCAGAAAAGCTTCCAGCGTTGGGGCGCCTAAACCTAGCCTATTCCCAGCGCTGGGCACCCAGAGGTAGATTTCCAGCACTGTGACTAGCGTCGGGATGCTGGGGTCGGGCCAGATCAAGTTGGGACGCATTTTAGGGTAAATTTTGATACTTTTTTGGCTCCAAATTGGATTGGGTTTCCTCCTAAGCTAAAAATTGGACTTGTAGCCTATAAATATATGATGTGAGGCATACAATAAAGGGGGATTAGATAGTAGGTTAGATTAGAGACACATTAGATTAGATTTAGGTAAAACCCTAGTTCTTAATTAGTCATCGTAGATTGAAGCAACTTGAAGAACACTAAAGATTCAAAGCAGAAGCGGTAGAGGAGTCTCAAGACTGCTGACAATAGATTCTATTATCTTCTCTAATCTTATTTTTATCTTTTAATATTTATTCATTTGTGGATTCTTGATTTTAATTCAATGATTATGAGCTAAATTCTTGTTTAAGATTGCAACCGATCTTTCTGCATAACTTATTTTAGTATGCTTCTTTGTTAATTACTGTGATCTATTTTATGGATTGTCAATTATTATTGCGTGTAATTTTTTAATTGTCTAGCTAAAAATTACCATGATAATTTATATGAATCCGGGAGATAAAATATAGATTTAGTTTTGATCATAATAGCATGTGATTGTGTTTTCTGCATGGTGTTGGAATTCATGATTTGTGTTTAGGATAGGGATATGCCTTTACGCCGCATATAATCTGATAGGGAACTTGTGCTTTAAAACTTTTTTAATTGTAATTCACATAGGAATATAGTGAATTAATTAATTAGGTTGTTTGATTCAATTATATCAACTGTGGATTTGGATTAATATGTTTGTGATGCATCAGAAGGTGGTTATATATACTAATAATTTTGTGATTAACAATCCATAATAGTGAGCATAATTAATAAGAAATGTTGTAATATAAGTGAAACAATAAGTGAAGTTGTGATCTTAAATCTGCATAACCTGATTTTAATCTAGTGGTATTTAATAATAGTTTTATTAATTATTTTAATTCATAATCCTAAATCATTTGTTTAGATAAAATTAATTTGGTTACGAGTTAGTATTTGATAAATTTTTATTAAATAATTCCTCGTGGAGACGATACTTTACTTACACTTTATTACTTGTTGACCGTGTATACTTGCACTTATTCATTGGTTCCTAAATCGATCAACAGACAACAAGCTACTTTCCCCCAAAAATGCCTCGCCAATATATTATTCGAGCCGCTACATACGATTTTGCAATTCGACCTTCCAATTTGCATTTGCCATCTACCCTCATATTTTCTGCAGCAATAAGCCAACGAAATTTGTGTCCGAACAAAAATTCGGAAATGATTCCACCTTGAAATCAAGCTCTGATACCAATTTTCACACGGGTAAAGTCTGGTCCCAAATTTTTCGCCAACTTTCCAACCCTGTGATGGCCTGATTGCCTCCTACAACCAGTCAGCCAGCCCGCACAGTGCTATTCGTCGCAATGTTTGCACCAATAGGACACACACCCATGTTATTTGTCTGTCTACTGTTAGGAATAAGTAAGATATATAAATCACATTGTGCAACACACAAATTTATAGGCAAAACACCCAACCTTTTATTTCACTCTCAATAAACTAGGAATTCGCCCAAAGACTTACAAAACTCAGCTCTCTAGCCTACTTTGTCTGATGTCTCTACATCACACATCCTCTATTTTATGCACCTAGCACTGGCTATTTATAACCTGGTGGTCAGTTGACACCCCCAACCACCAATAGGTTTGCACCACTAAGGTACTGCCAACAAAGGGGTGACAGTTCCCCAAAATTGCCCACTACAAATCATGTCAGCAAGTTCCACGCATCCTTAGGTCCCATCCAGACAACTGTTGTCTAACTATGTTTCCACTAGCTGGTTGTTGCCCTCAACTGCTGCTTGGTCAGCTTACCCACCACATGTAACTGCCACAACTGCTTTCCAGCAAAACACCACCATTTGGTAATCGCCCACAATTGCCTTGCATAATTTGCCAACTGCTGCCCACTTCTGACACACTACCCTCATGTCTTGTGCAATCTGGTGCCACACCAACTCCATACAAATGCTCCTTGACCCGCCTAAGTTGCAGTCTGAACCAACTGTGCAAGCCGGCCCCATGCATCAGTCCTGCATGCTGCTCAGCCCAACATGTATGGCATTATCTTGTGCTCCGCCCAACACCTTATGTTGTCACGTAGCCCAAAGCCCATCGTTATTTGGCACCCCCTGTAGCCCAACATCTGATGTTTTTTTTGCCCTCAACATAGTCCAGCACCGACTAGTCGAAACCTATGCACTATTTTGGCACACTAGGCCTTGCCTATGCCATGCCCACATTTAGCTCACCTCATGTGTCACCAAGCCACTCGTCCGTTAGTCCTTGGTCCTAAGCCAACCGTATGCCAAGCCCAGCTATGACATTACTTTGCCTAGCATTGCGCCTAGGTCTTCCTTGTTCATGCCCAATCAATGCCCACTCATGAACGGGTATTCGATCCATCAAAGCCACCTATGCCTCGTTAGCATTGTTGTAGGGGAGCCCAATCAATGCCTAAACATGCTCCACGCATTGGCCATGACATCCAGCTCATGATCCCGGGTGAACTTCACAGAGCACCCCCTATAGTAACACTTAAGAAAATATCCAAGTTGCCACCAACAGACATCCAGTGTGTTTGATAAGTCATAATGTATGTTGCCTAGAACTTATATTTTTTTGACATAGTGCCCAACTGCCTGCGAAGTGCGTCCAGTGCCCTTGACTGCCGTACACTTCCGCATGATGCCGCACAGTGTCGCCTATGTGATTTTCAAGGTCCAACTTTGTCATTTGGCCAAAGTCCAAATCTGTCGCCTACTGCGCCTAGCTGCCGTACGCTGTCCCAAGCTACTGTACAATTTGAGTGTCAACATCGTGTTATGCTGACAAGGGTCTAACATCAAGGTTATTGTGTACGCATCACGACAGTTGAAGGATTACGAAAAGTGATACCCTACTCATGACTTGGAGTTAGCAACAATAGTTTTTACGTTGAAGATTTAGAGGCACTATCTGTATGGAGAGAAATATGAGATATACACGAACAAATTCTATATCACCTGGGGAAGGTAAACGTAGTAGCCGACGCGTTGAGTAGAAAAGGAAGGGAGAAATTTCTTGTATTGATAGCTCAGGAATAGCTAATCAAGGAAATGGAAAGATTGGAAATAGAAGTGCTGGGACCCCAAAAGTATGGGAAGAAGTTGTTCGCAATAGGAGCTCATCCGACATTGTTGGATAGAGTGAAAGAATCACAAGAGAAAGATGAAAAGTGCGAGAATATAAAGAAGAGAATAGCAAAAATCGAAAAAGAAAATTTTAAAATGGGCAAGGGCGGTATACTAAGATTCGAAGATCAAGTGTGGGTACCAGCCATAACGGAATTAAGAGAAGAGATTCTACACGAGGCACACAACATGGCATATTCTGTTCATCCGGGAAGCACGAAAATAGAAGGATCTTCATCAACACTTTTGGTGGCCCTATTTGAAACGAGAAGTTGCAGAATTCGTTAGCAAATGTCTTACCTGTCAGTGAGTAAAAATAGAGAACTAGAGGCTGAGTGGTATAATTCAACTGCTAGAAATATCAGAATGGAAATGGGAGCACATTGCGATGAACTTAGTAGTGGGACTTCTAATCACACAGAAGAGTTATGATGCCTTTTGGGTTATCGTAGATCGAATAAAGAAGACGGCTCATTTTCTATAAATCAAGATCCGATTTAATTTAAATTATTTAGCCAGTCTATACGTAAAGGAAATTGTGTCACGCAGATTTGCATTATCAGGACCGAGACTTTGAAGTCAGCAGTTTTGTATTTTTTGAAAGTATCTCCTTAGAAGGGAAATATAAGATTCGGCAAGAAAGGGAAATTGAGTCCGAGGTTCATAGGACCGTTCGAAGTTTTGATGAGAATAGGTGAAGTGGCGTATAATGTGACGTCCTCAAAATAGGTCCACACAACCCATCTTGGGCCGCTAGATACTCGGAATAAAATTCAAATACAAACTTCATTTATACAATACGATAAAACATATGCTGAGAGTTTTAACATGAATATTATCTCGTAGACAATATCCAAACTTAGATTATTACAATGCCATATAAAATACAACAACAATTATTTCAAGACCCCAAAGAAGAACAAGAAGATTACTATCCTGTTCATTCTAACGAGGTGCATTTTTGACGATTTCAAGGTTGGGTCCTCCTCACCCAATTGTTGTTTGCCAAAATCAAATATTAAGTGACATATAAAATATGACACACACATCTAACATCCTCAATACAATTATATGTTATTTTATAATATATTGGGAAACTTCCACAGTCTCGGACCATCACAATATTCCCTTGTTATCTCCGCTCGACCCAGCTACACTCTTATTACCTGAAAGGAATTATGAAGCAAAGGGTGAGCACAAATAGCCCAATAAAGATTATTATGACTAAGATAATAGAGAACAAAGTATCATTAGTCCTTAATAGGGAAATATCTGATAGAATATAATAGACAATAAGTTTTAGATCAACAACTGTAGCGGAAACAACAATCCATTAGAAGAGTCAAGTAGAACATAATGACTATTATCTCGTCCAAATTAAAAGTCCATCATTAATATTTTATCGCCGTAATATCCATCAATAGTCCTTTTTGTACCCAAGACAAAGAGAACTTTCATCACCTGTCTTCACCTGAACCACCATAGATTATAGTTAAATTCACAATTCATATTTATAATCATGTAAATCAACAGTCCATCTTTGCACTACAGGCCAAAGACATACAACTGTAAAACCAAAAATCAACAGTCAATCTTTGCACTACGGACCAAAGATGTTCAACTGTAAAACCAATAATCAACAGTTTCTTCTTGCCACAAAGGCTTAATAAAACTTTCACTCAATATCATTTCCCCAAATGCTAAAGACATTCAAATATAATAAAAATGATTATACCAATCAGTTGTCTATCTTTGCACTACGGGCCAAAGATATTCAATTATAAAACCAATGGTCATGATCATTCCAATCAATTGCATGTCAGTGCACTACAACCAAAAACATTCAATTGTAAAACCAATGGTCATAATCATGCCAATCAACAGTCCATCTATGCACTACGTGCCAAAGATAACTTTTACCACATCATTTGTCTGTAACATTATAGGTCATGATCATGTCATACACCTGTCCATTTTTGCACTACGGGCCAAAGATATAATACTATAAAATCAATAATCAACAGTCCATTTTTTCACTTCGGGCCAAAGATGACTTTCACCACAATATAAACATGAGAATGATGACAATGATATAAGGATTCAATCAAGTGAGATAAAGGATAAATATTAGAAATTAGTAATTTAATTTATCCAGAGTTCAAGAATATCCAAATTGTCAACATGATAACTAAACGTGGAGTAAAATTCAAGAATAATATTCATGTATCAAAAATAATTTAGACAGAAAAGAAATCAATTTTTGTCGTGAATAGTACCCCGGGTGAATAGTTGATAAGTGGGTTTTATACCTACTTATTCGGTATCTATTACTTGAGTTATTTGCTTAATCTCGTGTTTCTTAGTTACTTTTTATGCATTTTGTGTTCATTTTGTAGGTTATATGTTTGGGAGCGGTGTGAGCGACTATTGGTAAGGAAAAACAAGGAAATCACAAAGAATTGGTAGGAAAACGCAAAGAAAAGCAATTCGAATATCGTTCGAGCCTTCATGTTCATTTTATGATCATTTCATGTTCTTGACGTGGAACTTGGACTATGTTGTAGAACTCTTTCTTAGCTTTCCGGAACGTCTTGAATCATTCCAATCGGATGCGAGATTATTGCCTTTTTATCAACAAAGACAAAGCTAAGAGCCGTTATGTTTGTCAGACACATAGCAGATACTTCCAGTCCAATTTGGACCTTCATCTGCTAGTTATTTCTGAAAACTCAAAGAATGAAAGTTGTAGAGCTCGTCGATAGCTTCGATTTGATAGGTGTCAGGTCTCGTAACTCCTCACAGATTAAAGGTTATGGCAGTTTTAGGAGAGGATAGTGCAGCAAATTTTTAGTAGCATAGCACGCTGGGGCTTGCTCTTATTGGCCTTGGAAGCATGCCGGGGCTTGGGTCCTTGGATGATTAGCAGACTACTAGCAAGCCGAGGCTTGCTATTACAAAGGAGAGACCCAATTTGGGGCTTGGGTACGGGAATAGAAGGGTATCCTAGTTGGTTTCTATTGCTACAAACGTGGAGCTTAAGTGATAGTGATGTTTTGGGACTCATATCGGCATGGAATTGTAATCAAAATACATGTTCAAGTATATAATTAACAGCAAACAATGGGATTGAGGACACACAAGGTAAATTACAGAAATTAATTCTAGTTTTTCATAGCAAGCTTTGGAGGAGTATTTCGAGGAGATTTTCGAGACGACTGCGATTCTAGGCTACGTGAAGGGTGTTTTTTTATATTCTTCATCTTAGGCTATTATTTGTAATTGAAAGGATGATTTCCATGATTTATTCAGTGTTTATTTCGTTTATTATGAACTAATTCACTTTTTAGGCTTATGATGGATCTTTAAGTGAAACGATGATTTTGTAACCTTTGATTTCCATTTTAATAGTCTATTTCCAGTTTATATATATTGATTTGAGCTTGAATCTATGAATTGCCTGATCAACAATTCTTTGGGGATTTGTATGGAATCGAGAGAGGATATTCAAATCTAGACCTAGTTGATATAACACGCGTTCATGAATTTTGTGAATAGCTTAATCTTGATGAATGTTAAGGTAGAGATATGCTTGACATCGCATGTAATCGGATAGAGAACTTATTCGTAAACCTTCTTTAATTGTAATTCACATAGAGATATAGTGGGTTAGTTGATTAAGGTGTTTAACATATTTCTATCTTAATTGTGGATTTACGTTAATATGGTATTAGTTCATCAAGAGGTGGTTAATACTATGTTCGTGTTCTTGATTAATAAACTGGGGTAGTGCATTAAATTGGTATAAAGGTGTTAAAATTAGAGTGAAGCTTAGGGTGAAATCATAAGTCTAATTTTCCATTAATTGTTTGAAATTCTAGATTTTGATATTTGTGATTATTTTGTGATAATTTAATTATTGTTAATTTATATTCTTTAATTTTAATTATTGAGTTGACTTGTTTAATAAAATTAGGGTTAATAAGAGATTGGTAATTGTAAGTTAAGGTTATTGCTAGTTAGTCTCTGTGGGAACGATACTCTACTTGTCACTCTATTACTTGTTGACCACGTATACTTGCGTGTTTTGCATATAAAGATTTTACCTAACAAGTTTTTGGCGCCGTTTCCGGGGACTATTTAGTAAAAATCTTAATAGTTTTACAATATCAGTTTAATTAATCCAGTTTTACTTAGACATTTTTATTTTTGTTTTGTGCTTCTTATTTTAGGTGTTGGAAGAAGTTTATGCAAACTCGGTCCAAAAATTCAGACTTGCTTCCTTTTAAGGACAACATTGAGAAAAGGTTTCAGAGGTTGAGTAAGTGGATCAAGGAAACGAGGCAAGAATTTCGAAACATCTGAAAAGGAAGAGGAAATGGCAGCCGAAGATTAGAAAGAGTTAAGGGACTTTGCCACACCCAAGGTGACTGAACTGCAGTCAAGCATCACCAGGCCCGCAATAGCTGCTAAAACATTTGAACTCAAGCCTGGGAAGATTCAAATGATTTAGAATTCAGTTCAGTTTGGGGGATTGGCAAATGACAATCCGAATGAATATCTAGTCAGTTTTCTGGAGATTTGCGACACCTTTAGGTATAATGGTGTGTCGGATGATGCGGTGAGACTTCGCTTGTTCCCATTCACTCTATGGGACAAGGCGAAGAGTTGGTTGTATTCTCTACCCCTTGGATCAATTACTACATAGGAGGATTTAGCTCAGAAATTCCTAGCCAAATTCTTTCCACCGATGAAAATTACAAAGATGAGGAACGAGATAACGATGTTTGAGCAACAACATGGGGAGTCGCTATATGAGGCACGGGAGAGATATAAAGAATTTCTCAGAAAATGCCCACATCATGGATTACCCAAGTGGCTGCAAATGAACACATTTTACAACGGACTACATGGGAATCTCAGAACTAGTATTGATGCAGCGTCGGGCAGAGCATTCATGGCCAAGAGTTACGAGGAAGAATATGAGTTGATTGAAACCATAGCGACAAACAACTACCAATGGCCCACAGCAAGAATAACACAAGAAAAGGCAGCTGGGCTGTTAGAAGTAGATGGTGTGACAGCCATACAAGCACAGATTTCTGCACTTTCAAAGAAGTTGGATTCCATGACAGGGGCTCAGGTACAACAGGTTGCGGTGGTATGTGAATTGTGTGCGGGTGACCATCCTACAGATCAATGCGCAATCAATCCAGCATCCGTCCAGTTTATAGGTATCTACAATAGGGGTCCGCAGAATATGTACTAAAACACCTATAACCAGGGGAATAGGAATCATCCAAATTTTTCATGGAGCAATAACCAGCAGCATCAAGCTCTACGACAGCCATATCAACCAGGATTTCAGAACCATCAACAACCAGCTCAACATCAAGAAAGGAAATCAGATCTAGAGGAGTTGATGACAAAATACATAACTAGCAATGAGGTGGCTATAAAAAATCAAGCAATGGCTATGAAATCACAAGAGATGGCGATCAAGAATCTAGAGAATCGGATCTGGCAAATTTCATTGGCATTAAATAATAGACCACAAGGGACGTTACCAAGTGACACCGAGAGAAATCCTAAGGGTAATCACGAGCAGTGTCAAGCTATTATGTTAAGAAGTGGAAAACAGCTTGAGGGTCAAGGGACAGAAATTTCGATTACAAAGGAGGTTAAACTATAGAAAGAAAATACAATGGGTGAGGTAAAGCAGGGGAACTACAATCAAAATGGAAAAGAACAAACCAGTTAGCGAACCAGTTGTCTATCCTCCCCCACAATTCCAGCAAAAAGTTTAAAAACAAAAATTTGACAAGCAATTTGCAAAATTTTTGGAAGTTTTCAAGAAACTTCAAATCAACATACCATTTGCAGAGGCCCTAGAACAAATGCCGAGCTACACAAAATTTATGAAAGGGATTCTGTCAAGGAAGAAGAAATGGGAAGATTTCAAGACAGTTGCACTAACCGAGGAGTGTAGTGCGGTATTACAACAGAAATTACCACCAAAACTCAAGGACCCGTGGAGCTTCACTATTCCATGCACGATCGGGAATATGCATTTCAGCAAGTGTTTATGTGATTTGGGGGCGAGTGTAAACCTTATGCCATTATCAGTATACACATAATTGGGTTTGCCCGCACCAAGACCTGCAAATATCTCATTACAGTTGGCGGATAGGTCAGTCACATGTCCGAGAGGCATAGTAGAGGGCATCTTAGTCAAAGTGGATAAGTTTATATTCTCCACGGACTTTATCATTCTAGACTTTATGGAGGACAAGAACCTCCCAATTATCCTAGGGAGACCATTTTTGGCCACGGTAGGACACTCATAGATGTACAAAAAAAAACTGACTATGAGGGTCCAAGATCAAGAAATAAAATTCAATGTGTTCAAGGCCATGAAATTCCCCATGGATGAGGAAGAATGTTTTCGAATGGATCTAATTGAGCAAATTATTAGTGAAGATATGAGCAAGAGTTTGGTCAAGGATCCGTTAGAAACAACTTTATTGGGAGATGAAGAGGTTGACGACCCAGAATTGGTGGACTACTTATAAACGCTAGACTCATTGCCACGAATTTCCAGATTTAGAACACCGTTTGAACCATTGCACATGGAGGAAGTAGCCGTGGAAAACTGAAACCATCATTGGAAGAGCCACCAAAGTTGGAACTTAAGCCACTCCCTAAACACCTCATGTATGCGTATTTAGGCAATTCAAATTCTCTACCTGTGATTATTTCTGCTGCACTTAACGAATTGCAGGAAGAAAAGTTGCTGACGGTGCTTAGGGAACACAAATCAGCGATTGGGTGGACGATTGCAAACATAAAGGGAATTAGCCCTTCATTTTGCATGCACAAAATTCTGATAGAAGATGAAGCAAAACCAACGGTGGAGCAACAACGACAACTTAACCCTATTATGAAAGAAGTTATGAAGAAGGAAATTTTAAAGTGGTTGGATGTCGGTATCATCTATCTGATTTCTGACAGTAAGTGGGTTAGTCCAGTCCAATGCATGCCAAAAAAAGGAGTAATGACTGTGGTACAGAATGAGGACAATGAGTTAATACCAACTAGAACAGTGACAGGTTGGAGGGTTTGCATGGATTATAGAAAATTGAATAAGGCAACCCGAAAAGACCATTTTCCACTGCCCTTTATCGATCAAATGTTGGACAGATTGGCGGGACATGAGTATTATTGTCTATTGGATGGATACTCGGGCTATAACCAAATTGTCATTGCTTTGGAGGATCAAGAGAAGACTACATTTACGTGCCCTTACGGTACATTCGCATTCAGGAGAATGTCATTCGGGTTATGTAATGCACCTGCAACCTTTCAACGGTGTATGATGGCCATTTTCTCAGACATGGTGGAGAAAAATGTTAACCTCTTCATGGACGACTTTTCTGTCTATGGGGACAACTTTGATACTTGCCTAAGGAATTTGGTAATGGTGTTACAACGCTGCAAGGATATGAACCTCGTGCTTAACTGGGAAAAATGTCACTTCATGGTTGCGGAGGGCATAATTTTGGGCCACAAGGTATCGGCTCAAGGATTAGAGGTCGACAAAGCGAAGCTGGAAATAATCGGGAAATTACCTCCACCGAGCTCAGTTAAAGGTATTAGAAGTTTTCTGGGACATGCTGGGTTCTACAGGAGATTTATAAAGGATTTCTCAAAAAATTGCCAAGCCTCTATGCAGTCTACTAGAGAAGGATACTGTTTTCAATTTTGACGAAAGTTGCAAGCCAGCCTTTGAGTTGTTGAAAAAGAAGTTGACTATAACCCCAGTAATTGTCGCACCGGATTGGAGTATGCCTTTCGAGCTGATGTGTGATGCAAACGACTACGCCGTTGGGGCTGTGTTGGGTCAACGCCGAGAGAAGGTATTTCACGTTATATATTATGCAAGCAAAATGCTCACATAGACTTAAATGAATTATACAACTACGGATAAGGAATTGCTTGCAATGGTGTATGCGTTTGACAAATTCTGGGCATACTTGATCGGAACTAAGGTGATAGTCTACACAGACCATTCGGCTATTAGGTAACTAATTGCCAAAAAAGATGCTAAGCCACGCCTTATCCGATGGATTCTCCTACTTCAAGAGTTTGATATAGAAATAAAAGATAGAAAGGGGACGGAGAATCAGGTAGCCGATCACTTGTCTAGGCTGGAAAACCAAGGGAAATCGATAGAGGACAAGTGTAAAATCAATGAATCGTTCCTGGATGAACAACTGTTTAGAATAAATGCAGAATTTCCTTGGTATGCGGATTATGCGAATTATCTTGTGAGCAACGTTCTTCCACGTAAGCCCAACTGAAGCGTAGATGCGCTCTCCTGCAGTCTAATCTGACTATTTAGTTTATAATATGAGAATTTTAGTATGCATATATTGGTGTTTTAAGCTGTAATACATGTTGAAAGTATGGTTCTAGGTGTTTAAGTGCATCGTTGCTACATTGAATCAATATTTAACTTATTTTCTTAAAAGTCTTGATAGATTTTTCAAAGAGAAATCAATGTTGATTGTGTGATCTATTTTTTTTTGACTAAGATGGAACTTGATATGTATTATTAACTTACGGGGTCAGACATGTATCATAATATTGAGTTACATATAGTATTTGAATAACTAATGAGAATATATGTATATACATAACTATTATACAATAGGAATTCGAGGTGTTGATAAGCTATAGGTTGATAAACTACACATAAGGTAAGTTCCCTAACTCCCTTAACTTTATATATTGTGTGAATCTGAATTGTTAATATATCGACCATATTTACATCGAACAAATATCTATTACTATTTGAAAGTCGATTTTATATTTTGATTTTGTTGCAAGCATTGAACTTATTGTTCTTAAATGCATTATAAAAAGTTTTCTAAGCTATTTGAATTGGCTAGACTAATATCATGCGCTAGAAAGTTATCCAAACCAAATGTCTTGGTGTGAACTCTAATAAATCTACTGAGATGAACAACCTTCATTGAAGGGAACATTATATAACTTTCGGGGAACCGATGTGCGTACATACAAATATGTTTAAATGTTATGCATAACGCAGGGTACTTTAGGCTGATTACTTGTTGTACTTATTTATATTGGATTTTTGGTATAATACTGTTAATTCTAGCAGGAGTTATTAGTCCATAACGACTACTAATTTTCATTCTTCTTGAACTTTAAAATGATTAACCCTTGGAATCTTGATGATATCTTTCAGACCATAGCGACTCTTATTTAGAACAATTAAACCTCTTGTTATTCTTGAACTATGATTTATTGTTATACCCTTGAATTTTAAATTTTTTACTTTTTCACCCTTATTGCTATATTAATTATTGGGCAAATTTGTTGCTCATTCTTGCTTTCTTTACACCTTTCAGTAAAGGCAGAACGTGGTGAGACATCAGGAAAGGATAAGGGCAAGGGCAAAGGCAGGGCTATGGAGTAGCTTTGTTCCTTTAAGTTAGAAGTTTATTATTATCCGATTGTAATAAGACTTATTTAATATTATTTATTACGTTATGTTTTAACTTAAGTTATGTAATATTACTAGTAATGGTTGCGAAACCTTGGGACAAGAATAATTATAATAAATCAATGTAAATTATTCTATTATTTCGTTGTATAAGTTGTTAGTGCATTATTAGAATTAGATCACGAGGCACCGAATTTGCGATATTAGTGTCTAAATTTGGGGGCGTCACATCTATAAATAGACCCCCCCAGCAGCTCATAAGGAAGAGAGGAATGAGAGAGAAAGGGTCCGAGAGAGAGAAATCTAGTCATTTGTGAGCGAAAGACAGCTTTTGTTCCGTTCAATCTTTATAAATCTCTTATATAAACACTTTTATACATATATATAACAACGTATCAAGTTTTAACCGGTGAAAATCGAGTTTATAGGCGTTTAAAGCCGTTTAATAGCTATTCTCGCGTCTAACTGTAAGATCTCTTCAAATTTGCTTCTTTTTCTTATTTTACTATATATATAAATTCTACATATATATATATATATATATATGCCTCTGTATGGTACAGATCTAGTTTTTTAACAGTTCATTTCTTGTAAATAGTCAAAATTTGCATTACATTGACTAGATCTAGCCAGATCTAGCTTTTAACCAGTTCAAAAGTTGTAAAAGTTGAACCTGAAAGCTAGAATGACTCAGATCTAGTTTTTTGTGAATATTTAAGCTTTGTTGACTAGATTTGTACTAAATCTAGCCAGATCTAGCTTTCAACCAGTTCAAAAGTTATAAAACTTGAACTTGTAAGCTAGAATGGCTGAGATCTGTACAGATCTAATTTTCTTTCTAGTTTTTATAAGTATTTAGTAACCATGTGACCCTATATATGTATATAGAGGAAACTAGAAGTTATGGGTTACTCGCTAATGATGATTTAACTGATAAATCCTTCGTACAACGATGTCTAGTATAAATATGTGTTTTATTTATGTATATTCGTTATGCAGGCTGTTTGTGTGATATACTGTGAGCCTAGGAGCTATAGGATCTATGATTCAATCAATGAATCTAGATCTGGTTCCCATGATGGAACTTTTTGATTGTACAGCCAGCTTACAAATATCTTTATTTGTAAACCAAGGCCTTAAAACGGATACGGTGTTATGTCTCCAAAATAGTGAAAACTATGTCTGACGCCCCCAAATCTGGTTATCTTCCAACCCGACAGATGGTTTTATACGATACTCGTATGTATACATTCATTCCATTGAAACAACATCAAAATAATAGTATTTACTAATTTTGTATTACAATAATAAATATAAATCCATTCCCAGGTTCTGAAATCGTTACATTCTTTGTAAAACATAATATGATTCATACAACATACTAGTCTATTACAAGATAACTAATTATTCATCATTGCCTTGCCTTTTTCTTTAATAGAACTCTCGGTTCACTCGACCTTAGCTGCAATTATATAACTCAAGCAAGAAGTGAGCATAACTAGCTCAGCAAGTTTAGAAATATATTATACAAATACCACTTTGAGAATCATATGATTATTCTTCATTAACTAAACAAGTAGTTATGAAGTACTATGAAACATTGAATAACACTTTTAATTCTCATAAAACAATTCTGAATTACATATAGTAACTTAGGAATTATGAGTAGGTCAAAAGACCATGAACATTCTCTTTAGTTTTTATTCATGAAAAAGGACAACCCGGTACTAAGACCGTAAGTCCGATATTTCTTACGAGCACTTCTAGGTGATCAGCCTATAGTACTCTATGTTGATCAACATTCATCCGTTAAACGTATTAACGTTTAAGTTTTGGCAACCTTACGTGCCCATCGAATAATCGATGTAAAATACATTTTTTTATTCATACTTAGGCTTACCTTGAATCCATACCAAACAATTGGCGTAGGATAGCGTTATCAATTCTATATTGAAAGACTTGTAAATAAATCAATCAATCTTTTAAGATTAGTCTACCCGAGTTAAAACTGGCATCGACCCTTTCGTAAAACAATTCATGCATCTCATAACATGAATCACAGAAAACCTGGCAAACACGAAGATTAGACAAGTGTTAAGAAAACTTGCCTTCAAGCGTTTCGAATATAATATTCAACAATTCTTGGTCTTTATAGTATCTACAGGATATATTCAAATAGCACACTGTAATTAGCTACCAAACAATCTAATCACATTGTTTTTACCAACTTCTTTCTCTTCTATGACTTAAGTGAATTTATTTCATTAATAAATGTCAATTTGACTTACTTTTCTTCCTTACGGCTTGTTAACATTCCTACGTTACTAACTGAGACTCGATCATCATTGGTTAAGTACACTTATTGAATACCGTTCACGGTTTACTGACTCGTAACTCGGTCGTTATAAGTCAGAATTGGCTCATTCAAAAGCCGTTATCTTACATATCTTATATACTTCGATTTCATTCGGACATAAAAAATTTTTAAATCCGTTAACAATGAACTCACTAATTAACTTTCTATTATGCATTCGTTTAACGTTCGTGAACGTTCATAGCTCGCTTCTTCATTTTAAGTTAGATTTTCAACAGTTCTTGAGTCCACGACTCTCAAATACGTTATGTCATCAAAAACCAAGGTTTCCGAGTTACACTATAACTTTTGACTATAAATTCAAAAATTCTACAATTGCAACGTTTAATGCTTAATCTCATATATTTTGCTATAACTTCGTTACTCGTGTTCTATACGCCTAATTAAATGGAACAACTCCATTGATTCATCATCTACATCCTAACAAAAAAATGCACATACCCTATGATGGTTTTCAATTTGTCCATCAACAACCAAATAAATGCTTAACGGTTTTCTTTGATTACAACTTACTTAAACACTTATGATTCTTAATTATTCATGGCTTATCAATGTTTTAATTCACTAATAGCCATCCTTATTACTCTGGAAGAGATATGCTCCACAAATTCATACTTCTCTACTAAAAAGAAATAGAAAAAGATTGAAGACTAATGCTTACGAAATATCACCTTAACGTTCTTCGCGTTCTTGACTAAAGCTTGTATGTTTTGCTTTGGATTGATCATGATTATTTGTTAGAGCTCTTTTTTCTCTCTCAATATGTTATCTAGAGTTGGTGAAATAATAAAATGAACCAACCTAGCTTCTCTTATATAGGAAAACCTAATGGAGGGCAATTTGGTCATTAGGTCCACCTCTTACTATTCACCTCCTTACTATTCATTTACTTAGCCACCAAGTAAATGCACTTTACTTGGCCACCAAGTGGCCGGCCCACCTAGCTCTTTGGGTCACCCATGGGTTTTAACCATCTGATAACCCATCGGTTCGATCCGCGGTTTAGTTTCTTAATTTGGGCCATAACATAAATCATTTTGGACCTATCTTAGGCTTGTATTAACATAACTTTGGGCTTAACATAATATCTTATTGGGCTTGACACAATCCAAGTCCAATTAGAAAATGACAAAGTCCACTTACTAAAGTCCATAAAAACTAATCGTATTTTACTCGTACAATTCTCGTATTCTCTTTGTATAGTATTCATACGATATTCGTATTATACTTTGTATTAATCTTCATACTATACCCATATACTAACTAGTATCATACTTGTATATCACACGTATAATAACCTTAATCATTATACGCATTTCATTTCCTTCTCGAAAATCACTTTCCCTAACCCTTAGGTTTTAAGTCTGCAAGAGAAAACTTCGTTTACCATAACTAAAATATTATTGGATATTTCATCTTGTCTTAGAATTCTATTATTACACGTTTCTCAGAAATTCAAACTTAATTCCCGAGCAGAAACGGATGAATAGTGTTTTTACGGAAATTTCTCAGAAAACTTTTATTTTTGTCTTAGAAATTCAAAATAATTAATCCTAGCACATAGCCAAAATCCTAACCACATCCGCACATTCAAGGTCATAGAACGACCTTCAAATAGCTTACTCACATAAATAATCAATTAAATTCATTTAATCCACATAATCACATAAAAATTTAATTGTCATAAAAATTTGATTTTCTCGGGTATTACATTCTTCCCCCCTTATAAGGATTCTGTCTCCAGAATCTCGCTACAATTACATAAACAAATGAGGGTCATTTTCTTTCATTTTACTCTCGAGTTCCCACGTTGCTTCGTCGGCATTGTGGTTCCTCCAAATCACCTTCACCGAAGGTATTATCTTATTTATCAAGACTTGTTCCTTCCTATCAATAATCTGAATTGGAAGTTAAGCACTTACTAACATATTCTGCTATCTCTCTTTTCATATTTGGCCAACAAAAGTTATGTCAAAGGTCTTAATACATCCCAATACTACCTGGATGTATCGAGCACCTCGAACTACAGGCCTCACTCACTATCTTTCTTTTAACTCAGAATTATTTGGAACTTAAATTCTTCCTTCAAAACAAGAGTATACTTGGTCTTCTCTTCATCCTCCATCCTCTTCTTCATTCGCTCACACTCATCGTTACCTAGTTGTACTTCCTTAACTCGTTCCATTTTCGTGGATTGAGCCTACATTGTGAATAACATTTCTACCTCTTCATTCAGTAATTTAACTTCTAACTCCGTTCTCGCCATCTCCGTTATTAAATCATTCTAAGTTGTTAACATTGATAGATTTTCCCTACCCTTCCTAATTAATGTGTCAGCTACTACGTTTACCTTCCCTAAATGACATAAGATATCACAATCATAATATTTTATCAATTCTAACCATCTTCTCTACCTCATATTCAACTCCTTCTGTGTGAAGATATATTTCAGACTCTTATAGTTCGTGTATATCTCACACTTCTCCCCGTATAAATATTATCTCTATATTTTTAATTTAAAAACTATAGCTGCCAATTCTAGATCATGAGTAAGGTAGACCTTCTCATAATCCTTTAACTGACGTGACGCATACGCAATGAGCTTGCCACGCTACACGAGCACACAACCCCTTCCTCTATGTGAAGCATCGCTATAAATTACAAAGTTCTTCGTATCATCTGGTAAAGATAATACATGTGTCTCACTTAACCTTCCTTTTTAGTTCCTGAAAACCATTTTCTCACTTCTCATTCCTAACATACTCATCAATAACATGTCCTAAAATCTGTATATCTTTTAAGCTAAAATTCACACTTAGTGAATTCCGTATCCAACTTCTCCCTCCGTAACGTTTTCAAATGTTCAGCGTGATTGTCTGGCATCTTAGAATAGACTAGAATATCACCAATGATCATTACAACAAACTTGCCCAAATATTATTTGAACACTCTGTTACGCTAATGGTGCTTTCAACCATAGCACCTCACAAGAATACCTATCAGATTGCCACTGACTTGTTCGGTGTCCCTTATGGAAAGTCTAGCTTCAGTGCATTAGTCAACCCAAACGACATAACCAAAAACTCATAATGACAATAACGAGTTCTGAACGTCGTCTTAGGTACCTCTTTCTTCCTTACTTTCAACCGATGATACCCCGTATACAAATCTATCTTAGAAAAATACTTTACCCCTTTCAACTGATCAAATAGATCATCGATACTGGGCAATGGATATTTATTCTTAATTGTTAACTTATTCACTCACGATAGTTGATACACAATCGTAACGACTCATCCCTTTTTCTTTACAAACAATACTGGTGCTCCCACTCTCTAGGTGTCCACAACCTGGAACATGTATTCTATAGACCTCTTCCTCAACATCCTCCTAGCTTGTGTCATGGTTAGACAACAAGAGCGTCCTGGTGATTTATTACTGTAGAACACTACCTTGGATTCCTTAAAAAATCCGAAGGTTCACACTTTTCCTATGATAATCTATTAAAGTTCTATGGTTAATCAACCCATTCATCCAAGAATTACTTTAAATTCTCTCAACCTTATCGGTATTTATCTACCGATACTTGCTTACCTCTATTATCTATGAAATAATTCCTATGAATATATTCAATGGGAGTTATTTCCTCATTCTCTATCTTAACGTTTAAAGGTATTCATAATCCTTTCAGGAATGAACCTAATCTCTTAGCAAATTCACATGCTATAAAAGAACAAGTAGCATTCGAATCAAATAACACATGAGCATTCATTTTATTGACTGGAGTGATACCTGTTACTACATCCGCTGATGCAACTGCATCTTGGACAGTCATATTAAAAGTATGGGCCATAGGTCTACCCGACGATGGTGGTCCAGTAATGGCTAACTTACCACTACTATCACCCTTGCTACCCTCTGACCCCTTCTTTGGGAAATTTCTGGCCATTTGGTCATCGACCCACAAATAAAACAGCCATGGTTTTTCATAGGATTAGGACAATTGGGTGATATATGACCCTCCTATCCACAGTTATAACAAACCGATTTTCCTTTAAGATAAACTCCTAGATGAGCCTTTCCATATGTCTTACATGCTTCGATCCTATGCATAGGATCCCCTTGTTCCACTCCAGTATTCCCGGAGTTAAAACTCTTCCTTTTGGGCATACTGCCACTAACACTAGCTCCTTCGACCTTGGGTCCTCCCTCTCTTTTGTTTTTATTCTTTCTATCTTTGTTGTATTGGCTCAAAGCCTCACTATAACCCTCCACGATGATTGCTTTCTCCAGAATGGTCCCATATGAGGCACTCTAGAAAACAGATATCCTACTATACAGCCAGGGTTTTAGGCCTTGCTTAAACCTATGAGCTTTTCTCTCCTAAGTGTCCACTTGGTGTAGAGAAAACCTTCCCAATCCATTGAATTTGGCCGCGTACTGGGGAACTGTCATGTCCCCTTGTTTAAGTTCTAGGAACTTAATCTCCATTCTCCCTTGTATGGTAGTAGGAAAATAGTTCTCGAAGAAAACCTTCTTGAACTGTTCCTATGTTACTACATCTGTTCTAGCCCCATCTTGGTGAGCCTCCCACCAGAAGTTGGCTTCTCCGTTCATCATATAGGTAGCAAAAGAAGTCTTTTGCGCCTCCCCTACGTTTGTAATAACAAACGCCTAGCTTATCTATTTCCTTTACCCATGACTGGGTCTCAATTGGGTCCGTGGTACCTTTGAACTCCGGCGGACCTATGCTTTTAAATTCCTTAAAGGTAGTCATTCTGGCTACCCTAGGGACTACGGGTGATCTACCCCCAGTTTGATTAAATATAGCCATTAATAAATTAACGAACTCTTGCATAGGGTTCTTTTGCCCCTGGTTATCGTTATGGGACTCAGCCTCCTTATTACGTTGTCTTCTTCTTGGCGGTATTTTCTAATTAAATAAATAAAGTTTCATTATTATCTATTTACTTACTTAGTTATTATTCGCCAAACAACAACTCATACCATAATAAAGCATATTAAATAAAAACTTCATTATATTCATATGCTTCATCATTCAAACTATTTATAATTTGATTCCATAGCCAAAGCTATCACATTCTTATTCCGCGATTGAATTTCACAAAAGTTGGGATTTACAAAAAGACTAACTTTTATATAAAAGAGGGTTTTACGTCACTACACATATATCACTCCAGACTTCTAATAATGCATAACAGCATCCTCGTGTTTCTCATTCGCAAGAATCAACACAATATCCCGACTAATAGTATGTCAAGTTTGTCCCAACTCAATGGAATAACAAGCAATTTTTAGCTTGAAATCCTCATGAGCACTCTCATAGATGTAAGACATCTGTGCTATTTTCTGGTTCTTCTCCCCTAGTTCTTTATGAAGATCATTGGCCTCGTTCTTATAATCCGTCGCCTTATCCTTCATGAGCACCTTCTCGTCATGCTCAATCTCAAAATCTGCTTCTACAAACACCTTAGCTACATGGAGATCACTAATCTCCTTACTTTGGTTCTGCACAATAGTGCGCAGTTGCACATTTCGATCAAGCACTGTCAAATACAATGCCCTCATTGCCTCTGGAGGTGTTGGCTCTAGAGCAGGTACCACCGTATTAAACGATGCTACCTCCATCTCCTCATCCACATCGACCAACATATCCCTATACATGAAGCTATTAATGGACATCTATAATAACACTTAATATGTTGATTAGTACATAATACATAATAGTATAAGCACAAATCACATTTAATTTATTTAGGGTTAATTTCCATCTTTTAAATCTTTCGATACTGAGTTTCCTCAATACTTAATTAACTCATTTAACTAGAGTTCTTTCGCTCCTACTTCTCATCTACTAACGAGGTTATTAGCCTAAGGTTCTTCCCCCCTTAAGTTTTATAACCTAATGCTTTGATACTAACCTGTGACGCACCCAAATCCGGGTATCTTCCAACTCGACAGATGGTGCTATACGATACTCATATATATACATTAATTCCATTGAAACAACATCAAAATGATAGTATTTACTAATTTCATATTACAATAATAAATATAAATCCATTCCCAGGTTCTGAAACAGTTACATTCTTTGTTCATCATAATACGATTCATACAAAATACTAGTCTATTACAAGACATCTAATTATTCATCTTCACCTTGCCTTTATCTTTAATAGAACTCTCGGTTCGCTTGACCTTAGCTGCAATCATATAATTCAAGAAAGAAGTGAGCATAACTAGCTCAACAAGTCTAACAATATATTATATAAATACCACTTCGAGAATCATATGATTATTCTTCATTAACTGAACAAGTAGTTATGAAGTACTATGAAACATTGAATAACAATTTTAATTCTCATAAAATAATTCTGAAGTACATATAGTAACTTAGGAATTCTGAGTAGGTCAAAAGACCATGAACATTCTCTTTAGTTTTTATTCATGAAAAAGGACAACCCGGTACTAAGACCGTAAGTCCGATATTTCTTACGAGCACTTCTAGTTGATCAGCCTATAGTACTCTATGTTAATCAACATTCATCCGTTAAATGTATTTACATTTAAGTTTTGGCAACCTCGTGTGCCCATAGAATAATCGATGTAAAATACATTTGTTTATTCATACTCAAGCTTACCTTGAATCTGTACCAAACAATTGCAGTAGGATAGCGTTATCAATTCTATATTAAAATACTTGTAAATAAATCAATCAATCTTTTAAGATTAGTCTACCCGAGTTAAAATTGGCATCGACCCTTTCGTAAAATAATTCATGCATCTTATAACATGAATCACCGAAAACCTGGCTAACACGAAGGTTAGACAAGCGTTAAGAAAACTTGCCTTCAAGCGTTTCGAATATAATATTAAACAATTCTTGGTCCTTACCGTATCTACATGATATATTCACATAGCACATTGTAATTAGCTACCAAACAATCTAATCACATTGTTTTTACCAACTTCTTTCTCTTCTATATCTTAAGTGAATTTATTTCATTAATAAATGTCAATTCGACTTACTATTCTTCCTTACGGCTTGTTAACGTTCCTACGTTACTAACCGAGACTCGATCATCATTGGTTAAGTACACTTATTAAATACCGTTCACGGTTTACTTACTTACACTTCGCGTTCTTCGTTTACTTACTATTAAACCCTGCTCAAGTTCCTAAAGTCGTCACTAAATAAGTTATTTAAGATTGGTCTTACCATGTATATTAAGTATATACACTTTCCCCATAATGGTCTTGTAACATTTGGGTTAAAAACTAACTAAGTCAACTTTTCCTCTGGCTTGGCGCTGCGGCGCCGTTCTCATGCATACCATTGGCGCTGCGGTGCCACACTTCAGTAACTAACCCTCGGTCTTGGCGCTGCGGCGCGAGACTCCTACTTACAAGTCACACTGCGGCCCCACTCTGCAGTGTCTAGCCCCTCTACCCGGCGATGTGGCGCCGACCCTTAACCTTATAGAAATTTCAAAATTTTCCTATTCAATTCTTTTTAGTAACTCGGTTGTTATAAGTCGGTATTGGCTAGTTCAAAAGTCATTATCTTACATATCTCATATACTTCAATTTCATCTGGACAAATGTAATTTTTAAATCCGTTAATAATGAATTCACTAATTAACTTTCTATTATACATTCGTTTAACGCTCGTGAACGTTCATAGCTCGTTTCTTCATTCTAAGTCGAAATTTTAATGATTATTGAGTCCACGACTCACAAATACGTTATGCTACGTTATGCCATCGAAAACCAAGGTTTCCGAGTTACATTGTAACTTTTGACTATAAATTTGGAAATTTTACGCTTTCAACGTTTAACGTTTAATCTCATAAATTTCGCCATAACTTCGTTACTCGTGTTCTATACTCCAAATCAAATGGAACAACTCCATTGATTCATCATCTACATCCTAACAAAAAAAATGCACATACCCTATGATGGTTTTCAATTTGTCCATCACCAACCAAATAAACGCTTAACAATTTTCTTTGATTACAACTTACTTAAACGCTTATGATTCTTAATTGTTCATGGCTTATCAATGTTTTAATTCACTAATAGCCGTCCCTATTACTCCGGAAGAGACATGCTCCACCAATTCATACTTCTCTATGAAAAAAGAAATCGAAAAAGATTGATGACTAATGCTTACGAAATATCACCTTAACGTTCTTCGCGTTCTTGACTAAAGCTTGTATGTTTGGCTTTGGATTGCTCTTGATTATTTGTTAGAGCTCTTTTGTCTCTCTCTCAATATACTATCTAGAGTTGGTGAAATAATAAAATGAACCAACCTAGCTTCTCTTATATAGGAAAACCTAATAGAGAGCAATTTGGTCATTAGGTCCACCTCCTTACTATTCATTTACTTAGCCACCAAGTGGCCATTCCACCTAGCTCTTTGGGTCACCCATGGGTTGGCCCATGGATTTTAACCATCCGGTAACCCATCGGTTCGATTCGCGGTTTAGTTTCTTAATTTGGGCTTTAGCATAAATCATTTTGGACCTATCTTGGGCTTGTATTAACATAACTTTGGGCTTGATATCCAATTAGAAAATGACAAAGTCCACTTATTAAAGTCCATAAAAACTAATCTTATTTTACTCGTATAATTCTCGTATTCTCTCCGTATAGTATTCGTACGATATTCGTATTATACTTCGTATTAATCTTCATACTATACCCGTATACTAACTAGTATCATACTAGTATATCATACATATAATAACCCTAATCATTATACGCATTTCATTTCCTTCTCGGAAATCACTTTCCCTAACCCTAAGGTTTTAAGTCCGCAAGCAAAAACTTTATTTGCCATAACTGAAATATTATTGGATATTCCATCTCGTCTTAGAATTCTATCATTACGTATTTCTTAGTAATTCAAACTTAATTCCCAAGCAGAAACGGATGAATAGTGTTTTTATGGCAATTTCTCAAAAAACTTTTATTTTTGTCTTGGAAATTCAAAACAATTAATCGTAGCACATAGCTAGAATCATAACCACATCCGCACATTTTAGGTCATAGAATGACCTTTAAATAGCTTACTCACATAAATAATCAATTAAATTAATTTAATCCACATAATCAAATAAAAACTTAATTCTCATAAAAATCCAATTTTCTCGGGCGTTACACTATGCATATGGTGTTCGGGCTTACGTCGATGGCTCTCATGCCCATAAGAAGTCCGATACTTATATATATATATATATATATATATATATATATATATATATATATATATATATATATATATATATATACTGTCAAAGATGTAATGACCCCAAAATTCATACAATTTAATTCTCGACTTCGATCGTTAACAATACATTCAGCCTCTAATCTTTACATCATTAAACGATAATATAATCGTTGAAATTTGTGGAATAATTAAAATTTTCTATTACAATTAAAATTTTCTATTACAAATTATTCTCGTTCCCAGAACTTTCAACCTTTACATCTAAATATCTCAGAATCATTGTAATACTACAAGAGTTTACATCGTAAAACGATATTACAATTCATCATTAATATATTATTTGGAACCTTAAACATGGTTCAAATAATAATAACTCAGCCAAAGTATATAAATCTTCAATCACATCTGATTCATATCTTTCAAGTAGCACATAACCTTACCTTAAATCTTTAACCTGCAAAAGTTGTTATTTGCGAGGTTGAGCTCGACAGCACAGCAAAATCAAACAGTTTTCATGCATCACATAGCACATAATAACATGCTTAACATATATCTCATAAACATTGGACTAACATAACATACATGCTACATTTCATATAACAAGTATAAAGATTGAGTTCCTTAGTCAATCAACATTCATTATTCAATCAACGTAGTCATAAATTGACTTTAACGTTTCATACTTTCAATATATAGAACACATCATGCTCTTTGCAAAAAATATTTAAAATAGTTCATCATCAAGTTTACATAACAAATAGGAACTGAAATACTTGCCTTGATCGTTGTTTACCAATAACAGTTTAACAACTTACAGTTATCTGCACTTCACGTGTCCTACACAATTATATAATCATACACATCAACTATTAGTTAAATAGCAACGCATAGTAGTTGTAATATAAACTTTACTCTATACTCATAAGTCCAATGACATCTAACTTTGGATATGCTATAAACATCATATTAACCTATTTTTAAAAGTTATTGGACACCCATTTCGGATAAGATAGACAGTCCAAAATAGTGGTCAAAAAGGGGAGTTCAAAACTGTTTTTCATTCTTTCTCAACTTTACCCTCTCTTGCTAAAACAGTCATAACGTTTCCGTTTCAAAATATTTTTGAGCGATTCTTGAGCCCACGCGAAGCTAACTTCCAGAACTAAAACTTTAATTCTTTCACTATTTCCAAATTCTAAACACAGAATTCCATAAAATTAGTTCAAGGTGACTGCCCCGAGTTGGTTAGACAGTTTTGATGCGACTACTTTGAATAGTCATAACTCTTTGCTCCGAAGTCGGAATTATTCCGTTCTGGAGTTTATGGAAAGCTTATTCGGTGTACTATAACATACCAAAAGCCCAGAAGTGTCTAAATAATATAGCTAACTCCCAATTTTCTTTTTTGGATCAGCAGTCCACTAGTTTTTTGGACTTCTCGTTTTGGCATCCAAAACTCGCCTCGACTCGTTCCAACCCAACTTTCTATACAAATAAGTCTTTTTTAACATAATCAGACTCGTCTAAGGTCTCGGCTCCATATCTCTAATTACAATTATTAGAACTCATATCCATAATAAATTCTAAGCCAAAATAAACATAGTAAACTAACTAGTTTACCAACAAAACTAACTAAACTTCCAAAATTTAAACTTTAACTAACAAACTAAATATAATATTTAAAATAATAACATTACCAAAAATGAAATAAGAAACATACCCAAAAATACGAGTTCCACAAATCGAATACGCACTTTCACGCCAAAATTTAACTAAGGGGGTCTTTATAAAAAGTCATCCCACAACAAAGTCTTTCTCAAAATTGGAGGCCTTATTGTTGGTGAATGAAACAAAGGATCAAGCCCTTCTATTTATAGGTTTAGCAAAGGGTAAAGTTCTCAATTAAGTTGATGTGGGACTTGGTTTATACTAATTCTAATTTGTTTATACTAATTTTTTCTATTTTCAACATGCTAAGTGTATTCATTCATCACAAATTCGTTTCTTAACCAATTCGATCCGTTCAAGTTGCGTTGTTTTCGTTTTATAGAGGAGAACAACAATCATCCATCAATTTAAAATTTCCATCACAAATTCATCATCAACTTTAGTCCCAAAATACACCAAAACACGCATTACAATCAAAACCCAAATTCCTCTTCTTTAGTATAAATACATGAATTTGATTTCTAAAAATTTATTTCTAGATGACCATTATCAAATTATAAATATCTAATAACATACATATATAACATCGTAACCCACAAATTCATTAACTAAAACTCCAATTTTAAAAGAAACTCAAGAACACATAAACTAGAAATATAAAATAGATTATGTACCTTTAATTCCTTAAGAAATAAAATTAACCTTATCAGTAAAATTATAATTTTTATTCAACTATTATAATCATAAAATTATTTAACAAATTCTCACTCCTCTAATTTAATTATTTAATTAAATTAGAATATCACAATTATACTCGCGTAATAAAATATGTATAAATCCCATCTATTTTATCACACTTAAATAAACTATCCCATAATAATTTTCATCAAATATTTATTTAATACCATAAATATTCATTTTATTCCATAAAGTTTCCAACTAAAATATTTAATGTACTTAATAAACATTTTACTCGCATTATACTAACATTTACATTTTCATGCAATATATTACCTTCTCACTTTATTAAATCAATTATACTTGTATTAATTCACTATTTTAATTAAGTGAATTATTCACACTATTTATGAAACTTAACTCATAATAATTTCCATTGCCCACAAGGCATAATAATTAAAATTATATTATCTCATAACATAATTAAACTTAATTAAATTAACTAATATTATTAATTTCTTTAATAGTTTAATCAACTATTAAATCTCACATTCTCCAACATATGAATACATAATTCTCTTTACACCAAATCACATAATTCAAAATATATACACCTCATAATAAGAATTTTAATTATTAAATTTTTATTTTAATAACTTATGAAATTTCGGGTTGTCACAAAAGATGTTTCGCATCTTAAATAAAATTAAATCAAGCCAAATACGAAATAAAATGAAAGTATCAAATGCCTTAATTCCTATGTCAGTACACTGCAATGAAACCGTCTAATTCCGATGGAATTATTCTCGACGTAATTACGTCCCTCGAAATTAACTTATGTCTGACCGAATAATTCGTAGAGTATAACTCCCTCGAAAATAGTATAATTTTGATGGAATTCCGTCGGAAGTATCAGGTCATTCTTGGCGCCATCTTTCCCACCCACGCGAAACTAATCTCGACGAAATAAGAGTTTGTTCTAAGGGAATGTCCGTCGAAAGTATCCTAAATTCAAGGGATTAATTCCAACGAAAATTCAATCAGAAATAACTTATAAAACCTAATCAGATCTCTTCGTCGCCTCCCACTCTCACTTTCTCTCTCTCTCTCCTCACTCACCCTCCCCCCACCCTCCCTGCCCTCCCACCCCGTTCTCGTCCCCCACCCCCACTCCATGCTCCCCTCCCCCACCCCACCCCACCCCCATCCACCAATCCCCCTACCCAACTCCCCTCTGCCGCAGCTGCCGAGCTAACCTCCTACCGCCTCCTTCCTCCACCACCTACCGCGCCGCCCCTTCCACCACCACATGTCGCCTCCTTCCCATCTACTACTTCATAGGTTCATTTTAGTCTTAAACTTAATTTTGTATATTTGGTTTAATATGTTGAAATTTGTGAATAATTTAGGGTTTAATATGTTTTGTTATGAAAATGATGAATACATGTTGGCTGAATTAGTGTTCAATTTGAGTCTTGATATTTAATTTAGGGTTTAATTTGTTTTTAATTGGGGTAGTTGAATAATGTTAATTTGGGTTTGATATGTTAGAATTTTGGGTTTGAAATTTACTGTAATATATGCTGCAATTAGTGTTTAATTTGTGCAAATACATATTGTGACGCCCCCAAAATAGGTATACATCACCCATTCTAAGTCGCCAAATACACGGTACAGAATTCACATACAAACTTAATTACACAACATGAGCTGAGAGTTTTAACATGAATATTATCTTCTAGACAATATCCAAACTCAAATGGAGTCTTCATTACAATTATTATCACAATATTTTATAAAATAGTGAGGACTACTACAACCATCATCTCAGACCGTCACTCCATTCTCAGACTAGTCCCAACTACGTTCTCATTTCCTGAAGAGAACAATAAAAGCAAAAGGGTGAGCTCAACTAGCCCAGTAAGAAATATTATGACTAAGATAATACAGAATAAATTATCGTTAGCCTTCAACAATGTTAAATTGATAAAATATAATAAACATCAAGTTTAACTGCAGCGAAACAAGCAATCCATTAGAAGAGTCAAGTAGAGCATGATATCTACTATCTTCTATGATTTAAAAGTTTATCATCAATTTTATCACCGAGACTTAGCTCAATAAATAATCCACATCACTGAATTATCCATGTATTACGGGCCAAGGATATTCATTAGTATCACATCCACGAATTATCCATGCATTACGGGCCAAGGATATTTGTGTTATCACTAATGGTCATGATCATGCCAACAACTGTCCATCAATGCACTACGGGTCAATGAGGACTTTTACCACATCATTTGTAACATTACGGGTCATGATTATACCGAATAATCCCTGGTCATAATCATACTAATGAACAGTACATCTATGCACTACGGGCCTAAGATGACTTTCATCACAATATAAGCATGAGGATGATGACAATGATATAAGAATTCAATTAAATGAGAGTAAGGATACATTTTAAAGATTTATAATTCAATTTATCCAGAATTCAATAATTGTCCAAATTGTCAACATGATACTGCTTTGTTGAGTAAAATTCAAGAATAATATTGTATCAAAAATAATTTGGACAGAAAAGAAATCTATTTTTGTCATGAATAGTACCCCAGGTAAATAGTACCTGGGTGAGTCGTACCTCGTGAATAGTACTTTGTGAATAGTACTCCGGCATAAAAATGAAACTTTAATAAGAATGTTCAGAAAAATATCCTTGTGAAAAGATACTAGATGAAGCGCAAATTTCAATGATATTCTACTATTTTCAAGGAGTATAAAAGTAATACTTAACAAAATGAGTGTAGAATTTGTAATCTGAAACGAAATAATATTATTTACATACTACAGAGTATGAAAAAAAATTATTATTTCTTACAAATATTGAACAAAAATAATATCCCTTACCATAAAAGGAAAGTACTTTTGACTGGTATAGAAGAGATATTCTGTGACGCCCCCAAAATAGGTATAAATTACCCTTTCTGAGTCGTCAAATACATGGTACATAACTTAAATACAAACTTAATGAATACAACTGTTGTGCAAAATAAGACAACACAATATCTGAGTTTTAACACGAATATTGTCTTCTAGACGATATCCAAACTCAAATTCAATCCTTTTTACAATTATTATCACACAATTTTACAGAATAGTGAGGAATACTAAAGCAACCATCTGGACCATCACTCTATTTCCTGACTAGTCCCAGCTATATTCTCATTTCCTGAAGAGAAAAGTTAAAGAAAAGGTTAAGCTCAACTAGCCCAGTAAGAAATATAATGACTAAGATAATGCAGGATAAATTATCGTTAGCCTTCAACAGTATAACAACTGATAGAATACAATAGACAACAAGTTTTAGATCAATAACTGCAGCGGAAATAACAATTTATTAGAAGAGTCAAGTAGAGCATGATGTCTACTATCTTTTATGATTTAAAAAGTTTATCAACAATTTTATCGCTAAGACTCAGCTTAATAAATAATACACATCACTGAATTATCCGTGCACTACGGGCCAAGGATATTTATTAATATCACAACCACAAATTATCCATGCACTACGTGCCAAGGATATTCGTGTTTTCACTAATGGTCATGAACATGCCAAACAACCATTCATCTTTGCACCCTTGGTCGAAGAGAACGCATGGTTATGATCATACCAATAAATGTGCACCAGTACACTACGGGACAATGAGGACTTTTACCACATCATTTGTAACATTACAGGTCATGATTCCACCGAATAATCCCTGGTCATAATCATACCAATCAATAATCCATCTTTGCACCCTTGACCGAAGATGACTCTCATCAAAATATAAGCATGAGGATTATGATAATGATATAAGAAATCAATTAAATGAAATCAAGGATAAATATTAAAGACTTTAAATTTATCCAAAGTTTAAAAATGTTAAAATGGTCAACATGATACTGCTTTGTGGAGTAAAATTCAAGAATAATACTCACGTATCAAAAATAATTTGGACAGAAAAGAAATTAATTTTTGCCATGAATAGTTAATCGGATGAATAGTACCCGAGTGAATAGTACCCCATGAATAGTACTTTATGAATAGTACCCGTACGTATGAATAGTATCGTATATATGAATAGTGACGTATAAATGAATAGTACTCAGACATGAAAAGCTTAAAAATGAACAAGAATGTTCAGAAAAATATCCTTAAGAAACGATACTAGATGAAGCGCAAATTTCAAGAATATTCTACTAATTTCAAGGAGTATAGAAGCAATACTTAACAAAATGACTATAGAATTCAGAATCTGAAATAAAATAATATTACTTACATACTATAGAGTATGAAAGAAAATATTATTTCTTACGAATATTGAACAAAAATAACATCACTTACAACTGTTGAACGAACATAATATTCCTTACGAATATTGAACGAAGATAATATTCCTTGCGAATATTAAACGAAGATAATATTTCTTGCGAATATTGAACGAAATAAAATTTCTTACGAATAAAAAAATAATATCGTAAGAGAATATAAAATAAATAATACCCCTTACCTCAAAACGAGAGCAATTTTGACTGGTATAGCGGATATATTCTTTAAGAAAACTTTTACTATTTTCTACACTCAAATCTTCCTTAAACTCAAAAGAAATACACTCAATATTATAGAAGAAGAATTCTCTGATCCTGGTGTGATTTTCAATTCTAAACCGAGCATCCTATTTATAGGAGAAGGGAATGATACTATTTAGAAATTTTAATCACGGACGCACAGTAGAATTCGAACGAATTCTAAAAATTTTGATTTTACTATACAGTCACTATGCAAACACTATGCAGACACTATGCAAATACTATGTATAATAAAATATAATATATTCTATTTAAAAAAAACAAAACTTATTGTAATATATATATATATATATACACACACACACACACATTAATATACTTCCACCCGTGATCCTACAAACTCCCCCATTTCATTTTTCTTCCACACGTGGGCCCCACATGTGGCCCCCATCTTTATATATATATATATATATATATATATATATATATATATATATATATATATATATATATATATATATATATATATATATATATATATATATATATATAGAATAATTTTCTACCGATTATTTTGAAAAAATGGATAAGTGGGGGTCCAAATATAAACGCCAAAATTTACAACAAATACTTTATAAAAATCTCATCAATATTTTTAATAACATTTATTCATCATTATTATAACTCGCAATATTAACAACCAGATCGTTCCCAGGAAAGAGAGGGCTTTCCGATAAGGATTTCTCCCTATTGGCACGTAATTAGGTGACCAAACCCCTTTTCTCGACAGAACTTTCTAGACATTGTTAATTATGCAAATAATAATATGAATAATTTTTCCTATTTAAAAAAAACAAAACTTATTGTAATATATATATATATATATATATATATATATATATATATATATATATATATATATATATATATATACACACACACATTAATATACTTCCACCCCGTGATCCTACAAACTCCCCCATTTCATTTTTCTTCCACATGTGGCCCCCATCTTTATATATATATATATATATATATATATATATATATATAGAATAATTTCCTACCGATTATTTTGAAAAAATGGGTAAGTGGGGGTCCAAATATAAACGCCAAAATTTACAACAAATACTTTAGAAAAATCTCATCAATATTTTTAATAACATTTATTCATCATTATTATAACTCGCAATATTAACAACCAGATCGTTCCCAGGAAAGAGAGGGCTTTCCGATAAGGATTTCTCCCTATTGGCACGTAATTAGGTGACCAAACCCCTTTTCTCGACAGAACTTTCTAGACATTGTTAATTATGCAAATAATAATATGAATAATTTTCATCTCAATTATTGACTTAATAATATAAAATATTATAACAATGATTGAATCAAATAACGTGGGATACTGTGCAGCAATTACTATAAAAATAATTGAATAAAACTGAGTGAATTCTCACGTAAGCATCAATAATCAATACCGTGTGCTACTATGCAACCACGCGTATTACTGTACTTTTATCACTGGGTATTTCAACAGTTAACGGTAAAACTTTCACCGTTATTTTTATAAAAAGATATTTCTGTCGTTTTCTAACTCCGACAGTAATTCCGTTGTGGGGTCCACCAATGATTGCGCTGTTGTACGAATATTCTCTAATAAAACAAATATTTCCCGACCAATCGAATATTTTATAACAACTTACTTACTTTGCAAAATTTATAAATATTACCCGTAACTTTAATATTATATCAAATCCACACCTTAATACTCAAAAAAATATTTCAAAAAATTAATCTTTATTCATAAAATTGAGGGTCTTACATATTCTTAAAGAAAAATTATACTGTTTTCTATGCTCAAAGCTTCCTTCAACTCTAAAGAAATACACTCAATATTATAGAAGAAGAATTCTCTGATTCTGGTGTGATTTTCAATTCTAAACTAAACATGTTATTTATAGGAGAATGGTAGGGGCACTATTAAGAATTTTTCACAGACGAAATAATTCGCAAAATCACGGACGTCTTACGCAACATCACGTGCGATTGAATTTCAATGCAATCATCAAGTAAAAAATAAAAACTAATATATATATATATATATATATATATATATATATATATATATTAACCACCACCACTCACACTCATCCACCACGCACACACACACACACACATATCACTTTCACTCTTTTCCACCACCACACTCATTTCACACACACACACACACACGGCACACACATATGTCAAATATATATATATATATATATATATATATATATATAACTTCCTTCTGATTATTTTGAAAAATAATATGCGGGGGTCTAAATAATAAGCCAAACTTACAACAAATACTTCATAAAAATCCCCTCTATTTATCTCAACTCATTTGGCTTCACAAAACATATTTTTAAAAACAATTATTCATCAATAAAATAACTTCCAATATTAACAACCAGATCATTCCCAGGAAAGAGGGGGCTTTCTGATAAGAATTTCTCCATATTGGCATGCACTTAGGTGATCAAACCCCATTCCTCGACAGAAATTTCTAGACATTATCAATAATGTAAATAATAATATGAATAACTTGTCATCTCAATTATTGATTTAATAATATAAAATATTGAGTAGATGATGTAAGACCCCAAATTATTAATAAATAAAATTTAATTTTTTCTATTTATTATTCTGAAATAGTAAGGGTTGATTTAATTAATGTGGATAGTTATGGGTAAAATACGCAAATATTTCAAATAAGCAAGTGGTTATAAAATATTCGTTTGGTCGTGGACTATTCTTGCTGTCGGGGAATATTCGTACGACGGAGCAGCCTTGTGTGGGCCCCATAACGGAAAGCGGTTGGATGAAGAAAACGATAAGTATAAATTATTTATAAATAATGGCGTAGTTGTTACCGTTAATACTGTTGGAATACCCGGTGGTTAAAACACAGTAATACGCATTGTTGCACAGTAGCACACGGTATTGCACCAATTATTGATTCTTACATAAGAAGGCACTACTCAATAATTGTTACAGTAGTTACTGTTCAGTATTTTATTTTATTGATTCAATAATTGATGTGTTAATATTTTATATTACTGTTGTTTCAATAATTGTCACTACACAGTATTTTCCATTATCGAAGCAATAATTCATATTATTTGAATAATATTATTAGAAAACATTATTGGCAATGTCTAAAAAGTTCTGTCTGTCTAAGGAGAGGTTTGGTCACCTAATTGCGCGCCAGTAAGGAGAAATTCTTATTGGAAAGCCCCCTCTTTCCTGAGAACGGCCTGGTTGCCAATACTGTGATTCTGTAATATTATTTATGAATAATTAATTATTGATTTATATGATGAGGGAAATATTGATCTTATGTGGATATAGATGGAGAAAATTTTTTAAAGTGACAATTGTTGAAAATCGATATTTTATCTTTTCTGATAAAATAATATTTTATTATATTATTATAATATAATAATGATGATATTTTTACAATGAATGTGGAATATATGAGTATATGAGGAGGAAGAGTATTTTGTTGCAAAAGTTATTTAAAACATGTTTTTCATGTTTGTGGACCCCATTTCTTGACTGAAATTTGATTATAGCCTGTAAAATCGCCCGTTTGTGGATTTCGGTCAATTTTTGTTTGGAATTTGGAAAAACTTCCTTCTGCAAAGTTGTAGATAATGGAATTTCCTATGGAAATCCGGGTGTTTCGAATTTTTCTGACAAAAGGGCTATTTATTATGAATTATTGAAGTTCCGAAGCTTCGAAATAATTAATTTTTGGAAGTTAAAAATATTTTAAATAACAAAAACATTTTTTTCATTATGGTGTGTTACACATGTGTGTTGAATGAGCTGAATTCAGTTCTTAGAAGGTTGACATAGGAAAATTTAATTTATATATTAAATTTTATGCTTTGGTGTTCTAAGCATTTTCTTATAAATAGCGTGCTTAGGTTAGAATTGAAAATTACACCAGAAACTGAAGTTTTCTCTCTCTATATTATCGAGCGTATTCTTGTGAGTATTTTGAGTATACTTTGAGTATTGCTATACGGTGCAAGTTCAAGTCATAGCCTGTATCCGGTATTTCAACTAGAAGTACTGTCTTTCGAGGTAAGGGATGTTATTTTCTTCTCAAATGATATTATTTCTTCAATATCATTATGCCGAAATATTGGTTGGAACTTTTTATCAAATTTGGAACTTTTTCATGTCGGGGTTACTATCCATGAGTTACTATTCATGAGTTACTATTCACGAGTTACTGTTCACGAATACTATTCACGAAGCATGATGATGTTTTTGTGAAATTTCTATCTTTTGGTGTCGGAGTTACTATTCACGTATATGACACTATTCACGTATACGACACTATTCACGAATACGACACTATTCACAGAAAAATTAAATTGTTATTTTTCGTCCAAAATATCTATTATGGATACTAGCTTTGATTGTATCCATGTTTTGATCATTCTTGAATTTTACTCCACTCTAGTTATTTATGAAGTATTTTTGAACTTGGATTGTTTAAAGTATGAATCCTTAATATTTATTCTTTTGTTTAACTGGATTCGTTTCTTTAAAATATTTTTGACCATCCTCAGTCCTAAATGATGATATAATTGAATATCTTTGGCCTGCAATGTAAAGATGAACAGGTGTTTAGATGAACATGACCCACTAATGAATATCTTTGGCTTGTAGTGCAAAGATGAATATTTGATTCCAGATATATATTGATTGATGTTACAGGGATAAAATAATGATGATGGACTGTTAAATTCATAGATATTAGTAGATTTCATCCTCTACGTAACTCTTTTATGAATTATTATTTTCCGCTGTGAATATTGATCAAAAACTTGTTGTTTAGTCTATTCTCTCAGATTTTTCCCTGTTGATGACTAACAATAATTTGTTGTATATTATCTTAGTCATAATATTCTTTACTGGGCTAGTTGAGCTCACCCTTTTCCTTTTTGTTCCATTTTTCTTCTCAGGAGGCGAGAATATAGCGATTACTAGTCGAGGTATGGAATGAAGGTTCTAGAGAGAGTTGTTTAGTAGTCCTCACCATTTTTGTAAAATAATGTATCAATAAATGTGATGAGGATTTATTGAAGTATAGATATTGTCTAGAAGATAATATTTGTATTTAAACTCACAGTTTTACTGTTGTAATAATAAAGTTGTAGTTATTTCTGTACCATGTATTGACAACTCAGAATGGGTAATGTATACCAATTTTGGGGGCATCACAGTTGGTATCAGAGCTTAGGGATATGATATCTGGCAGAGATCGGGGAATAGAACTAGGAGGGGAGAGACGAGTAAATCCTTCTGTAGTGTGTCCTATATAAGCTTATTTGTTAGTTGGTCAGTATATAGGGATATTATGTGATATATTGATTTCCTTAATTAACCCTTGTTTTATGACAGTATTTGAGAATGTCGACTGAGAATATTAACAGTGGAGTAAATAAGACCGTGGAGACGCCTGTACTCACTAACGAGGACAACGTGCAACAAACTGACAATGTTCCTCCTGTGAACAACACCACTGAGCAGATGATGAACGAGGGATGTTTAGAAGCTTTTTGCAGTTCATCTAAAATCAGACGAGGGAGACTCGTGTTCAAAATACAGGAGGAAATTATAGCAATTCACGGGTTGTCAAAGCTAAGCAGTTCAAAGAGTTGAGACCACCAGAATTCTGGGGAAAGCTGGATCCGATTAAGGCGGAGACGTGGGTCAAATAAATCACCAAGATATTCGATGTCTTGGGATGCACGGAGGAGTAGAAGGTGTCATTCGCCACCTTTATGTTCCGTAATGAGGCAGATTACTGGTGGGAGTTTGTGAAGCGTACCCATCCAGCCGTGCTTAGCATGTCTTGGGAGACATTTCAGAAACTATTTAATGACAAATACTTTCCTGAAAGTGTTCGTCATATGAAGGAAGTGGAGTTTATTAGACTGGAGCAGAATAACATGACGGTGTCCTAGTACGAGGCGAAGTTCGCGGAGTTATCCAAGTTTGCACCTCATTTGGTGGAGAATGAGGAACGTATGACGCGGATGTTTCTGAGAAGTTTGAAACCCGACATACGTCAGTATCTCATTTCTCATAAATTTTCTCTCTATTAAGATGTTGTCAACAGGGCTTAGTTGTTAGAACGAGATAACGAGTACGTTCAACCGAGGGACCATAACCAGGATCATACCGGAGATAACAGTCAACAGAATAACGATAACCAGCGAAGAAAAAAAAGATGGACAAAAATGGTAACCATTATGGTGGTAGTCATGGCCATGAAAATAGAAGAAGCGACTCGGGGGGGGGGATTTTAAAAAGAGGAGATTCAACAATGATAATGTGAAGACGTCAGTACCAGCAGCAACTGGTTCCAAGGGAGGAGAACGACCACTGGTCATATGCTATAAGTGCGAAAAAGAAGGACATATCCGCCCAAACTACCCACAACAGTTTAAGGTATGTTATAACTGCGAAAAGGAAGGACATATCGCTCGAGATTGCACTGTAGCGAACCCAAGTCCAGCGGGGATGGTGACTCAAGGCTGTCCCAAAAAAGTCAAAGTCAACGGTTCCTAGAAGAGCGTTTGTCGTGACTGGTCAAAATGCGAGGAACCCAAACGAGGTGATCACGGGTAAGCTAATCATAAATTCTTGCGATGTTTATACCTTACTTGATACCGGTGCTACCCATTCATTTATCTCTCCTGCTTGTGCTCAACGTTTAAACTTAACTCCGGAGAAATTAGACTTTTATTTATCTGCGGAGACTCCGTTAGGAGAAACTTTCATCACATCCACTGTTTATAAATCTTGTTTGATCCAAGTTGGCACTATCACATTACCCGTTGACCTTATCTCTTTAAAGATACTTGCTTTTGATGTAATTTTAGGGATTGATTGGTTAACTACTCATCATGCCAAAATTGATTGTTTTCGTAAGGTTGTTAGTTTTTATATTCCTAACCAACCTGTTGTACGAATTCAAGCAACTAATCCATTAAAATCAATCACTGTCATATCTAATCATAAAGCTATTTATTTATTGAGAAACGGATGTCAAGCTTTCTTAGCCCATGTTATGGATTTGATTAAAGACACGTCAAAATTGAATAATATTCCTGTTGTTATTGACTTTCCTGACGTTTTTCTTGAAGAACTTCCCGGTCTACCCCCTGAACGTGAAGTTGAATTCTTTATAGATCTTGAACCTAGTACAAAGCCCATTTCTAAAACCCTATATCGAATGGCTCCTATTGAACTTCAGGAGTTAAAGGTCCAATTACAAGAATTGTTGGACATCGATTTCATTCGTCCTAGTACATCTCCTTGGGGTGCTCCTGTTTTATTCGTAAAGAAGAAAGACAGGAGTATGCGACTTTGTATTGACTATCGGGAATTGAACCATGTCACCATCAAGAATAGGTATCCACTACCTTGTATTGATGACATGTTTGACCAGTTGCAAGGAGCATAATTTTTTTCAAAGATCGATCTCCGTTCTGGATATCATCAGCTGAAGATTAGAACTGAGGATATTCCAAAGACTGCTTTCAGAACTCGGTACAGGCATTATGAATTCTTAGTCATGTCTTTTGGATTGACTAATGCTCCTGCTGCTTTCATGGATATGATGAACCGAATATTTAAGGAATATTTGGATTAGTTCGTTGTTGTCTTTATTGATGACATCCTCATATATTCCAAAAGCCGTGAAGATCATGAGCACCATTTGAATCTGGTACTCCAAAGGCTTTGTGAAAACAAGCTTTATGCCAAGTTGAAAAATGCGAGTTCTGGCTTGAGGAAGTATCATTCCTTGGGCACGTGGTGTCAAAACATGGAGTATCTGTTGACCCGGCGAAGATTGAAGCAATACAAAGTTGGGAGCAACAGAAGACGATGACTGAAGTACGTAGCTTTCTGGGTCTAGCTGGTTATTATCGGAGATTCGTGGAAGGGTTTTCTCGAATCGCTACTCCATTAACTCAGCTAACTCGGAAGGATACAAAATTCATTTGGAGCGAGGAATGCGAGAAGAGTTTCCAAGAGCTTAAGAGGAGACTTATTTCGGCACTTGTTCTAACAATACCATCTGGTTCGGATGGATTTGTTATCTACAGCGATGCTTCGGGCAAAGGGTTAGGATGTGTTCTCATGCAATGTGAGAAAGTCATAGCCTATGCCTCGCGACAACTTAAAGAATATGAGAGGAATTATCCTACTCATGATCTAGAGTTGGCAGCAGTCGTTTTCGCGCTAAAGATCTGGAGGCACTATCTTTATGGGGAGAAAGTGGAGATATATTCAGACCATAAAAGCCTCAAATATTTCTTCACTCAAAAAGAACTCAACATGCGGCAACGACGCTGGCTCGAGCTGTTGAAAGATTACGACCACACTATTCAATACCATCCTAGAAAAACAAACGTGGTAGCTGACGCGTTGAGTAGAAGATCATATGCAGTAACGAGTGCGATGATGTCAAATATACGTATAGAATTGACTTTAATCAAAAAAGTTAAATTTGCTTAAGCCACCGACCTGGAGCTGATGCGTATGAAGAAGAAAGTACAAGAAGGTGCTATTCCGGAAGCGAGAATTGATGAAGAAGGAATACTTCGAGTCCACTCTAGAATTTATGTTCCTAACGACTCTGATTTGAAGTACAAGATTATGATGGAGGCACACAATACACCATTTGCAATCCATCCTGGAAGTACTAAAATGTATCGTGATCTTCGACATACATTTTGGTGGAACAATATGAAGAGAGAGATTACAAAGTTTATCTCGATGTGTTTAACTTGTCAACGTGTAAAGGCGGAGCATCTAGTACCTAAGGGTCCATTGCAACAACTGGAGATTCTGAAATGGAAGTGGGAACACATTACCATGGATTTCGTTACGGGTCTTCCTACGGTTTCTCAAGGCATAAATGCTATTTGGGTTATTGTTGATAGATTAACCAAGTCTGCTCATTTCTTGCCGATGCAGGAGACTTATTCCCTTGAACGTCTTGCTAGTATATATGTAAATGAGATTGTGAGATTGCATGGCATGCCAGTATCCATAGTTTCGGATCGTGACCCAAGATTCACTTCAAGATTTTGGGTTAGCTTGCAAAAAGCTATGGGTACGGATTTACGATTTAGTTCGGCATACCATCCTCAAACGAACGGATAATCAGAGAGGACTATTCAAACTCTTGAAGATTTATTAAGACTCTATGTCCTAGACTTCAAGGGCAGTTGGGATAAGTATTTACCATTGGTGGAATTCTCTTACAACAACAGTTATCAGGCAAGTATAGGTGTGGCTCCATTCGAAGCATTATATGGACGAAAATGTTGCTCTCCAGTATGTTGGGAAGAGGTGGGTGAAGCAACATTGTTGGGACCCGAGTTGGTACGTATGACTACGAAAAAGATCCAAATGATTCGACAACGTATACAAACGACACAGGATCGACAAAAGAGTTATGCAGATCTTCATCAAAAAGACGTGGAATTTAGTATTGGGGATCACGTATTGTTGCGTGTAGCTCCATGGAAGGGAGTTATAAGATTCGGGAATAGAGGAAAGCTCAATCCACGATTTATTGGTCCATTTCAAATTTTTGACCGAGTAGGAAATGTAGCCTATAGACTCGAGTTACCTCCGAGTATGTCTCGTGTTCATAATGTGTTTCACATATCTGTACTTCGTAAATATGTGAAAGACCCAAATCACATTCTTGAGTTAGAACCGGATGAAATAGCTGAATACTTAATATATGAGGAGGTACCTGTCAAAATCTTGGATAGAAAGGAGCATATCCTACGCACGAAGGTCATACCACAAGTTAAAGTTTTGTGGAGGAACCATGCTATAGAGGAAATGACCTGGGAGTTGGAAACAGAAATAAAAGCGAGATATCCTCACCTTTTCAAAACACCAGGTACGTACGTCAATTTCGAGGACGAAATTTCATAAGGAGGGGAGGTTGTAAGATCCCAAATTATTAATAAATAAAATTTAATTTCCTCTATTTATTATTTTGAAATAGTAAGGATTTATTTGATTAATGTGGATAGTTATGGGTAAAATTCGCAAATATTTCAAATAAGTAAGTGGTTATAAAATATTCGTTTGGTCGTTGAATATTCTTGCTGTCAGGGAATATTCGTACGACGGCGCAGCTTTGTGTGGGCCCCATAACGGAAAGCGATTGGATGAAGAAAATGACAAGTATAAGTTGTTTATAAATAACGGCGTAGTTGTTACCGTTAATACTGTTGGAATACCCGGTGGTTAAAACACAGTAATACGCGTTGTTGCACAGTAGCACACGGTATTGCACCAATTATTGATTCTTACGTAAGAAGGCACTACTCAATAATTGTTACAGTAGTTATTGTTCAGTATTTTATTTTATTGATTCAATAATTGCTGCGTTAATATTTTATATTACTGTTGTTTCAATAATTGTCACTACACAGTATTTTACATTATCGAAGCATTAATTCATATTATCTGAATAATATTATTAGAAAACATTGTTGGCAATGTCTAGAAAGTTCCGTCTAAGGAGAGGTTTGGTCACCTAATTGCGCGCCAGTAAGGAAAAATTCTTATTGGAAAGCCCCCTCTTTCCTAGGAACGGCCTGGTTGCCAGTACTGTGATTCTGTAATATTATTTGTGAATAATTAATTATTGATTTATATGATGAGGAAAATATTGATTTTATGTAGATATAGATCGAGAAAATTTTTAAAGTGACAATTGTTGAAAATCGATATTTTATCTTTTCTGATAAAATAATATTTTATTATATTATTATAATATAATAATGATGATATTTTTATAATGAATGTGGGATATATGAGTATGTGAGGAGGAAGAGTATTTTTGTTGCAAAAATTATTTAAAACATGTTTTTCATGTCTGTGGACCCCATTTCTTGACAGAAATTTGATTATAGCATGTAAAATTGCCCGTTTGTGGATTTCGGTCAATTTCTGTTTGGAATTTGGAAAAACTTTTTCTGCAAAGTTGTAGATAATGGAATTTCCTATGAAAATTCTCGAGTTTTGAATTTTTCTGACAAAAGGGCCGGGATATTTATTATAAATTATTGAAGTTCCGAAGCTTCGAAATAATTAATTTTTGGAAGTTTAAAATATTTTAAATAACAAAAACATTTTTTTCATTATGGTGTGTTACACATGTGTGTTGAATGAGCTGAATCCAGTTCTTGGAAGGTTGGCGTAGGAAAATTTAATTTATATATTAATATTTTATTAAATTTTCTGCGTTGGTGTTCTAAGCATTTTTCTATAGATAGGGTGCTTAGGTTAGAATTAAAAATTACACCAGAAACTAAAGTTTTCTCTCTCTATATTATCGAGTGTATTCTTGTGAGTATTTTGAGTATACTTTGAGTATTGCTATACAGTGCAAGTTCAAGTCATAGCCTATATACTGTGTTTCAACTAGAAGTACTGTCTTTCGAGGTAAGGGATGTTATTTTCTTCTCAAATGATATTATTTCTTCAATATCATTATACCAAAATATTGGTTGGAACTTTTTATCAAATTTAGAACTTTTTTATGTCGGGGTTACTATCCATGAGTTACTATTCATGAGTTACTATTCACGATTTACTATTCACGAATACTATTCACGAAGCATGATGATGTTTTTGTGAAATTTCTATCTTTTGGTGTCGAAGTTACTATTCACGTATACGACACTATTCACAGAAAAAATAAATTGTTATTTTTCGTCCAAAATATCTATTACGGATACTAGCTTTGATTGTACCCATGTTTTGATCATTCTTGAATTTTACTTCACTCTGGTTATTTATGATGTATTTTTGAACTTGGATTGTTTAAAGTACGAATCCTTAATATTTGTTCTTTTGTTTTACTGGATTCGTTTTCTTTAAAATATTTTTCATCATCCTCAGTCCTAAATGATGATATAATTGAATATCTTTAGCCTGTAGTGCAAAGATGAATGATTTCTGATGAATATCTTTGGCCTGTAGTGCAAAGATGAACAGGTGTTTAGATGAACATGACCAACCGATGAATATCTTTGGCCTGTAGTACAAAGATGAATATTTGATTCCAGATATATATTGATTGATGTTACAGGGATAAAATAATGATGACTGACTGTTAAATTCATAGATATTAGTAGATTTCATCCTCTACGTAAATCTTTTATGAATTATTATTTTCCACTGCGAATATTGATCTAAAACTTGTTGTTTAGTGTATTCTCTCATATTTTTCCCTGTTGAAGACTAACGATAATTTGTTGTATATTATCTTAGTCATAATATTCTTTACCTGGCTAGTTGAGCTCACCCTTTTCCTTTTTGTTCCATTTTTCTTCTTAGGAGGCGAGAATATAGCGAGTACTAGTCGGGGTATGGAATGAAGGTTCTAGAGAGAGTTATTTAGTAGTCCTCACCATTTTTGTAAAATAATGTATCAATAAATGCGATGAGAATTTATTTGAGTATATATATTGTCTAGAAGATAATATTTGTATTTAAACTCATAGTTTTACTGTTGTAATAATAAAGTTGTAGTTGTTTCTGTACCATGTATTGACAACTCAAAATGGGTAATGTATACCTATTTTGGGGGCGTCACAGATGATACTTTTACAACAATTTAATTAATAATGTGAGATACTATGCAGCAATTACTGTAGCAATAATTGAGTATAACTGAGTGACTTCTTACGTAAGCATCAAATATCGTGTGCTACTATACAACCACGCGTATTACTGTACTTTTATCATCGTGTATTTCAACAGTTAACGGTAAAACTTTCACCGTTATTTAAAAAAAGATATTTATGTTGTTTTCTAACTTCGACAATAATTCCGTTGTGGGGTCCACCAATGATTATGCCGTTGTATGAATATTCCCTGTTAAAACGAATATTCTCCGACCAATCAAATATTTTATAAAAACTTGCTTACTTTGCAAAATTTATAAATATTACCCACAACTATAACATTATATCAAATCCACACCATAATATTCAAAAATATATTTCGAGAAAAAATTAATCTTTATTCATAAAAGTTGGGATCTTACAACCTCCCCTTCTTATGAAATTTCGTCCTCGAAATTGGTGTATGTACCTGGTATGCAAAAGAGGTGAGGATACCTTGACTTCATTTCATATTCTAGCTCTCAAGTCATTTCCTCAACATCGTGGTTTCTCCACAAAACTTTGACTTGAGGTATAACCTTGGAGCTTAGAATATGTTCCTTCTTATCCAAGATTTTAACAGGTACCTCTTCATACGTTAAATCTTTCGCTATCTCGTCTGGTTCTAATTCAATAATGTGGTTCAGGTCTTCCACATGTTTACGTAACATAGATATGTGAAAAACGTTATGAACACGAGACATACTTGACGGTAAAGTGAGTTTATAGGCCAAAGTTCCTACTCGATCGAAGATTTCAAATGGGTCAATGAATCGAGGATTGAGTTTTCCTCTCTTTCTAAATCTTGAAACTTTTTTCCATGGAGCAACACGTAACAACACATGATCTCCAACATTGAATTCCACGTCCCTTCGATGAAGATTAGCATAACTCTTTTGTCGATCTTGTGAGGTTTTTATACTTTGTCGGATCAATTGAATCTTTTCCGTAGTCATACGTACCAACTCCGGTCCCAACAATGTTGCTTCACCCACTTTATCCCTACATACTGGAGAACGACACTTGCGTCCATATAACGCCACGAATAGAGCCATGCCAATACTTGATTGATAACTGTTATTATATGAGAATTCCACCAAGGGCAAGAACTTGTCCCAACTTACTTTGAAGTCAAGGACACAGAGTCTTAATAGATCTTCAAGAGTTTGAATAGTCCTCTCCGACTGTCTGTCCGTCTGAGGATGATATGCCGAAGTAAATAGAAAATTTGTGCCCATAGCTTTTTGTAAACTTACCCAAAATCGTGAAGTGAATCTTGGCTCTCGATCAGAAACTATGGATACTGGCATAACATGCAGTCTTACAATCTCATTTATGTATATACGAGTAAGATGTTCAAGTGAATAAGTTTCTCATATAGGTAAGAAATGAGCAGATTTGGTCAATCTATCAACAATGACCCAAATTGCGTCTATGCCTTGAGAAACCTTGGGAAGACCAGTAATGAAATCCACGGTAATGTGGTCCCACTTCCATTCTGGAATTTCAAATGGTTGCAATGGACCTTTTGGTACTTGATGCTCCGCCTTGACTTGTTGACAGGTTAAACACCTTGAGATAAACTTTGCTATCTCTATCTTCATATTGCTCCACCAAAATGTATATTGAAGATCACGATACATTTTGGTACTCCTAGGATGAATTGCAAACGGTGTGTTGTGTGCCTCCATCATGATTTTATACTTCAAGTTAAAGTCGTTAGGAACACAAATTCTGGAGTTGACTCGAAGTATTCCTTCTTTATCGACTCTTGCTTCCAGAATATCACCTTCTTGTACTTTCTTCCTCATACGTATCAGCTCCAGGTCCGTAGTTTTAGCAGCTTTAACTTTATCGATTAAAGTTGGTTCTACTCGTATATTTGCCATCATCACGTGGGTCCCTGGAGTCTTAACTCTATCTTTATCCTTTGTAAGTCATACAAAATGGGTCTTTGCATTGACAATATTGCACTCATACCCGCATATGATCTTCTACTCAATGCGTCAGCTACTACGTTCGCTTTTCCAGGATGGTATTGAATGGTATGATCATAATCTTTCAAAAGCTCAAGCCAAAATTGTTGCAGCATGTTGAGCTCCTTTTGGGTGAAGAAATATTTGAGACTTTTATGATCCATATAGATCTCTACATTCTCCCCACACAAGTAATGCCTCCAGATTTTAAACGCGAAAACGAATGCTGCCAACTCTAGATCATGAGTAGGTTAATTCCTCTCATATTCTTTGAGTTGTCATGAGGCATAAGCTATGACTTTCCCATGTTGCATGAGAACACATCCTAACCCTTTGCCTGAAGCATCACTGTAGATGACAAATCCCTCCGAACCAGATGGTATTGTCAGAACAGGTGTTAAAATGAGTCTCCTCTTGAGTTCTTGAAAACTCTTCTCACATTCCTTGCTCCAACTGAATTTTATATTTTTCCGATTAAGCTGAGTTAATGGAGTAGCGATTCGAGAAAACCCTACTACGAATCTCCAATAATAACCAGCTAAGCCGAGAAAGCTACGTACTTCGGTCACTGACTTAGGTTGCTCCCAGCTTTATATTGCTTCAATCTTTGTTAGGTCAATAGATATCCCGTGATTTGATATCACGTGCCTAAGGAATGCTACTTCCTCAAGCCAGAACTCATATTTCTTCAACTTGGCATATATCTTGTTTTCACGAAGCTTTTGGAGTATCAGCCTCAAGTGTTACTCATGATCTTCACGGCTTTTGGAGTAAATGAGGATGTCATCAATAAAGACAATAATAAAATGATCCAAATATTCCTTGAATACTCAGTTCATCATATCCAGCAGTAAGAGCATTAATCAATACAAAAGACATGACTAGGAATTCGTAATGCCCGTACCGAGTTCTAAAAGCATTCTTTAGAATGTCATCAGTTTTATTCTTTAACTGATGATATCCGAAACGAAGATCGATCTTTGAAAAGAATTTAGCTCCTTGTAACTGGTTAAACAACTCATCAATGCGAGGCAATATGTACCTATTTTTGATGGTGACATAATTCAACTCCCGATAATCAATTCAAAGTTTCATAGTTCCATCTTTTTTCTTTACGAATAGAACAGGAGCACCCCAAGGAGACGTACTAAGACGAATGAAACTGATGTCTAACAATTCCTGCAGTTAGGTTTTTAACTCCTGAAGTTTAATAGGAGCCATTCGATATAGGGATTTAGAAATGGGTTTTGTTCCGGGTTCAAGGTCGATATAAAATTCGATTTCACCCTCTGGGGATAGGCCAGGAATTTCTTCAGGGAATACATCAGGAAATTTATTAACAATAGAAATATCATTCAAATTTGACGTATTTTTGTTTAAATCAGTGACATGGGCTAAGAAAGCTTGACATCCGTTTTTCAATACACGAATAGCTTTATGGCTTGATATGATAGTGATTGACTTTAGTGGTTTGGTGGCTTGAATTCACATAATAGGTTGGTTAGAAATATGAAAGCTAACAACCTTACGAAAATAATTAATTTTAGCATGATGAGTCGTTAACCAATTAATCCCTAAAATTACATCTAATACAAGTATTTTCAAAGAGATAAGATCGACAGGTAATGTGCGGGTGCCGATTTGAATCAAACAAGATTTATAAATAGTGGATGTAATAAAGGTTTCCCCCAACGAAGTTTCAACAAATAAGTCAAAGTCTAATTTCTCCAGATTTAAATTTAAACGTTGAGCGTAAATAGGAGAAATAAAAGAATGGGTAGAACCGATATCAAATAAGGTATAAACTTCGCAAGAGTTTATGATTAGCTTACCCGTGATAACTTCATTCGGGTTCCTCACTTTTTGGGATGTCACAAAAAATGTTCTCCCTTGAACTACCGGCTTTGACTTGTCTGGGACGGCCTTTGGTGTCTCCATCCTAGCTGGACTTGACTTCACTGCACAAAAAAATTGGGTTAGGTGACCTTCTCTTCTGTAATTATAACATGCTTAGGACTACATCGTGCAGTTTGGATTGATGTGTCCCTCCCCTCCGCATTTGAAGCATACGATCGGTGGTCGTTCTCCTTCCTTGAAAATGGGTGTTGGTGCTGCTGTCTTTCCATCATTGTTGAACCTTCTCTTCTTGAAATTTCCACTTCTATTGTCTTGGCCATGATTACCACCGAAGTGGTTACCAGTTCTGGCATGTTGATTCCCTCCACATTTGTTCTCACCACTTCGATGACTGCTACCACTAGTATTATCGATTTGTCGGCTGCTCTCTCTTGGTTGGGTTGACTCATTATCGCGCTCCAATAACTGAGCTTTATTCACAACATCTGAATACAAGCAAAGTTTATGAGAAATGAGGTATTGACGTATTTTGGGTTTCAAACCTCGCAGAAACATTTGCATCATTCTCTCCTCATTATCTACCAAATAGGATACAAATCGTGACAACTCAGCAAACTTAGCCTCGTACGGCAATACGGTCATATTGTTTTACTCTAACTTTATGAACTCTACCTCTTTCATGTGACGAATACTTTTCAGAAAGTACTTGTCGTTGAACAATTCTTAGAACTTCTCCCATAACATCTTGAGTGCGGCAGGCTGAGTACATTTTACCGATTCCCACCAATAATATGCCTCTCCTCGTAGCATGAAGGTGACAAAAGGAACCTTTTTCTCCTCGGAGCATCCCAAGACATCAAATATCTTGGTGATTTGCTTTATCCGCGTCTCTACTTTAAGTGGTTCTGGCTTTCCCAAAAACTCTGGTGGTCCTATCTCCTTGAATTGCTTAGCAGTGACCATCTGTGAGTTACCAGTGTTTCCACCCGCATTTTGAGCAGGAGTCCCTCTCGCCTGATGTTACATTAATTACATAAAGCCTCTGAACATCTCATTGTTCATCATTTGGTCGGTGTTGTTGTTTACTTGAGGATTATTGCCTTCCTGATGCACATTATACTAGGTATTGATCGTTGGTGACTCAACGGTCTTATGTGCTTCATTGTTTATCTCAATATTTTTAGATGTCATTTTTAAACACTGCCACAAAACAAGGGTTAATTGACATACCTCATATTATCCCTATATTCTGACCGACCAATTAAATAACAAATAAACTTAGGTAGGTCATACTAGCGAAGAAATTACTCGTCTCTCCCCTCCTAGTTCTAGTCTCAATTCTCAGCTAGAGATCATATTCTTAAGCTCTGATACCAACTGTGACGCCCCCAAAATAGGTATATGTGATGTCCCCAAAATAGGTCTAATCTATACAACCTATTCTGAGTCGCCAAATACATGGTACAGAAAATAATTACAACTTTATTACTACAATTATCGTGCAAAATACAACAACACATATACTGTGAGTTTTAATACCAACTGTGACTCATGCCCCAACTATGGACAGCACCTCACAGTGATACCTTACATAAAGGTACAATCTAGAACTATTTTAGAAATTAAAATCTTTGGGAAATGCTCAAGGAAACCTTCGTACATAGGAGGCCATGAATCTAAGTTATGATAGATATCATATGTCCAGAGAATTATCCTTAGTTGATCCAATAGACCGCAAAGAAAAACGAGAAGATTACTATCATGTTCCTTCTAATGGTGAGTCTTCTCTTAACATATTACTATCTCCACCGTCTGCGATTGAACATTATGTTTCAACCCAACTCCAAGATCATATAGGTAGTGCTCGTAGATATACTCAGCAAGTGGATGTGCACAACCCTTTCTTATGATAACACGATATTGTATGTCATTTGACATCTTGTATGATAGTGGAAAATCACCTTTCCAAAGTTAGGTTCACCTCACCCTATTGTTGTTCACCAAAATCAATTATTAGGTGACGTATAATATACGACACACATCTTAGGTCCTCAATACAATTATATATTGTATATCATACCGTTTTATAATGTGTTGAGAAACTTTGATAGCCTCGGACCACCACACTATTCCCCTGTTATCCCCGCTCGACCCAGCTACACTTTTATTACCTGAAAGGAATTGTGAAGCAAAAGGGGTGAGCACAACTAGCTCAGTAAAGAATATCATAACTAAAGATAATTAAATTATCAATAGCCTTCATCAGTAATAAATCAAAGATTTAGAACATATGGTAGATGATAAAACTTTTCAACCATAATTGCAGCGAAACGAGCAATCTATTAGAAGAGTCAAATAGACCATAATGTCTATTATCTTTTCTATATTAAAAGTCCACCAATAATGTTTTATCCCTGTAACATCAATCAACAGTTCTTGTCCACAATTATATGAATAACTCATAACCATAATTATGATTTTAAATTCCTCTTCTCATCCAGGACGAAGATAATTTACATCACATGTCTTTACCTGAAACATCAAAGATCATGGTTATACCAAATCACAGTTCCTGTTCATAATCATACTAATAAGTTCATATTTGCACTACGGGCCAAAGATATTCATTAACAGTTCATCTTTGAACTACATACCAAAGATATTCAGCAATAGGTCATCTTTGCACTATGGGCCAAAGATATTCAACAACAGGTCATCTTTGCACTACAGGCCAAAGATATAATAATTAAATAAATCAAATATCATTAATATTAATTTATTAATGAAAATTCTCCAAAAATATTGAAAATTATATTTTATAATTTAAAATATTTTCTAACACTTTATTCTCAATTAAAATGATTTTTAAATCATTTAAATCATTTTTATCTTATTTATTTAATTTAATAATCAAATAAATATAACATCATTAATATTAAATTATTAATGAAAATTCTCCAAAAATATTAAAAGTTACATTTTATAACTCAAAATATTTTTAAATACATTTTTCTTATTTAAAATGATTTTTCATAATATTAAATCATTTTTCTCTAATTTATTTAATACACTAATTAAATAAATTAAATACCTTTAATATTTAAATAATTGTAAATATTAAAGAAAAATATTCCAATTGGTCAAAAATTATTTTTCATAATTTAAAATAATTTTTAAAACCATTTTTTGGTAATTTTTAGAATTTATTTCTAATTTTTAATTAATTACCGAAAATTCTGAAAATAAAAATTAAATAAACCGTCGCTAAAGCCCTTTAGCGACACATTCTGTAGCCTAAGGTGTTCTTGAACTGTCTGGCCAGTTCTTGAGGGTGCACGTTTGACCGCTTGTAACTTTCTGTACATTCATGTTCTTAGCTAACTTAGACACTGATCATGTAGACAAACTGTAATACTACAATAATCAGTCATTACTTCAGTCATAACACCACATAATATGAAGATCTGAGCGGCTAAACCTACTGTCAGACATCATCTAGGTTTTTTTAAGAAACCCAGGCAGTTTGAGTGACCTCCTTGCAGTCCAAATTTTTACACGTTCTGATCTTGTTTCAGGTGGTTTGGTGGTTCATACTTATAGTCCTTCTGTCAAGGAACAACACCACACCAACAAATCGGTCCAACAACAAACAGATCACAACTTATCATGCGGTCAAGGTATGTCAGAAAATTCGCTCAAGAACTTTTCTGGAATTTTCAGAAATTCAAATATGGTCGTTTGGCCTACTTTGACTGCTTTCTACATTCGATCTATTGATCAAATATATGATATAAAGCCATAAATATTTAGTCACGATACCAGGCTACACATGTATTACAACAATAACATCATAAACCAATACTACTGACAGATCAAGAGGCTTAAACAAATTGTCAGACGGTATTTTTAATATCTGGGCTTGCCCAGATTTTTTTGTGGTCAACGTTGGTCAACCGACTTTGACCGTGAATAAAATGAAATCTAAACATCATTTAGCTATACTACCACCTGCAGATTAAAGACCATATACCAGGCTACAAAGTAAATCTTTGAAACAATAAAAACAATAAACGATCAACGATCTGTGGTGCCTGACATTAGCTTGTCAGACCACAGATTTTGTTCTTGGACAGTTTTTGAAAAAACATAATTTTTACCCTCTTTGATGTTATGGATCCGTGTTATATCATCATAGATCTTCATAAAACATCCCATAGTAATATCTTAAACACATAAACACAAAAAAATTTCAAGCATACAAGATCAAAATAAATTAAATAGATTTATACCTTTTCTTGTCAAATCTTGATCTATGATCTCCTTATCTGTTTTTGTTGTTCTAGTAACTGATATTGGGACTGAATTGATTATCAAAATCGTGGGTTTGGGAGAGAAAGAGTGTTGGTGAGAGAAAAATAGAAAAATGGCAAGTTTTCTAGACTTTCTCTCTCTTGAATCTCTTAAATAATCTCTAGATGCAATGAATACATGATGGGCTGTCAAATGGAGCTGAATTGGCTGAGATTTTTAGGTCATATTGTCAATGGAGTTGGTCACCAACTAAAGATTTGGCCATTTCTACAAGTAATTTAATAAAAATCCCTAAAAGTGCAATTTTGTCATTTGCAATTTAAATTAAATGGTAAACATGGAATTTGTACAAATCCTTAGGGTTTGGGACTTGGATTAGGGTTTAAGATTTGAACCCTTTAGGTATTAAAAATTCTAGTTCCCATAATTTTCAAATTTAGGGTTTACAATTTAGAAAATAAAATTCCTAAAATGCAATTAGGTTTTCTAACTAGAAAATTACTATACAAAAATATAATTAGAACTTTCTAATCATATTTAAGTTTAACAAACACTTTAGGCATACTAATAAAAATTAGGGTTGCCTAATTAGGGTTTAAAATTCCCAATTTTGAAATTAGGGTTTCCCGGCGTACAATTAAGGTTTTTTAATTGTACAATTTATTTTCTAAATCTAAGATTAGGGTTTCTAATTCCTTATTAAGGTTTATTAATTATAAACCCCATCCAGTCAACCATTGGTCAACATTTCTTAACAGTACAAACACATAATCAACAATATAATTATTTTAATTGTATTTTTTTATCAAATCCCTATCCGAAAATTAGGGTTAGGGTTTTCTAAAGTTGTTAAGCACAACTCTACTCTAAATTTATTTGTTAATACACAAATTGACTTTCTCGAGACTCGTATCACAGATACTTGTCACTAAATTGATAATTAATATTAATATTAATTAAAAAAAAATTATTCGCAAATTTTAGATTATTCGAAATCCAGGGTTATCACAGAGATGAATAACGTGAATATGGATTACGTAAATGGTCCTCGTGAATCTTATTCGTGTCGAGCGAACGTTCTAAGTGTACATTGGTTGTATATTTTAGACGTTGATGAGGGTAGTAAGTAAGATATGATTTATCAAGAAAGCCGTAGCTAACAGTATTAAGAGTAATGAAAGCAGAATGGGAGTCGGATAGAGAATGCTAGAATGAAATGTAAGCGTTAAACACTTTAACCGACGTGAAGGTTGAGGGTACGCGAATATTAAACGGGCGGAACCTACACCCCGTGTATAGTATGACCATAGGATGATGAAGACCAATGATTAAACATGTGAACAGTGAAGAAGCCGAATTAAAGACAATGACATTTAATGTAAAGAAGCCGAGTTAATGATTACTATTGAATGATCGTTCTGAGTATACAAAAAACTGTATGACTTAGACGATGATGAATAAATCCTGAGGTATGGCATTTAATTGCCAGGAAGCCATAAGGAATGAGGAATTGGCTTAACAAACATTATAGTTTTAATGGTTCGGATAAGGTAAGATGAGTTTAGGTTGTAGTACAATCGTAACTTTGATGGTTGACATATGGGAGTTGGGCTAAACAATTTCTTCAGAGAGCGAAGGTATATGTAAAACTGGAAACCAATCTAACTCACTGTTATGGGCTGTGTAGATGAGACGGGAACTTGTTTGTTGGTTGTTTGTGGGAAACCACTCAGAGTACCATATGGACTACTAGTAGAGAATCGATGTGTGCTGAGTCCTAGAGAAGTTATAAGAAGAAGATAAGAATGCAAATCATCAAAGATGATGAACGTATAAGTAAGACATCTCCGTATTTCATGAAGTCATAGAAAGGTAAAGGAAGTGTTACGTAAACTTAGGTTGAAAGAACGTGAACCCTAAGAAGTAAAGTTAATTAAACCAATGCGTAAGTCAAGTATATAACTAATTGGTGTATGTGTTATTTCCTTATGTGTTATAGGGATTGGAATGAGCAGTTCAGCGTAAGTTGTAGCTATGCGTAAGGCAAGTTTCCTAACTTCATTCATATTCTAAGTGAATGCTAGTTTCTAATGTGGCGACCCCAAATCCGGGTACTTGCAACCCGAACTCGGTTCTCCACGATACCATTTCTTTAAGCTGAATAATACTAAATGATAATATAATTCGAACTTAATTTACATACATCAAAGTTTACTTCCCCAGGTACGTGGCCTTCAAATACATTTCTTACAATACATGAATAGAAACCAATACAACTATAACCATTAACTCATAATACAACTTATTCAAACAGCTTTCCTTTCCCCTTGTTTGTGCCTGAGCCTTCAGGTTGCTCATACATAACTGAAAATGTTTAATTTAAGCAAGGGTGAGCATTTGAGTTCCCAGCAAGTAATAACAATTATATATATAAGCTGAAAGAATATAAGTATTCTCTTTACATAACACTTCTACAACGAATCGAAAGTTGTGAAGCAATCTGTACTGATAAAAAATTCACATAACAACTCTCTTTTAAATTCTTCAAATTAGGCTCTGGCTCTACCCATGAATAGGGTTTAAGAAACATACCATGAACATTGTTTTTCATTTTCGAAAAGGTTTAGCAGAAATTCATCCGCAAACCGCTCTGTCTTACGGGCACGAAGGGTGATCAGCCCCGTTGTACCCTGTATTGATCAATACTACATAACTTGAATGAAATTCATCGCTCACTCTGTCCGCCTTGGGCGCAAAATTTTCCCATATAGGGATGTTCATACATGCCTGGTTCCAAACCCGAAGGTTTCTAATCTTGCTCAACAATAATATGTAATTCAACATATATGTATACGGGTAATTTGAAAAATTGTATCAACATGTGAATAAATGTCATGATTATCCAAGTGGGGACACTTGTATAACCATTTAGAAATCAATGAACAGAATATATATCTGAGCTAACATGTTGATAATCAAAGCGTACATAATCTGTACAGGAATAGAAAAGAATTCTGAAACTCTCTTACACATGTCCATTGCATAAAGGAAATGCAAAGGTAAGATACTTGCCTGATTTGCTGATTACAAATCTCAACTTATGTTTTATCTCTTTATCACAACCTATCAATAATCAGATCATTCGTTCGATTAGAACAATATATCATAACAGATAGTACTGTCTATTACAGTCAGCACATAGTCTAATCATGTCATCACATAGTCGTAGTGATCATACTTTTAGTTCATATTCTATACTTGAAATATTTTTATACATTTTTCAAATATCTCATCCATGTTCTTACAGTAGTCTTTTCTTTCTTTTATAAGGTCTGACATTTGTCGGCGTACCGACGACATTATCGGGTAAATACCGAGTCTAAGACTCTTATCCTGTACTTTAACATCTATAAATATCAAAAAATTTATTTTTAATCATTTTCGGAATTTTCCAAAAATTGAAAAATTTAAAATAATTCAAATCTATCTTTAAAAGGATCTATAGTGACATAACTGTCATTATGGTTGTTCTTTATCAAATCATGAACTTCATAACCGGTTCTCAAGTCAGCTAGTTTGACTGGATATAACTTTCAAACATCGGAATCATAATTAAATGATTTAAACATTAACAATTCCATTATCATTAATAATTAATTTATATTAAACTATTAATGAAACCATTGCCAAAATATAAAAGTTATTTATAATAACTCAAACTATTTTTAAAACATTTATATTACCCTTAAATGATTTTTAAAATAATAAAAATCATTTTTAAATAATTACCATTAATATTTAAATATTAATGTACTATTTATCCAAATATTAAAAGTCACTAATTATAACTTAAAATATTTTTAAATCCTTATTTTCATTTAAAATGATTTTTATAATATAAAAATCATTTTTAAACTAAATTATTTAATATAATCATTAAATAACTTTAATATCATTAATAATAATTAATTAATGAAATTCATCACAAAATATTAAAAGTAATCACAAATAACTCATTTACATAATCAATTCCGAGTCAAAATAAACATAGTAAACTAACTAGTTTATTAACAAACTAACTAAACTTCAAAAATTCAAACTTTAACTAACAATTAAATACAATATTTAAAATGATAACATTACAAAAATTAAATAAGATACATACCCAGAAATACGAATTCCACAAACTGAATACGCACTTCCACGCCAAAATTTAACTAAGAAGATCTTTATAAAAAGTCCTCCCACAACAAAGCCTTTCTCAAAAATTGGAGGCCTTATTGTTGGTGAATGAAACAAAGGCCAAGCCCTTCTACTTATAGGTTTAGAAAATGGTGAAGTTCTAAATTTAGTCGATGTGGGACTTGGTTTAAACTAATCTTTCAATAGCTCACTTTGCGATTTTCTCACGTATTGCTCATAACTCTGATTATTCTGATTTTTTTGGATATGTTATACATGGTATGTAAGAATATTTTTAAAAAATATGAATTACCCAATTCGGGTTCATTAGGTAGCCCAAACAGTGCGTCAAAAGTAGACGTTCATAAAAGTTTTCAATTTCATTTCAGCTTTACCCTCTTTCGCTAAAACTGTCATAACTTTTTCTTTTCAAAACATTTTTGAGCGATTCTTGAGCCCACGCGAAGCTAACTTCTGGGGCTACAACTTTTATTCTTTGACCATTTCCAAATTCAAAACACAGAATTCCGGAAAATTTGTTCAAGGTGACTGCCCCGAGTTGGTTAGACAGTTTTGACGCGACTACTTTGAATGGTCACAACTCTTTGCTCCGAAGTCAGAATTAGTCCGTTCCGGAGTCTATGGAAAGGTAATTCAGTGTAATATAAAATAACAAAAGCCCAGAAATTTTTGGAAACATTAACTGATCGAAACAGTGTTCCGAATAGCACATCTCGCTGCTGACTTTCAGTTTTGAAAATTTTGACACATTTCCTTCTAATCACCGTAATTCCCTCATCTGAGGTCGGAATGAGGTCATTCCAAAGCCTATGGCTTCCTAACTCAGTGCACTACAACATATCAAAAGCCTAGACCTTTTAAAGCATAAAAAGTGGACGAGAATGCCCCCATTACAGACTGCCCAAAAACAGTTTATCATGATCGGTCAACCATGTTTGACCATCTATAACTTCTAATCTATACATGATATGGACTTGATTCTTTTTGCAGATTAAAGACCATATAACAAGCTACACATAACAACTTAAAAACAACAAAAATCATGATCGATCAAAGATCTATAAGCTCTGACATTTGACAAAAAATCACATAAATGAAATTTTCTAAATTTCTTAAATCTTCAAATTCGTCTACTTTGATGTTATGGGGCTTTGATTTATCAACCCATATCATCAATTAACATCATATTACACAACTTTAAACAATCAATTGCATCAAATAACATCGAATCAAAGGATTTCTAGGTTTAGTGTTCTTATACCTTTTTTTGCCAAAAAGGGTATTTTGATCATTTTATATATAATTTCAAGGGCAATCTTGTACAAGGCAATTAAATGTAATATTTAATCACTAGATTTAACTCTTATAATTTACCAATTAACTTCTATCCTTTGGTAAATTAAAACACTTATACAATAACATCGAAATTAAACCCAGTAATTAAAATTAGGGTTCTATAATTATCTGTGTATGTTACTAACACAGTCGTTATGGTTTCTAACTTCAACCGGTTAGGGTTATATTAATTAGGGTTTGTCCTAATTAGTGACGTACAACAGTAATTAGGGTTTCTTCTAATTACCGATATTCTTATACACAGTAACTTCATATACACAGTCACTACTCAGTCATATCTCATAACTGAGTTTAATAATTAGGATTTCACAGCACGATAATATGCTATGACCTAATTGACCATCATTGCTCAATATTATCTGTCCGCACATACACAGTACATAATTATGGTACTGTAAAATCATTATATAAATAATATAATATTATTATTCTCATCTCTTGATCACAATCCCAATCCAGGGTTTGGATCTCATATCTGACTTATTCTTCGTACACAGCATCAATAATCAAGTTAAAATAATTAACTTAACTATTCTGAACAATTCATATAATAAATTATTTATTATATAAATCTAATTATCACTTCATAAACTATTTCCAATCATGTTTTCATGGAAAATAATTAATAAAAACATTTCTGCTTACAGAAATTAATTACCATAAAAATATAATTTGTAGTAATTAATTATTCCAAAATTATTTCTAATTTTTCAAGTAATAAATATATTTGTATCTATCGTTCACATTACTAGACATTTATTCTCGTCATTAAATAAATAAATAAAAAATTTATACGCAAAAAAATTTCTTATTTATTTTATATAGAAAATCTCGGGTTATTACATTCACCCTCCCTTATAAGGATTCCGTCCCCGGAATCACCGCTTTAAAACTCATACACAGAAGAGTACATAACGCTTGTCTATCTGACAAACGGAAATTTGATTTCTAAAAGAACTCAAAATAAAATCATCTACTATATATATATATATATATATATATATATATATATATATATATATGTAGGAAAACATATAAGATATATAAGTGATTCACATAGCACCTGGAGTTCCGTTTCCAGCTGCCACCGTATCCTGGACCGTCATGTTGTAGACTCTCGGAGTTGATTTCGTTGGGGTACTGGTTGAGTTTGGTCCTGTTATTGCTAAAGTCCCACTGCTTCTCCATGTGGTTACGTTTCCTGCCTCCATTCCCCTCTTTGGACAGTTCCTCACCTGATGCTCAGTCGATCCGCATATGAAGCATCCACTGATCTTCCTTGAGTTGGGGCAGTTGGGAGAGATATGACCCTCTTGCCCACACTTATAGCACACGAACTTACCCTTTAGAAACTCGCCAGAGTGATTCTTTCCGCAGTTCTTGCACTGCACTACCTGCTTCTTTATAACTTCCTGTTTCACTTGAACATGTCCTGAAAAATTCCTTATTCTCTTCTCACCCCGATTCCCACTACTACTTTCTATCTTCACTGCTCCTCCTGACTTGCTCTTGTTCTTTTTCTCCTTGTTGTAGAGGCTCATGGCCTCACTTCCCTGTTCATCTATGATAGCCTTTTCCATGAGTGCTACAAAAGTATTTATTTGCAGTACTGCCACCTTATTGTAGAGCCAGGGTTTTAAGCCCAGCTCAAACCTCCTTTCCTTTCTAGCTTCTGTACTCACTTGATGTGGAGCAAACCTAGCCAATTCATTAAATTTCGCGACATACTCCGCAACAGTCATGTTTTCCTGTTTTAACTCCAGGAATTTTACCTCCATTCTAGACTGCATACTAACAGAGAGATAGTTTTCGAAAAATAATTCCTTAAACCTATCCCAAGTAACTTATTTGCCTCCCACCAAAATTTAGCTTCCCCTTTCAACATATAAGTGGCAAAAGCGGTCTTTTGCCCCTCATCTACTCTAGCAATTATGAACGCCTTCTCTATCTCGTTCACCCAAGTCTGGGCTTCTATAGGGTTAGCTGATCCTCTGAATTCTAGTGGTCCTACGGCTTTGAAGTCTTTGAATTTTGCCAAGCGATTGTCTGGCTGGTTTCCCGCAACTGGTGTTCCCTGCTGCATAGCCTGAGCTACCATGTTTGCAAAGTTTTGCATCAGTTCTGGCTGTCGTTCCCCAGCATTAGTAGATTCGTCTATCCTTTGGTTTCGAGTTTGACGTCTTGGCGGCATTATCTGGTTAAATAAAACCATAAATTATACCCTTACATTTTAAACCTTATTGCATAAGATTAATGTATTAAACTCGTTTCATTTCTCAAACTTAGATTCATATTCATTTATCGAATATTTACATAGCATATCCTTCTTTAATCAACAGCTATCCCTTTGTGACTACGAAAGTCGGGATTTAAAATCTTGACCAACATAAAAGTTGAAAATAGTTCATTACTTATCACACATAACATAACCCATACTACTTATTTACCAAGCCATTTTTCTCGGACATTCATTCGCTCGATGTCCTTCCATCCCACAATTAAAACATCCACCTTTCTTATAGTCGGGGCAACGAGGAGAGGTTTGTCCTTCACGGCCGCAAATATACATATCTTCTTCCCTTTCTTCTTATCAGGTTTTCCTAAGTCAGGATCTTCTATCTTTCTTTCTTTACACGATGTGTTGCTTGAGGCTCCATCTGGTCAATTTGGATTTTGAGCTTATCCTGCTCTTCCATTGTTCCCATTACCATCTGACGCAGCAACTTTTCTATCTTCACATCTTACAATAACTACTCACTAGGAGTTTACATATTCTAAACATTCACAAAAACTAGGTTGTCACAATAACCATTATTTAATCATCTCAGATTCTACTCGTACGCAACGAGTTTACACTATTTCATATCCATCATCACATTCTACCCAATACACCTCTCACATGAGTAAAAGTTTTCAAATTGTGATGAGGGGTCATATAGACCATGAACACAGAGTTTTAACGGTATTTATACCGTAAAACAAAACATTACCTGGTATGTTTACAATCACAAAGAAGGTAAACTACCATTAATAGTACTTTAGGTGATTGGCCTATTGTACCCCTACGTCATGCATAACGTATTAATCATACCTAGCGAATATTTACGCTATTAGATTGGATCATTTATCCAAACAACATTGTTCACCTCAGTCTTATCATAGGATTCCGCACCAAACAATTTGGTTCGGGAAATTTCTTTCAATGAACACTTAGAGTTTTTATAAACATTAGTCTAGCTGATTCAAATAGCATAGACTCATATCAATAATTCAATTCAATCGAATTATTTAAGTATAGCCAAACCCCGTTGGCAAATAAAACTTTTTAAAAACATTTTTCGAGAATGACGTCATGATGCCGCACTGTATTTACAGTCCGTTGAGGATTCCATCATTTGGTGATTTTATCATACTACATCATACCGTAGTGGGCTGACGATCCTGAGATCACATCCCACTAAGTAATACTACATTGATGACTCCATCATTTTTTTTATCATCTCTGTACCAGGTTACATGGTACATAGGTGATAAATAAAAATAACTTTTGACATTTCAAAGCATTTGCGTCTAGCCGAAATAAGTAGCATAGACCGTACTTTAAACCGTTTCAAAAATGATTACGAGTCTACATTTTTGTTTTCAAAAGCACATAGTGCGTATTTAGCTTGATGTCAAAAATTTTGAAGTTTAGCATAGCTAGGAGTTTAGGAAAACCTAACACCTTTACTAATAATCATTTGCTTAACAGTCTATCTGTTTCTGTAATCCTCAATTCTTCATTCACACATAACTATACCCAGTTCGTCAACCACACTTATGAGTTCATAAGTTGCCACAATCATATGAGTTTAAAAACTTGTCCTAGTCAGACCTTTGGCGTCCATTCGCTGAGGGGTTCATAAACATTTCATATAATTATGAGTCAAGAATGTCTCATAAGTATGAGTTTTAAGAACTCGTACTTAATCTTATATTCTCTATCTATCACCTATCTACCTGTTATACACCTGAGAATTGAGTCATCCTCTTAATGTGCATATAACAAATAGCGCAACATAAACATTTCAATGATTATCAGTGCCAAAAACTAAGTGGTTTTTACACCAAGTACAATTCAGCTCCCGTACGAAGAATCATACAACTCAGCTGCCGACATGAGTCCTCAATTGAATCCCCACCTAACACTAACCCCTTCTCCATACGAATTTAATTCGTATTTATAATTCTCTTCTGGATCTGTATCAATTTATAGTACAATTCATACACAGCAATCTTGTTGTAAACTTTCCAATCAACAGATTGATTCTTTCCGGCTGTCATAGCCTTATCAGATCACGGAATGATCTCATCGTATATATTACGATTTAATTCTATATCTTGATCGTTTTATTTTACGATTTCTCATAACTGCACTTTCAGTCTTTTAGACTCAATCTATTTCCCACTACTGTTTAACTTTATTATCAGAGTTAGGGAACTCTGTGTCTTTACACTCGCCAAGATTCATCTTTGAATCTTATCGACCAACAAACTCTATATGAGTTAGTACTTATCCCAATCATTGCGGTTATTAGTCTCAGGTATTCCTACCTAAGCTTCATAACCAACAGCTCTGATACCAACCTGTGTCGACCCCAAATCCGGGTACTTGCAACCCGAACTCGGTTCTCCACGATACCATTTCTTTAAGCTGAATAATACTAAATGATAATATAATTCGAACTTAATTTACATACATCAAAGTTTACTTCCCCAGGTACGTGGCCTTCAAATACATTTCTTACAATACATGAATAGAAACCAATACAACTATAACCATTAACTCATAATACAACTTATTCAAACAGCTTTCCTTTCCCCTTGTTTGTGCCTGAGCCTTCAGGTTGCTCATACATAACTGAAAATGTTTAATTTAAGCAAGGGTGAGCATTTGAGTTCCCAGCAAGTAATAACAATTATATATATAAGCTGAAAGAATATAAGTATTCTCTTTACATAACACTTCTACAACGAATCGAAAGTTGTGAAGCAATCTGTACTGATAAAAAATTCACATAACAACTCTATTTCAAATTCTTGAAATTAGGCTCTGGCTCTACCCATGAATAGGATTTAAGAAACATACCATGAACATTGTTTTTCATTTTCGAAAAGGTTTAGCAGAAATTCATCCGCAAACCGCTCTGTCTTACGGGCACGGAGGGTGATCAGCCCCGTTGTACCCTGTATTGATCAATACTACATAACTTGAACGAAATTCATCGCTCACTCTGTCCGCCTTGGGCGCAAAAATTTTCCCATATGGGGATGTTCATACATGCCTGGTTCCAAACCCGAAGGTTTCTAATCTTGCTCAACAATAATATGTAATTCAACATATATGTATACGGGTAATTTGAAAAATTGTATCAACATGTGAATAAATGCCATGATTATCCAAGTGGGGACACTTGTATAACCATTTAGAAATCAATGAACAGAATATATATCTGAGCTAACATGTTGATAATCAAAGCGTACATAATCAGTACAGGAATAGAAAAGAATTCTGAAACTCTCTTACACATGTCCATTGCATAAAGGAAATGCAAAGGTAAGATACTTGCCTGATTTGCTGATTACAAATCTCAACTTATGTTTTATCTCTTTATCACAACCTATCAATAATCAGATCATTCGTTCGATTAGAACAATATATCATAACAGATAGTACTATCTATTACAGTCAGCACATAGTCTAATCATGTCATCACATAGTCGTAGTGATCATACTTTTAGTTCATATTCTATACTTGAAATATTTTTATACATTTTTCAAATATCTCATCCATGTTCTTACAGTAGTCTTTTCTTTCTTTTATAAGGTCTGACATTTGTCGGCGTACCGACGACATTATCGGGTAAATACCGAGTCTAAGACTCTTATTCTGTACTTTAACATCTATAAATATCAAACAATTTATTTTTAATCATTTTTGGAATTTTCCAGAAATTGAAAATTTTAAAATAATTCAAATCTATCTCTAAAAGGATCTATAGTGACATAACTGTCATTATGGTTGTTCTTCATCAAATCATGTGTTAGGTTTGTAATATTCATGAGCGCAATCAAATTGCATAAAATAAGCGAAAACATGGAAAATCAGATTTTTAAAATTTTACAAACCATATACCCGGATCACCCTTTATGCACAATTATTAATTAAACGAAAATATGAAGGACAAGAATCATACCCTTGAAGATCCGAGCTTCCTCAGGTACAAGTTCACCTCCAATCCTTTTCGCGTTCAACTTGAATCCACCGGGTTGGGTTCCTTCCTTTGATCAACGTTAGCCACCCAAGTGTTTGGCCTCTAGAGGTGATCCACCAAGAAAGAATAAAGATTCAAGAAGATGGGTAGTTGGCTAAAACCCTAGTTTTCTATCTCTATAGAAAAGAACGTACTCTCCCAACTATTGGAATTACGTATTCACGTGTTGTGAAAGTGTCAACAACAACTCTACACCCATAATAAGACTCATCTTATTTATAGATGTGGGCAACCCTCCTTAACAATTAAGGAATTGAGTTTTATTTTAATTAATTAAACTCCTTTAATTAATTAGCCTCCTAATCTTATTAGGAATAATTAATTAAACTTTTAATTAATTAGTCTCCTAATCTTATTAGGAATAAATGAGAGTACTTTTATTAATTAATTCCCAAACTCCTTTAGGAATTAAATAATAATAATAGTAATAATAATAATAAGACTCCTCTTATTAATTTATATTTAATATTTCCAAAATATTAAATAATAAATATTAAGCTATTTAATTTATTCTATCACCATAGATTAAATTAAATATACTTAACTTATTATTACGATTATGCCATTAACTTCTTAAATAATTATTCTTCCTTTTATGGTGTGACCCTTTATTAAACCGGTTGTGAATAAATCAATTAGAACAATTCTAATCTTATTTAAATAAATAAATTAAAATATTAATTTATTTAAATAAATAATATTTATTCTACAACAGGAATAAGTCTCCCAAGCGATCAACGACTTTCCAGGTAATATAGATTTTAACATTAATCATAAAAGAACCTTTGAGTAAATAGTTACCGTACAATTCAATCCTTCCACCATACAATGTCCCAATTAAATATAAGACATGGAATTTCTGTCAAGTCTTATTTTATTTAATTATATGTATTTCGACTCTTAAATGCACAACTCCAAATAATGTAAATTAGAAACTCCTTTCTAATTTCATTCTGCCTTGGCCAAGGACTACTGGGTTGTCATTTATCGAATCACATAGGACATTTCTCTTCTTTTACTAGAAGTGGTAGATTCTTTATTGATCATACATTATCTCTATGTACAACTTATTATACCCAAGCATACCCTTTGATATACCCTAAGGGTCTTAAGGAATAAGTCAAAGTATAACTCATCATACAAAAGATACTATGATGATCTCAAGTCCAAGGATCACTTGTACTACTATCACTACAGGAATTCCTATTGACAGGCAAGTAAAACTCCATTAGGTATTCCTTAGCGAGCCACGTTCAGTGAACTTATTCTCTAATAAGCACCTACATACTTGCTTTAGTGTCTCCACACAAATGATCATGAGATCAATCATCCTCATTAAATATATCTATATAGATTTGCATCCCCAACTAAGATACTCTTCCCAAATCATTCTTGGAGGAATGTTTAGACAACTTTATCTTTACTGATTGTAGCATTGGTATGTTATTCCTCATCCGTAGTATATCAATATATAATACTAGAAATTTCATGATGTTCCCACTGACCCTTTTGTACACACTTGGTTCATTCTTATTTTTGATAAATCAAACTCTTTTGATTGTCTCATCAAAATGAATGTTCCATTATTTGAGAAACTTGCCTCAATCCATTTCTCTGAGTGTCTACAACTCTTTCCTCATCGTATATAACTGGATCATCGTCTTCTATGATATGTACCTCATCATCATCATCCATGATGAATCCATACCTCTTAGGTATCTTCGGTACTATTCCAGATTTACGATTCGGTTGTGGTACAATTGGTCTATCTATAGGTTCCTCATATTTTTGACTTGTAGTGTTTTGTGGTTCTTGAACTTTTTAAGATGTATTATCCTCCCACTAGCCCCTTCAATGATAAACATCTTTATCTTAGAAGGCATCATGTTTCTCAACAAACACCTTTTGCTAAGTAGGATTATAGAACATATGTCCTAAACTTACTTTAGGATGTCCCACAAATCTGTACATGTCAAATTTTGTCCCAAGCTTATCCTTTTGAAACCTTTTCACATAAGTTGGACAATCCTTATCTTAACATACTTAAGATTAGGAATCCTCCCTGTCCATAACTTTTATAGAGTCTTGGGGCCGGATTTTGAGGTTACCTTTTCATAGATATGCAGCCATTTCTAGGACATGATCCTAGAAGGATACTGGAATGTCGGTAAAATCATTGTGGACTGCACCATGTCCAACAAGGTACAAATTTTCTTTTCAGATACATCAACCAATTATTGTGTATCATGAGGCATCCATTATGAGAAAACCATTTGAGATGATCTAGAAACTTATTGCACAAGTATTTATTCCTTGATCTAATCAAAGAATCTTAATACTTTGCCAATTTGTTTCACTTCTGAATTCTTTAAACCTTTCAAATAATTCACACTTGTATTTCATCAAATACAAACATTCAACTCTTTGAATGATCATCTCCTTTTCTTATACTATTTTGTTCAATTTGTAAAATATTTTTTCACGTAAGTCAAGTATACAAAATCCATTAAGTAACATTTCAGTTCTATACAAAACATTATTATTATAAATAGAACAACAATTGTTCTTAATTATAATACCAAAAATTTTATTGTCCAACAATAAAATGGAAATAATGTTTCTAACAAGAACTGGAATACAATAACAACTTATTGACTTAATAGATTTACCCGTAAGCATTGCTAAACTATAAGTTTCTATGGCTAATGTGGCAACCTTTGCTACATTTCCCACACATAGGATTACTTATATTTGTTTAGCTTTCTACTTCTTCTTGGTCCCTTCATAAATCTATATTTATGATAACCAAAGTCGGTATCCAATACCCAAGTAGAACCTTGACTTAAAGAAAATTTATTTCAAATCATGAACAAAATAGTATTTGCAACCGAAACTTCACTAAGCTTCTTCTGGTTAGCCTCTGCAAGATGCTTCTCGCAGTTTCTTTCCAGTGTCCAGGCTTATTGCAGTGGAAGCAAACACCTTTGCTATCCGTATCAGTTTTGTTCTTATTATCCTTTGTTTTTGCCTTTATATTTACCTTCTTAGAATCGTTCTTCTTTTCAGAAGATCCTTTGGCCCCTACCAGTAAGATATGGTATTTCTTGGTTGGAAAGTGACTCTTTATTTTTCAACATGTTAAGCAAATCAGCGAGGCTGATATCTAGCTTGTTCATATGAAAAATTCACAATAATCGTGAAAGGAGTCCGGAAGTGAGTGCAAGATCAAATCTTGGCTCAACTCTCTATCCATGACAAAACCAGTTGTCTTAATTGATCAATCAAATTGATAATGTTAAGGACTTTTATCTGTATTATAGTGTCATCGGTCATTCTAGATCGGAAGAGCTTCTTAGATATTTGATATCTATCAGTCCTACTTTCCTCACCATCAACTACTTGATGTGAAGGGAATATAGTAAGAGCATTCATAGTTTCATGCTGACGCTGAAGCAAGTTACTCATGGATACGAGCATGATGCATTGAGCCAACTGTGCATCGTTTTGCCACTTTCTAAAAGTAGCAATATCTTTCTCAGAGGCATTGTCTGCAACCATTGCATGGATAGGCGTATTAAGGACATAAGATAGCTTTTCAGCCATGAGAACTATTCTCAATTTTCTTAACCAATCCATTTAATTCGGTCCGGTTAATTTAGCATCTAATATGCTACGCAGTGATAGTAATTTTAGACATTGTAAAATTCTATAAATGAATTTGTAATTAACAATATTTTAACATACATTCTTTTATTAATTACCAAAATAATTTAGGTCTTATTTTAAATTGGTATCTCCCACTATTTTCTTCAAACTATATTACCTTCAATATATAGTTCGGCAATATCTAATTAAAGATATGCTAGTGAGAATAAGGATCCCATTTCAAATGTATATAGCCTTGTGTGTGCACAACAAACTATATATAAATAAATAGGTAGACAACTCTTGTCAATTACATCAACTATGTAACTCCTTGTATTTTGCCTCTTAAATCATAACGGTCAAGTGTGTGCACATCCGAACTAAAATGATTTAAGTTAAGTCAGACCCAGCATTTCTATATAAGTGAAGAGAAAACTACAGCCCTTGTGTGTGCACAACAAAGCAGTAATGTTCAATTCCTTATAAACATCATATGTAATAAAAACAACATCTTAAATATTTAATACTCGCCTTGTGTGTGCACAACAAACTCATATTAAATATTCAATACTCTATTGTTTCTATCATGCTAGAAGGCGACGTTCGATATTCCAAATATCTTTGAACGTTACAACTTAATATAAAATATTTGAGGGGTTTGTTATTAATTTGTCTCATCTTGTTTAGCGCGCATGCATATATATATATATATATATAAAATACGCGTCATATTAATTAACATGCGAAACATGTTTGCATAATATATAATATATATAGTATAAGCATGCACATATAGAATACTATATTCTACCTGGATTGATTATGGACTTTTATTCTAGTTTGGTTCACTAGAACCATCAAGTGAACCAAAATGTCAAATCCTAGGGGTGCATGAATTAATATTTAAATATAACTATTACATTTAAACCGGGGCTCCATTACAAACGGGTCTTCAAGCGCTCCTTGCTCCTTGATCTCCAATTCTTTAAAATTAATTCTAACTATTCCTATTACAAAACTATTTAAAATAAATAGAAACCTTGTTCAGCAGTCAAGGGGAAGTACATAGGAGGGAGATAGAATTTACATTAAGAAAAATTAGAGAAGACGAGATACGCAGACCCCATTTAATAAAACTCATACATTCATGCATTCAACTAAAATAAAATCCAATCACATTGTTCAATAGTCCATAATCAAACCCATTTATTATCATACATATCACCATATGCATCAATAAATAACATTCATCTCATGAATAATAAACATTTAATATATATATTGATATAATTTAATGGGCAAATTTAGTTAGTATAAAATCTAATTTTTGAATCAAAATAAACTCCTTTATTTTAATCCAAATTTAAATCAAAATAAAACTATTTTATTTTAATTTATCTAATTTTGAATAAAATAAACTATTTTATTTTAATCAAAATCTTTAATCAAAATAAACTCCTTTATTTTAATTAATTATGGAATCCAATTCCACGTAAAAATAAAAACTCCTTTATTAAAGGAAATATGAATTCTCTTTCTTATTCACAAATAAACTCATTTATTTTGAATAATATGAAATCTTATTTCATATCTAAATAAACTCCTTTATTTAAGGAAAGACTGATTCTTTTTTCTATTCACAAATAAACACTTTTATTTTGAATAATATGATATCTTATTTCATATCTGAATAAACTTCTTTATTTAAGGAAACACAGAATCCAATTTCAACTCTAATTAGTTAGCATGGAATCCAATTCCAACTCTAATTAGTTAGCATGAAATTTAATTTTAAAATTAAAATAAACCTTTTTATTTTAAAATTAAAATAAATTTATTTATTTTAAGATTAAAATAAACTTTTTTTTATTTTAATTATAAAATTATTAAGAATATTATATAATATATAATATCTAAATCACGTGGGTCCCTTTAAAAAAACAAGTGATGGCCGAATTAATGCTCCCTGTTATACCGCATACAATGAAATTGGAATCCCACTTAGGAATGAAATTGGAGTCCCACTTTGGAATCCTGTTAACCTTTAACAAGCAGCTGGCCACGGATTTGAAAAAAAATAAACCACTCGCAGGAATTTCACTTGCAGCACTACCGAATTTCTCTTGCAGTAATTCATAAACCACTCGCGAATCAAGGAAATTCGTGACAAGCAACGCGAAATACAAAGAATTCCGCACAAACAAAATTCGGCACCCCTTTTATTTTTATTTTTATTTTTTAATTTTATACAATAAAATTATGCCCAATTAAATTGTTCTAAACACATATCAATATACATATTAAATTAAACAATTAATAATTTACATAAAGGTTTGGCTCTGATACCACTGTTAGGTTTGTAATATTCATGAGCGCAATCAAATTGCATAAAATAAGCAGAAACATGGAAAATCAGATTTTTAAAATTTTACAAACCATATACCCGGATCACCCTTTATGCACAATTATTAATTAAACGAAAATATGAAGGACAAGAATCATACCCTTGAAGATCCGAGCTTCCTCATGTACAAGTTCACCTCCAATCCTTTTTGCGTTCAACTTGAATCCACCGGGTTGGGTTCCTTCCTTTGATCAACGTTAGCCACCCAAGTGTTTGGCCTCTAGAGGTGATCCACCAAGAAAGAATAAAGATTCAAGAAGATGGGTGGTTGGCTAAAACCCTAGTTTTCTATCTCTATAGAAAAGAACGTACTCTCCCAACTATTGGAATTACGTATTCACGTGTTGTGAAAGTGTCAACAACAACTCTACACCCATAATAAGACTCCTCTTATTTATAGATGTGGACAACCCTCCTTAACAATTAAGGAATTGAGTTTTATTTTAATTAATTAAACTCCTTTAATTAATTAGCCTCCTAATCTTATTAGGAATAATTAATTAAACTTTTAATTAATTAGTCTCCTAATCTTATTAGGAATAAATGAGAGTACTTTTATTAATTAATTCCCAAACTCCTTTAGGAATTAAATAATAATAATAGTAATAATAATAAGACTCCTCTTATTAATTTTTATTTAATATTTCCAAAATATTAAATAATAAATATTAAGCTATTTAATTTATTCTATCACCATAGATTAAATTAAATATACTTAACTTATTATTACGATTATGCCATTAACTTCTTAAATAATTATTCTTCCTTTTATGGTGTGACCCTTTATTAAACCGGTTGTGAATAAATCAATTAGAACAATTCTAATCTTATTTAAATAAATAAATTAAAATATTAATTTATTTAAATAAATAATATTTATTCTACAATAGGAATAAGAATTTAGATCTCATTAGAATGATCATCATCATTATTCTAAAAGCATTGCTTAAAACTATGGATTTATCACATATTATAAAACAGCATCATGTAGATAATTTAAAAGCCTTTAATAAATTAATACTTTTTATTAATAAATGAATAAGATTGTTACAAAGTATATGCTTTATCATCAAACATGATTGGCTTGTGTGCATACTACTTTCATCATGAACTTAATAACCGGTTCTCAAGTCAGCTAGTTTGACTGGATATAACTTTCAAACATCGGAATCATAATTAAATGATTTAAACATTAACAATTCCATTATCATTAATAATTAATTTATATTAAACTATTAATGAAACCATTGCCAAAATATAAAAGTTATTTATAATAACTCAAACTATTTTTAAAATATTTATATTACCCTTAAATGATTTTTAAAATAATAAAAATTATTTTTAAATAATTACCATTAATATTTAAATATTAATGTACTATTTATCCAAATATTAAAAGTCACTAATTATAACTTAAAATATTTTTAAATCCTTATTTTCATTTAAAATGATTTTTATAATATAAAAATCATTTTTAAACTAAATTATTTAATATAATCATTAAATAACTTTAATATCATTAATAATAATTAATTAATGAAATTCATCACAAAATATTAAAAGTCATCACAAATAACTCATTTACACAATTAATTCCAAGTCAAAATAAACATAGTAAACTAACTAGTTTATTAACAAACTAACTAAACTTCAAAAATTCAAACTTTAACTAACAATTAAATACAATATTTAAAATGATAACATTACAAAAATTAAATAAGATACATACCCGGAAATACGAATTCCATAAACTGAATACGCACTTTCACACCAAAATTTAACTAAGGAGATCTTTATAAAAAGTCTTCCCACAACAAAGCCTTTCTCAAAAATTGGAGGCCTTATTGTTGGTGAATGAAACAAAGGCCAAGCCCTTCTATTTATAGGTTTAGAAAATGGTGAAGTTCTAAATTTAGTCGATGTGGGACTTGGTTTAAACTAATCTTTCAATAGCTCACTTTGCGATTTTCTTACGCATTGCTCATAACTCTGATTAATCTGATTTTTTTGGATATGTTATACATGGTATGTAAGACTATTTTTAAAAAATATGAATTACCCAATTCGGGTTCATTAGGTAGCCCAAACAGTGCGTTAAAAGTAGACGTTCATAGCAGTTTTCAATTTCATTTCAGCTTTACCCTCTTTCGCTAAAACCGTCATAATTTTTTCTTTTCAAAACATTTTTGAGTGATTCTTGAGCCCACGCGAAGTTAACTTCTGGGGCTACAACTTTTATTCTTTGACCATTTCCAAATTCAAAACACAGAATTCCGGAAAATTCGTTCAAGGTGACTGCCCCGAGTTGGTTAGACAGTTTTGACGCGATTACTTTGAATGGTCACAACTCTTTGCTCCGAAGTCAGAATTAGTCCGTTCCGGAGTCTATGAAAAGGTAATTCAGTGTAATATAACATACCAAAAGCCCAGAAAGTTTTGGAAACATTAACTGATTGAAACAGTGTCCCGAATAGCACATCTCGCTGCTGACTTTCAGTTTTGAGAAATTTGACACATTTCCTTCCAATCACCGTAATTCCCTCATCCGAGGTCGGAATGAGGTCATTCCAAAGCCTATGGCTTCCTAACTCAGTGCACTACAACATATCAAAAGCCTAGACCTTTTAAAGCATAAAAAGTGGACGAGAATGCCCCCATTACAGATTGCCCAAAAACAGTTTATCATGATCGGTCAACCATGTTTGACCATCTATAACTTCTAATCTATACATGATATGGACTTGATTCTTTTTTGCAGATTAAAGACCATATAACAAGCTACACATAACAACTTAAAAACAACAAAAATTATGATCGATCAAAGATCTATAAGATCTGACATTTGACGAAAAATCACAGAAATGAAATTTTCCAAATTTCTTAAATCTTCAAATTCGTCTACTTTGATGTTATGGGTCTTTGATTTATCAACCCATATCATCAATTAACATCATATTACACAACTTTAAACAATCAATTGCATCAAATAACATTGAATCAAAGGATTTCTAGGTTTAGTGTTCTTATACCTTTTTTTTGCCAAAAAAGGGTATTTTGGTGATTTCACATATAATTTCAAGGGCAATCTTGTACAAGACAATTAAATGTAATATTTAATCACTAGATTTAATTCTTACAATTTACCAATTAACTTCTATCCTTTGGTAAATTAAAACACTTATACAATAACATCGAAATTAAACCCAGTAATTAAAATTAGGGCTCTATAATTATCTGTGTATGTTACTAACACAGTCGTTATGGTTTCTAACTTCAACCGGTTAGGGTTATAATAATTAGGGTTTGTCCTAATTAGTGACGTAAAACAGTATTTAGGGTTTCTTCTAATTACCGATATTCTTATACATAATAACTTCATATACACAGTCACTACTCAGTCATATCTCATAACTGAGTTTAATAATTAGGATTTCACAGCACGATAATATGCTATGACATAATTGACTATCATTGCTCAATATTATCTGTCCGCACATACACAGTACATAATTATGGTACTATAAAATCATTATATAAATAATATAATATTATTATTCTCATCTTTTGATCACAATCCCAATCCAGGGTTTGGATCTCATATCTGACTTATTCTTCGTACACAGCATCAATAATCAAGTTAAAATAATTAACTTAACTATTCTGAACAATTCATATAATAAAATATTTATTATATAAATCTAATTATCAATTCATAAATTATTTCCAATCATGTTTTCATAGAAAATAATTAATAAAAACATTTCTGCTTACAGAAATTAATTACCATAAAAATATAATTTGTAGTAATTAATTATTCCAAAATTATTTCTAATTTTTCAAGTAATAAATATATTTGTATCTATCGTTCACATTACTAGACATTTATTCTCGTCATTAAATGAATAAAAAAAAATTTTATACGCAAAAAAATTTCTTATTTATTTTATATAGAAAATCTCGGGTTATTACATCTAAAACTTCTCAGATGTTGAACTTGAGAAGTTCTGCCTATGTGCAAATGTGTGATATTTGTACAAGTGGTAGAACGTATGAGGCCTTGTGCCACAATTTGAACACTTCAGTGTTTCTGTGAGATGAACTGTTCTGTGATTGAACTGTGCAATATGAGAATGTTTTATTTATACATGAACCGTTATTTTTAAGTTTGTGCTAAAGATTCTAGCCATGCATGATGTGTATGAAAGAGAGTAGAGAATGAAAGTATTTCAAAGTGAATGTGACTAATGTTTTAAAATGATAAGAATCGAGATTATTCCTATTATTCAAGCTGCTTCATAACCTTTGTTTGGTTATTGAAGTCTTAAAAGAATGTTCAAATTCTTGAAGTTGTTTGTTCAATTGCTAAGACTTGCTGAGCAATTGAATGCTCACACTTGCTTTAAATACAAACATTTTTAGCGAACGATGTTAGAAGAACCTAAGGATCCCGTAAAGATCAAGCTGATCGGTATCTAGAAGAAGTGTATTTCATTATATGAATGAGCGTGAAGATCAAGTGAAGAATTATAATGTAGAATAGTAGAATTAAACTATAGATTAGTTAAATGAACAGTTATGTATCCTTGGTGGCGGATGAAAGTCACTCGTGTAAGATGTAAAGAATAATGTAATTATTATTATTTGTAATGAAAGAGGTTATAAGGTTTTAGAACCTGGGATTGAGAATGTATGTTGTTATATTTTAGTATATAATGATGTATGTTTGGAAAGAAATGGGACTGTGACGTACAAAATTCGGGTATGAAGATAGACCAAATTTTGGGGCGTTACACAACTAGCCCAGTAAGAAATATTATGACTAAGATAATGCAAAATAAATTATCGTTAGCCTTCAACGGTGTTAAACTGATAAAATATAATAAACATAAAGTTTAACTGCAGCGGAACAAGCAATCCATTAGAAGAGTCAAGTAGAGAAATATATCTACTATCTTCTATGATTTAAAAGTTTATCATCAATTTTATCGCTGAGACTCAGCTCAATAAATAATCCACATCACTGAATTATCCATGCACTACGGGCCAAGGATATTTATTAGTATCACATCCACGAATTATTCATGCACTACGGGCCAAGGATATTAGTGTTATCACCAATGGTCATGATGATGCCTACAACTGTCCATCAATGCACTACGGACCAATGAGGACTTTTACCACATCATTTGTAACATTACGGGTCATGATTATACCGAATAATCCCTGCTCATAATCATACCAATCAACAGTCCATCTATGCACTATGGGCCAAAGATGACTTTCATTACAGTATAAGCATGAGGACGATGACAATGATATAAGAATTCAATGAAATGAGAGCAAGGATAAATTTTAAAGATTTATAATTCAATTTATCCAGAATTCAATAATTATCTAAATTGTCAACATGATACTGCTTTATAGAGTAAAATTCAAGAATAATATTATATCAGATATAATTTGGACAGAATAGAAATCCATATTTGTCATGAATAGTATCCTAGGTAAATAGTACCTGAGTGAATAGTACTTTGTGAATAGTACTCCGGCATAAAAAATTAAACTTTAACAAGAATGTTCAGAAAAATATCTTTGTGAAAAAATACTAGATGAAGTGCAAATTTCAAGGATATTCTACTAATTTCAATGAGTATAGAAGCAATACTTAACAAAATAAGTGTAGAATTCGGAATCTGAAACGAAATAATATTACTTACATACTACAGAGTATGAAAGAAAATATTATTTTTCTTACGAATATTGAACAAAAATAATATCCCTTACCTTAAAAGGAAAGTACTTCTGACTGGTATAGCGAGGATATTCTTGAAGGAAACTTATACTATTTTCTATGCTCAAAACTTCCTTAAACTCTAAAGAAATACGCTCAATATTATAGAAAAAGAATTCTCTGATTCTGGTGTGATTTTTAATTCTAAACTAAGCATCCTATTTATAGAAGAATAGCAAGGGCACTGTTAAGAATTTTTCATGGATGAAATAATTTGTGAAATCACGGACGTCTTATGTAACGCCCCCAAAATAGGTAAGTACAAAAGAAATGATATCTCAGACGAGTATAATAGAATATACGAAACTGCAAATGGATTTTCACCCGCCATGCGGTAATCCACGTAGACAGATCATTTCCACAATTTAATAAGGAATGAATACGCAGGATCTTTCACCATGCATGCGGTAGTCCACACAGACATATTATTCCAACAGAATAATAAAGAATGGAATAACAAAAGAATTCACCAGGCATGCGATAGACCATACAGACAGGTTATTCCAATAGAATAATAAAGAACGGAACCAGGTCATGCGTAATCCGCACAGACAGGATATTCCAACAGAATAATAAAGAATGGAACCTGATCATGCGTAATCTGCACAGACAGGATATTCCAACAGAATAATAAAAAATGGAATAACAACAGAATTCACCAGGCATGCAATAGACCGCACAGACAGGTTATTCCAACAGAATAATAAAGAATTGAATAACAGAAGAATTTCACCATATATGCGGTTGATGAGTGAGTTTTATACTCATAATTGAGTGCGTTTGAGCTTAATCTTTTGGTTGATTTTAATTTTTTGTGTCTAGTCATCCATGTTTTATATTATTTTGTAGGAATTGGGACAAAAGTTACTTGGATCGACGTTTAGGGTTGCTAGATTCACGTTTTTGGCTTGCCATTTACACAACAGTCACTTTAGATCCAATTTGAGTATTGCTTCGGACCTTATTTCGAAAAACTTATAGAATGAAAGTTGTAGATCTACGTCTTCTATTTTCGAAACTTGAATCATCGAATTCAGAGTTCGGACGAAGAAGTTATGGCCATTTTCCCAAAGGACATTAGAGCGGGAAATTTCAGAAAATGTTCCAGTGCTGGGGCGCCCATTTGTAGTTATTTTTAGCGCTGGGGCGCTAGGGAGAAGTTTTCCAGTACCGGGGCGCTGGGGAAGAGATTGGTCAAGCTTGGACGCATTTTGGGGCGATTTTTGACACTTTTTTGACTCCAAATTGGATTGGGTTTGTTCCTAACCTAAAAATTAGACTTGTAACCTATAAATACATGATGTAAGGCATAAAATAAAGGGGGATTACATAGATTAGCTTAGATAAAATACTCCATTAGATTAGAACATAAACCCTAGTTTATATTGGATTGTTGGAGATTGAAGCAACTTGAGGATCATTGAAGATTCAAAGCAGGAACGGGAGAGGAGTCTCAAGACTACTGACAACAGATTCTATTATCTTCTCTTCTTTTAATTTTATCTTTTAATGTTTATTCAATTGTGGATTTTTGATTTTAATTCAATGACAATGAACTAAATTTCTTTTATTAAGACTACAAATTGAACATTTTATATCTATGAATTAATTATTTAATTTATTCTAATTATTTATGTCAAGGTGAATTGTTTATCATGTCTTGTGCGTATTGATTAATTATTAGGCCAGTAATTACCGTGTTACTCTAGAAGAATTCGGAAGATAAAATTTAGGGTTAGAACTGGACATGATAACATGTATGCTTGATTATTTGCATGAGATGAATAATTAGGGTCGTGAATTGAATAGGAATATCTGTTCACTACATGTAACAAATTGGGAATTAGAACTTAATTGGTTTGATTTAATTATTTTTCATAGGAATATCATAGGATTAATTGAATTGAATAAAAGTTAACCGATCACTTGGGAAAGGGCTTTTAACACTTAGAATTCATGTTAACAATTCAGTAGGCATAATAATTGAATTAGTTGGATAATTGGTTTGTAGTACATAAATTGGGGATATTGTAGTCTTAACTTTTATTTATCTAAATTAATTCATTTAGTCTTTATTGTTATTTTGTTGAATTAATTTTAGATTAATCTAGTTTTAATTGATTTATTTAGTTTTCTTAGTTAGAAAAATCACAATTTTCAGTTGTTTAAATAAAATTAGTTTGGTTAAGAACTAATACTTGGTGATTTTTATTAAATAATTCTTCGTGGGAACGATACTTTTCTTAACACTTTATTACTTGTTGACTGTGTATGTGACGCCCCCAAAATAGGTATACATCACCCATCTTGAGTCACCAAATACATGGTACAAAAATACAAATACAACTTAATAATACAACTGTCGTGTAAAATACGACAAAACCTAAACTGAGAGTTTTAATAAGAATATTGTCATCTAGACAATATCCACACTCAAAGGAGTCCTCATTACATTTATTGTCACACTATTTAACAGAATAGTGAGGACTACTAATACTATCATCTGGACCATCACTCTATTCCCCGACTAGTCCCGGCTATGTTCTCATTTCTTGAATAGAACAGTGAAAGAAATGGGTGAGCTCAACTAGCTCAGTAAGAAATATTATGACTAAGATAATGCAGAATAAATTACCGTTAGTCTTCAATACTGTTAAACTGATAAAATATAACAAACATCAAGTTTAACTGCAACAGAACAAGCAATCCATTAAAAGAGTCAAGTAGAGAATAAAATCTACTATCTTTTATGATTTAAAAGGTTTTTCATCACTTTTATCACTGCGACTCAACTTAATAAATAAACCACATCATCCCTGCACTACGGCCAAGGATATTTATTAGTATCACAACCACAAATTATCCATGCACTACGGGCCAAGGATATTCGTTTATTCATCAATGGTCATGATCATGCCAACAACTGTCCATCAATGCACTACGGGCCAATGAGGACTTTTACCACATCATTTGTAATATTACGGTCATGATTATACCGATTAATCCCTGGTCATAATCATACCAAGTCCATCTATGCACTATAGGCCACAGATGACTTTCAACATAATATAAACATGAGGATGATGACAATGATATAAGAATTCAATAAAACAAGTTCAAGAATTAATTTATCCAGGAACTAATAATGTCCAAATTGTCAACATGATACTTCTTTGTAGAGTAAAATTCAAGAATGCTCAGAAGAATATTTTCATGAAAAGATACTGGATGAAACGCAAATATAAAGGATATTCCACTAATTTCATGGAGTATAGAAGTCAAAACTTTAACCAACTGAGTATAATAAAGAATGGAATAACAAAAGAAATCATCAGGCATGTGATAAACTGCACAGACAGGTTATTCCAACAAAATAATAAATAATGGAACCAGGTCAGGCGAAATTCGCACCGATAGGATATTCCAATAGAATAATAAAGAATGGAATAACAAAAGAAATCACCATGCATGTGATAGACCGCACAAACAGGTTATTCCAATAGAATAATAATTAATGGAACTAGGTCAGGCGTAATACGCACCGATGAGATATTCCAACAGAATAATAAATAACGGAACCAGGTCATGCGTAAACGCACAGACAGGATGTTCCAACCGAATAATAAATAACGGAACCAGGTCATGCGTAAACGCACATACATGATGTTCCAACAGAATAATAAAGAATAGAATAACAGAAGAATTTCACCATGTATGTGGTACTTCGCATAGACAGGTTATTCCAACATAATGATAAAGAATGAATTAACAGAAGAATTTCACCAAGTATAGGGTAGCCCACATATATAGGTTATTCCAACAGAATAATAAAGAATGGAATAACAGAAGTTCTCTTCATGAATACGAAAGAATTAATACCCATTACGAGTACAACAAATAGTATCTCTTACCTTAGAAGAAACTGGATATAGGAGTAGTGAAGTAGCAGAATACTTTTCTTCTTTCTCTCTATAGTTTCTCTCTCTAGAGTTTTCGTGAATTCGTAAAAAATAATGAAGGAATGAGCTTTTATTTATAGGATAATGGACTAAACAGTAACTAATTCATAAAAGGTCCAGATTGATTTACTATGTAGTATTAATAAAATATTCTAATAAAATAAAATCTTTTAAATAAAATATAATATATTCTATTTATAGTCTAATAAAATAAATAACTTTATAAAAGTATTCTATTTTATATAAAAAGATTTTACTATGCAAAATACTATACAGGCACTATGCAAATACTATGCATAATAAAATATAATATATTCTAATTATTATTTAATAAAACAAATAATTTTATAAAAGTATTCTGTTTTATATAAAAAGATTTTACTATGCAAAACACTATGCATAATAGAATATAATATATTCTATTTATAGTCTAATAAAATAAATAACTTTATAAAAGTATTCTATTTTATATAAAAATATTTTACTATGCAAAACACTATGCATGCACTATACAAACACTATGCATAATAAAATATAATATATTCTAATTATTGTCTAATAAAACAAATAACTTTATAAAAGTATTCTGTTTTATTACATTAATAATACTAATAAAACGATATATATATATATATATATATATATATATATATATATATATATATATATATATATATATATATATATATAAACTTCAGTGACTTCATAATAAGACACGTCAATATATTTAACAACATTTATCATCATTATTATAATTAACTATATTAATCGACCAGGTCGTTTCTAGAAAAGAGGGGGCTTTACAATAAAAATTTCTCCCTATTGGCGCGCAATTAGATGACCAAACCTCTCCTTGACTGAACTTCTAGACATCGTTAATATTGAAAATAATAATATTAATAACTTTGTTGTCTCAAATATTGATTTAATAATATATAAAATATCGACAATAATTGAATCAAATAACGTGAGATACTATGCAGTAATTACTGTTGCAATAATTGAACAAAAGTGAGTGACTTCTCACATAAGCATCAATAATTAATACCGTGTGCTACTATGCAACCACGCGTATTACTGTACTTTTACTACCAAGTAATGTTAGTTCCCGGAGATCTAGAAGGGGGGGGGGGTTGAATAGATAATTAAAAACTTTTCTTTTTAAACTAGTTAGTATGATTGTGATCAATGCACAGCAGAATGAGTATATGATAAACCTTCTTTGAGATATCTTTAATTAATGAGAGTGAGGCAGTTATGACAGTTATAACAGTTATAGCAGTTATAGCATTTATAAAGGACACAGTAGTTTTAAGTGGTTCAGAGCACTTAAAGCTCCTAATCCACTCTTATATTCCTTGAGTAGGAAATCCACTATGGATGTCTGTTACACTTCTTAAATATCACAGATTCCTTCTAGACCAGCAGTCTAGGCACTTCTTAGTTCACTCTTAAACTCCTTAAGTCTAGCAGACTTGGTTCTTTACAGTTCACTTAGAACTCTTCAAGTCCTTCAGACTTAGAACATCTCACTTCAGTTGATTTGTTGTTGTTGAGATCGTGATTGGTGCTACTTAGTTTCTATTAAGCACTTGTTTGAAAAAGCTGAGTAGCTGAGAAAGCTTTCTCTTTTTCTCAGAGTGTAAAGTTGAGCGTTGAGTGTCCTTGTACATTTTTGTTCAAATGATTGCTTGCTTTCTCATTTGTCTTTGTTCTGTATATATGTGATCTCTGTAAATCTATCCGTTGAAGCCATCTGATGAGCCATTAAATGCGTTTAATATTTTTGAGCTTTGATGGAGACTTTTTTGCACATCTTCTGAATTGTAATCTGGCCCACTAACACAACAGACTGCTTTCTCACCTAACACCTAAAAAGGTGTTTTCCTCTGCCCAATGGTCCTTTTCTTCGCTTCTTGAATACATTTCTTTTGATTAATACTAAGGATATCTTTTGTACCATTGGGACCGTTGAGAGCTTCAACATTTAAAACCCATTCCACATTTGTTAGAATTTGTTTCCAAACACGAGATAGGGCTCGAAACTTCTGACACAAGACAGATGATACTCTACGATACATATCGTGGTGTCTTGTCATATTTGTGCTTCGTCTGAATAGAACACTATGATTTCTTTCAATAGTTTTGCATAGTACGATCTTCACTTGCTCGTTTTACAGACTCTATGCTTCCGAGAGCACACTACGATCTCTGTTTGTTCGTCTTGCAGACTCTACGTTTCCGAAAGCACACTACGATCTCAGAGTTAGCTTTGACAAACGTCTGGACCACTCTACGATTACTGGAGAGGCCCTTCAAGGAAAATATACTATGATCATCTCAGCACTACGATCCTGCCTTAGCTTCTGCATTCTGTTGATCAGCCGGATAGACTAAGATTCTCTTCAAGGCCTATTTATTTCTTTCTAGCCAAATATCAACCTAACATATTTGATCTCTTTCTCTATACAAGTGAACATTAAAGTCTAAGATCAACCAAATAATTTTGATCTACCACTAAGTCCATGTACATATATTCCTTGAAGGACTTTACACATAATCATGAGCATTTACATTAAAAATCAAATCACAATATGCATTCTTCCAACAATCCCCCCTATTTGTTGTTGACATAACCAAGGATATTTGTTGTCATAATTATTAAATTTTATATGCAGTTACATCAAAGTAAATATGACTTAGTATTTCAGTGAGTAGCTAAAATTTCTAGAGAATAAGCATGAATTTATTGATGTAAGAAGACAGATATTACATTTAAGTTTGACTACATCAATACAACTTAAAATTCAACTTATCTCTATTTTTTCGGCCTTTTGCTTCTCGGAGGATTTGCATATTCCTCAACTCTCCTCTTTCTACTTGCTTCATCTCTTCTAGCCAAATCTTTCATCTTACTTGGGCTTAGTCTAGGATTGTGATCATGCCTATTCATGAATGCATGATCTCTAATTGGCATTTTTAGGCCTGTAGTTATCACCTCATAAGAGCTAGTAGTTGGCCCTAGACTCCTTAATGGTTGAGCCATTAAAACTTCATGTTGATTAGCTCGTTGGGCCTGATGGCTGGATCGTAGAGTCTGCTGGGTGATTTTTCTTGCAGGAGGGTTCCTCGAGGCTTGAGTTTGGAATTGACCTCTGCCTTTTCCCTTGCCTCCCTAATCTCCTTTCCCTTTATTCTCCCCCTTTATGTCAGCATCAAGGGTTCGAATGTCTTCGGAGAGGCGAGTGACTCCTTGGATAAGCTCGTTGAGTTGACTCTGAGTTTGGGCAATGTCCTCACGAGTCTCTTGGATCAAAGCATCAAAATGAGTTTCACGTCGTTGAAGAATGTTTAGGACATTTTCAGTCTGCTGCATTTAACCCATGGAGAAGTCTTAAAATTCTTTGACTATCATTTGAAGACTTTTGATGCTCTGTATCATTAGATCATTCTGAGATTCTTGAGTCTTCTGTAAGATTAAGACAGCATCCTGATGCTTTTTAGCTGCGAGAAAGTGAATGTCGACCCTGTCCTTTATGCTTTGAATCATTTCTTTGATAATCTCTTTAATCATTTTAGAGAGCTCATTGCTGAGGGAGCTTGGAAGATTATTTGCAGCATTGATCATTGAAGTTAATCTCAACTGAATAAGTGCAGTGTGATCCTCAAGGTTGTCATCGAGTTCCTTGACCACTTTCGCAGAAATTGCTGATAGATCAGCCTTTGTGGACAACTCTGAAAGAATTTCATCCAATTGGGGAAATTTTGAGGAGGGAGTTGATGTGTTTTTTAATTGATCATGTAATGAATAGAGGGCAAGATCAAGATTGAAGTATTCGTTGCTGGATGAGGAGGGAATATTTGGTGGAGGGGCCTGTGTTTGGGTGTATGTAGTAGGTGGCTCTACGATTTGGACTTGGGACTCTTTACTGGGGTTAGAGTCTGTAATCGTAGAGTTGATGGGATGTGGGAGCATTATGAAGTTGGTCGTATTTGGTTCCTCAATTATAGAATTTTGAGATTCTACAACTAGAAATTGATTTAGTGGATGAAGAATCACTTCCAACCATCGTAGGAATTCATAAAATTGATTAAATGAGAATGATGGAAAGTGATTAACTCTGAAAAGGGTTGGGATAGATAATACCTCGGGTTTGTTCTTTGAGGAAGATTTGTTAGTGAGTAGTTTCTTGGCAAAATTGAATCTTCTAGGAAATCCATTAGCTAGCACTGAGATGGTCGGATACTCTTTGAAGTTCCAGAACATGTGATTCCAGGAGTTTAGAATTTGAGCTTGGTGGAAAGGCATCATGGGTAGATAAGAGAACAGTTGCTCATAGTTAACTTTTCTGTACCCATCTATGCCTACTGCTATGATCTCGACCTCGTCGTCTTCATCTGCTTCTCTATTCTCGTTTGAGGATTCCATTATATCAATGGCCTCATGATATTCATGTACTTATTCTCCTTCTTGGTCTGCAGGAACCTCTTCTTCTATCATGGGGATATTATGAGCCTCCCCCTCAGTGTGATCATCCTCTTGGACGATTAGCAGATCCCCCTCAGCTGGAGCATTTTCTTCAGGCATCTCCCCTTCAGCTGGCATGTTCTCTGTGATTAGAGTTTTAGGTGTCTCCCCCTCAGCTTGAGTTTTGTCCATTTGACTTTCTTTGGACAGTTCCTATTCAGCAGCCAGCTCTTTGTCTTCCTTTTTAAGTACTCCTTCATTAACAAGGATATACTTCTTAACCAGTTTTCTTCTTGTTTTTTTAGGCTGAGCCACAGCCTCAGGATTCTCTTCAGTTTTGTCTTTCTGACCAGTCAAAGTGTTTGTTACAGCTACTTCCTTGTTTGGTTTGGTCTCTACGATCGGCAGAGACTCTACGATCGAAGAGATTGATGGCCTTTTGGTCTTGTGGCTGATTTTATTCTTCTTTAGCAGCTGAGATATGGTTGCTCTATCTTCTTCTGCCTCAGCCTGTTGTTCCTTCCTTCTTAGGATCCTTAGAGTCTCAATGTCTGAGGACTCTACAGGCTTATCGGTTGTGGATCCCTGAGGTTTTTCTACAGTTCTGGATTTCAGCTTTCTTTTCCCTTTGCTTTTTCTGACCAAAGCAATGCGTTCTTCTTTGTCAGCTTCTGCTTATTCAGTTTCTCTGACAACTGACATATTTTCTAGCATTCCTGATTCCTTTATTTCACCAGTTCTTCCACTGGATTCAGACAACATCTTCACATTTTCAGCTGGATTCCTTTTCCAGTTCTCAAATAGTTGTTGGGTCATTCGACGATTTGGATTGATGGCTTCACCTTCATTATCCTCAATTAAGTCACCAAGAGCAGCATGTAGGATAATACTTATGAATCTCCCATAGAGCATCTTCTGAGAGCTCTTCGTCTTCTTTGAGCTGATTAACCATTTCCCAATCCATTCAAGTAATAGAGCCCCATAGTTAAGTTGTATTCCATAATATATGGCAGTCATATGCTTGAGTTGCACCTCATTCACAGAGTCATGACCTGAGCTCTTGCAACATATACATTTTCTAACAATATCAGCTAGAAATTCATACCTCTGTGGAAACTCCTTCTTCTTGTATCCTTTGACAGAAGGTGATTTCTTGTGATGCATCTTTTTGAGTCCCTTATGGAAGTCTACGCCATCTATGGACGGATACCCTTCAGATTTGAGACCTAGGGCTAGATTGATGTCCCCAGCCCTTAGTTTGATTTCAACGTACCTAACTTTCACAGTGATGGTGTTATTTTCAAATACCCCGTTATTGTAGAATTCTTTTACCAGCTTCGAGTAGATTAATGTGTCTGTACCCAAGGCTTCTTCGAGACCTATCTTCTTCAGTAGCGATAAAGTCTTGTGAAATTGGGGTTCAACTATTTTGAACTTATCAAAGCAGAGTCTGTAGCCAGAGATAACACTGGAAGCCGCTATTGATTTTCTTGCAGGAAGTGAAATTTACTGAGCTTTCTAGACAGCTTAGGGTTTCTTCTTGCAGAGATAGGGAGAGGGATAAGCTTTTGAACTTCTGATTTCAAAAGGGCACCTTCAAATGGTACAAATAACTTCATTCTCTCCATTTTGCTTAGTGGGATAGGTGTCGAATTCTGCTTGGCTCTACGAATTTGACAGAGAGGGATTGTACTGAATTACCCTTGACTTTTTCTGGGCTAACATGTTCTTCGGGAGGACTACGATCATTGAAATGGTCTTTGGAATCGTAAAGTTTGTTCTACCATCATTGAGTTTATTCAGTAATCATCGTGTCTGAGCTGTAATCGTAGAGTCTAAACTGTGATCGTCGAGTCTGACTACCAATCGTAGAGTCTGACCAAGTCCTCATGATGAACTTTTGACTTAGCATTCTTCTTGGTTTAAGGTAGCTCAGGAAGGGCCAACCTCATTAAATAAATCAAGGGTTAGGTTTGTCCCTGAGGCACTTATCAAAGAGATTGCTTTGTTTAATACTTGATCATCATAGGGTGCTCCTTTAGTTTTGATGTAGCTCTACTATCGTTGAGTCTGTACCACGATCATTGAGTCTTCACTTCTATCGTTGCCGTTGTATGACGCTTCAGTTATACGATCGTGGACTTCCTTTTATCATGTCTATGATCTCAAACATAGCCTTTAAACCTATATGATTAGCACAAACTAGAGCATATTTGTCATGGTTGTAAGTTCAGCATGCCTTGCTCACTTATTAACTTGTTAAATCTGGATTCATCTAGAGGCTTTGTAAAGACATCAGCATGTTGATTTTCAGTAGGGATATATTGTAAAGATATAGTTCTATTTTGCACATGATCCCTAATGAAGTGATACCTTATTTCTATATGCTTAGTCCTAGAATGCATGACAGGATTATGAGTTATAGCAATCATACTTGTGTTATCACAGTGAATAGGAATGGATTTAAATTCAAACCCATAACCTGATAGTTGATTTTTTATCCATAAGATCTGAGCACAGCAACTGCCTGCAGCAATGTATTCAGCTTCTGCAGTTGAAGTAGATACTGAATTTTACTTCTTGCTAAACCAAGAACACAAGTCTATTTCCTAGCAATTGACAGGTGCCATTGGTACTCTTTCTATCAATTTTGCAGCCTATAAAATCAGCATCTGTGTATCCTGTTAGCTCAAATGAGGACTCCTTGGGATACCAAAGCCACAAGTGGGGTGTACCTTTAAGATATCTAAAAATCCTCTTTACAGCAGATAAATGGGATTCTTTAGGACTAGCCTGAAATCTAGCACAAATGCATGTTGCAAACATTATATCTGGTTTGCTTCCAGTTAGATATAAAAGAGAGCCAATCATACCTCTATATTGAGTTATATCAATACTTTTACCTTTTTCATCTTTGTCAAGCTTGGTTGCAGGAGCAATTGGGGTTTTCATGGGAGAGGTTGACTCAATGCTATACTTCTTAAGTAAGTCTTTAATGTACTTGGCTTGGTTGATGAAGATTCCTTCATTAGTCTGCTTTACTTGCAATCCAAGGAAGAAGTTCAGCTCACCCATCATGCTCATTTCAAACTTGCTCTGCATAAGCTTGGAGAATCTCTTGCATAGCTTTTCATCAATAAATCAAAAAATAATATCATCAACATATATTTGAACTAATAGGACTTTGTCTTTATGCTTTCTAAGAAATAGTGTGGTATCTACTCTACCTCTAGTGAATCCATTTTTAATAAGGAAGTTAGTTAGTGTTTCATACCATGCTCTAGGTGCTTGTTTAAGACCATATAAGGCTTTGTCTAATCTAAAGACATAATTAGAAAGAGATGGATTTATGAAACCTAGAGGTTGCTCTACATAGACTTCTTCTTGAAGTTCACCATTCAAGAATGTACTCTTGACATCCATGTGAAAGACCGTGTATTTCATCTGAGCAGCAAAGGCAAGAAATATTCTGATGGCTTCTAGTCTGGCAACAGGTGTAAATGTCTCATCATATCAATGCCTTCTTCCTGAGAGTAACCTTTGGCAACTAGTCTAGCCTTATTCCTGGTTATCACCCCCATCTTCATCCATCTTGTTTCTGAAGACCCACTTGGTTCCAATTACAAGATGATTCTTTGGTCTTGGAACCAATCTCTATACTTTGGTTCTCTCGAACTGATTAAGTTCTTCCTGCATGGCCTCTATCCAGTTGGAGTCTTCCATAGCATCCTCTATCTTCTTCGGTTCCATTTGAGATAGGAAGCTTAGATAGAAGCATTCATTTTGAGTAGCAGCTCTTGTTTTAACTCTTGCATTCGGATCTCCAATGATTAGATCTTGAGTGTGATCTCTTGCCCATCTGCTTCCTGTTGGGACATCAGTTCTTATACCTTCTTGTCTTAGATATTCATGATCTACTTCTTCTTCTTGATGTGGAGGCTCGTTGTCTGGCATAGGCCTCTCTACGATCTCATTCCCTTGCTCAACGATTTCATTGTCTGGTACTACGATCGTAGTATTGAGCTCAACGACCTCGTTCGTAGTGTCTGAACTATTAGTCGTAGTGTCTTAAGGCATTGTTTTGTCTAAGTATGTTTCATCAAAGATGATGTGGATCGAGACTTCAACACTCAGTGTCTTCTTGTTGAACACTCTGTAGGCCTTACTGTCTGTGGCATATCCAAGAAAGATTCCTTCATCTGATTTTGGTTAAAACTTTATCAAGTATTTCTTTCCATTGTTGAGATTGTAGCATGCACAACCGAAGGCATGAAAGTAGCTGACACTAGGTTTTCTTCCTTTCCACAGTTCATAGGGAGTCTTCTTAATCGAAGAGTGTATGAGTGATTTGTTTTGAGTATAACATGCAGTGTTGACTACTTCTGCTCAGAAGTACTCAGGCAGACGAGCTGCTGCTAGTAGAGTCCTTCCAGCCTCTATTAATGTCATGTTCTTTCTCTCAGCAACTCCATTTTGTTGCGGAGTTCGTGGAGCTGAGAAGTTGTGACTGATGTCATTGTCTGTGTAGAATTGGTCCATTTTTGAGAAGTCAAATACTCTACCATGATCACTCCTTATAGCCTTTATTTTCTCTCCTTTCTCGTTCATTACAAGCTTGAACATCTTGATCAGATGGGAACTTGTCTTATCTTTTGAGGTTAGAAAGAACACCCATGTAAATCTGGTGAAGTCATTGACTATGACCAAAGAGTATCTTTTTCCACCAAGGCTCGTTGTTGGAATTGGCCCAAAAAGATCCATGTGTAGCAACTGCAAAGGCTTGTCAATTGAATTGACAGTTTTGCTCTTGAATGTGCTTTTGGTCTGTTTTCCAAGTTGACAGGCATTGCACGACCTTTCTTTAATGAAATTGAACTTGGGTAGGCCTGCAACTAGATCTTTTGAAGCTAATTTGGACATGATTTTGAAGTTGGGATAATATAGTCTTCGATGTCATAGCCAGCTCATTTCTTCGGATGCTTTAGCTAGAAAGCATATTGTCTCATCTGAGCTCAGTTTTTCAAGATTTACTGTGTAGACATTTCCTTCTCTTGTTCTGGTTAGCTTCACAGCAGATGTCTTTAAGTCTCGAACATGACATTGATTGTTGAGAAATGTTACTTGATGACCCTTGTCGCAGAGTTGGCTAATGCTTAGAAGATTGTGTTGTAGTCCTTCCACACAGGCCACTTTGCTAAAGGATATTACACCATTTTTAGTTGAGCCATAGCCTCTTGTCTTGCTAGAGCCATTATCCCCAAAGATGACCGAGGGACCCTCCTTCTCTATGTAGTTAGACAAAAGGGCTTTGTTCCCAGTCATGTGTCTTGAACATCCACTATCCAGATACCAGGTTGTGTTTGTGGAGCTCTTTTCCTGAGGTAACATTTAACCTTCATTTTGGTACCCATACTTGCATGGGTCCTACTATGTTAGTACCCTTGGGGACCCAAATCTGCTTGATTTTGGGTCTCACATGCATGGAATTATAATGACACTTTCCAGCCTTGTGGCCAACTATGTAGCACACAAAATATTTGATATGATGCATGTTTGTGTGTGTGTGTGTGAAAGTTCTTCCTCCATTTAGACTTTTGTGGATTATTGGTCATCCTCCTATTAGGCTGATATTCCCTTTTCCATGTGTTCTCTTGTTTCATTATATGTGAGGAGTGTATCTTACTTCTACTGTATCTTCCTGGTTGGTTCGTAGAGTTGATTTTATTGGACTCTACGATCCTTCGAGGTTAATGAGTAGCAGCTAGATTACTCTTTTCTTTTCTGAAACCTAGACCAGCATGAGATCCCTTACTCCTGGGAATATGAATTGAATCAGCTGGGCAGAGTTTGACAGGCTCATCATTTTGTGAGGATTTCACAAATATAATGCCTCTACTTAAACTTGAGGCATCACTCATGCTACTCTCCTTTACTTTTTCAACACATGGCTCTGAGGTAGATTCCCCAAAGCCTAACCTTATTCTATCAAAGACACTTCACTGGTTAGAGATTAAGGAGTTCATGGATAAAGAGGATTTATTCAATGTAGAGACTGTCTTTTCTAGATCCTCAATCTTGGGGGTTAGACTAGACTCTCTTTGTGCAATGAGCTCATTTGCTTGTCTCAAAAGCTTATTCTCAGCTTCAAACTTTGAAAGAGAATTAGTACTGAGAAGGGTTGTTTCCAGTTCCTCTTGAACTTTCTCTTTCTCCTTTTGAAGAAGTGAATAGCCTTTAGACATAACTCTAAACCGCTTCATGTATTGGTGTAGATCAGATGTTATACCGTGTAATGCAGTTCTAAGGTCATCAATATCTACATCAGGAGAGTTGAAGTCAAATACCTCATCGATACTTACTTCATGTATGTTGGAGTTTTGTTTGTCCCTTGCATTTTTGGCTATAAGACAGAGATTTGCCAGTTGAGAATCTTCATCATCTCCCGATTTTGGAGTTGAGTCATTGTCTGAGTCACTACACGATCCTCCAGCTACAAGGCCTTTGTCTTTCTTCTGTGGCCTTTTGTTGCCTCCTTCTTAGAATGTGATTTCTTTTTGAGTTCTTCTCTGAGAGGCTTGTTGCAGTTAGCAATGAAGTGGCCCGGTTTCTTGCAATTATAACATAGGTCATTCATTTGCTTCTGGCTGTTGTAGTTGCTGACTTTCTGTGACACCCCCAAACCCAGGTACTTCATTCCCACAGGATTTGGTGTTCACTTAATCAAACATTCATATCTAACTACCCAATCACTATCAAATTGAATAATAAAAACTTTTCCCATTAAAGGATTTCATAATAAAAATCTCCCAGGTTGTCTAACTTTTAAATACAATCATTCAAATGTGGAAAATAAATAAACTTCATTACAACCATTCAATTAAAACTGATAATAAAATATCATCATATTACAAGTCTTCAATAATTGTTCATCTTTCCTTTTCCCTTACTGGTGCTAGGTACATTAACCTTCTCATCCTTAACTGTAATAGTTATATAATCAAGAGTGAGCAAACGAAGTTCACTTGGAAACAACAATGAATGGAGAAATCTTTACAACAACTGTCAAATAATAGGCTCGATAGAAGTAAACAATATGAGTTATCAACATCTGAAGTATATAATTGAGGGTCCTAAGACCACGAACTATATCCATAGTTATAAGTAATTTTACAACTTAAACTTTAACAGTCATAAAACTATAGGGACTCCTCGTACTTAGGGGGATCAACCCTTCGCACAATGTATTGTTCACAAACATTTTAACGCTAAGCGTAAGTTACCCCTAATAATAGGGTTGTTCATCTCAGTATTTAGAGTACAAGTCCGCACCAAAGTGAGTTTGGTTTGGTTACATTTCAAGGTAATTTGGAATTCAACGAACATCAACTAAGGATTAGTTGAATAAAACTAATAACATTATATTATAGAATAATCATAATTGAATCGACATGGTAAATTAAAATCATGCTTTAGGAATAATCTAATAGCATACACCTTGAATAACTATAACACACCTTGCTTGAACAATATTAAGCCAAGGTTATTTAGAATTGAATACCAAGCATGTATAGAAATTTGAACGATAAAACTGTTCAACATTAGTATATATAAATTTGCATACTAAATAACAAGTTAAATACAAGAATAACTTACTCAATAAAATTAAAGTTTTAGAAACCTTGCATCAATATATTGTAATCGAATTGGAAAAAATAATTGGTTCAACAAGATAATGGATTAGAGAACTTTCCTTGCTCGCAGATTAAACCTAACAATTTGAATCACAATATTCTATTTACATATGTCATCATGACATAGTTAGTCACTACCACTTTAAAAACATAAATAAGTACACTCATCATGTAAGATTTGATTTTTAATCACATAATCAAGTTACAAAACAAGTTAATAGCATGCTCATTCATGGTACAGAAATACTGAAATCATAACTTAACAGTCCTACTATTAACAGATAACAATTCCTTCAGATTTTGAGTATAAAAAGTACACTATCGGACCATTCTGCTAACTCGCGATGTGGCGCCACAGTTTATATTGTGCTTAAGCGCTGCGGTGCGAAAATTAAAATATGAGGTCGGGCTGCGGCATGACGCTGGCGCTGCGATGCGACGAATGTACTGCTAGGCCGCGCTGCGGCGCTGAACGGCAGACAGCTTCGGCAACAACTTGAACAAAAGCCAATTTTGGCCTACGAGCTACTTTCTAACAACCTAATTATCAAGTAATTCATATAGAGACTTCATATAAACATAATTCAAAGACTATTAACATGTTTCTACCCATAAAACAACATAAACAACGAATTTAAAACATCCAATTTTACTATTTTTGATAAAAACTCACTTTTTGATGTTTTCAATGAAAATCAACACTGTGATTTTGTTTTTCAACCAAAACAGTTAATTCAAAGCACTTTATCAATATTTATACATACTTTATCAAATTCAATAGTCAATTTATCAACTAAACAACTAATTAACCCTTAATTTCTACCTTAAACTAAACCATATTTATTCACACAAACTCTCTGTAAAATAGTTTTCTTTACAAATTACATACATATCATAACTTCATTGACTATACTCATATATAACTTATGAAAATAGTTTTACAACACTAGTTTATCATATAAAGCCATATACATAACAATTAATTCAATTTCTACAAAGCTTTTATAGAGAAAATTAAGAGATACAGAATACAACTATAACTTTTGAAAAGAAGAACAATAACAGAGTTTAGATGATACCTTAGAGTTAGAAGATAATGGCTATCCTTTGATTATCAAGTTTCTTCTCCCCAATTCCTTTATTAAATTCTCTAGCCTTCTCCCAATTCTCTCTTCTTTTCTCTCTGTAAACTCTCTTCTTCTCTCTTACCCCTCTATTCTAATCTTACGTATTAGAAATATAACTTATAAGATATAATATATATTAATTATATATTATAAATATAAGTATAACTAATATCAGTTATACAAATTTTGAAAATCAAAAGCCATAAGGCTTGTTTGGTTACTTACTAAAAATATAATCATTTTTTCCTTATGCCTTGTTTAGTAAAATATAATTAGATTAAAGTTTTAATAGGCAATAGGCCTTGTTTGGCAAAAACTGAATTAAACTCGTTTAAGTTATTTTAATAACTCCTTTATAAAAGGTTATTTGTCACATTTTTAATTAATTAAATTAATTATAATAACAATTTATTAAATTACTTTAACCCATAAATCAATACCACCAAATTATAATTTTATGTATAATTATAATTTATTTAATCAACTAACACATCCTTTTAATAACAAATTCAAATAAAAATAATAATAATTCATTTAATCAAAACTCTATAACTTAATAATTAAATTAAATTAAATTAGAATATAATAATTAATTTCCTTAATTATTTATTTAACAAATAATTAACCAAATTAAATCAAATTTGAATAATTACTTATTCAATAATAAACACCTCCATTAAATACTTAAATATTTCAATAAATATTTAATATAACAAATAAAAATTCTGGAATGTTACATCATTTTCTCCTTACAGGGATTCTGTCCCCAGAATCATAATTCAAACAATTCATTCGTCACATTCTCCCCTACTTACAAAGATTCTGTCCCCAGAATCGAAGACACAGATTAAACAAATAACTCAGGATAATTCTTCATCATTTCAGCTTCGAGTTCCCACGTAGCCTCTTCGACATTGTGGTTTCTCCATATTACCTTCACAGAAGGTATCACTTTATTTCTGAGCACTTGTTCTTTCCTATCGACTATCTGGATAGGAACCTCTTCATAGGACAAGTCTTTCTCAAACTGCAATGGTTCGTACTCGATCACATGCTTGTAATCGGACTTATATGGTCATAACACCGAAACATAAAAAACATTATGAATGTTTTGCAATTATGGAGGTAGAGCTACCTCGTAAGCCACCTCTCTAACTTTTCGCAGCACTTTGAAGGGTCCAATAAACCTCGAGCTTAGTTTTCCCTTTTTACCAAATCGAATTTTTCCCTTCCAAGGTGAAACTTTTAGAAAAATGTAATTTCTTACGTCGAATGCACGATCTTGTCTGTGTTGATCAGCATATTTCTTTTGTCTGTCTTGAGCAGCTGTCAATCTTGTTCTGATGAGTTTGACAACCTCAGCAGTTTATTATACCAGTTCTGGTCCTAACAGTTGACGTTCACCAACTTCATCCCAGCACAGTGGAGTTCTGCACCTCCTACCGTATAATGCTTTATAAAGCGGCATACCGATGCTTGCGTGGTAACTATTATTGTAGGCAAATTCCACCAACGATAATTGTTCGTCCTAGTTTCCTTTGAAATCTATGACACATGCTCTCAGCATATCTTCCAATGTCTGAATCGTTCGTTCACTTTGACCATTTGTTTGTGGATGATATGTCGTACTCATTTGTAACTGTGTTCCCATACATTCTTTTAGTCTCTTCTAGAAGTTTGATGTGAATCTCAGATCTCTATCTGACACAATTGACACTGGAACTCCATGTCTCGTCACAATCTCTTTAACATATAACTTTGTCAGCTGATCAAGATTGAATCTAATCTTTATTAGCAAAAAGTGTGCAGATTTTATCAATCTATCCACTATCACCCGTATTGCATCGTATCCTTTCTGAGTCGTTGGGAGACCTACCACAAAATCCATTGTGATATGTTCTTATTTCCATTCCGGTATCTCCAAAGGTTGAAGTAATCCGCTTGGCCTTTGATGTTCCGCCTTGACTCTCTGACATGTCGAGCACTTTGCAACGCATTCTGCAACGTCTCTTTTCATTTTTGGCCACTAAAAATGTCACCGCAAATCTTGATACATCTTCATACTTTAAGGATGAATCGAATATCTCGAGCTATGAGCTTCTGCCAAGATGTCTTCTTTAATATCTGGTACTGCTGGAACCTAGATTCGTCCCTCGAATCTCAGTATTCCCTTGGTATCAACCTTGTATTTCACTTTTTTCCCTCGACCACACTTTCTCTCATTTTTCTGCATTCCTCATCCTGCAGTTGAGTGTTCTTCACTTTGTCCACCAAAGTTAGACTAGCTTCCATCTGGTATAATTTTTCATCGGATTCTTTAGGAAATTTGATTTCTAGCTCTAGCCTTGCCATTGTTGAAATGAGCTCCTCCTTATCAGTTAACAACGTCAGCTTTTCTCTGCCTTTCCTACTCAAGGCATCTGCAACCACGTTAGCTTTTCCCGGATGATAAAAGATCTCACAATCGTAATCCTTTATCAATTCCATCCATCTTTTTTGACGCATGTTCAGGTCTTTCTGAGTTAAAATGTACTTCAGACTCTTATGATCTGTGTAGATCTCACATTTCTCTCCATAGAGATAGTGTCTCCATATATTCAGAGAAAATACTACTGTCGCCAACTCTAAATCATGAGTCAGATACCCTTTCTCGTAGTCTTCCAGTTGTCTTGATGCATACGCAATAACCTTGTCGTTCTGCATAAGGACACAACCCAATCCTTTGTGTGAAGCATCACTATACACCACAAAGTTCCCTATATTATCTGGTAACGACAACACAGGTGCCACACTTAATTTCTTCTTCAGTTCTTGAAAACTTTCTTCACACTTCTCCGTCCAAACAAATTTTACAGACTTCCTCGTCAAATTCGTCAACGGAGTGGCAATCTTGGAAAAATCCTGAATAAACCATCTGTAATACCCTTCCAATCCCAAGAAACTTCTTACTTTTGATGGAGTTCTTGGTTGTTCCCAATTTATCACAACTTCGACCTTTGATGGATCCACTGAAATTCCATCCTTGTCAATTACGTGTCCAAGAAATTGTACACATTATAACCAGAATTCACATTTAGAGAATTTCGCGTACAACTTTTCCTTTCTTAGCGTCTCCAACGTTATACGTAAGTGTTCCATGTATTTAAACACCAGAATATTGTCGATAAACACCACCACAAACTTGTCTAAAAATGATTTAAACACCCTATTCATCAAATCCATGAAAGCTACAGGGGCGTTTGTCAAACCAAAAGACATCACCAAAAATTTGTAATGTCCATACCGAGTTCGGAATGCCATCTTCGGTACATCCTCCTTCCTTACTTTCAGTTGATGATACCCACTTCTCAAATCTATTTTTGAGAAATATCTAGCACCCTTCAACTGGTCAAACAAATCATCTATTCTCGGCAATGGATATTTATTCTTAATAGTGACTTTGTTTAACTCCCTATAATCAATGCAAAGACACATTGACCCATCCTTCTTCTTTACGAATAACACCGGTTCTCCCCACGGTGACACACTTGACTGAATATATTTCTTGTCCAACAGCTCCTGCAGTTGTACCATCAGTACCTTTATCTCTACCGGAGCCATTCTATATGGGGCTTTCAATATCGGTGTGGTTCCTAACGCTAAGTCGATCACAAACTCGATTTCTTTGTCAAGCGAAGGTCCTAGTAAATCCTCCGAAAACACGTCCACAAATTCCCTAACCACTGGTATTTCTTCCAGTTTTGCACCCTTCTTCTGCGTATCCACTATGTAAGCTAAATAACCCACACAGCCTTGACTCAACAATTTCTTGGCTTGCATAATTGTCAGACATCTCATTTGTCTAGGCGATTTGCTATCATTGAAAACTACCTTTGATGGATTCATAAGGTTTACACATTTCTTTTGGCAGTCAATTATCGCTCCACAATTGAACAATCAATCCATTCCCAAAATAACATCAAACTCTCCAAGCCTAATCGGAATTAAATCTACCATCAAAATATTTCCCTTAATATTCACCCTACAGTTCTTGTATACGATCCTAACAGGAATTACTTTCTTATTCACAATTTCTATGTTTAAAGGGAAATTCAATTCTTCACTAGGAAATCCTAATCTCATAGCAAATTCATCATATATAAATGAGCAAGTAGCACCCGAATCAAATAATACATAAGCATCAATATCATTGATTGGGATAATACCTGACACCACATCTTTTGATTGCACAGCTCTTGCACAGTAATGTTGAAGGTTCTTGTTGTGGGCTTATTTGTTGATGCTCGCCCAGCAATAGTCAGCGCACCTCCACTAGCACTTCCCTTATTTCCATTTACCTCACCAGATCTCTTCTTAGGGCATTAACGAGCAAAGTGATCCTTGGACCCGCATGTGAAGCAAACGTTCTTCTTAGGTTGATTACAATTTGGAGCGATGTGACCCTCCTGACCACAGTTAAAACATACTCATTTCCCCATCAAGCATACACCCTTGTGAAACTTCTCGCATGTAGCACATGCTTCAAACTTCTTATTCTTCTGGTTACCTTGCTAATTTCTAGCACCCATATTTCCATTCCACTTTCTTTTCAGATTATTGTTACCATTTCCACTACCACCAACTCCATTCTTAACCTCCACTTCATTCTTCTTCTTTTTATGTTCTTGATTAAACTTGGTTATATCCTCATCTCTACCTTCAGCGAGAATTGCCTTTTCGATTACGGCTACAAATGTCTTCAACTGGAACAAGGAATCCCTACTATACAACCAGGGCTTCAGTCCCTGTTCAAATCTATTTGCCTTGCGTTCATCTGTGCTGACTTGGTATAGCATAAACCTCGCCAACTTGTTGAATTTTGTGGCATATTCTGACACCATCATTGTTCCCTGTTTCAATTCTAAAAACTTCACTTCCAACTGACTCTTCGAACTCTCTGGGAAATAGGTCTCGGAGAACATCTCCTTGAACCTATCCCAAGCCATAACCCCTGGTCCTCCTTGAGTTTTATTGGCCTGTCACCAATAACTAGCCTCTGCTTTCAACATGAATGTTGCAAAAGCAGTCTTCAGATCTTCCCCTACTCCCGCAACATCGAACACCTTCTCTATCTCTATAACCCAGGTCTGAGCCTCAACCGGGTTCATGGACCCACAGAATTCTGGTGGTCCAACCGCCTTGAAGTCCTTAAACGTTGTAGCTTGATTTTGTGGTTGGTTCTGCGGTTGATTCTGCAGTGCACCTGTCAGTAACGTCACCAGCTGCTGAATGGGGTTAACTTCAGCATTATTGTTGTTGGTTCCTTCAGTGGTTCTCTGTCGGGGTGGTTGACGTCTTGGAGGCATTTTCTGTTAAAAGTACACTCATTAGATTATTACTCAACTTATTTAAGTAATTTCTACTTAACTTGCCCCCATAAAAGTAATCACCACATAACACATAACACTTTGCATGAAAGAAGATAATAACTTTTATTCATTCTTAATTCTTGGAAAACATCATATCAATAGCATCACTACTATTTACATTATTTTCCTGAACTACTAAAGTTTCAGGACATTATCATCATATCACATAAGTTACATAACACTTAGGATTTACATAATATCTATCATAACATAAATCATAAATCAAGTGCACTCCCTACGATGTCCTACTAAGATACTGCATTGTAAGACCCCAACTTTTATGAATAAAAATGAATTTTCTATAAATATCATTTTTGAATATTATGGAATAAATTTTATATAATATTATAGTTGTGGGTAATATTTATAAATTTTGCAAAGTACGCAAGTTGTTATATAATATTCGATTGGTCAGGGAATATTCGTACGACGGCACAATCATTGGTGGACCCCACAACAGAATTATTGTCGAATTGAAAAAAAAAATTAATTTTATAAAAATAATGGCGGAAGTTTTACCGTTGATACTGTTGAACTACTCGGTAGTAAAAGTACAGTAATACGCGTTGTTGCATAGTAGCACACGGTATTGATTATTAATGCTTATGTGAGAAGTCACTCAGTTTGATTCAATTATTGTCGATATTTTATATTTTATTAAATCAATAATTGAGATGACGAAGTTGTTAATATTATTATTTGCATTATTAACGATGTCTAGAAGTTCTGCCAAGGAGAGGTTTGGTCACCTAATTGCGCGCCAATAGGGAAAAATCCTTATTGGAAAGCCCCCTGTTTCCTGGGAACGACCTGATCGATTAATAGTGTGAATAATAATAATGATAATGACATTTTGTTTTATTCGTATTATTAAAGTAATAAAACAGAAAAACTTTTAATATAAAACATAATATTTTTATAAAGTTATTCGTTTTATTAGGCTAATAGTAATTTTTTTTATATAAAACAGAATACTTTTGTAAAGTTGTCTGTTTTATTAAACAATAATTAGAATATATTATATTTTATTATGCATAGTGTTTGCATAGTGCTTGCATAGTATTTGCATAGTAAAATCTTTTTAAAAGTTATTCGTTTTATTATATTATAAATAGAATATATTATATTTTATTTAAAAGATTTTGCTTTAAATATGGACCGTCCGATTAAAGTAAATCAATCTGGACCATTCATGGATTTGTTACTATTCATTCCATTCTTCTATAAATAGAAGCTCATTCCTTCATTATTTCTTACGAATTCACTGAAACTCTAGAGAGAGAAACTATAGAGAGAAAGAAGAAAAGTATTCTTCTACTTCACTACTCCGATATTAAGCTTCTTTTACAGTAAGGGATATTTTTTTTTCATATTCATGAAGAGAACTTCTATTATTCCATTCTTTATTATTCTATTGGAATAACCTGTATACGCGGTCTACCCTATACTTGGTGAAATTCTTCTGTTATTTTATTATTTATTATTCTGCTGGAATAACCTGTCTATGCGAAGTACCGTATACATGGTGAAATTCTGTTATTATTTCATTCTTTATTATTCTGTTGGAATAACCTGTATATGTGGGCTACCATATACTTGGTGAAATTCTTCTGTATTCCATTCTTTATTATTCTGTTAGAATATCCTGTCTGTGCTGTACGTCGGACCTGGTTCCGTCTTTATTATTCTGTTGGAATATCATGTCTGTGCTTTACGTCGGACCTGGTTCCGTCTTTATTATTCTGTTAGAACATCTTGTTGTTGTGAATTTTACCTGACCTGGTTCCGTCATTTAGTATTCTGTTGGAATAGCCTATCTATGCGAAGTACCGTATGCATGGTGATTTCTGTTGTATTCCATTTTTTATATTCTGTTGGAATATCTTGTCGGTGTGTATTACGCCTGACCTGGTTCTGTTATTTATTATTCTGATGGAATAACCTGTCTATGTGAAGTACCGCATGCATGGTGATTTCTTTTGTTATTCCATTTTTTATTATAATCAGTTGGTTATAGTTTTGACTTCTACACTTTATGAAATTAGTGGAATATTCTTGATATGTGCACTTCATCCAGTATCTTTTCATGAAAATATTCTTCTGAGAATTCTTGAATTTTACTTTACAAAGAAGTATCATGTTGATAATTTGGACATTATTAGTTCCTGAATAAATTAATTCTTGAACTTGTTTTATTGAATTCTTATATCATTATCATCATCCTCATGTTTATATTATTTTTGAAAGTCATCTGTGGCCTGTAGTGCATAGATGGACTTGGTATGATTATGTATAGGGATTATTCGGTGTAATCATGACAGTAATGTTACAAATGATGTGGTAAAAGTCCTGATTGGCCCGAAGTGCATTGATGGATAGTTGTTGGCATGATCATGGCCATTGATGAATACACAAATATCCTTGGCCCGTAGTGCATGGATAATTTGTGATCGTGACCCTAATGAATATTCTTGACCATAGTGCAGGGATGATGTGGATTATTTATTTAGCTGAGTCTCAGCGATAAAAGTGATGAAAAACCTTTTAAAATTATAAAAGATAGTAGATTTTATTCTCTACTTGACTCTTTTATTGGATTGCATGTGCCGCTGCAGTTAAACTTGATGTCTATTGTATTTTATCAGTTTAACACTGTTGAGGAGTAATGATAATTTATTCTACATTATCTTAGTCATAATATTTCTTACTATGCTAGTTGAGCTCACCCTTTCTTTCACTGTTCTCTTCAGGAAATGAGAACGTAGCCGGGACTAGTCGGGGAACGGAGTGATGGTCCGAGATGGTGTCTTAGTAGTCCTCACTATTCTGTTAAATAGTGTGATAATAAATGTAATGAGGACTAAATTGAGTGTGGATATTGTCTAGATGACAATATTTGTATTAAAACTCACAACATGTATTTTGTCATATTTTACACGACTGTTGTATAATCAAGTTGTATTTGAATTTAGTACCAAGTATTTGGCGACTCAAGATGGGTGATGTATACCTATTTTGGGGGCGTCACATGCATAGCCTTACGACGCTCTTCTTCCATAATTCGAAACATAGTTCGACGATCTAGTATGTACGATGGCAGCGTGTCAAACTGAATTGGATAACCCATGACCCGATCCTGAGCTCGATTAATCACTGTGTTCAACACGTTATTTATTTCCTGCATCTTCATTCTCTTTGCGTGTGCTTCTCCCTCTGCTATTTCGGCTCGTTAATTAGCTTCCTCGTACGCATCTTCGGCTCTTGCCCTCTTAGTAGATTCCTCTTTCAATTTGTTCTTCAACTTTGTAATCTCTGCTCTCATTCGCTCGTTCTCTCCTTCAATGTGAATCAGCTTATCTTCAACATTGCTCAGACGTTCTTCTCAGTCCTGAATTTTATCGTCCTTCTGTGCCATCGAGGTCTGTTGTTCAGTAACTATCTCTTGTAACTCCTCGACTGTATCTTGAAGTTCTATATTGCGATCATGAACCTTATCGTATATACGGCCAGCTATCGAGTTAAGTGGAATCCTTTCCTCCTCGTCCTCTTCATCCACCTGTGGCAGCTCCATGGGATCCTCCTCGTCTGTCTCTATCTCATCATCCCCATCAGGTACTCTCTCCTTCTCAACTACTGTGACTAACGGAACTGTTTCCCGTGGCAGTAATTGTTCCCAAACTACCTGAATATCTTGAGGCTCCTCTTCCCTAGCTTGGCTGGATCCTCCTATATTAGTCATCCTGTCAACCAAAGTTTAAGTTTTAATTACTAATCATTACTACTCGACACTCGCGAGTACATAAGTTACAATCACATAAGCACATAAGTATTTTATTACTTCTTCCTTAAAACTCGATAAGAGTTTATCATCACTATCTTTTCGAAGGTTACTTCCTAAGGCTTTTCCCCACCTAAGGTTCATAACCTAAGGCTTTGATACCAACTTGTGACACCCCCAAACCCAAGTACTTCATTCCCACAGGATTTGGTGTTCACTTAATCAAACATTCATATCTAAATACCCTATCACAATCAAATTGAATAATAAAATCCTTTCCCATTAAAGGGTTACATAATAAAAATCTCCTAGGTTGTCTAACTTTTAAATACAATCATTCAAATGCGGAAAATAAATAAATTTCATTACAACCATTCAATTAAAACTGATAATAAAATAACATAATATTACAAGTCTTTAATACTTGTTCATCTTTCCTTTTCCCTTACTGGTGCTAGGTACATCAACCTTCTCATCCTTAACTATAATAGTTATATAAGCAAGAGTGAGCAAACGAAGCTCACTTGGAAACAACAATGAATGGAGAAATCTTTACAACAACTGTCAAATAATAGGCTTGATAGAAGTAAACAATATGAGTTATCAACATCTGAAGTATATAACTGAGGGTCCTAAGACCACGAACTATGTCCATAGTTATAAGTAATTTTTCAACTTAAACTTTAACAGTCATAAGACTATGGGGACTCCTCGTACTTAGGGGGATCAACCCTTCGCACAATGTATTGTGCACAAACATTTTAACGCTAAACGTAAGTTACCCCTAATAATAGAGTTGTTCATCTCAGTATTTAGAGTACAAGTCCACACCAAAGTGAGTTTGGTTTGGATACATTTCAGGTTAATTTGGAATTCAACGAACATCAACTAAGGATGAGTTGAATAAAACTAATAGCATTATATTATAGAATAATCGTAATTCAATCGACATTGTAAATTAAAATCATGCTTTAGGAATAATCTAATAGCATACACCTTGAATAAATATAACACACCTTGCTTGAACAATATTAAGCCAAGGTTATTTAGAATTGAATACCAAGCATGCATAACAATTTGAATGATAAAACTGTTCAACATTAGTATATATAAATTTGAATGCTAAACAACAAGTTAAATACAAGAATAACTTACTCAATAAAATTAAAGTTTTAGAAACCTTGCATCATTATATTGTAATCGAATTGGAAACAATAATTGGTTAAACAAGATAATGGATTAGAGAACTTGCCTTGCTCGCAGATTAAACCTAACAATTCGAATCACAATATCCTATATACATATGTCATCATGACATAGTTAGTCACTACTACTTTACAAGCATAACTAAGTACACTCATCATGTAAGATTTGATTTTTAATCACATAATCAAGTTACAAAACAAGTTAATAGCATGCTCATTCATGGTATAGAAATACTAAAATCATAACTTAACAATCCTAATATTAACAGATAACAATTCCTTCAGATTTTGAGTACAAAAAGTACACTGTCAGACCATTATGCCAACTCGCGCAGCGGCGCCATAGTTTATATTGTGGTTCGGCGTTGCGGCGCGAAAATTAAACTAAGAGGTCACGCTATGGCATAGTGTTGGCACTGCAGCGCGACAAATGTACTGCTAGGCCGCCCTGCGGCAACGAACTGCAGACTTCGACAGACAGCTTCGGCAACAACATGAACAAAAGCCAATTTTGGCCTACAAGCTACTTTCTAATAGCCTAATTATCAAGTAATTCATATAGAGACTTCATATAAACATAATTCAAAGACTATTAACATGTTTCTACCCATAAATCAACATAAACAACGAATCTAAAACATCTAATTTCACTATTTTTGATAAAACTCACTTTTTGATGTTTTCAATGAAAATCAACACTGTGATTTTGTTTTTCAACCAAAACAGTTAATTCAAAGAACTTTATCAATATTTATACATACTCTATCAAATTCAATAGTCAATTTATCAACTAAACAACTAATTAACCCTTAATTTCTACCTTAAACTAAACCATATTTATTCACACAAACTCTCTGTAAAATAGTTTTCTTTACAAATTACATACATATCATAACTTCATTGACTATACTCATATATAACTTATGAAAATAGTTTTACAACACTAGTTTATCATATAAAGCCATATACATAACAATTAATTCAATTTCTACAAAGCTTTTATAGAGAAAATTAAGAGATACAGAATACAACTATAACTTTTGAAAAGAAGAACAATAACAGAGTTTAGATGATACCTTAGAGTTAGAAGATAATGGCTATCCTTTGTTTATCAAGTTTCTTCTCCCCAATTCCTTTATTAAATTCTCTAGCCTTCTCCCAATTCTCTCTTCTTTTCTCTCTGTAAACTCTCTTCTTCTCTCTTACCCCTCTATTCTAATCTTACGTATTAGAAATATAACGTATACGATATAATATATATTAATTATATAATATAGATATAAGTATAACTGATATCAGTTATACAAATTTTGAAAATCAAAAGCCATAAGGCTTGTTTGGTTACTTATTAAAAATATAATCATTTTTTCCTAATGCCTTGTTTGGTAAAATATAATTAGATTAAAGATTTAATAGGCAATAGGCCTTGTTTGGCAAAAACTGAATTAAACTCCTTTAATTATTTTAATAACTCCTTTAGAAAAGGTTATTTGTCACACTTTTAATTAATTAAATTAATTCTAATAACAATTTATTAAATTACTTTAACTCATAAATCAGTACCACCAAATTATAATTTTTTATATAATTATAACTTTATTTAATCAACTAACACATCCTTTTAATAACAAATTCAAATAAAAAAATAATAATTCATTTAATCAAAACTCTCTAACTTAATAATTAAATTAAATTAGAATATAATAATTAATTTCCTTAATTATTTATTTAACAAATAATTAACCAAATCGAATCAAATTTGAATAATTACTTATTCAACAATAAACACCTCCATTAAATACTTAAATATTTCAGTAAATATTTAATATAATAATTAAAAAATCTAGAATATTACACTTTCTTTGGCTTGCTGGTTTTTCCTTGTCGCATGAACCTTCTTAGTCTTTTCACCAGCATTGCAAGGTCCTCATAATCATCTTCATCGTAGTCAAAATCAACTTTAGTGATGACTTTGAAGGTGTTATCAGTTGCTTTAAGAGCAACACATTTATCCTTCTTTCTTCCTTCAGATAGGGTTTCTGCTCGTTGAGTCAACTCCAGTTCGTATGTGATAAGGTTGCCATACAACTGTTGGACAGTTATTTCATGTAAATTCTTCGATTCTTTAATTGTAGTGATTTTGGCATCCCACTTTCTTGGCAAGGCTCTCATGAACTTTATGATTAGATCTTTGTTTGGATAGATTTTTCCGTAGGGTCGTAGAGAGTTGAGCAGAACATTAAATCTTTCGTAGGTGGCGGTAACGTTCTCTGCTTGAACGTGAGCAATCATCTCATACTGCTGAGTCAAGAGAGATTGTTTGTTTTCTCTGACTTCTTCTGTTCCTTCATGCATAATGAGTAGTGCTTCCCAAACCTCTTTTGCTGTTTTATTGTTGACCACGTTTTCAAATAAATCATCTTCTAATGATTGGAACAAGATGTTTTTGGCCTTTTTATCGAGCCGGACAGCTCTCTTCTCGTTCTCTGTCCATTCTCCTTTGACCTTGATCTGTACTCTGTCTAGGTCATCTATAGTTGGTGCAAGCTTTATAGGAACATAGGGCCCATTCTGAACAGTTTCAAATAGATCTTCATCTATTGATTCCATGTAAGCTTGCATCCTAACCTTCCAATTAGCAAATTTATCTTTATTGCACATAGGTGGCTTGCTGCCTCCTCCAGTCTTTGATTCGCTTGGCAAGTGTGCCATTGGATCTACTCAAGCTTTGTAGGCTGTATTATAGAACCTACTCTGATACCAATTGTTAGTTCCCAGAGGCACAATAGATATCTAGAAGGGGGGTTGAATAGATAATTAAAAACTTTTCTTTTTAAACTAGTTAGTATGATTGTGATCAATGCACAACGGAAAGAGTATATGATAAACCTTCTTTGAGATGTCTTTAATTAATGAGAGTGAGACAGTTATGACAGTTATAGCAGTTATAATGGACACAATAGTTTTAAGTGGTTCAGAGCATTTAAAGCTCCTAATCCACTCTTCTACTCCTTGAGTAGGAAATCCACTAAGGATGTCTGTTACACTTCTTGAATCTCATAGATTCCTTCTAGACCAGTAGTTTACGCACTTCTTAGTTCACTCTTGAAATCTTCAAGTCCAGCAGACTTGTTTCTTTACAGTTCACTTAGAACTCTTCAAGTCCTTCAGACTTGGAACTTCTCACTTCAGTTGATTGGTTGTTGTTGAGATCGTGATTGGTGCTACTCAGTTGCTATTAAGCACTTTTTTAAAAGAACTAAGTAGCTGAGCAAGCTTTCTCTTTTTCTCAGATCATAGAGTTGAGGGTTGAGTGTCCTTGTACGTTTTTGTTTAAATGCTTGCTTGCTTTCTCATTTGTCATTGTTCTGTATATATGTGATCTCTTTAAATCTATCCATTGAAGTCATCTGATGAGCAATTAAATGCGTTTGACATTTCTGAGCTTTGATAGAGACTTTTCTGCACATCTTCTGAATTGCAATCTGGCCCACTAACACAGCAGACTGCTTTCTCACCTAACACTTGAAAAGGTGTTTTCCTCTGCCCAATGGTCCTTTTTTAGCTTCTTGAATACGTTTCTTTTGATTAATACTAAGGATATCTTTTGTACCATTGGGACTGGTGAGAGCTTCAATGTTTAAAACTCATTCCACATTTGTTAGAATTTGTTTCCAAACACGAAATAGGGCTCGACACTTCTGACACAAGACAGATGATACTCTACGATATATATCGTGGTGTCTTGTTATATTTGTATTTGGTTTGAATAGAACACTACAATTTCTTTCAATAGTTTTGCATACTACGATCTTCACTTGCTCGTTTTGCAGACTCTATGCTTCTGAAAGCACACTACGATCTCTGCTTGTTCATCTTGCAGACTCTACATTTCAGAAAGCACACTATGATCTCAGAGTTAGCTTCGGCAAACGTCTGGACCACTCTACGATTACTGGAGAGGCCCTTCAAGGCAAATATATTATGATCATCTCAGTACTACGATCCTGCCTTAGCTTCTGCATTCTGTTGATCAGTCGGATAGACTACGATTCTCTTCAAGGCCTATCTATTTCTTTTTAGCCAAAGATCAACCTAATATATTTTATATCTTTCTCTATACAAGTGAACACTAAAGTCTAAGATCAACCAAATAATTTTGATCTACCACTAAGTCCTTGTACATATATTCCTCGAAGGACTTTACACATAATCATGAGCATTTACATTAAACATCAAATCACAATATGCATTCTTCCAACAAGTAGTTCAACAGTTTTAACGGTAAAACTTCCGCCGTTATTTTCATAAAAATATTTTTTTCGTTTTTCAGTCCGACAATAATTCCGTTGTGGGGCCCACCAATGATTGTACCGTCGTACGGATATTCCCTGGCAAAAAGAATATTCCCCGACCAATCGAATATTATACAACAACATGCATACTTTTCAAAATTTATAAATATTACCCACAACTATAACATTATCTCAAATCCACACTATAATTTTGAAAAAAAATATTTCGAAAAAAATAAATCTTTATTCATAAAATTTGGGGTCTCATAATCTCCCCTCTTTATGAAATTTCACCCTCGAAATTTACGTACGTACCTGGTATGCCAAAGAGGTGAGGATACCTTGACTTCATTTCAGATTTTAACTCTTGAGGTATGTATAACCCTTGAGTGTTGAATACGATCCTTCTTATCTAAGATTTTAATACGTATCTCCTCATACGTTAAATCTTCTGCTATCTCGTCTAGTTCTAATTTAATAACGTGGTTCGGGTCATCCACATATTTACGTAACATCGATACGTGAAAAATGTTATGAACACGCGACATACTTGGCGGTAAAACGAGTTTATAGGTCACAGTTCCTACTTGATCGCGGATTTGAAATGGGCCAATAAAATCAAGGGTTGGGATTTCCTTTCTTCATCGAGTCTTGCTTATAGAATAACGCCTTCTTGAACCTTCTTCTTCGCATTCATTAGCTCCAAATGTGTAGTTTGAGTGGCTTTAACTTTATCGATTAAAGTCGATTCTTATCGTATATTCGTTATCATCACATAGGTCCCTAGAGTCTTTAACTCTATCTTCATCATTTGTAAGTTATACGAAATGGGTTTTTGTGTTAACAACGTCGCACTCGTAAACGCATACGATCTTCTACTCAACGTGTCAGCTATCACGTTCTCTCTTTCACAATGATATTGAATGGTATGATTGTAATCTTCAACAGCTCAAGCCAGCGTCTTTGGCGCATTATACGTTCGTTTTGGTTGAAAAAATATTTAAGGGTTTTAGAAATGGGGTTTTGTACTGGGGTCAGTACAAAATTCGATTTCACGCTTTGGGGTAGGTCAAGAATTCTTCAGGGAATACGTCAGGAAATTTATTAACAATAGAAATATCATTCAAAATTGTAATAACCTAAAAATTCATAAAATCTTGAATGATTAGAATAATGGTTAAAGAATAAAACCTAGATGATAATTTGAGGATTTATTTAAAATTTTCAAGTAAAAACCTATATGGTTTGCTATTCGAATGAGAATAGAGAAAATATGAGTTACAAAATTCCAAAACCCTAGAAATGAATTAATATGTACTTGAAGAATATGTATGTTTACGTAATATGGTGAATATATTAAATTATATATGGTATATGTATATAAATTGATATAAACAGTATATACTGTGAGAAAATAAAATTATTAATTATTTTCTATATGTGATGTATGTAGGTTTGGTGTAACTGGTAATTTAGAGTTAATGAATATACATTATATATGTATTTATTAAGTGCAGGGAAATAAAATAGTTGGGAACAATTTGCGTAATAAGGCAAAAAGAGGCGGGTTAAACATATAACATTTATATATACTTTACCCAAGGGCATTAGAATAAATTCTTATATAAAATTAATTTAATAAAAAAAGATATTATATTTATCGTAATATCTTAAGAAAGTAAATAAATTCTTAATTGAATTTATGATAATGAGGTAAGGATATTATATTATAATATCTTGGGTATGTAAATAATTGTATTTACATAAGACATTATGTGTAGCATATTTATTTTATAATTATAAAATAAATATATAATTTGAGTATGTTATGTTATATTTTATATAATTTATATATCAAAGATGAGTTATGTAAATTATATGATTCTAAGAGAGTAAAATAAATTAAGGAGATTTATGTAACAAATTATTTGATTAAATTAAGGTACTAAGATTGGGAAATTAAATAACTTAATAAAGTATAGAAGTGAAATATTAAAGTTAAGGGAGAATTGTGCGAGTTAAGAAAACCTTAGGGTTAAAAATCTAATATTTAAAACTTAAGAAAAATATCTTAAGGAATATACTAAGGAATAAAGAATATTCTGAGAATATGCTAAGAATATGTCAGGGGGTGATTTGCAAGCTTTTAAAGATGAGGGGGAATACTAGAGAAGACTTAAGTTGGGTGACCAACTTATAAGAAATTGAAAGTAGCTTTTATATAAGCAAAAATAAATATTTATCTATATTCAGTTTTAGCCAAATTGGCTAAGTTTAGAGAGAGGAATAGAAAATAAAAAAAGAGGGGCATCCCTGCCTTTTCCATTTTCGTCCCAAAGCAAGAAAGAAAATAGCATCTGCTGGAACTTAAGAAAGTAGGAACTGTTTTACTATTAGAAGGTTAAGTAGTGAGTTAGAAGAAACTGGAAAGGATGAGTTACTTAATAAAAGCCAAAGCTCCCTATTCCTTATTCAGTTTCTCTCAACTCCTCCTGCCCTGCTATACCGGCCCCTTTCCATCTCATTGTCTAGTGCACTTATTCAGCTAACACAAGGGGAGAGAAGTAAGAATTTGAGCTTCCAAAACTCGTTGGAGCAGTGAGGTTTCAGTTTGGGAGCTAGCAAGAGATCATAAATGAGCTAATAGAAGGTATTACAATCTATCTTTATAATTGATATGAAAGTAAAGTTCAAATAAGGTGGTTTATTTGGTAATAGAATGATTACAGGTAGCACTATAAACTGATTTTAGTTATGAATGGTTCATTGTAATGATATTAGTTAATTGTAGCTATACTAATTAAAAAAGACTTGAAATATTTCATGATCAAAAGAATGGGATTTCAAATAGATTGAATTCAAAAAAAAGAAGAGAAAACTAGTTAGTTTGTTAATGACTCGGCTATGCTAAATTGTTTGCATATTAAACTGTTATGGCTTGAATTAGAAATAAGGGGATAGGCTTGGTTGTGTGGTGATATAAGGAAGCTAAAATGGGATGATAACACAAATAAATGGCTATGGAATGAGTGTTCCAAAATAGCGCACACCACTTATTCGATAAAAGTCCCATGTGAGTTTTTTTGGTTAAAAACCAAGTATTAAGTAAATCTAAGGATAAAGTAAGGTATATTTATCCTATATGAAGATAAATAAAGAGGTTGGGCATATTAAATGAAAGCAAAAAGCCGTTTTAAACCAAAACGAAAAGTTAGAAATAAGTGTGTTAAGCCATTATTGACCACTGTTTTGAGCAGCTTAAAGATTTTGAAATCAGAAGTTTATAACTTTTAAATACAGTCTCATATAATATATATAACATATTTAAAATTTGTTCTAATTTGGTATACGAGCTAGAAGTAATAAGGTCGCGAAATAAACATGTTAGAAACTGAAAAAAATTGTGATCCGGTGACCCTAAGGACAAATTCGGGGCTAGCTAGAGTTTTCAGAAAATTGTGGGCTTTTGGGATATTATATTACACTGAATAAGCTTTCCATAGACTCTGGAACAGACTAATTCCGACTTCGGAGCAAGGAGTTATGACATTTCAAAGTAGTTGAATCAAATCTGTCCAACAAATTCGGAGCAGTCCCCTTGCACAGATTTTCTGGAATTTTGTGCTTGGAATTTGAAGATGGTCCATGAACAAAAGTTGTAGCCCCAAAAGTTAGCTTTGCGTGGGCGCAAGAATCGCTCAAAAATATTTTAAAACGAATTAGTTATGATCTTTTTAGCGAGATATGGTAAAGCTGAGAAAAAATTAAAAACTGTTATGATTGGGCATTTTTAAGTTCTGTTTTGGGCTGCCTATGATGTCTAAAATGGGTGGCATATATTTTCTGAATATATTCTCTTATGATGTTTATAGCATATCCAAATTTTTTGGCAAACTAACTTACGAATTAAAAACTACAAAATCGCAAAGTGGCTTCATCGCGAAGAGGACTGCTGCCCAGCAGCAACGCTCTGTAACAGTTGACTGAGACTCCTTTGAAGCTCTCAATTGACATGTTTAAAGTACCCAAAATGTTTAGCTAATGTTTTACTTAAATAGGTGGGTATACCACCCATATTATATCCAAAACTTGACGTATAAAGGATCAATGTCATGGGAAATATAAAATGGCAGAGCATGGGGTGGGCAAGACTAGGAGCGCTGCGACAATAAGCAAGTTTGAGTAATTGCTACAATTGGTATTGTATTTTAATACGTGGCTGCACCACCTCTAGCCTACACAAAAGTTTAGGATGATTAAACTAATAAACTAGAAAATGAGGTTCCACAAAGTAAAGAGCAGAGGAGGGGGCTGCTGCATAATAACAAGCAGCAGATAGCAGTAAATAATTGCTATAGTAGTTGGGCGAACCAAATAAAGTTTGGTTTAATATTTCTTAGTTAGCCAAAGAGTGGTAGTTTTGATATTACTTTGAGATGTTAATATATTTAATGCATTAGTATATGAAAATGAAATTATAAAGTAATATGGGTATTATAAGTTACCCAAACAAGTCGTAATTATTCGAAAATATGAAATACACTATAAACTTCCCTTATACATTTGGATTGTGTATAAAGAACATGGAATGCCATGTATTAAGCTTCGAGTGAATTATAACTTAGAATTTTAATGTATTCACATACTACGATCATACCAAACTCTATGAAAGAGAAGAATGGTTATTGTATGTAACATATGAAGTATTTGAAAGTCACAATTTATGAATATATATTATATAATGAAGAACATTATATGGAATATATTTCGTATTCACTTTGAATATTTAAGTGAGGTATAAGATATATGGAATATCCATATATTAAGTTACGAGTGGAATATAAAACTAAAATTGTGAGATATTCATGAAGTAAATCATGTCAAAATCTATTAAAGCGGTAAATGATTACCCTGAGTAAAAGAATAAATATTTTTGAAAAGAGGTGGTCAATGTGAATATTTAAAATATAACTGTACAAGTCATATGACATGGTTGTGTGGCTAATACGTTCAAATGTAGTGAAAATATAAATATCTGCAAAACGAAGAGTAAAGCGAATGTGTTAGCGGGATAAAATATTTATATATGAGATAATGATTCGAGTTGACTCATGAGTGAGCAAAATAATAATATAAAAATTATTTATATTAAAGGAATAATATAGTAAATTGAATTTTACTATAAAAGCTATTTATTAGCTGGTTAAGTCCTGAATTAATGAGTAAAGGTATAAGATATTTCTAAACTGGAATATATATGATTGAAGCTTCAAAGTGTAAAATATTTACATACTAAAATATGAGGAACCTTTATTTGGTGTAAGAAGGTTAAAACGAATTAAGTTTCTTAATAAACTAATATTCGTTTTGAGTAAGAATAAATAATATTAGTTTGTATAAAACTAATAATTATTATAGATGAATATACATGCATGTTTTGTAACATATTCAATTATCTAATACGTGTGTACATGTAAATATAATTCTGTAAGAATTGTGGAGAAACTCTAGGTTAACTTTTGTGGTAATCTCCAATCAAGGCAAGTTTTTCAGTTCTATTATGTTTGTGGATTAAATGTGATTATGTGGTGAGTTACATACCATGCTTTATGAATTGTTAAAGTCAAAATATGACTAACTTAATTGGGTTATGGAACTCAATTTATATGTGATATGTGATAGCACATGTTGTATGATGTAACTCGATAAATTAAAAATGTATAATGCATGAATGTATGATTTGTAAGGAATTATTGATGCATGTAGGATATGCATAGTAAAAAAAATGTAGTGCATATGAAATTGTGTGTTATGTGAAACATGATAGACTGTTAAATTTATTGGGCTGTCGAGCTCAATCTTGCAAACACAAACTTTTTGCATCTTAATGATGTTGGACAATATTACTTGCTATACGGATGATGAAGATTGAACGATGTGCAAAATGAATACATTTCCTTGAATTAGAAATGGTATAAATCTATGATTGATAGTTTTGTCAAATGTAATTGGCAGTTATGTATAATTTGAAATGTTGAATGGATAAAGAATGTTTATTCTGAATTGAGAATAGATATGATTCTAAAATAAATGAATCATCGATAGAAAAGTTATGAAGTATTGAGACTTAAGCTTTTAATACGTTTACACATAATATTATACAAATCATATAATAAATATGATTCTAGTATAAAGAAAAATTGTAAATATTGCGATTCAGGAAATGAATGAATGGAAAGAAAGAAAGAAAGAAAAAATCTATTCCGCATTTTTAGCTATTTTCACATTAAATAATATTTTAAAGCTATAACAAGGTAGTATTAACGCACAAGATCGGGAAGGAAAATAGTTCCGATTTTGGGAGTGTCACAAAAACTGTGACTCTCATCCAAGACTTGGATAGCACACATAATGAAGGTTTCTCCTAACGGAGTTTCAACAGATAAATCAAAGTCTAATTTCTTCGGAGTCAAATTTAAACGTTGAGCCCGAGCAAGAGAGATAAAAGAATGGGTAGAACTGGTATCTAATAAGGTATAGACTTAGCAAGAATTTATAATTAACTAACACGTGCTATCTTTGTTCGGGTTATTCGCTTTTTGAGAAGTCACGAAAAACGCTCTTCCTGAAACCACAGACTTTGTTTTGTCTGTATCCACCTTTGGTGCCACAGTCCCAGCTGGACTTGACTTTGGTGCACGATAAAATCGAGCTAAACGACCCTATCTTCTTGAAATTTCTATTTCTATTATCTTGGCCACGATTACCACCGAAGTGGTTACCATTCTTGTCATGATAATTTCCTCCATGATGGTTATCGTTGTTTCGATGACTGTTGCCACCGGTATTATTATTATCATGTTGTTGGTCATAGCCTTTTGGTTGTGCTGACTCATTATCGGACTCCAATAACTGAGCCCTATTCACAACACCTTAATATAAACAAAGTTTATGAGAAATAAGGTATTGACGTATATCGGGTTTCAAACCTCTTAGAAATAATCGCGTTATTCGCTACTCATTATCGACCAAATGGGATACAAACCGGGATAACTCCGCAAACTTAGCCTTGTACTGCGATACGGTCATATTACTTTGCTCCATTGCTTATCTCAACATTTTCAGATGTCATTTTGAAACACTGTCACAAGACAAGGGTTAATTGACATATCACATATTATCCCTATACTCTGACTGACCAATTAAATACAAAATAAACTTAGGTAGGTCATACTAGCGAAGGAATTCCCCGTCTCTCCCCTCCTAGTTCTTGTCTCACATCTCAGCTAGGGATCATATCCCTAAGCTTTGATACCAACTGTGACGCTCCCAAAATAGGTATACATCACCCATCTTGAGTTGCCAGATACATGGTACATAACTCAAATACAACTTAATTATACAATTGTCGTGAAAAATACGACAAAACATAGCTGAGAGTTTTAATAAGAATATTGCCTTCTAGACAATATTCACACTCAATGAAGTCTTTATTACAATTATTATCACACTATTTCACAGAATAGTGAGGACTACTAAAACAACCATCTGGACCGTCAATCCGTTCCCCGACTCGTCCCAGTTATATTCTCATTTCCTGAAGAGAACAGTGAAATAAAGGGTGAGCTCAACTAGCCCAGTAAGAAATATTATGACTAAGATAATGCAGAATAAATTATCATTAGCCTTCAACGTATAAAAACTGATAGAATACAATAGACAACAAGTTTTAGATCAATAATTGCAACGGAAATAATCAATCCATTAGAAGAGTCAAGTAGAGCATAAAATCTACTATCTTCTATGATTTAAAAAGTTTTTTATCAACTTTATCGCTGAGACTCAACTTAATAAATAAAATCGAATCATCCCTGCACCACAGCCAAGAATATTCATGTAATCATCAATGGTCATGATTATACCGAATAATCCCTGGTCATAATCATACCAACAACTGTCCATCAATGAACTACAGGCCAATGAGGACTTTTACCACATCATTCGTCACATTACGGTCATGATTATACCGAATAATCCCTGGTCATAATCATGCCAAGTCCATCTATGCAAGTAAGCCAAAGATGACTTTCATCACAATATAAGCATAAGGATGATGACAATGACATAATAATTCAATAAAACAAGTTCAATGATAAATTTTAAAGATTTATAATATAATTTATCTAGAAATCAATAACGTCCAAATTGTCAACATGATACTGCTTTGTAGAGTAAAATTCAAGAATAATATTCATGTACCAAAAAATAATTTAGACAGAAAAAAAATATATTTTTCGGGTGAATAGTACCCCGTGAAGAGTGCTTCGGGAATAGTACCCCGTGAATAGTACCCCGATATAAAAAGTGTCCCAAATACCCGAGTGAATGATACTAGAGTGAATAGTAATTGGGTGAATAGTAACCTATGAATAGTAACTCATGAATAGTACTCCGGCACGAAAAGTACTCCGAATACCCGAGTGAATAATGCCAGAGTGAATAGTAATCGGGTTAATAGTAACCCGTGAATAGTAACTCGTAAAAAATACCAAAGAAAATGATATTCCATGACGAGTACAAAAAGAAATGATATCTCAGATGAGTATAATAGAATATACGAAACTACATATGAATTTTCACCCGCCATACGTTAATCCACGTAGACATATCATTTCCACAATTTATTAAGGAATGAATACGCAGGATCTTTCATCATGCATGCGGTAGTCCACACAGACAGGTTATTCCAATAGAATAATAAAGAATGGAATAACAAAAGAATTCACCAGACATGCGATAGACCGCACAGACAGGTTATTCCAATAGAATAATAAAGAATGAAATCAGGTCATGCGTAATCTGCACAGACAGGATATTCCAACAGAATAATAAAGAACAGAACCAGGTCATGCGTAATCCGCACAGATAGGATATTCCAACAGAATAATAAAGAATGGAATAACAATAGAATTCACCAGGCATGCGATAGACCGCACAGATATGTTATTCCAATAGAATAATAAAGAATTGAATAGCAGAAGAATTTCACCATGTATGCTATTGATGAGTGAGTTTTATACTCATAATTGAGTGCATTTGAGCTTAATCTTTTAGTAGATTTTAATTGTTTTTGTCTATTCATGCATGTTTTATGTTGTTTTGTAGGAATTGGGACAAAAGTTACTTGGATCGATGTTTGGGGTTGCTAGATTCGCGTTTTTAGCTTGCCATTTACACAACAGTCACTTCAGAGCCAATTTGTTTTGTAGAAATTATTGAACTGGCGATAAAGGTTGGAATGACATAAAAGCTTGAGTTTGGGGGAATCTATGGGGTATATATATACAAAATGAAAAGATAAAAAAGAAAAAAAATGATGAAAAGAAAAAAAATAAAAAATTTAAAAAAAAAGAGAATAAGCACTGTGGCTTGCTTGTCTAGTTTTGTGACTTTTGTTACTTGAGTAAGTAAGCCCGAGGGGATTTTCTTTACACCTAGCGCCCTAAGGTCTTAATAGTTTGGGAGTCGTTGGACGAAAGCTCGTTAAGGTAGCATTGAAAAGCCTAAGGGAATAAGACATTGCACAACCATAAGAAAAATAAAAAAAATGAATAAAACACGAGAAAGAGCAAAAATACCCTCGTGATTGAATAAAAGTAGAAATAAATCTTGTATTTACCCTTAGACTTGGTAATTGCTTAGTTTTAACAAGAGTTGTCTTGTTCACAAAAGTAATTGAATTGGAACTGAAATTTTCCTTCTAAGAAGTTTGTTATGTGATTATCTTGAATTGTGGTTGTTTAGAATGGTTAACAAGCACACACACACAACATGGGTGATGACATGTTTGGGTTGACTAATTGGTTAAAGTTATGGATTTTGACTTGATTGAATATATTGTTTGAGTATCATTGGTATCTTTGAGGCCTATTGCTATATATCATACTGATTTAATACTGGGTTCGTAGGTATATTAGGAAGTAGATCATGCATATGCATTCATATAGTTGAGTTCAGTTGTTTATTTAATTTTTAGTTCTTTTGTGTTTTTGCTTGAGGACAAGCAAAGGTTTAAGTTTGGGGGTATTTGATGAGTGAGTTTTATACTCATAATTGAGTGCGTTTGAGCTTAATCTTTTGGTTGATTTTAATTGTTCGTATCTATTCATGCATGTTTTATATTTTTTTATAGGAATTGGGACAAAAATTACTTGGATCGACGTTTGGGGTTGCTAGATTCGCGTTTTCGGCTTGCCATTTACACAACAGTCACTTCAGAGCCAATTTGAGTATTTCTCCGTACCTTATTTCGTAAACCTTAAAGAATGAAAGTTATAGATCTACGTCTTCTCTTTTCGGAACATCTTGAATCATTGAATTCGGAGTTTGGATGAAGAAGTTATGGCCATTTTTCCAAAGGATGTCAGAGCAGAAAATTTCAGAAAATTTTCCAGCGCCGGGTCGCCCATTTGTAGTTCATTTGCAGTGTCGGGGCGCTAGGGAGTAGTTTTCTAGCGTCGTGTCCAGTGCCGGAGCACTGGGGAAGGGCTTGGTCAAGCTTGGACGTATTTTGGGGCGAATTTTGACACTTTTTGACTCCAAATTGGATTGGGTTTGTTCCCAAACTAAAAATTGGACTTATAACCTATAAATACATGATGTAAGGCATAAAATAAAGAGGGATTATATAGATTAGCTTAGATAAAATACTCCATTAGATTAGAACATAAACCCTAGTTTATATTGGATTGTTGGAGATTGAAGCAACTTGAGGATCATTGAAGATTCAAAGCATGAACGGATGAGGAGTCTCAAGACTACTGACAACAGATTCTATTATCTTCTTTTCTATTACTTTTATCTTTTAATGTTTATTCAGTTGTGGATTCTTGATTTTAATTCAATGATAATGAACTAAATTTCTTTTATTAAGACTACAAATTGAACCTTTTATGTCTATGAATTAATTATTTAATTTATTTCAATTATTTATGTCAAGGTGAATTGTTTATCATGTCTTGTGCATATTGATTAATTATTTGGCCAGTAATTATCGTGTTACTCTAGAAGGATTCAGAAGATGAAATTTAGGGTTAGAACTGGACATGATAACATGTATGCTTGATTATTTGCATGAGATGAATAATTAGGGTCGTGAATTGAATAGGAATATATGTTCACTACATGTAACAAATTGGGAATTGGAACTTAACGGGTTTGATTTAATTATTTTGCATAGGAATATCACAAGATTAATTGAATTGAATAAAAGTTAACTGATCACTTGGGAAAGGGCTTTTACTACTTAGAATTCCTGTTAACAATACAGTAGGAATAATAATTGGATTAGTTGGATAATTGGTTTGTAGTACATAAATTGGAGATATTGTAGCATTAACCTTTATTTATCTGAATTCATTCATTTAGTCTTTACCGTTATTTAGTTGAATTAATTTTAGATTAATCTAGTTTTAATTGATTAATTTAGTTTTCTTAATTAGAAAAATCACAATTTGCAGTTGTTTAAATAAAATTAGTTTGGTTAAGAACTAATACTTAGTGATTTTTATTAAATAATTCTTCGTGGGAACGATACTTTTCTTATCACTTTATTACTTGTTGACCGTGTATACTTGCACGTTTATTTTGATTGTGAAATTGATCAACAGCGGTACTTCGCATAGACAGGTTATTCCAACATAATAATAAAGAATGGAATAACAATAGCTCTCTTCATGAATACGAAAGAATAATATCCCGTACTATAATAATAATATCCTTTACCTTAAAAGAAAACTAGATACTGGAATAGTGAGGTAACAGACTTCTCTTCTTTTTTCTCTCTATAATTTCTCTCTATAATAATTACTCTATATCTTTAGTGAATTGGTGAGAAATGAAGGAAGAATGAGCTTCTATTTATAGGAAAATATAGTTTCGATAATTGCACGTTTTGGGACTCGAAATATTACAGAATAATACCTTCCTCTTTTCCTTCATTTTTAATTTAGTCATCCAAGTATTATTAAACTTGCACCACATCCCCTAATAGTATATCATGTGAATCAATAGTAAATCATGTGACTCAATAGTTCTAGACATGTAAAAATACGAATTACAGTATAGTACCAACATCTATACCTCCATTTTTAACTTAGTCATACAAGTATTATCAATCTTGCACAAACTCCCCTAATAGTAAATGAATGTGAATCAATAGTATACACATGTAAACAAATAGTTATAATCATATGAATCAATAGCAATTAATTGCTCATTTATCCGATTAATTACCCGATTGGTCAATATAACTTTCAGACATCAATTATTATCGAAATAAATGTTGATTTCCACTAACACTAATAATTCTAACACATTGGAACTATCAATTTCATCCTTAATCAACACGAACTTATTCATCATTAATATTATAATTCATAATATTTAACAATCAGATAATTCCCAGGAAAGAGGGGGCTTTCCGATAGGGATTTCTCCTTATTGGCACGCAATTAGGTGACCAAACCTCTCCTTGATAGAACTTCTAGACATTGTCAATATTGTAAATAATAATATGAATAACTTTGTCGTCTCAATTATTGATTTAATAATATAAAATATTGTGACAATAATTTAATAAAACTGAGTGACTTCTCACGTAAGCATCAATAATCAATACCGTGTGCTACTATGCAACAACGCATATTACTGTACTTTTATCATCGATTATTTTATGACAACTTGCTTACTTTGAAAAAATTTCAAATATCACCCTTAACTTTAACCTTTTATCAATTTAACCATTTACTAAATAGAATAATTATAAGAAAATTGAATACTTTCATTTCATAAAATTCGGAGTCTCATATAGCTAGTATTGTTTATCACCTTAAAAACATGTCTAAACTCATGCTTGAATGGTTCGTAACATACCCGACTAAGTGAGTACACATGTAGGTCATGTTTAGTGACATAAAGAGAACTAGTATGCATGTCTAAAAGTTCAAAATATGAACGACACAACATTTATAGTACTTAGTTTATAAAACATCAAGTTTTCCTTCAAAAGTCATTTTACCCAAGCTAAAGTAATTTAATACATGCATATCAATTTGAATCATATTTCATGCATAGCTAGACCATATACACATGCTCACAAAGTCAGAACTTAAACATCATAAGTTTTATCAAAGTTCATTTTCAAAATTCCAAGTTTTCTTTTCAAAACACATACTAACTTATGACAAAACACACAAGGTAAATCTAACTACACTTCATGCTCGTAACTCAGCCATATATCTATGCTACAAGGTCAGAATATATGATGCTACAAGTTTTATCAAATCGTTTTTCAAAGCTTCAAGTTCCTTTTCAGAAAATACACATGAAAGTAGGCTAAAGCAAACCACAAAATGCAAATGGACCTTACACTACATGCTAGACTTACTTTTATGCAAGTTTAAGTAAAACTAACGTCTTAGAACTATCACATTACAGCAGAAATCAAAATTCAAGATTGGTACCCGCCGCAGCTGCGCCGTGTTGAACTACAGGGAGCGCGTAGTTGCGCCCTTCCCTGGACATCCCAGAAAGGTCTCTATTTATGAACGACTCAAAACCAAACACAAAAATTCTAATTTAACCAGCTTAGACATCAGCCACAATGTTTCTTTATATGTATATAAACTCTACTAACATGTTAACAACATTTAACATATCAATCAACAACTAATTTATGTAATTTCTAAGAATTTATAAATGCTTTAATTTTAAAATATGTTTAAGAATTATATCTCTTGAAGCTTGAAATTGCTACTCTTTGATTCTAAACCTCAGATTGCTCTCACACTTTCTATATGAAACTTATCAGACACTTTAACAAAATGAATTGTGAAGAGAAGAGCTCAATTTATAGAGAATTTTATATCTATACAAAGGCTTTGTTCTCTGGTTCTTGTTCAGCAAGAAGAAGAAGAAAATGTTGGGCAAAGAAAAGTTGGTGGAATATATATGTACATTTTGGTTAGTCCCAATATATTTACGATAGGTCTGAACATAATTCAGTTGGGTACTAACAACCCATTATTTTTATAAAACTTATTATTTCAATTACACATAAATTTTTAATAATTATTATTAACTTACTTTAATCTATTTTCTCCTATATATTTAGAGTACATATTTAATTTTCCCACCACACATCATGATATCACATAAGTTTCTTTATTCCATTTCGTTCAACTCACTTTTATTATATAGTTTTAGATCATATATATCCACCTTCTAATGTCACACCTTATTCTATATTTAATTAGTGAAGTGACTTTATTATATAAGACTACACATTACATGCTATTGCACATAGTCAATAATTAATAATAATTGAGATTAATCTATCAAATTATTTAATTATCTATTTATTAATATAATATGATAGCACTAATTAATTTCATCATCAAATTATTTCTTCATAAATTTAATTAAATCATCACTTAGTCCACCATTATGCCACACATGGCATATCACTTAAGCTTAAATTAAGTTTTTCATTATTTTCATAATAGCACATAGTCGTCACGTATTTAATTCAATTCGATTGAATTATCACATCATGTGTCACAACAATATATACTTATATTCAAATAAATATTCAACTTTTATTAATTTAATTATTAATATTATTCATAAAATTCGCGGATATTACAATAGACCCGATCAGCCGCGGGTCTACCTACGACTGATCTTGTCTAGAAGTATGTGCACTTCGACCAACGCGCAATCTGCTTGAACCTTCATAACTTATAATCTGAGAATCTGATGGAGACATGTCATACCTTTCCGAAAAGTTTTTTCCAAGAGCTACGCAATGACATAGAGCTGGACCTTTTCTGAATCTGGGAAGATGGGTCCAAGACCAGTCTTTAAGTCTTCACAGTCAGTTTGTTGAGCTGTTTGGCGCTGTTTTCACTTGGGATTGTTGTGATGGTTCTATATGACATTATTCACATTAGTTTGATCAGTTTTGATGTTGACTTGGAAAAATTACCCTTTTGCCCTTTCGGTTTAGTTTCTGGGCTTGACGCAGTTGTAGCTGTCTTCCCTTAGTTTTATCTCCGGGGTTTAACTGTTGTTGACTTCTGTCTATCCTCAAGGTTATCTATGAGGTTGATTTGATGATTTCCTGGTGATTTCTTTGGGGTTTGATTTGATATCCCTTGAGGCTGTCTCCATGGTTTAAGATTTATTGTAGTCCTCCGGGGTTATCTCCAGGGTAGAAAAGACATTTTTGCCATCCTGTAGGGTTAGTAACAGGAAAAAGAAATTTTGAGTGTTTACAGATGCCCCTCTTTTCATGTTTATGCAATGAAATAAAATGAACATGACAAAGATTACAAGACACTTGAAATATGACAAGATAAATTTAATGATGCAATGCAATGAATGGTATAATGAATGATAAAATGTTTTTGCAAATCACATTTCGCATTTTGCACTTCGTATTTGGCCAATCGTAATTTGTAACTCACACTCCGCACATTGCAAATTGCACTTCTTACATCGCAAATCACACATCGCAAATCGCCTTACCATTACCGGTTATTTTTAATGCTTATATTAGGGCTGATTTCAACGGTTGTCTTTCATCAGTGTTGCTGATACATATGTTGGTGTTGACTCCAATGGTTTAATTTTCGTCGTGTTTCTGATGCTTGTTTGATGAAGATAAACTGAGATAGTGACGCCCCCAAAATAGTTATACATCACCTATTATGAGTCGCCAAATACATGGTACATAATACAAATATAATCTTAAATATACAACAAGAGAGCTATGAGTTTTAATACAAATATTGTCTTCTAGACAATATCCACTCTTAGAATAAGTCCTCATTACATTTATTAATACACTATTTAACAGAATAGTGAGGACTACTAATACTATCATCTGAACCGTCACTCCGTTCCCCGACTAGTCTCGGCTACGTTCTCATTTCCTGAAGAGAACAGTGAAAGAAAGGGTGAGCTCAACTAGCCCAGTAAGAAATATTATGACTAAGATAATGCAGAATAAATTATCATTAGTCTTCAACAATGTTAAACTGATAAAATACAATAGATATCAAGTTTAACTGCAGCGGAACATGCAATCCATTAAAAGAGTCAAGTAGAGAATAAAATCTACTATCTTTTATGATTTAAAAGATTTTCATCACTTTTATCTTTAGGACTCAGCTTAATAAATAATCCAAATCATCCCTGTACTACGGCCAAGGATATTCATTAGTATCACAACCATAAATTATCCATGCACTACGGGCCAAAGATATTTGTGTATTCGTCAATGGTCATGATCATGCCAACAACTGTCCATCAATGCACTACGGGCCAATGAGGACTTTTACCACGTCATTTGTAACATTACGGTCATTATTACACCGAATAATCCCTGGTCATAATCATACCAAGTCCATCTATGCACTACAGGCCACGGATGACTTTCAACAAAATATAAATATGAGGATGATGACAATGCTATAAGAATTCAATAAAAACAAGTTCAAGAATTAACTAAAATCGTCCAAATTATCAACATGATACTTCTTTGTAGAGTAAAATTCAAGAATGCTCAGAAGAATATTTTCACGAAAAGATATTGGATGAAGCTCAAATATCAAGGATATTCCACTAATTTCATGGAGTATAGAAGTCAAAATTTTAACCAACTGAGTATAATAAAGAATGGAATAACAAAAGAAATCACCATGCATGCGGTACTTCGCATAGACAGGTTAGTCCAACAGAATAATAAATAACGGAACCTGGTCAGGCGTAACACGCACCGACAGGATATTCCAACAGAATAATAAAGAATGGAATAACAACAGAAATCACCATGCATGACCAGGGGCTTCTTGTTTTGTCCAGGGGCTTACTGATCGGTTGGCTCTGGTTCAACCACTAGGGATAGTCGGTCTAACTGTACCCACAATGAAAATAATGGACATAGCCTCAGAGAAAAAACAAGAAGCCATACGCCTTGTCTATGAATTTTGCCCACATATCCAGTTTGGTCACTTTGTGGCAAACTCGTCAATATTGGAAGCCTTTGAGGGAGAGAGATTCATTCATGTGGTGGACTTGGGCATGTCCCTTGGTTTGCCACACGGGCAATAGTGGCGTAGTTTAATCCATAGCCTTGCAAATCGTGCTAGCCAACCACCACACCACCTTAGAATAATAGGGGTAGGTCACAATGTCGAACAATTATTTATCATTGGCAATGAACTTGAGGCCTATGCCCAAAGCCTTGGAATAAAATTTGAGTTTTCAGCTGTTGAAAGTAGCCTGGAAAACCTCACGGCTGAAGACATTAAACTCCATGACAATGAAGTCCTTGCGATCAATAACATCTTACAGCTGCATTGTGTGGTAAAAGAAAGCCGGGGTGCATTAAACTCGGTTCTCCAAATAATTCACGAGATCTCCCCAAAGGTTTTAGTCCTTGTGGAGCAGGATTCGAGCCATAATGGACCCTTCTTTCTTGGAAGATTCATGGAAGCGCTGCATTATTATTCTGCGATATTTGACACTCTTGATGCAACGTTGCCTAAATATGACACAAGGCGCTCAAAAATCGAACAATTTTACTTTGCTGAGGAGATAAAGAACATTGTAAGTTGTGAGGGGCCAACGCGGGTGGAGAGGCATGAGAGGGTGGATCAATGGCGTAGGAGGATGAGTCGAGCCGGATTTCAGCCAGAACCCATTAAAATGATTGCTCTGGCCAAAGAGTGGCTAGGAAAACTCGACATTTGTGGAGGGTATACCATTGTGGAAGAGAAGGGTTGCATGGTACTTGGATGGAAATCAAAGACTATTATGGCAGTTTCTTGCTAGAAATACTAAAACAAATTCGGATAAAAGTGTCAAAAGAATAAAAAAAAAAGTGCAAGGTTTTATGGGAATTGTTGGTAGAACCTATATGTAAAAATTAAACAAAAATAATAATAAATAAATAAATAAGGACTAAAGTGCAAGCTACAAAAATGTAGCAACCAAATTCAGTAGGTTGAAGACATACTGAATATGGTGAAAATAAGAAACCTGAACACTAGTTAATGACCTGTTGAGATGGTGAACCTATGAAATCAACTAGAGTTATTGATTTGGTGTGCAGAGTAGCTAGGACGTAACTCAATGTACGTATATATGGATTTGTTTCATTCTTTGGTACTAGGACGAATAAAGCCAATGTTTAACAATTCTTGTAGTTGGGTCTTTAACTCCTGAAGTTCAATAGGAGCCATTCGATATGGGGCTTTGGAAATGGGTTTTGTACCGGGTTCAAGGTCGATACAAAATTCAATTTCACGTTCTGGGGGTAGGCCAGGAAGTTCTTCAGGGAATACATCGGGAAATTCATTAACAATAGAAATATCATTCAAAACTGATGTATTTTTGTTTAGATTCGTGACATGAGCTAAGAAAACTTGACATCCGTTTTTCAATAAACGAATAGCTTTATGGCTTGAGATGACAATGATTGATTTTAATGGTTTGGTTGCTTGAATTCGCATAATAGGTTGATTAGGAATATGAAAGCTAACAACCTTACGAAAATAATCAATTTTTGCATGATGAGTAGTTAACCAATCAATCCCTAGAATTACGTCAAATGCAAGTATTTTCAAAGAAATAAGATCGACATGTAATGTGAGGGTACCAATTTGAACCAAACAAGATTTATAAATAGTGGATGTAATGAAGGTTTCTCCCAACGGAGTTTCAACAGATAAGTCAAAGTCTAATTTTCTCCAGAGTCAAATTTAAACGTTGAGCGCAAGTAGGAGAAATAAAGGAATGGGTAGAACCGGTATCAAATAAGGTATATACTTCGCTAGAGTTTATGATAAGCTTACCCGTGATGACTTCATTCGGGTTCCTTGCTTTCTGGGAGGTCACGACAAACGCTCTCCCTTGCACTACTGGCTTTGACTTTTCTGGGGCGTCCTTTAGTGCCTCCATCCTAGCTGAACTTGTCTTCGGTGAACGACAAAATCGGGCTAGGTGACCTTCTCTTCCACAATTATAACATGCTTTGGACAGCATCGTGTAGTTTGGACTGATGTGTCCCTCCCCTCCGCATTTGAATTATATGATATGTGGTCATTCTCCTTCCTTAACAACAGTTGCAGGTGCTGACGTATTTCCATCATTGTTGAATCTCCTCTTCTTGAAATGTCCATTCTTATTGCTTTGGCGATGATTACCACCGAAGTGGTTACCATTTCTGGCATGTTGATTCCCTCCACGCTTATTATCACCGCTTCGATGACTGTTATCACTAGTATTATCATTTTATCAGCTGCTCTCTTTTGGTTGGGTTGACTCATTATCGCGCTCTAATAACTGAGCCATATTAACAACATCTGAATACAAACACATTTTATGAGAGATAAGATATTGACGTATATCGGGTTTCAAACCTCTTAGAAACATTCGCGTCATTCTCTCCTCATTATCAACCAAATGGGACGCAAACCGGACATCTCGGTAAACATGGCTTTGTACTGCGACACGATCATGTTGTTTTGTTCTAGTTTAATGAACTCTACCTCTTTCATGTGACGAATACTTTCGGGAAAGTACTTGTCATTTAACAGTTCTTGGAACTTCTTCCAAGACATCTTCAGTGCGGCAGGTTAAGTACACTTTACAGATTCCCACCAGTAATTTGCCTATGCCCGCAACATGAGAGTGGCAAAGGGAACCTTTTGCTCCTCGGAGCATCCCAAGACATTAAATATCTTATTGATCTGGTTTATCCACATCTCCACCTTAAGTGGTTTTGGTTCTCCAAAAAACTCCGGTGGTCCCAGCTCCTTGAACTGTTTGGCGGTGACCGCCCGAGAGTTGCCACTGTTTCCACCTGCATTTTGGATAGGAGACGCTCTCGCCTGATGTTGCATGAATTGCATAAAGCCTTGGAACATTCCATCATTCATCTTTTGATCAGTGTTGTTGTTTGCATTAGGATTATCACCTTCCTGATGCACATTATCCTGATTATTTATCTGTGGAGACTCAACGGTCTCCTGTGCTCCATTGATGTTCTCAACATTCTGGGATGCCATTTTCAAATACTGCCACAAAATAAGGGTTAATTAACATATCATATATAATCCCTATACTCTGAAAAACCAATTAAATATCAAATAAACTTAGGTAGGTCATACTAGCGAAGGAATTCCCCGTCTCTCCCCTCCTAGTTCTTGTCTCACATATCAGCCAGGGATCATATCCCTAAGTTCTGATACCAACTGTGATGCCCCCAAAATAAGTATATATCATCTATTCTGAGTCGCCAAATACATGGTACAGAATACAAATACAATCTTAAATATACAACAAGAGAGTTGTGAGTTTTAATACAAACATGGTCTTCTAGGCAATATCCACTCTCAGAATAAGTCCTCATTACATTTAATAACACACTATTTAACAGAATAGTGATGACTACTAATACTATCATATGGACCGTCACTCCATTCCCCGACTAGTCCCGACTACGTTCTCATTTCCTGAAGAGAACAGTGAAAGAAAGGGTGAGCTCAACTAGCTCAGTAAGAAATATTATGACTAAGATAATGCAGAATAAATTATCATTAGCCTTCAACAATGTTAAACTGATAAAATACAATAGACATCAAGTTTAACTGCAGCGGAACATTCAATCCATTAAAAGAGTCAAGTAGAGAATAAAATCTACTATCTTATATGATTTAAAAGGTATTCATCACTTTTATCGCTGGGACTCAGCTTAATAAATAATCCACATCATCCCTGCACTACGGCCAAGGATATTTATTAGTATCACAACCACAAATTATCCATGCACTACGGGCCAAAGATATTTGTGTATTCATCAATGGTCATAATCATGCGAACAATTGTCCATCAATGCACTATGGGCCAATGAGGACTTTTACCGCATCATTTGTAACATTACGGTCATGATTACACCGAATAATCCCTAGTCATAATCATACCAAGTCCATCTATGCACTACAGGCCACAGATGACTTTCAACAAAATATAAATATGAGGATGATGACAATGATATAAGAATTCAATAAAATAAGTTCAAGAATTAACTAAAATCGTCCAAATTATCAACATGATACTTCTTTGTAGAGTAAAATTCAAGAATGCTCAGAAGAATATTTCCACGAAAAGATACTAGATGAAGCGCAAATATTAAGGATATTCCACTAATTTCATGGAGTATAGAAGTCAAAATTTTAACCAACTGAGTATAATAAAGAATGGAATAACAAAAGAAATCACCACGCATGTGGTACTTCGCATAGACAGGTTATTCCAACATAATAATAAATAACAGAACCAGGTCAGGCGTAACACGCACGGACAAGATATTCCAACAGAATAATAAAGAATGGAATAACAACAGAAATCACCATGCATGTGGTACTTCGCATAAACAAATTATTCCAACAGAATAATAAATAACGGAACCAGGTTCGACGTAAAATGCATAGACAGGATGTTCCAACAGAATGATAAAAATGGAATAACAGAAGAATTTCACCATGTATGCGGTACTTTGCATAGACAGGTTATTCCAACATAATGATAAAGAATGGAATAACAGAAGAATTTCACAAAGTATAGGGTAGCCTGCGTATACATGTTATTTCAACAGAATAATAAAGAATGGAATAATAGAAGTTCTCTTCATGAATAAGAAAGAAATAATACCCCTTACCTTATAAACAAGAGTACTCCGATGGTAGGGCGAAGATATACTTGAAGAAACTTGCACTACGTCAAAGCTTTCTTAAACGCTAAAGAAATATGCTCAAGATAGAAGAATAATTCTCTCTAGAGTTTTAGTGAATTCGTAAGAAATAATGAAGGAATGAGCTTCTATTTATAGAAGAATGGACTGAATAGTAACTAATCCATGAACGGTCCAGGTCGATTTACTTTAAACGGACGGTTCAGATTGGTTTACAATAAAATATAATATATTCTATTTATAATCTAATAAAATGAATAACTTTTAAAAAGATTTTACTATACAAACACTATGCATTCACTATGCAAATAATATGCATAATAAAATATAATATATTCAAATTATTATCTAATAAAACGAATAACTTTATAAAAGTATTCTGTTTTATATAAAAAGATTTTACTATTAGCCTAATAAAACGAATAACTTTATAAAAGTATTCTGTTTTATATAAAAAGTTTTTCTGTTTTATTACATTAATAATACTAATAAAATAAAACTTCATCATCATTATTATTATTCACACTATTAATCGACCAGATCATTCCTAGGAAAGAGGGAGCTTTCTAATAAGGATTTCTCCCTATTGGCGCGCAATTAGGTGACCAAACCTCTCCTTGGCAGAACTTCTAGACATCGTTAATATTGCAAATAATAATATTAATAACTTCATCATCTCAATATAAAATATAAACAATAATTGAATCAATTAACGTGAGATACTATGCAACAATTACTGAAGCAATAATTGAATAAAACAGAGTGACTTCTCACGGAAGCATCAATAATCAATACCTTGTGCTACTATGCAACCACGTGTATTCCTGTACTTTTAACACCGGGTGTTTCAACAGTTAACGGTAAAATTTCCACCGTTATTTTCATAAAAATATTTTTGTCATTTTCTCAATCCGACAATAATTTCATTGTGGGGTCCACCAATGATTGTGTCGTCGTACGAATATTCCCCGACCAATCGAATATTATAAACAACTTGCGTACTTTTGCAAAATTTCTAAATATTACCCACAACTATAATATTATATCAAATTCATTCCATAATATTTAAAAATGATAATTATAGAAAATTCATCTTCATTCATAAAAGTTGGGGTCTTACAATCTGCCCTTCTTATGAAATTTCACCCTCGAAATTTGGGTACATACCTGGTATGTCGAAGAGGTAAGGATACCTTGATTTCATTTCAGATTCTAACTCCCAGGTCATTTCCTCAACATCGTGGTTCCTCTATAAAACTTTGACTTGAGGTATAACCTTTGAGCGTAGAATATGTTCCTTCTTATCCAAGATTTGAACATGAACCTCTTCATACGTTAAATCTTTCGCTATTTCGTCTGGTTCTAACTCAATAATGTGGTTCGGGTCTTTCACATATTTATGTAACATGGATATATGAAAAACGTTATGAACACGAGACATACTTGGCGGTAAATCAAGTCTATAGGCTACAGTCCCTACTCGATCGATGATTAAAAATGGGCCAATGAATCGAGGATTAAGCTTTCCTCTCTTTTTAAATCCCGTAACTCCTTTCCATGAAGCAACACATAACAACACATGATCTCCAATATCGAATTTCACGTCCTTTCGATGAAGATCATCATAACTCTTTTGTCGGTCTTGTGAGGTTTTTATACGTTGCTGGATCGTTTGTATCTTTTTTGTAGTCATACGTACTAACTTTGGTCCCAACAACGTTGCTTCACCCACCTCATCCCAACATACTGAAGAACGACACTTTCTTCCATACAACGCTTCGAATGGAGCTATGCCAATACTTGCTTGATAATTGTTGTTATAGGAAAACTCCACCAATTATAAGAACTTGTCCCAACTTCCCTTGAAGTCAAGGACACAGAGTCTTAATAAATCTTCAAGAGTTTGAATAGTCCTCTCTGATTGTCCATTCTTCGAAGGATGATATGCCAAACTAAATCGTAAATCCGTGCCCATAGCTTTTCGTAAACTAACCCAAAATTGTGAAGTGAATATTGGGTCTCGATCAGAAACTATAGATACTGGCATACCATGCAATCTTACAACCTCATTTATGTACATGCGAGTAAGACGTTCAAGTGTATAAGTTTCTCGTATAGGTAAAAAATGAGCAGACTTGGTCAATCTATCAACAATGACCCAAATTGCATCTATGCCTTGAGAAACCTTGGGAAGACCAGTAATGAAATCCTTGGTAATGTGCTCCCACTTCCATTCTAGAATTTTAAGTGGTTGCAATGGACCTTTTGGTACCTGATGCTCCACCTTGACTCGTTGACACGTTAGACACCTTGAGATAAACAGCGCTATCTCCCTCTTCATATTGCCCCACCAAAATGTATGTCGAAGATAATGATATATTTTGGTATTCCCAGGATGGATTGCAAACGGTGTATTGTGCGCCTCCATCATGATTTTATACTTTATATCAGGGTCGTTAGGAACACAAAGTCTGGAGTTGACTCGAAGTATTCCTTCGTCATCGATTCTTGATTCTGGCATAGCACCTTCTTGTACTTTCTTCCTCATGTGCATCATCTCCAGGTCTGTAGCTTGAGTAGCTTTAACTTTATCGATTAAAGTTGGTTCTACTCGTATATTCGCCATCATCACATGGGTCCCTGGAGTTTTTATCTCTATCTCCATCCTATGCAAGTCATACAAAATGGGCCTTTGCGTTGACAATATCGCACTCGTACCCGGATATGATCTTCTACTCAATGCGAAGACAACAACTGTCAACTCTAGATCATGAGTAGGATAATTCCTCTCATATTCTTTGAGTTGTCGAGAGGCATAGGCTATAACTTTCCCATGTTGCATGAGAACACATCCTAACCCTTTACCTGAAGCATCACTGTAGATGACAAATCCCTCCGAGCCAGATGGTATTATCAGAACAGGTGCTGAAATGAGTCTTCTCTTGAGTTCTTGAAAACTCTTCTCACATTCCTCACTCCAACCGAATTTTGTATCTTTTCGAGTCAGCTGAGTTAATGGAGTAGCGATTCGAGAAAACCCGTCTATGAATCTTCGATAATAACTAACTAAGCCGAGAAAGCTACGTACTTCGGTCACTGATTTAGGTTGTTCTCAACTTTGAATGGCTTCAATCTTTGCCGGGTCAACAAATATTCCATGACTTGATACCACGTGCCCAAGGAATGCTACTTCCTCAAGCCAGAACTCGCATTTCTTCAACTTGGCATAAATCTTATATTCACAAAGCTTTTGGAGTATTAGCCTCAAGTGTTGCTAATGATCTTCATGGCTTTTGGAATAAATAAGGATGTCTTCAATAAAGACGACCACAAAGTGATTCAAATATTCCTTGAATACTCGGTTCATCATATCCATGAAGACAGCAGGAGCATTAATCAATCCAAAAGACATGACTAGGAATTCATAATGCCCGTACGGAGTTCTGAAAGCCATCTTTGGAATGTTATCGGTTCTAATCTTCAATTGGTGATATCCAGAACGAAGATCAATTTTTGAAAAGAATTTGGCGCCTTGCAACTTGTCAAACAGGACATCAATACGTGGCAATGGTTACCTATTTTTGATGGTGACATGATTCAACTCCCGATAATCAATACAAAGTCGCATACTCCCATCTTTCTTCTTCATGAATAAAACAGGAGCACCCCAAGGAGAAGTACTAGGATGAATAAAGCCAATGTCTAACAATTCCTGCAGTTGGGTCTTTAACTCCTGAAGTTCAATAGGAGCCATTCAATATGGGGATTTGGAAATGGGTTTTCTACCGGGTTCAAGGTCGATACAAAATTTAATTTCACATTCTGGGGGTAGGCCAGGAAGTTCTTCAGGGAATACGTCAGGAAATTCATTAACAATAGAAATATTATTCAAAACTGACATATTTTTGTATAGATCCGTGACATGAGCTAAGAAAACTTGACATCCGCTTTTCAATAAACGAATAGCTTTATGGCTTGAGATGACAATGATTGATTTTAATGGTTTGGTTGCTTGAATTCGCATAATAGGTTGATTAGGAATATGAAAGCTAACAACCTTACGAAAATAATCAATTTTTGTATGATGAGTAGTTAACCAATCAATCCCTAGAATTACGTCAAATTCAAGTATTTTTAATGAAATAAGATTGACGGGTAATGTGAGGGTACCAATTTTAACCAAATAAGATTTATAAACAGTGGATGTAATGAAGGTTTCTCCCAACGGAGTTTCAACAGATAAGTCAAAGTCTAATTTTCTCTAGAGTCAAATTTAAACGTTGAGTGCAAGTAGGAGAAATAAAGGAATGGGTAGAACCGGTATCAAATAAGGTATATACTTCGCTAGAGTTTATGATAAGCTTACCCGTGATAACCTCATTCGGGTTCCTTGCTTTCTGGGAGGTCACGACAAACGCTCTCCCTTGCACTACTGGCTTTGACTTTTCAGGGGCATCCTTTGGTGCCTCCATCCTAGCTGAACGTGTCTTCGATGTACGAAAAAAATTGGGCTAGGTGACCTTCTCTTCCATAATTATAACATGCTTTGGACTGCATCGCGCAGTTTGAACTGATGTGTCCCTCCCCTCCGCATTTGAAGCATATGATAGGTGGTCGTTCTCCTTCCTTAACAACAGGTGCAGGTGCTGACGTCTTTCTATCATTGTTGAATCTCCTCTTCTTGAAATGTCCATTCTTATTATTTTGGCCATGATTACCACCGAAGTGGTTACAATTTCTGGCATGTTGATTCCCTCCACGCTTATTGTCACCGCTTCGATGATTGTTATCACTGGTATTATCATTTTATCAGCTGCTCTCTTTTGGTTGGGTTGACTCATTATCGCGCTCCAATAACTGAGCCCTATTAATAACATCTGAATACAAACACAGTTTATGAGAGATAAGATATTGACGTATCTCGGGTTTCAAACCTCTTAGAAACATTCGTGTCATTCTCTCCTCATTATCAATCAAATGGGACGCAAACCAGGACAACTCGGTAAACTTGGCTTCGTACTGTGACACGGTCATGTTGTTTTGTTCCAGTTTAATGAACTCTACCTCTTTCATGTGATGAATACTTTCGGGAAAGTACTTGTCGTTTAACAGTTCTTGGAACTTCTCCCAAGACATCTTCAGTGCGGCAGGTTGAGTACGCTTTACAGATTCCCACCAGTAATCTGCCTATGCCTGCAATATGAAGGTGGCAAAGAGAACCTTTTGCTCCTCGGAGCATCCCAAGACATAAAATATATTATTGATCTGCTATATCCACGTCTCCGCCTTAAGTGATTTTGGCTTTCCAAAAAACTTTGGTGGTCCCAGCTCCTTGAACTGTTTGCCAGTGACCGTCCGAGAGTTGCCAGTGTTTCCACCTGCATTTTGGATAGGAGCCGCTCTCGCCTGATGTTGCATGAATTGCAAGAAGCATCAGAACATTCCATCGTTCATCATTTGATCAGTGTTGTTATTTGCATTATGATTGTCGCCTTCCTGATGCACATTATCTTGATTATTGATATGTGGAGACTCAACGGTCTCTGTGCTCCATTATTGTTCTCAACATTCTCGGATGCCATTTTCAAATACTTCCACAAAACAACAGTTAATTAAAATATCACATATAATCTTTATACTCTGACCAACCAATTAAATATCAAATAAACTTAGGTAGGTCATACTAGCGAAGGAATTCCCCGTCTCTCCCCTCCTAATTCTTGTCTCACATCTCAGCCAGGGATCATATCCCTAAGCTCTGATACCAATTGTGACGCCCCCAAAATAGGTATACATCACTTATTCTGAGTTGCCAAATACATGGTAAAGAACAAAATATTAACGATGACTTGAAGTTCTGTCAAGGAGAGGTTTGGTCACCTAATTGCGCGCTAATAGGGAGAAATCCTTATTGGAAAGCCCCTTTTCCTGGGAACGACCTGGTCGATTAATAGTGTGAATTATAATAATGATGATGAATTGTGTTTTATTATTATTATAAAAGAGGGCTTTCCAATAAGGATTTCTCCCTATTGGCGTGCAATTAGGTGACCAAACCTCTCCTTGGCAGAATTTCTAGACATCGTTAATATTGCAAATAATAATATTAATAACTTCATCATCTTAATATAAAATATCAACAATACTTGAATCAATTAACGTGAGATACTATGCAACAATTTCTGAAGCAATAATTGAACAAAACTGAGTGACTTCTCACGTAAGCATCAATAATCAATACCGTGTGCTACTATGCAACCACGCGTATTCGTGTACTTTTAACACCGGGTGTTTCAATAGTTAACGGTAAAACTTCCGCCGTTATTTTTATAAAAATATTTTTGTCATTTTCTCAATCAGACAATAATTTCATTGTGGGGTCCACCAATGATTGTGCCACCGTTTGAATATTCCCCGACCAATCGAATATTATAAACAACTTGCGTACTTTTGCAAAATTTCTAAATATTACCCACAACTATAACATTATATCAAATTCATTCCATAATATTTAAAAATGATAATTATAGAAAATTCATCTTTATTCATAAAAGTTGGGGTCTTACATTTTATATAAAACAGAATACTTTTTATAAAGTTTTGTTTTATTTGATTATAAATAGAATATAATATATTTTATTATGCATAGTGTTTTCATAGTGCCTGCATAGTGTTTGCATAGTAAAATCTTTTTATATAAAATAGAATACTTTTATAAAGTTATTTATTTTATTAGATTATAAATAGAATATATTATATTTTATTATGTACAGTGTTTGCATAGTGCCTGCATAGTGTTTGCATAGTAAAATCTTTTTATATAAAATAAAATACTCTTATAAAGTTATTTGTTTTATTAGATTTTAAATAATATATATATATATATATTATAAATAGAATATATTATATTTTATTGCATAGTATCCTTTCCATTATCCTATAAATAGGATGCTTAGTTAGAATTGAAAACACACCAGAAATTTAGAGAATTCTTCTTCTATAATCTTGAGCGTATTTCTTTAGAGTTTTAAGAAGCTTTAAGCGTAGAAAACAGTATAAGTTTTGTAAAACCCCAGATTTTATGAATAAAGAATTAATTTTCTCGAAATAATTTTTTAATATTATGGTGTGAATTTAAGATAATATTATAGTTGTGGGTAGTATTTATAAATTTTGCAAAGTATGCAAGTTGTTATATTATATTCGATTGGTCAGGGAATATTCTGTGTCGGAAAATATTCGTACGACGGTACAATTATTGGTGGACCCCACAACGGAATTATTGTCGGATTGAGAAAACGACAAAAATATTTTATTGAAAATAACGGCGGAAGTTTTACCGTTGATACTGTTGAACTACTGGGTAGTAAAAGTACAATAATACGCGTTGTTGCATAGTAGCACACGGTATTGATTATTGATATTTATGTGAGAAGTCGCTCAGTTTGATTCAATTATTATCGATTAATAATATGAATTATTATAGCGATGATGATGTTTTGTTTTATTCGTATTATTAACGTAATAAAACAGAAACATCTTTTTATATAAAACAGAATACTTTATTAAAGTTATTCTATAAATAAAATATATTATATTTTATTGTGCATAGTGTTGCATAGTGTTTTGCATAGTGTTTGCATAGTAAAAATCTTTTTATATAAATAGAATATATTATATTTTATTTAAAAGATTTTTTCTTTAAATATGGACCGTAAGATTAAAGTAAATCAATCTGGGCTGTTCATGGATTAGTTACTATGCATTCCATTTTCCTATAAATAGAAGCTCATTCCTTCGTTATTTTCTTACGAATTCATTGAAACTCTAGAGAGAGAAATTATAGAGAGAAGCTATAGAGAGAAAATTATAGAGAGAAAGAAGAAGAGTATTCTGCTACTTCACTACTTCTATATCCAGTTTCTGTTACGGTAAGGGGTGTTATTCTTTCTTCTTGAAGAGAACTTATGTTATTCCATTCTTTATTGTTCTGTTGGAATAACCTGTATACGCGGGCTACCCTATACTTGGTGACATTCTTCTATTATTCTGTTGGAACATCCTGTCTGTGTGTTTTACACCGGACCTGGTTCCGTCTTTATTATTATTCCGTTGGAACATCCTGTCTGTGTGTTTTACACCGGACCTGGTTCCGTCTTTATTATTCTGTCGGAATATCCTGTCTGTGCTATACGCCGGACCTGGTTCCATCATTTATTATTCCGCATTTATTATTCTGTTGGAACATCCTGTCGGTGTGAATTTCACCTGACCTGGTTTCGTTATTTAGTATTCTGTTGGAATAACCTGCCTGTACGAAGTTCCGCATGCATGGTGATTTCTGTTGTTATTCCATTCTTTATTATACTCAGTTGGTTAAAGTTTTGACTTCTATACTCCATGAAATTAGTAGAATATCCTTGATATTTGCGCTTCATCCAGTATCTTTTCAGGAAAATATTCTTCTGAGCATTCTTGAATTTTACACCACAAAACAGTATCGTGTGGACAATTTGGACGTTATTGGTTCATGGACAAATTAATTCTTGAACTTGTTTTATTAAATTCTTATATCATTGTCATCATCCTCATGTTTATGTTATGTTGAAAGTCATCTGTGGCCTGTAGTGCATAGATGGACTTGGTATGATTATGACCAGGGATTATGCGGTGTAATCATGACCGTAATATTACAAATGATGTGGAAAAAGTCCTCATTGGCCCGTAGTGCATTGATGGACTGTTTTTGGTATGATTATGGCTATGGATTCTCTTCGGCCGTAGTGCAAAGATAATTGTTTTATGGCATGATCAGGACCGTTGATGAAAACACGATTATCTTTGGCCGTAGTGCATGGATAATTCGTGGTCGTGATACTAAAGAATATCCTTGGCCTGTAGTGCAGGGATGATTTAATGATGTGGATTATTTATTGAGCTGAGTCTCAGCGATAAAAGTGATGAAAAACTTTTTAAATCATAAAAGATAGTAGATTCAATTATCTCTACTTGACTCTTTTAATGGATTGCTTATCCCGCTGCAGTTAAACTTGATGTCTATTATATTTTATCAGTTTAACATTGTTGGAGACTAATGATAATTTATTCTGCATTATCTTAGTCATAATATTTTTTACTGGGCTAGTTGAGCTCACCCTTTCTTTCACTGTTCTCTTCAGGAAATGAGAACATAGCAGGGACTAGTCGGGGAATGGAGTGACGGTCCAGAGGATAGCATTAGTAGTCCTCACTATTCTGAGAAATAGTGTATTAATAATTGTAATGAGGACTCCTTTTGAGTTTGTATGATCTCTAGTAGACAATTATTGTATTCAAACTCACAGTTGTATTTTGTCGTATTATACACGACAGTGGTATTAGTAAGTTGTATTTGAATTCTGTACCATGTATCTGACGACTCAAGATGGGTGATGTATACCTAATTTTGGGGGCGTCACAGTTGGTATCAGAGCTTAGGGATATGATCCCTGGCTAAGATGTGAGACTAGAACTAGGAGGGGAGAGACGGGGAATTCCTTCGCTAGTATGACCTACTTAAATTTATTTTGTATTTAAATTAGTTGGTCAAAGTTTAGAGATATTATGTTACATGTCAATTAATCTTTGTTTTGTGGCAGTGTTTGAAAATGGCATCCGAGAATGTTGAGATTATCAATGGAGCACAGGAGACCGTTGAGTCTCCACAGATCAATAATCAGGATAATGTGCAACTAGAGGACAATACTCCTCATGAAAATAATAACACCGATGAAATGGTGAATGATGGGATGGTCAGAGACTTTATGCAATTCATGTAACAACAGGCTAAGGCAGCTCCTGTCCAAAATGCAGGTAGAAATACTGATAACTCTCGGACGGTCACCGCTAAGCAGTTTAAGGAGCAATTCATGCAACAACGGGAGAAGGCGGCTCCTGTTCATAATGCAGGAGAAAACAATGGCAACCCACGGTTGGTCACCGCTAAGCAGTTCAAGGAGCTGGGACCACCGGAGTTTTTGGGAAAGCCAGAACCACTTAAAGCAGAGACGTAGTTAAAGCAGATCACCAAGATATTTGATGTCTTGGGATGCTCCGAGGAGCAAAAGGTTCCTTTTGCCACCTTTATGTTGCGTGAAGAAGCAGATCATTGGTGGGAATCTGTAAAACGTACCCAGACTGACACACTCAAGATGTCTTGGGAGAAGTTCCAAGAGCTGTTCAACGACAAGTACTTTCCCGAAAGTATTCGTCACATGAAGGAGGTAGAGTTTATCAAGCTGGAGCAAAACAATATGACTGTGTTACAGTACGAGGCTAAGTTTGCGGAGTTGTCCTGGTTTGCATCCCATTTGGTCGATAATGAGGAGCGAATGGCACGAATGTTTTTGCGAGGTTTGAAACCTGATATACGTCAATACCTCATTTCTCACAAACTTTGTTTATATTCAGATATTGTGAATAGAGCTCAGTTAGTGGAGCGCGATAATGAGTTATCACAACCAAAAGGTAATGACCAGCAACACGATAATAATCATACCGGTGGCAACGGCCATCGGAACAATGATAACCATCGCGGGGGAAATTATCATACCAAGAATGGTAACCACTTCGGTGGTAATCATGGCCAAAATAATAAGAATGGACATTTCAAGAAGAGAAGGTTCAACAATGACGTAAAGACGTCAGCACCAGCAACCGTTGTTAAGGAAGAAGAACGACCACCGGTCGTATGTTTCAGATGCGAACAGGAGGGACACATCCGTCCAAACTGTATGCAGCAGTCCAAAGCATGTTTTAATTGCGGAAGAGAAGGTCACCTAGCTCGATTCTGTCGTATGATGAAGTCAATTCCAGCTGGGATAATGATGCCAAAGGATGTCCCAGACAAGCCAAAGCCGGTAGTTTAAGAGAGAGCATTTTTTTTTCTCTTGTGACGAGGAACCTGAATAAAATTATCACGGGTAAGTTAATCATAAGCTCTTACGAAGTCTATACTGTGTTAGATACCGGTTCTACTCACTCTTTTATTTCACCTAGTTGTGTTCAATGTTTGTACTTAACTCCAGAGAAGTTAAACTTTGATTTATCTATTAAAACTCCATTGGGAGAAACCTTCGTTACCTCCACTGTTTATAAATATTATTTGATTAAAATCGACACTTTCACGTTACGTGTTGATCTTGTCTCTTTGAAAATACTTGTCTTTGATGCTATTTTAGGAAACGATTGGTTAACTACTCATCATGTTTTTCGTAAGGTTGTTAGCTTTCATATTCCTAACCAACCTATTATGCGAATTTAAGCAACCAAACCACTAAATTCAATTATTGTCATATCAAGCCATAAGTAAAGAGCCCCGATCCTTTTGTTGATGACTTCCTTGTGTGGAATGGACCGAAGCCAGACTTTCTGTAGGCGACGTCGTGAATAACGATAACAAGTTGATAGGTATCATTGTGAGGTGCTATCTAGGTTAAGGGATAGAAGTCACAGTTGGTATCAATGTGACGTACTATCCAAGTCTTGAATGGGAGTAACAGTTTTGAATGATATTTTTATCATTAATAAATTTCTTGACGTATTCCTGAAGACTTCTTAGCTTACCCCAGAGCGTGAAATCGAATTTGGTATTGACACCAGTACAAAACCCATTTCTTAAACCCTCAAATATTTTCTTCATCTAAAACGAACGTATAACGTGCCAAAGATGTTGGCTCGAGCTGTTGAAGATTACGATCGTACCATGCAATATTATCGTGGGAAAGCGAACATGGTAGCTGACGTGTGAGTAGAAGATCGTATGCGTTTACAAATTCGAATATACGAACTCACGTGAAGATAACGAATATACAAGTAGAATCGACTTTAATCGACAAAGTTAAAGCCGCTCAAGCTACACACTCGGAGCTGAAGAATGTGAAGAATTAAGAAGGTTCAAGAGGGCATTATTTTAGAAGCAAGAATTGACGAATAGAGGAAGTCTAAACACTTGATTTTATTGGCCCATTTGAAATCCTTGATTGAGTAGGAACTGTGACTTATAGACTCGTTTTACCGCCAAATATATTGCGTGTTCATAACGTTTTTTTTTCGTATCGATGTTACGTAAATATGTGGACGACCCAAACCACATTATTAATTTAGAACCGGATGAGATAGCGGATGATTTAACGTTTGAAGAGATACGTGTTACAATCTTGGATAAGAAGAATCGTATTCAACACTCAAAGGTTATATCTCAAGAGTTAGAATTTGAAGTGAAGTCAAGGTATCCTCACCTGTTTGGCATACCAGGTACGTACGTAAATTTAGAGGGCGAAATTCCATAAGGAGGGGAGATTGTAAAACCCCAGATTTTATGAATAAAGAATTAATTTTCTCGAAATAATTTTTTAATATTATGGTGTGAATTTAAGATAATATTATAGTTGTGGGTAGTATTTATAAATTTTGCAAAGTATGCAAGTTGTTATATTATATTCGATTGGTCAGGGAATATTCTTTGTGTCAGAAAATATTCGTACGACGGTACAATTATTGGTGGACCCCACAACGGAATTATTGTCGGATTGAGAAAACGACAAAAATATTTTATTGAAAATAACGGCGGAAGTTTTACCGTTGATACTGTTGAACTACTGGATAGTAAAAGTACAGTAATACGCGTTGTTGCATAGTAGCACACGGTATTGATTATTGATATTTATGTGAGAAGTCGCTCAGTTTGATTCAATTATTATCGATTAATAATATGAATTATTATAGCGATGATGACGTTTTGTTTTATTCGTATTATTAACGTAATAAAACAGAAACATCTTTTTATATAAAACAGAATACTTTATTAAAGTTATTCTATAAATAGAATATATTATATTTTATTATGCATAGTGTTTCATAGTGTTTTGCATAGTGTTTGCATAGTAAAAATCTTTTTATATAAATAGAATATATTATATTTTATTTAAAAGATTTTTTCTTTAAATATGGACCGTAAGATTAAAGTAAATCAATTTGGGCCGTTCATGGATTAGTTACTATGCATTCCATTTTCCTATAAATAGAAGCTCATTCCTTCGTTATTTTCTTACGAATTCATTGAAACTCTAGAGAGAGAAATTATAGAGAGAAGCTATAGAGAGAAAATTATAGAGAGAAAGAAGAAGAGTATTCTGCTACTTCACTACTTCTATATCCAGTTTCTGTTACGGTAAGGGGTGTTATTCTTTCTTCTTGAAGAGAACTTATGTTATTCCATTCTTTATTGTTCTGTTGGAATAACCTGTATACGCGGGCTACCCTATACTTGGTGACATTCTTCTATTATTCTGTTGGAACATCCTGTCTGTGTGTTTTACACCGGACCTGGTTCCGTCTTTATTATTATTCCGTTGGAACATCCTGTCTGTGTGTTTTACATCGGACCTGGTTCCGTCTTTATTATTCTGTCGGAATATCCTGTCTGTGCTATACGCCGGACCTGGTTCCATCATTTATTATTCCGCATTTATTATTCTGTTGGAACATCCTGTCGGTGTGAATTTCACCTGACCTGGTTCCGTTATTTAGTATTCTGTTGGAATAACCTGCCTGTGCGAAGTTCCGCATGCATGGTGATTTCTGTTGTTATTCCATTCTTTATTATACTCAGTTGGTTAAAGTTTTGACTTCTATACTCCATGAAATTAGTAGAATATCCTTGATATTTGCGCTTCATCCAGTATCTTTTCAGAAAAATATTCTTCTGAGCATTCTTGAATTTTACACCACAAAACAGTATCGTGTGGACAATTTGGACGTTATTGGTTCATGGACAAATTAATTCTTGAACTTGTTTTATTAAATTCTTATATCATTGTCATCATCCTCATGTTTATGTTATGTTGAAAGTCATCTGTGGCCTGTAGTGCATAGATGGACTTGGTATGATTATGACCAGGGATTATGCGGTGTAATCATGATCGTAATATTACAAATGATGTGGAAAAAGTCCTCATTGGCCCGTAGTGCATTGATGGACAGTTTTTGGTATGATTATGGCTATGGATTCTCTTCGGCCGTAGTGCAAAGATAATTGTTTTATGGCATGATCAGGACCGTTGATGAAAACACGATTATCTTTGGCCGTAGTGCATGGATAATTCGTGGTCGTGATACTAAAGAATATCCTTGGCTTGTAGTGCAGGGATGATTTAATGATGTGGATTATTTATTGAGCTGAGTCTCAGCGATAAAAGTGATGAAAAACTTTTTAAATCATAAAAGATAGTAGATTCAATTCTCTCTACTTGACTATTTTAATGGATTGCTTATCCCGCTGCAGTTAAACTTGATGTCTATTATATTTTATCAGTTTAACATTGTTGGAGAATAATGATAATTTATTCTGCATTATCTTAGTCATAATATTTCTTACTGGGCTAGTTGAGCTCACCCTTTCTTTCACTGTTCTCTTCAGGAAATGAGAACATAGCAGGGACTAGTCGGGGAATGGAGTGACGGTCCAGAGGATAGCATTAGTAGTCCTCACTATTCTGAGAAATAGTGTATTAATAATTGTAATGAGGACTCCTTTTGAGTTTGTATGATCTCTAGTAGACAATTATTGTATTCAAACTCACAGTTGTATTTTGTCGTATTATACACGACAGTGGTATTAGTAAGTTGTATTTGAATTCTGTACCATGTATCTGACGACTCAAGATGGGTGATGTATACCTAATTTTGGGGGCGTCACAAGTTTTCTTCAAGAATATCCTTACCCTACCAGTAGGAATACTCTTCTTTCTAAGGTAAGGGGTATTATTTTTTCGTATTCATGAAGAGAGTTATTTTCTTTCAATACTCATAAGGGTTGTTATTCCATTCTTTATTATTATGTTGGAATAACCTGTCTATGCGAAGTACTGCATACATGGTGAAATTCTTCTGTTATTCCCTTTTTTATTATTCTGTTGGAATAACCTATCTGTGCGGTCTATCGCATGTATGGTGAATTCTGTTGTTATTTCATTCTTTATTATTCTGTTGGAATAACCTGTCTGTGCGGTTTATCGCATGTCTTGTGAATTTTGTTGTTATTCCATTCTTTATTATTCTGTTGGAATAACCTGGCTGTGCGGTCTATCGCATGCCCGGTGAATTTTGTTGTTATTCCATTCTTTATTATTCTGTTGGAATATCCTGTCTGTGCGGATTACGCATGACCTGGTTCCATTCTTTATTATTCTGTTGGAATATCCTATCTGTGCGGATTACGCATGACCTGGTTCCATTCTTTATTATTCTGTTGGAATATCCTATCTGTGCGGATTACGCAATACCTGGTTCCATTCTTTATTATTCTGTTGGAATTTCCTGTCTGTGCGGATTACGCATGACCTGGTTCTATTCTTTATTACTCTGTTGGAATAACCTATCTATGTGGATTACCGCATGCATGGTGAATGATCCTTTGTGTTCATTCCTTATTAACTTATGGAAATGATCTGTCTACGTAGATTACCGAATGGCGGACGAAAATCCATTTACAGTTTCATATATTTTATTATACTCAGTTGGTTAAAGTTTTGGCTTCTATACTCCATGAAATTAGTAGAATATCCCGGATATTTGCGCTTCATCCAGTATCTTTTCATGGAAATATTCTTCTGAGCATTCTTGAATTTTACTCCACAAAGCAGTATCATGTTGACAATTTGGACGTTATTGGTTCCTGGATAAATTAATTTATAAATCTTTAAAATTTATTCTTGAACTTGGTTTATTGAATTGTCATCATCCTCATGCTTATATTATGTTGAAAGTCATTTGTGGCCTGTAGTGCATAGATGGACTTGGTATGATTATGACCAGGGATTATTCGGTATAATCATGACCGTAATGTTACAAATGATGTGGGAAAAGTCCTCATTGGCCCGTAGTGCATTGATGGACAGTTTTTGGTATGATTATGGCTATGGATTCTCTTCGGCCAAGGGTGCAAAGATTAATTATTTTATGGCATGATCAGGACCATTGATGAAAACACGATTATCTTTGGCCCATAGTGCATGGATAATTCGTGGTCGTGATACTAAAGAATATCCTTTGCCTGTAGTGCAGGGATTATTTGATGATGTGGATTATTTATTAAGCTGAGTCTCAGCAATAAAATTTGTGATAAACCTTTTAAATCATATAAGATAGTAGATTTTATTCTCTACTTGACTCTTTTAATGGATTGCATGTTCCGCTGCAGTTAAACTTGATGTCTATTGTATTTTATCAGTTTAACATTGTTGAAGGCTAATGATAATTTATTCTGCATTATCTTAGTCATAATATTTCTTACTGGGCTAGTTGAGCTCACCCTTTCTTTCACTGTTCTCTTCAGAAAATGAGAACGTAGCCGGGATTAGTCGAGGGATGGAGTGACGGTCCAGATGGTAGTATTAGTAGTCCTCACTATTCTGTTAAATAATGTGTTAATAAATATAATGAGGACTTATTCTGAGAGTGGATATTGTCTAGAAGACAATGTTTGTATTAAAACTCACAGCTCTCTTGTTGTATATTTAAAATTGTATTTGTATTTTGTACCATGTATTTAACGACTCAGAATAGGTGATGTATACCTATTTTGGGGGCGACGCATAAAAAGCTTTCGGTTTTATTAAATTTATAATAATAATAAAACAAAATTCATCATCATTATTATAATTCACACTATTAATCGACCAGGTCGTTCCCAGGAAAGAGGGGCTTTCCAATAAGGATTTTTCCCTATTGGCGCGCAATTAGGTGACCAAACCTCTCCTTGACAGAACTTCTAGACATCGTTAATATTGTATTTTTTACCATGTATTTGGCAACTCAGAATAGGTGATGTATACCTATTTTTGGGGCGTCATACTTGGTATCAGAGCTTAGGGATATGATCCCTGGCTGAGATGTGAGACAAGAACTAGGAGGGGAGAGACGGGGAATTCCTTCACTACTATGACCTACCTATGTTTATTTGATATTTAATTGGTTGGTCAGAGTATAAGGATTATATGTGATATGTTAATTAACTGTTATTTTGTGGCAGTATTTGAAAATGGCATCCGAGAATGTTGAGAACATAAATGGAGCACAGGAGACCGTTGAGTCTCCACAGATCAATAATCAGGATAATGTGCATCAGGAAGTCAACAATCCTAATGCAAACAATAACACTGATCAAATGATGAACGATGGAATGTTCCGAGGCTTCATGCAATTCATGCAACATCAGGCAAGAGCGGATCCTATCCAAAATGTAGGTGGAAACACTGGCAACTCTCGGACGGTAACCACCAAACAGTTCAAGGATCTGGGACCACCGGAGTTTTTTAGAGAGCCAAAACCACTTAAGGCAGAGACATGGATATAGCAGATCAACAAGATATTTGATGTCTTGGGATGATCCGAGGAGCAAAAGGTTCCCTTCACCACTTTCATGTTATAGGCCGAGGCAGATTACTGGTGGAAATCTGTAAAGCGTACTCAACCTGCCGCACTGAAGATGTCTTGGGAGAAGTTCCAAGAACTATTAAACGACAAGTACTTTCCCGAAAGTATTCGTCACATGAAAGAGGTAGAGTTCATTAAACTAGAATAAAACAACATGACCGTGTCGCAGTACGAAGTCAAGTTTGCCGAGTTGTCCCAGTTTGCGTCCCATTTGGTTGATAATGAGGAGAGAATGACGCGAATGTTTCTAAAAGGATTGAAACCCGAGATACATCAATATCTTATCTCTCATAAACTGTGTTTGTATTCAGATGTTGTTAATAGGGCTCAGTTATTGGAGGGCGATAATGAGTCAACTCAACCAAAAGAGAGCAGCTAACAAAATGATAATACCAGTGATAACAGTCATCGAAGCGGTGACAATAAACGTGGAGGGAATCAACATGCTAGAAATGGTAACCACTTCAGTGGTAATCATAGCCAAAGCAATAAGAATGGACATTTCAGAAAGAGGAGATTCAACAATGATGGAAAGACGTCAGCACCTGCACCTGCTGTTAAGGAAGGAGAACGGCCACCTATCATATGCTTCAAATGCGGAGGGGAGGGACACATCAGTCCAATCTGCGCGATGCCGTCCAAAGCATGTTATAATTGTGGAAGAGAGGGTCACCTAGCCCAATTTTTTCGTTCACCGAAGACAAGTTCACCTAGGATAGAGGCACCAAAGGACGCCCCAGAAAAGTCAAAGCCAGTAGTGCAAGGGAGAGCGTTTGACGTGACCTCCCAGAAAGCAAGAAACCCGAATGAGGTCATCACGGGTAAGCTTAGTATAAACTCTAGCGAAATATATACCTTATTTTATACCAGTTCTACCCATTCCTTTATTTCTCCTACTTGCACTCAACGTTTAAATTTGACTCTGGAGAAATTAGACTTTGACTTATCTATTGAAACTCCGTTGGGAGAAACCTTCATTACATCAACTGTTTATAAGTCTTGTTTGGTTCAAATTGGTACCCTCACATTACCCATCGATCTTATTTCATTGAAAATACTTGCATTTGTCGTAATTCTAGGGATTTATTGGTTTACTACTCATTATGTAAAAAATGATTATTTTCATAAGGTTGTTAGCTTTCATATTCCTAATCAACCTATTATGCGAATTCAAGCAACCAAACCATTAAAATCAATCACTGTCATCTCAAGCCATAAAGTTATTCATTTATTGAAAAATGGATGTCAAGTTTTCTTAGCTCATGTCACGGATCTAAACAAAAATACGTCAGTTTTGAATGATATTTCTATTGTTAATGAATTTCCTGACGTATTCCCTGAAGAACTTCCTGGCCTACCCCCAGAACGTGAAATTAAATTTTGTATCGACATTGAACCCGGTACAAAACCCATTTCCAAAGCCCCATATGGAATGGCTCCTATTGAACTTCAGGAGTTAAAGACCCAACTGCAGGAATTGTTAGACATTGGCTTTATTCGTCCTAGTACTTCTCCTTGGAGTGCTCCTGTTCTATTCGTGAAGAAGAAAGATGGGAGTATGCGACTTTGTATTGATTATCGAGAGTTGAATCATGTCACTATCAAAAATAGGTACCCATTGCCACGTATTGATGACCTGTTTGACCAGTTGCAAGGCGTCAAATTCTTTTCAAAAATTGATCTTCGTTGTGGATATCACCAATTGAAGATTAGAACTGATAACATTCCAAAGACGGCTTTCAAAACTCGATACGGGCATTATAAATTCTTAGTCATGTCTTTTGGATTTACTAATGCTCCTGCTGCCTTCATGGATATGATGAACCGGGTATTCAAAGAATATTTTAATCACTTTGTGGTCATCCTTATTGATGACATCCTTATTTATTCCAAAAGCCGTGAAGATCATGAGCAACACTTGAGGTTGATACTCTAAAAGCTTCGTGAATATAAGCTTTATGCCAAGTTGAAGAAATGCGAGTTCTGGCTTGAGGAAGTAGCATTCCTTGGGCACGTGGTATCAATCATGGAATATCTGTTGACCCGGCAAAGATTGAAGCCATTCAAAGTTGGGAACAACATAAATCAGTGATCGAAGTACGGAGCTTTCTCGGCTTAGCTGGTTATTATCGGAGATTCATAGAAGGGTTTTCTCGAATCGCTACTCCATTAACTCAGCTGACTCGAAATGATACAAAATTAGGTTGGAGTGAGGAATGTGAGAAGAGTTTTCAAGAACTCAAGAGAACACTCATTTCAGCACCTGTTCTGACAATACCATCTGGCTCGGAGGGATTTGTCATCTACAGTGATGCTTCAGGTAAAGGGTTAGGATGTGTTCTCATGCAACATGGGAAAGTCATAGCCTATACCTCTCGACAACTCAAAGAATATAAGAGGAATTATCCTACCCATGATCTAGAGTTGGCAGCTGTTGTCTTCGCACTTAAAATTTGGAGGCATTACTTGTATGGGGAGAAAGTGAAGATCTTTACGGATCATAAAAGCCTCAAATATTTCTTCACTCAAAAGGAACTCAACATGCGACAGCGAAGTTGGCTTGAACTATTGAAAGATTATGATCATACCATCCAATATCATCCTGGAAAAACAAACGTGGTAGCTGACGCATTGAGTAGAAGATCATATGCGGGTACGAGTGCGATATTGTCAATGCAAAGGCCCATTTTGTATGACTTGCAAAGGATGGAGATAGAGATAAAAACTTCAGGGTCCCACGTGATGATGGCGAATATACGAGTAGAACCGACTTTAATCGATAAAGTTAAAGCTGCTCAAGCTACAGACCTGGAGCTGATGCATATGAGGAAGAAAATACAAAAAGGTGCTATGCCGGAATCAAGAATCGATGAAGAATACTTCGAGTCAACTCCAGACTTTGTGTTCCTAACGACCCTAATTTAAAGTATAAAATCATGATGGAGGCGCACAATACACCATTTGTAATCCATCCTGGGAGTACCAAAATGTATCATGATCTTCGACATACATTTTGGTAGGGCAATATGAAGAGGGAGATAGTGTTGTTTATCTCAAGGTGTCTAATGTATCAACGAGTCAAGGCGGAGCATCAGGTACCAAAAGGTCCATTGCAACCATTTAAAATTCCAAAATGGAAGTGGGATCACATTACCATGGATTTCGTTACTGGTCTTCCCAAGGTTTCTCAAGGCATAGATGCAATTTGGGTCATTGTTGATAGATTGACCAAGTCTGCTCATTTCTTACCTATACGGGAAACTTATAAACTTGAACGTCTTGTTCATATGTACATAAACGAGGTTGTAAGATTGCATGGTATGCCAATATCTATAGTTTCTGATCGAGACCCAAGATTCACTTCACGATTTTGGGTTAGTTTAAAAAAAGCTATGGGCACGGATTTATGATTTAGTTCGGCATATCATCCTCAGACGGACGGACAATCAGAGAGGACTATTTAAACTCTTGAACATTTATTAAGACTCTGTGTCCTTGACTTCAAGGGAAGTCAGGACAAGTTCTTACAATTGGTGCAGTTTTCCTACAATAACAATTATCAAGCAAGTATTGGCATGGCTCCATTCGAAGCGTTGTATTGAAGAAAGTGTCATTCTCCAGTATGCTGGGATAACGTTGTTGGGACCGAAGTTAATACGTATGACTACGGAAAAGATACAAACGATCTGGAAACGTATAAAAAACCTCACAAGACCGACAAAAGAGTTATGATGATCTTCATCGAAAGGACGTGGAATTCGATATTGGAGATCATGTGTTGTTACGTGTTGCTCCATGGAAAGGAGTTACGAGATTTGAAAAGAGAGGAAAGCTCAATCCTCGATTCATTGGTCCATTTTTAATCATCGATCGAGTAGGGACTGTAGCCTATAGACTTGCTTTACCGCCAAGTATGTCTCGTGTTTATAACGTTTTTCATATATCCATGTTACGTAAATATGTGAAAGACCCGAACCACATTATTGAGTTAGAACCAGACGAAATAGCGGAAGATTTAACGTATGAAGAGGTTCATGTTCAAATCTTGGATAAGAAGGAACGTATTCTATGCTCAAAGGTTAAACCTCAAGTCAAAGTTTTATGGAGGAACCACGATGTTGAGGAAATGACCTGGGAGTTAGAATCTGAAATGAAATCAAGGTATCCTTACATCTTCGACATACCAGGTACGTACCCTAATTTCGAGGGTGATATTTCATAAGAAGGGGGGATTGTAAGACCCCAACTTTTATGAATAAATATCAATTTTCTATAATTATCATTTTTAAATATTATGGAATGAATTTGATATAATGTTATAGTTGTGGGTAATATTTAGAAATTTTGTAAAACTACGCAAGTTGTTTATAATATTCGATTGATCGGGGAATATTCATACGACGGCACAATCATTGGTGGACCACACAACGAAATTATTGTCGGATTGAGAAAACGACAAAAATATTTTTATGAAAATAACGGCGGAAGTTTTACCGTTAACTATTGAAACACCCGGTGTTAAAAATATAGGAATACGTGTGGTTGCATAGTAGCACACGGTATTGATTATTGATGCTTACGTGAGAAGTCACTCAGTTTTGTTCAATTATTGCTTCAGTAATTGTTGCATTGTATCTCACGTTAATTGATTCAATTATTGTTGATATTTTATATTGAGATGATGAAGTTATTAATATTATTATTTGCAATATTAACGATGTCTAGAAGTTTTTCCAAGGAGAGGTTTGGTCACTTAATTGCGCTCTAATAGAGAGAAATCCTTATTGGAAAGCCCCCTCTTTCCTGGGAAAGACCTGGTCGATTAATAGTGTGAATAATAATAATGATGATGAAGTTTTTTTTTATTAGTATTATTAATGTAATAAAATAGAAAAGCTTTTTATATAAAACAGAATACTTTTATAAAGTTATTCGTTTTATTAGGCTAATATTAAATCTTTTTATATAAAATAGAATACTTTTATAAAGTTATTCATTTTATTAGACAATAATTAGAATATATTATATTTTTTACGAATAGTGTTTGCATAGTGTCTGCATAGTGTTTGTATAGTAAAATCTTTTTAAAAGTTATTCGTTTTATTAGATTATAAATAGAATATATTATATTTTATTGTAAACCAATCTGGACCGTCCGTTTAAAGTAAATTGATCTGGACCGTTCATGGATTGGTTACTATTCAGTCTATTCTTCTATAAATAGAAGCTCATTCCTTTATTATTTCTTACGAATTCACTGAAACTTTAGAGAGAGAAACTGTAGAGAGAATTATTCTTCTATCTTGAGAGTATTTCTTTAGCGTTTAAGAAAGCTTTGAGTGTAGTGCAAGTTTCTTCAAGTATATCCCCGTCCTACCGTCGGAGTACTCTTCTTTATAAGGTAAGGGGTATTATTTCTTTCTTATTCATGAAGAGAATTTCTATTATTCTATTCTTTATTATTCTGTTGGAATAACATGTATACGCGGGCTACCCTATACTTGGTGAAATTCTTTTGTTATTCCATTCTTTATCATTATATTGGAATAACCTGTCTATGCGAAGTAACACAGACATGGTAAAATTCTTCTGTTATTCCATTTTTATCATTCTGTTGAAACATCTTGTATGTGCATTTTACGTCGAACCTAGTTCCGTCTTTATTATTCTGTTGGAATATCATGTCTGTGCATTTACGCCGGGCTTAGTTTCGTTATTTATTATTCTGTAGGAATAACCTGTCTATACGAAGTACTGCATGCATGAAGATTTCTGTTATTATTCCATTCTTTATTATTCTATTGGAATATACTGTCGGTGCGTGTTACGCCTGACCTGGTTCCGTTATTTATTATTCTATTAGAATAACCTGTCTATGCGAAGTACCGCATGCATGGTGATTTCTTTTGTTATTCCATTCTTTATTATACTCAGTTGGTTAAAATTTTGACTTCTATACTCCATTAAATTAGTGGAATATCCTTGATATTTGTGCCTCATCCAGTATCTTTTTGTGGAAATATTCTTCTGAGCATTCTTGAATTTTACTCTACAAAAAAGTATCGTGTTGATAATTTGGACGATTTTAGTTTATTCTTGAACTTGTTTTATTGAATTCTTATATCATTGTCATCATCCTCATATTTATATTTTTATTGAAAGTCATATGTGGCATGTAGTGCATAGATGGACTTGCTATGATTATGACCAGGAATTATTCGGTGTAATCATAACCATAATGTTACAAATGATGTGGTAAAAGTCCTCATTGGCCCGTAGTGCATTGATGGACAGTTGTTGGCATGATCATGACCATTGATGAATACACAAATATCTTTGGCTCGTAGTGCATGGATAATTTGTGGTTGTGATACTAATGAATATCCTTGGCCGTAGTGCAGGGATGATGTGGATTATTTATTAAGCTGAGTCTCAACGATAAAAGTGATGAAAACCTTTTAAATCATAAAAGATAGTAGATTTTATTCTCTACTTGACTTTTTAATGGATTGCATGTCCCGCTGCAGTTAAACTTGATGTCTATTGTATTTTATCAGTTTAACATTGTTGAAGACTAATGATAATTTATTCTGCATTATCTTAGTCTTAATATTTCTTACTCCCTCCATCCCAAAATATTTGACATTTTAGGAGTTTTTTTTTCTAAAACATTTGATGTTCTACCATTCAAAGAATATTTTGCCATTTATTTTCCTTCTCTGCCCTTCCTTCTCCACCACTATTAATGTGTTTCTTCTTCTTCTTCTTCAAGACTCACACGGAATAAACTCTTTTTTCCTCTACAATACCCACTTTAATGAAGAAGATCTGAGAATCCATCTCCGGCGATCGGTTCACACAGAAGCCAGATCCGAAGAAGATGAAGAGAAGAGATGGACGTATGAAGAAGAAGAGATGGGTGATCGGTCCACGCAGAAGCCAGATACGAAGAAGATGAAGAGAAGAAATGGCCGTACGGAGAATAGATGGGCGAACTCGATGGCCGTATGAAGGCTGTGGTGGTCAAATCTCAGTCAAACCCGGCTGATAAGAGAAGAGATGAAGAAGAAGAGTTGGATCCGGCTGATGAGAAGATGGAGAAGAAGAGTTGAGAATGGAGTATATAGTAAGAATGTATACAAACAGAGCAATGGTAGAATGGCCCAAATCTTTAAGTCCAAATTACCAGAAAATATTTTGAAAGTTTGTACTATATAATTACAGTGCAACACTTCAAAGCATTCTCGGGCAATTTGGGTGCAGAATTTTCAGCACTACAGAAAGAAAGAGGGATGGGAATTAAAGAGGAAAATTAGACATACGGATGATATAATTAAGCTGGTTCCGGCTGATAAGAGAAGAGATGAAGAAGAAGAATTGGAACCGGCTGATGAGGAGATGGAGAAGAAGAGTTGATAATGGTCAGATCTGGCCGGATAAGATAAAGTATTAATTAAGGGTAAAATAGGAAAATTGTATCTATTCTTAATCTGTGTGAAAATATGTAGAACATCTGTGATAACCCGAGATTTCGAATAAAGTATTGTGTATCTGTGATACGAATTTTGAAAATTAGTCAATTTGTGTATTGACTGAGAAAATAGAGTAGAGTTGTGCTTAACAACTTTAGAAACCCTAACCCTAATTTACGGATAGGGATTCGGTAGAAAATATAATTAAAATAATTATATTGTTAAGAATGTGTTTGTTTTATATGAGCTTAATGATCAATAATTGATCGGATAGGTTTTAATATTATTAAACCCTGATAAGAGATTAGAAACCCTAATCTCAGTTATAGAAAACCCTAATGTGGTGTAGAAAATCCTAATTTAAAAAATCGGGGATTGTAAACTTTAAATTAGGAACCCTAATCCTAATTGATAGACTTAATGGATTCATTAAACACAAATATGAGATTAAAAACCCTAATATCTGGATTAGAAACCCTAACGCACCGTTAGAAACCCTAATTGTACGTCGAGAAACCCTAATGTTAAAACCGGGAATTATAAACCCTAATTAGGCAACCCTAATTTTTATTAGCATGCCTAAAGTATTCATTAAACATAAATATGATTAGAAATCACTAATTATATTTTTGTAAGTTAGAATTCTATTTGAGAAACCCTAATTGTATTTTAGAAAAATTTATTTTTCTAATTAAACCCTAAATTTGCAAATTATGGAAATTAGAATTTTTAGACCTAAAGGGTACAAAACCTAAACCCTAGATTTTCCGAACCCTAAACCCTAAGGGTTTCATCAAATGAGAAGATCTAGAAAAATTAGAAATGACCATAATACCCTTTATGAGATTTTTAATTGTTAACTTGCCAAATTGTCCAAAGCTTTATTAGGTAACCAACTCCTTACCAACTACCTTGACTTTGTGACACAAATCATCTGCCCCAGCCGAAAATGCCAACCATTCAATGCATCTAAAGATTATTTAAGAGATTCAAGAGAGAGAAAGTTGAGAAAATTGGCCATTTTTGCTATAAGCTCTCACCAACTATCTCTCTCTCCAAAACCCACGAATTATACAAGTAAATCAGTCCTAGAAACAGCTCCTATATCATCCAATAACAGATTGGAAGGGCAGAATCAAAAATCAAAGCAAAAGAGGTATAAACCCTAATTTTTGAAATCCTTCGATTCCTTGTTATTTGTTGCAATTTATTGTTCAAATATGTGTAATAAGGTGTCAATTGCTGATCTGGGTTGATAAATCACGAACCCATAACATCAAAGTGCACGAAATTTAAGTTTTCCAAAATCTGGGAATTTGAAAATCTGTGATTTTCAGTCATATGTCAGATCTTATAACTCCGTGTGTGTTACATGTTTTTGATGTTTAAGACTTGTAAATTGTAGCCTGTTACGAGTTCTTTAAGCTGCAAAAAGAATTAAAGCCAGATCGTATATAGATCAAAAGTTATACACGGTCAAAACCCCGTTGACTGAATCTGTCAAGAACACGAACCCAGAAAAATTCGAGACAGTGTCCGTGTTCAAGTTTGACCGATTATATCTAGTTAATGGTTTGATGTTTTTCTGTTATTATGCTTTCTAGTTGTAGTACTACATTTTTTCTACAACCTAGAGTTGATAGATAAAGTAAAACATGACCAGAACATATCTTAAATCGAGCTTCAAAGTGGCAACTCGCATCTGTTTCTGCCCAGAAACGGTTTGTCAGAAAGTTTGGAGGCTTTGATCTCCTTATTATGATGTTGTTTAACCAAAGTGTTGGTTGTATGTTGTAGTGTGACATTTTTTCTACACGTCCAAACTTTTAGATAGCTTAGATCATGCTCCGATCGTCAGTTATCGCCGGTCAAACCATGCACCCTCGCCTGCCGGAAAAGAAATCTGGGTTGCTCAAGAACACCTATAGCGACGGATAGTGTCGCTATAGGCCTTTAGCGACGGATTAATTTATTTTAATTTTCTGATTTTCGGAAATTGATTAAAAAATAGAAATAAATTCTAAAAATTACCAAAAATGGTTTTAAAAATTATTTTAAATTATGAAAAATAATTTTTGACCGATTGGAATATTTTTCTTTAATATTTATAATTATTTAAATATTAAAGGTATTTAATTTATTTAATTAGTGTATTAAATAAATTAGAGAAAAATGATTTAATATTATGAAAAATCATATTTAAAAAAGGAAAATGTATTTAAAAATATTTTGAGTTATAAAATGTAACTTTTAATATTTTTGGAGAATTTTCATTAATAATTTAATATTAATGATATAATATTTATTTGATTATTAAATTAAATAAATAAGATGAAAATGATTTAAATGATTTAAAAATCATTTTAATTGAGAATAAAGTATTAATAAATATTTTAAATATAAAAGATAATTTTCAATATTTTTGGAGAATTTTCATTAATAAATTAATATTAATGATATTTGATTTATTTAATTATTATATTAAATAAATGAATAAAAAATGATTTTATTGATTTAAAAATGATTTAAAAATGAGAAAAATGATTTAAAAATATTTTAAGTTATAAATTATGACTTTTAATATTTGGATAATAATTTCATTAATATTTATATATTAATGGTGATGATTTAAAAATGATTTTAATTACTTTAAAAATCATTTAAGTAGAATATTGATGATTTAAAAATATTTTAAGTTATTGATGATAACTTTAATATTTTGAAAAGTATGTTATTAATATTTTGATATTATTAAATATTAATGATGATAAGATTATTTGATAATTAAAATCATTTAAAAATGATTTAAGTGTTTGAAAAATTATTATAAATTATAATAATTGTTTGATTAATAGTAAAAGCTTCTGAAAAATATTATTATTGATAATTGACTTATCTAAATTAATATTGAAGCTTAGAAACCAAGTTTAATTGACAATCAATGTGTTAATTGTCGGATAGGGTGACCAGAACACCGAGAATGGACCGAAATCCAACCAGACTGATATAGTTTGACTTGTTAAGTGTTTATATAGGTTATAAACACTAATGTGACTATGTGGTAATGTGCTTAAGAGAATTTTGACTGTGAATACAGTGCTGTGTGATATAAATGTTTGTGCTAATTGTGCGACCTACATTATTGGTTATAGGTCTTTCGAAATCAAATAAGTATATTGTGTAGCTGTAATAAGCGGAAGAGGCAAGTTCCCTAACTCAACCTTGAGTTATATTTATTCAATTGTTATGGTGGTTAATTATTGTTGATTAAGCCACGTCCAGGGATTTATTGTTGAAATTAAATTTTCGAATTAGAAAATATATATTCGTAGAATTACTGTTGTTGGATATTCATATCTGTAGAAGTTAGAATTAACAGTACAGATAATTCCTGTTTATTGTCAAATTATTATGAGAAATGTCTTAGCTAATTATTCTAGCTAGACGAAAAAATTTGTTTGAACTTGATAGGTTAGAGAAGAGAATTCAATTATTATTGATAGGTCGATGCCAATTATTTCGGCTAGATCGAGAAGCAAATAGAATTTGAAATCACAGTATTTTGTTGTAAAATCATAAACTTTATTCTAAGACTGAGAAGAACAACCTTTTATATAAAGGGAATATTTTATTGGTCGTGAATTCGATCTTTGCGCGCGTTTTGAGTATTACGCATAATATAGGGTACAAAGAGTTGGCCGGCTCTGAGTACTTGTAGAGGGGTATGATTTAATCTTTATGGTTATTTGATACACCTGAGTATTTATCAAAGTAAATCTTTGATATCTACCCGAGAAAATAAGTTCAAAGATCTAGTGTGATCACTCAGTATAAATCTGGAGAAATATTTCATTCGTAGAATTGATTCTAGATTATTCACTAGAATACCGTAGAAACTTGAAAGCGTTGTACTCTTTCATTATTGAATTATTGTGTTGCGTAGAAGAAGAGAAGACTTGTTATTGAATAACGATTTGTTCAGCTATTTCAAAGTTCCCCGAACTTTGGTTTCATTCTATCAAAATAGATAGTTTGTTGTTTTGAATCCTTATACATTTATTGTATGTATTAACTTGCGGGGCAAATTAGTTGCTCACCCTTGCTAAATAAAATTTTTTAGCTAGGGACGAAGTGGCAGGAGGTGCTGCGAAGGATAAAGGCAAAGGCGTTGTAATAAACTAGTTATGATTAGCATATTTATTATGTTGTATTTGTAAACCCTTTTTGTATATCTAAAGGGTATGTTTGTAAAGTTAAGGTTAGAGAACCTGGGTAATGTATTGAAAAACTCTGATAAAAATTTATGTAAGATACTATCTATATATATTATGAGTAGTTAAATGTTATTTATATTGTGGATCGTGAACACCAAACTCGGGAGTCAAATAACCCGGATTTGGGGGTGTCACAGGTTGGTATCAGAGCTGTAGTGACCAAGGTGTCACCAGCTGGTAGAATAGCCGTAGGTTATAAACCTTAAGTGGGGTGGGGAAAACCCTAGGATTATAACCATAAACAAGATAGAGAAAACTCATTTAGAGTACTAAGTGAGGGATTACAGAAGTGAGAAATGTGGGCACATAGTGTGAGAATTTTGTACTAGTAAAGTACTAATTAAGTTGTTTAAACTGCTTGTAGGATGTCTAAAGAAGGTGAAAAGAGTGCGGAGATGCTAGCGGCTGTTGCACCAGTGCTAGTAGCTGGGGTGCCAGCACAAAGCGAATCGGTTGAGAAGTTGGGAGAAGATGAACCAATGGTTAATCTGGGGAGTGATCATGACGATTATCCCGAGATGTATCTGAGTGGAGATGAGGAGGCCGAGTCTGAGCCAGCTAAGGTGGATTTAAAGAATAAGATCAAAGTTGGAGAACAAGATCAGCTATCTGTGGAAGTTCAGGAACTCCGAAGCAAGGTATTTCTCTTGGAGGAGTTGTGGAAGACGGAGCGGGCATTGCGTGAAATGACTGAAGAACGGAACGAGCTGAAGGCGCAGGTGGAGAAGATGAAGGCTGAAGGTGGAGGATCGTCTGAGGGAACAATCAAGCAGCAGAAGGACAAGAAAAAGAGGAAGAGGGATAACGACAGCCTTAATTCTGAGAAGACAAGTCCGAAGAAGAAGCAAGCCTGTATCAAGTGTGGAAAGACTCACGCTGGAGAATGTATGATATGGAAGAACGTGTGCTTCAACTGTAAGCAGAAAGGACATATCTCTTTGCATTGTCCTAAGCCAAATATGAGGAAGTGTTTTTCATGTAGGCAAACGGGTCACGGATTCAACAAGTGTCCCAGCAAGAAGAAGATTGGTGAAGGCAGTGGACTTTAGATAACTTAGATATAAGTTTTAATGTCTTTTGGTAGAAGCTTTTGGTATTAAGTGATGTAATATCGAGAATGATGCTTAAGCATATGTAAATATATGTTTTTATGAATGAAATCTTTATTTTCTATATGAATATAAGAGTAAAATAAATTTGTGTGTTCTTAAAACTCATACTTATGGTAAGTTAATGACTCATAATTATATGAAATGTTTTGGACCCCTCAGCGAATGGACGCCAAAAGTCTGACTAGGATAAGTTCATACACTCATATAGTTGTGACAAGTTACTGAACTCTTAAGTGTGGTAAGTTTGATGAACTGGATATAGTAATGTGAAATTGGAGAATGATAACTTTTTGTGTAAAGTTGGAGAATTGCAACTTTTGTAAAGTTGGGTATGATTAATCCTAAAATACTTTTAAAAGGATAGAGATATGTGAAGTACTAAATGTACTATGTGCTATTTGAATAAATATGCTATTACTTGAGAATTTTGTGTTGAATTCTTATTGTGATAAGAATTTGTATAGAAAAGAGTATTAATATAAGATTTTCATTCAAAACAGATCATGCCGCCTAGACGACAGAATCGAAACCAAAGAGAAGAGCAATCAGTAAATAACGAAGGAGGTCAAGCGAACCCGATGCAGAATTTTGTGGATATGCTGGGCCAAGCTATGGAAAATAGGGCTTCAGCCAGGGGAAGACCAAGGAATCAGCCAGCCGACGGATTGGCTAATTTTAAAGATTTTAAAGCGGTAGGACCGCCGGAATTCAAGGGGACTACGGATCCGATCGAAGCCCAAACTTGGGTGAAGGAGATAGAGAAAGCTTTCGTGATTGCGCGAGTTGCGGAAGAACAAAAGACAGCGTTCGCAACATATCTAATGAAGGGAGAAGCCAATTATTGGTGGGAGACGAATCAAGCAAGAGCTGGTATAGCGGTGGTGACGTGGACACGATTTAAAGAATTGTTCTTTGAGAACTACTTCTCACCGAGTATGCAAGCTCGGATGGAAGTTAAGTTCTTGGAACTTAAGCAGGAGAATTTGTCTGTTTCGGAGTATGCTGCTAAATTCAACGAATTGGCGCGATTTGCACCTCACCAGGTGGATACAGAAGCAAGAAAAGCAAGAAGGTTTGAGAACGGTTTGAAGCCGGGGATTTATAACAAGGTAGCTGTGCTACAGATCAATACGTTTGCGGCTCTACTGGAGAAGGCATTAATTGCTGAAGGAGGAAGCGAGGCTGCATCTCATTTTCATCAGGAGAAGAGGAAGAATACCAGTGAGGGTGGAAGCGATGGTGGTAGTAACCCGAATAAAAGGAAGTGGAATGAGATTATCCAATCGGGTAGCAAAGCTGAAGGGAATAGGAAAGGAGGAGGGCCTTGTGCAAATTGTGGGAAGAATCATGCAGGAGTATGTTTGAAGAAGAAGGGGATTTGTTACAATTGCGGACAAGAGGGGCACATGTCACCTAATTGTCCCAGCCCGAAAAAGATTCAAGGTTGCTATGCGTGTGGATCGACTGATCATCTGGTTCGGAATTGTCCAAAGAAGAATGCTGAGAAGGAAAGCGCCAACAAGGGACCCGGTGGTGGAACCTTGGCAATCTGAGGACCTGCACAGCCAGGAAGACCAATTGCTCGTACATTTAACATGACGGCGTATGATGCAGTGGCTACTCAAGAGGTGGCAACAGGTAACGATTTTGTTTAGAAAATTTAATTACGCGAGAAATACGAGTTAAATATTCTGTGAACTGTTTTCTTTTATAGATTCAAGTCACAAGTTAGAATTTGAAACACAATTTTATATTGTGTTGTTAAAAATGAATTGATGATACAACTTTAAAAGATTGTAGAGAATAAGAAAGCGGTGATTCCGAGGACGGAATCCTTTTAAGGAGGGGTGAATGTGATAACCCGAGATTTCGAATAATTAAAATTTTACGAATAAATTTTTTTTTATTTATTATTAACATTGACTGTTAATAAAGTATTGTGTATCTGTGATACGAATTTTGAAAATTAGTCAATTTGTGTATTGACTGAGAAAATAGAGTAGAGTTGTGCTTAACAACTTTAGAAACCCTAACCCTAATTTACGGATAGGGATTCGGTAGAAAATATAATTAAAATAATTATATTGTTAAGAATGTGTTTGTTTTATATGAGCTTAATGATCAATAATTGATCGGATAGGTTTTAATATTATTAAACCCTGATAAGAGATTAGAAACCCTAATCTCAGTTATAGAAAACCCTAATGTGGTGTAGAAAACCCTAATTTTAAAAATCGGGGATTGTAAACTTTAAATTAGGAACCCTAATCCTAATTGATAGACTTAATGGATTCATTAAACACAAATATGAGATTAGAAACCCTAATATCAGGATTAGAAACCCTAACGTACCGTTAGAAACCCTAATTGTACGTCGAGAAAACCTAATGTTAAAACCGGGAATTGTAAACCCTAATTAGGCAACCCTAATTTTTATTAGCATGCCTAAAGTATTCATTAAACATAAATATGATTAGAAATCACTAATTATATTTTTGTAAGTTAGAATTCTATTTGAGAAACCCTAATTGTATTTTAGAAAAATTTATTTTTCTAATTAAACCCTAAATTTGCAAATTATGGAAATTAGAATTTTTAGACCTAAAGGGTACAAAACTTAAACCCTAGATTTTCCAAACCCTAAACCCTAAGGGTTTCATCAAATGAGAAGATCTAGAAAAATTGTAAATGACCATAATACCCTTTATGGGATTTTTAATTGTTAACTTGCCAAATTGTCCAAAGCTTTATTAGGTAACCAACTCCTTACCAACTACCTTGACTTTGTGACACAAATCATCTGCCCCAGCCGAAAATGCCAACCATTCAATGCATCTAAAGATTATTTAAGAGATTCAAGAGAGAGAAAGTTGAGAAAATTGTCCATTTTTGCTATAAGCTCTCACCAACTATCTCTCTCTCCAAAACCCACGAATTATACAAGTAAATCAGTCCTAGAAACAGCTCCTATATCAGCGAATAACAGATTGGAAGGGCAGAATCAAAAATCAAAGCAAAAGAGGTATAAACCCTAATTTTTGAAATCCTTCGATTCCTTGTTATTTGTTGCAATTTATTGTTCAAATATGTGTAATAAGGTGTCAATTGCTGATCTGGGTTGATAAATCACGAACCCATAACATCAAAGTGCACGAAATTTAAGTTTTCCAAAATCTGGGAATTTGAAAATCTGTGATTTTCAGTCAAATATCAGATCTTATAACTCCGTGTGTGTTACATGTTTTTGATGTTTAAGACTTGTAAATTGTAGCCTGTTACGAGTTCTTTAAGCTGCAAAAAGAATTATAGCCAGATCGTGTATAGATCAAAAGTTATACACGGTCAAAACCCCGTTGACCGAATCTGTCAAGAACACGAACCCAGAAAAATTCGAGACAGTGTCCGTGTTCAAGTTTGACCGATTATATCTAGTTAATGGTTTGATGTTTTTCTGTTATTATGCTTTCTAGTTGTAGTACTACATTTTTTCTACAACCTAGAGTTGATAGATAAAGTAAAACATGACCAGAACATATCTTAAATCGAGCTTCAAAGTGGCAACTCGCATCTGTTTCTGCCCAGAAACGGTTTGTCAGAAAGTTTGGAGGCTTTGATCTCCTTATTATGATGTTGTTTAACCAAAGTGTTGGTTGTATGTTGTAGTGTGACATATTTTCTACACGTCCAAACTTTTAGATAGCTTAGATCATGCTCCGATCGTCAGTTATCGCCGGTCAAACCATGCACCCTCGCCTGCCGGAAAAGAAATCTGGGTTGCTCAAGAACACCTATAGCGACGGATAGTGTCGCTATAGGCCTTTAGCGACGGATTAATTTATTTTAATTTTCTGATTTTCGGAAATTGATTAAAAAATAGAAATAAATTCTAAAAATTACCAAAAATGGTTTTAAAAATTATTTTAAATTATGAAAAATAATTTTTGACCGATTGAAATATTTTTCTTTAATATTTATAATTATTTAAATATTAAAGGTATTTAATTTATTTAATTAGTGTATTAAATAAAATAGAGAAAAATGATTTAATATTATGAAAAATCATATTTAAATAAGGAAAATGTATTTAAAAATATTTTGAGTTATAAAATGTAACTTTTAATATTTTTGGAGAATTTTCATTAATAATTTAATATTAATGATATAATATTTATTTGATTATTAAATTAAATAAATAAGATGAAAATGATTTAAATGATTTAAAAATCATTTTAATTGAGAATAAAGTATTAATAAATATTTTAAATATAAAAGATAATTTTCAATATTTTTGGAGAATTTTCATTAATAAATTAATATTAATGATATTTGATTTATTTAATTATTATATTAAATAAATGAATAAAAAAATGATTTTATTGATTTAAAAATGATTTAAAAATGAGAAAAATGATTTAAAAATATTTTAAGTTATAAATTATGACTTTTAATATTTGGATAATAATTTCATTAATATTTATATATTAATGGTGATGATTTAAAAATGATTTTAATTACTTTAAAAATCATTTAAGTAGAATATTGATGATTTAAAAATATTTTAAGTTATTGATGATAACTTTAATATTTTGAAAAGTATGTTATTAATATTTTGATATTATTAAATATTAATGATGATAAGATTATTTGATAATTAAAATCATTTAAAAATGATTTAAGTGTTTGAAAAATTATTATAAATTATAATAATTGTTTGATTAATAGTAAAAGCTTCTGAAAAATATTATTATTGATAATTGACTTATCTAAATTAATATTGAAGCTTAGAAACCAAGTTTAATTGACAATCAATGTGTTAATTGTCGGATAGGGTGACCAGAACACCGAGAATGGACCGAAATCCAACCAGACTGATATAGTTTGACTTGTTAAGTGTTTATATAGGTTATAAACACTAATGTGACTATGTGGTAATGTGCTTAAGAGAATTTTGACTGTGAATACAGTGCTGTGTGATATAAATGTTTGTGCTAATTGTGCGACCTACATTATTGGTTATAGGTCTTTCGAAATCAAATAAGTATATTGTGTAGCTGTAATAAGCGGAAAAGGCAAGTTCCCTAACTCAACCTTGAGTTATATTTATTCAATTGTTATGGTGGTTAATTATTGTTGATTAAGCCACGTCCGGGGATTTATTGTTGAAATTAAATTTTCGAATTAGAAAATATATATTCGTAGAATTACTGTTGTTGGATATTCATATCTGTAGAAGTTAGAATTGACAGTACAGATAATTCCTGTTTATTGTCAAATTATTATGAGAAATGTCTTAGCTAATTATTCTAGCTAGACGAAAAAATTTGTTTGAACTTGATAGGTTAGAGAAGAGAATTCAATTATTATTGATAGGTCGATGCCAATTATTTCGGCTAGATCGAGAAGCAAATAGAATTTGAAATCACAGTATTTTGTTGTAAAATCATAAACTTTATTCTAAGACTGAGAAGAACAACCTTTTATATAAAGGGAATATTTTATTGGTCGTGAATTCGATCTTTGCGCGCGTTTTGAGTATTACGCATAATATAGGGTACAAAGAGTTGGCCGGCTCTGAGTACTTGTAGAGGGGTATGATTTAATCTTTATGGTTATTTGATACACCTGAGTATTTATCAAAGTAAATCTTTGATATCTACCCGAGAAAATAAGTTCAAAGATCTAGTGTGATCACTCAGTATAAATCTGGAGAAATATTTCATTCGTAGAATTGATTCTAGATTATTCACTAGAATACCGTAGAAACTTGAAAGCGTTGTACTCTTTCATTATTGAATTATTGTGTTGCGTAGAAGAAGAGAAGACTTGTTATTGAATAACGATTTGTTCAGCTATTTCAAAGTTCCCCGAACTTTGGTTTCATTCTATCAAAATAGATAGTTTGTTGTTTTGAATCCTTATACATTTATTGTATGTATTAACTTGCGGGGCAAATTAGTTGCTCACCCTTGCTAAATAAAATTTTTTAGCTAGGGACGAAGTGGCAGGAGGTGCTGCGAAGGATAAAGGCAAAGGCGTTGTAATAAACTAGTTATGATTAGCATATTTATTATGTTGTATTTGTAAACCCTTTTTGTATATCTAAAGGGTATGTTTGTAAAGTTAAGGTTAGAGAACCTGGGTAATGTATTGAAAAACTCTGATAAAAATTTATGTAAGATACTATCTATATATATTATGGGTAGTTAAATGTTATTTATATTGTGGATCGTGAACACCAAACTCGGGAGTCAAATAACCCGGATTTGGGAGTGTCACAGGTTGGTATCAGAGCTGTAGTGACCAAGGTGTCACCAGCTGGTAGAATAGCCGTAGGTTATAAACCTTAAGTGGGGTGGGGAAAACCCTAGGATTATAACCATAAACGAGATAGAGAAAACTCATTTAGAGTACTAAGTGAGGGATTACAGAAGTGAGAAATGTGGGAACATAGTGTGAGAATGTTGTACTAGTAAAGTACTAATTAAGTTGTTTAAACTACTTGTAGGATGTTTAAAGAAGGTGAAAAGAGTGCGAAGATGCTAGCGGCTGTTGCACCAGTGCTAGTAGCTGGGGTGCCAGCACAAAATGAATCGGTTGAGAAGTTGGGAGAAGATGAACCAATGGTTAATCTGGGGAGTGATCATGACGATTATCCCGAGATGTATCTGAGTGGAGATGAGGAGGCCGAGTCTGAGCCAGCTAAGGTGGATTTAAAGAATAAGATCAAAGTTGGAGAACAAGATCAGCTATCTGTGGAAGTTCAGGAACTCCGAAGCAAGGTATTTCTCTTGGAGGAGTTGTGGAAGACGGAGCGGGCATTGCGTGAAATGACTGAAGAACGGAACGAGCTGAAGGCGCAGGTGGAGAAGATGAAGGCTGAAGGTGGAGGATCGTCTGAGGGAACAATCAAGCAGCAGAAGGACAAGAAAAAGAGGAAGAGGGATAACGACAGCCTTAATTCTGAGAAGACAAGTCCGAAGAAGAAGCAAGCCTGTATCAAGTGTGGAAAGACTCACGCTGGAGAATGTATGATATGGAAGAACGTGTGCTTCAACTGTAAGCAGAAAGGACATATCTCTTTGCATTGTCCTAAGCCAAATATGAGGAAGTGTTTTTCATGTGGGCAAACGGGTCACGGATTCAACAAGTGTCCCAGCAAGAAGAAGATTGGTGAAGGCAGTGGACTTTAGATAACTTAGATATAAGTTTTAATGTCTTTTCGTAGAAGCTTTTGGTATTAAGTGATGTAATATCGAGAATGATGCTTAAGCATATGTAAATATATGTTTTTATGAATGAAATCTTTATTTTCTATATGAATATAAGAGTAAAATAAATTTGTGTGTTCTTAAAACTCATACTTATGGTAAGTTAATGACTCATAATTATATGAAATGTTTTGGACCCCTCAGCGAATGGACGCCAAAAGTCTGACTAAGATAAGTTCATACACTCATATAGTTGTGACAAGTTACTGAACTCTTAAGTGTGGTAAGTTTGATGAACTGGATATAGTAATGTGAAATTGGAGAATGATAACTTTTTGTGTAAAGTTGGAGAATTGCAACTTTTGTAAAGTTGGGTATGATTAATCCTAAAATACTTTTAAAAGGATAGAGATATGTGAAGTACTAAATGTACTATGTGCTATTTGAATAAATATGCTATTACTTGAGAATTTTGTGTTGAATTCTTATTGTGATAAGAATTTGTATAGAAAAGAGTATTAATATAAGATTTTCATTCAAAACAGATCATGCCGCCTAGACGACAGAATCGAAACCAAAGAGAAGAGCAATCAGTAAATAACGAAGGAGGTCAAGCGAACCCGATGCAGAATTTTGTGGATATGCTGGGCCAAGCTATGGAAAATAGGGCTTCAGCCAGGGGAAGACCAAGGAATCAGCCAGCCGACGGATTGGCTAATTTTAAAGATTTTAAAGCGGTAGGACCGCCGGAATTCAAGGGGACTACGGATCCGATCGAAGCCCAAACTTGGGTGAAGGAGATAGAGAAAGCTTTCGTGATTGCGCGAGTTGCGGAAGAACAAAAGACAGCGTTCGCAACATATCTAATGAAGGGAGAAGCCAATTATTGGTGGGAGACGAATCAAGCAAGAGCTGGTATAGCGGTGGTGACGTGGACACGATTTAAAGAATTGTTCTTTGAGAACTACTTCTCACCGAGTATGCAAGCTCGGATGGAAGTTAAGTTCTTGGAACTTAAGCAGGAGAATTTGTCTGTTTCGGAGTATGCTGCTAAATTCAACGAATTGGCGCGATTTGCACCTCACCAGGTGGATACAGAAGCAAGAAAAGCAAGAAGGTTTGAGAACGGTTTGAAGCCGGGGATTTATAACAAGGTAGCTGTGCTACAGATCAATACGTTTGCGGCTCTACTGGAGAAGGCATTAATTGCTGAAGGAGGAAGCGAGGCTGCATCTCATTTTCATCAGGAGAAGAGGAAGAATACCAGTGAGTGTGGAAGCGATGGTGGTAGTAACCCGAATAAAAGGAAGTGGAATGAGATTATCCAATCGGGTAGCAAAGCTGAAGGGAATAGGAAAGGTGGAGGGCCTTGTGCAAATTGTGGGAAGAATCATGCAGGAGTATGTTTGAAGAAGAAGGGGATTTGTTACAATTGCGGACAAGAGGGGCACATGTCACCTAATTGTCCCAGCCCGAAAAAGATTCAAGGTTGCTATGCGTGTGGATCGACTGATCATCTGGTTCGGAATTGTCCAAAGAAGAATGCTGAGAAGGAAAGCGCCAACAAGGGACCCGGTGGTGGAACCTTGGCAATCTGAGGACCTGCACAGCCAGGAAGACCAACTGCTCGTACATTTAACATGACGGCGTATGATGTAGTGGCTACTCAAGAGGTGGCAACAGGTAACGATTTTGTTTAGAAAATTTAATTACGCGAGAAATACGAGTTAAATATTCTGTGAACTGTTTTCTTTTATAGATTCAAGTCACAAGTTAGAATTTGAAACACAATTTTATATTGTGTTGTTAAAAATGAATTGATGATACAACTTTAAAAGATTGTAGAGAATAAGAAAGCGGTGATTCCGAGGACGGAATCCTTTTAAGGAGGGGTGAATGTGATAACCCGAGATTTCGAATAATTAAAATTTTACGAATAAATTTTTTTTTATTTATTATTAACATTGACTGTTAATAAAGTATTGTGTATCTGTGATACGAATTTTGAAAATTAGTCAATTTGTGTATTGACTGAGAAAATAGAGTAGAGTTGTGCTTAACAACTTTAGAAACCCTAACCCTAATTTACGGATAGGGATTCGGTAGAAAATATAATTAAAATAATTATATTGTTAAGAATGTGTTTGTTTTATATGAGCTTAATGATCAATAATTGATCGGATAGGTTTTAATATTATTAAACCCTGATAAGAGATTAGAAACCCTAATCTCAGTTATAGAAAACCCTAATGTGGTGTAGAAAACCCTAATTTTAAAAATCGGGGATTGTAAACTTTAAATTAGGAACTCTAATCCTAATTGATAGACTTAATGGATTCATTAAACACAAATATGAGATTAGAAACCCTAATATCAGGATTAGAAACCCTAACGTACCGTTAGAAACCCTAATTGTACGTCGAGAAAACCTAATGTTAAAACCAGGAATTGTAAACCCTAATTAGGCAACCCTAATTTTTATTAGCATGCCTAAAGTATTCATTAAACATAAATATGATTAGAAATCACTAATTATATTTTTGTAAGTTAGAATTCTATTTGAGAAACCCTAATTGTAATTTAGAAAAATTTATTTTTCTAATTAAACCCTAAATTTGCAAATTATGGAAATTAGAATTTTTAGACCTAAAGGGTACAAAACCTAAACCCTAGATTTTCCAAACCCTAAACCCTAAGGGTTTCATCAAATGAGAAGATCTAGAAAAATTGTAAATGACCATAATACCCTTTATGGGATTTTTAATTGTTAACTTGCCAAATTGTCCAAAGCTTTATTAGGTAACCAACTCCTTACCAACTACCTTGACTTTGTGACACAAATCATCTGCCCCAGCCGAAAATGCCAACCATTCAATGCATCTAAAGATTATTTAAGAGATTCAAGAGAGAGAAAGTTGAGAAAATTGGCCATTTTTGCTATAAGCTCTCACCAACTATCTCTCTCTCCAAAACCCACGAATTATACAAGTAAATCAGTCCTAGACACAGCTCCTATATCAGCCAATAACAGATTGGAAGGGCAGAATCAAAAATCAAAGCAAAAGAGGTATAAACCCTAATTTTTGAAATCCTTCGATTCCTTGTTATTTGTTGCAATTTATTGTTCAAATATGTGTAATAAGGTGTCAATTGCTGATCTGGGTTGATAAATCACGAACCCATAACATCAAAGTGCACGAAATTTAAGTTTTCCAAAATCTGGGAATTTGAAAATCTGTGATTTTCAGTCAAATATCAGATCTTATAACTCCGTGTGTGTTACATGTTTTTGATGTTTAAGACTTGTAAATTGTAGCCTGTTACGAGTTCTTTAATCTGCAAAAAGAATTAAAGCCAGATCGTGTATAGATCAAAAGTTATACACGGTCAAAACCCCGTTGACCGAATCTGTCAAAAACACGAACCCAGAAAAATTCGAGACAGTGTCCGTGTTCAAGTTTGACCGATTATATCTAGTTAATGGTTTGATGTTTTTCTGTTATTATGCTTTCTAGTTGTAGTACTACATTTTTTCTACGACCTAGAGTTGATAGATAAAGTAAAACATGACCAGAACATATCTTAAATCGAGCTTCAAAGTGGCAACTCGCATCTGTTTCTGCCCAGAAACGGTTTGTCAGAAAGTTTGGAGGCTTTGATCTCCTTATTATGATGTTGTTTAACCAAAGTGTTGGTTGTATGTTGTAGTGTGACATATTTTCTACACGTCCAAACTTTTAGATAGCTTAGATCATGCTCCGATCGTCAGTTATCTCCGGTCAAACCATGCACCCTCGCCTGCCGGAAAAGAAATCTGGGTTGCTCAAGAACACCTATAGCGACGGATAGTGTCGCTATAGGCCTTTAGCGACGGATTAATTTATTTTAATTTTCTGATTTTCGGAAGTTCATTAAAAAATAGAAATAAATTCTAAAAATTACCAAAAAATGGTTTTAAAAATTATTTTAAATTATGAAAAATAATTTTTGACCGATTGGAATATTTTTCTTTAATATTTATAATTATTTAAATATTAAAGGTATTTAATTTATTTCATTAGTGTATTAAATAAATTAGAGAAAAATGATTTAATATTATGAAAAATCATTTTTAAATAAGGAAAATGTATTTAAAAATATTTTGAGTTATAAAATGTAACTTTTAATATTTTTGGAGAATTTTCATTAATAATTTAATATTAATGATATAATATTTATTTGATTATTAAATTAAATAAATAAGATGAAAATGGTTTAAATGATTTAAAAATCATTTTAATTGAGAATAAAGTATTAATAAATATTTTAAATTATAAAAGATAATTTTTAATATTTTTGGAGAATTTTCATTAATAAATTAATATTAATGATATTTGGTTTATTTAATTATTATATTAAATAAATGAATAAAAAAATGATTTTATTGATTTAAAAATGATTTAAAAATTGAGAAAAATGATTTAAAAATATTTTAAGTTATAAATTATGACTTTTAATATTTGGATAATAATTTCATTAATATTTATATATTAATGGTGATGATTTAAAAATAATTTTAATTACTTTAAAAATCATTTAAGTAGAATATTGATGATTTAAAAATATTTTAAGTTATTGATGATAACTTTAATATTTTGAAAAGTATGTTATTAATATTTTGATATTATTAAATATTAATAATGATAAGATTATTTGATAATTAAAATCATTTAAAAATGATTTAAGTGTTTGAAAAATTATTATAAATTATAATAATTGTTTGATTAATAGTAAAAGCTTCTGAAAAATATTATTATTGATAATTGACTTATCTAAATTAATATTGAAGCTTAGAAACCAAGTTTAATTGACAATCAATGTGTTAATTGTCGGATAGGGTGACCAGAACACCGAGAATGGACCGAAATCCAACCAGACTGATATAGTTTGACTTGTTAAGTGTTTATATAGGTTATAAACACTAATGTGACTATGTGGTAATGTGCTTAGGAGAATTTTGACTGTGAATACAGTGATGTGTGATATAAATGTTTGTGCTAATTGTGCGACCTACATTATTGGTTATAGGTCTTTCGAAATCAAATAAGTATATTGTTTAGCTGTAATCAGCGGAAGAGGCAAGTTCCCTAACTCAACCTTGAGTTATATTTATTCAATTGTTATGGTGGTTAATTATTGTTGATTAAGCCACGTCCAGGGATTTATTGTTGAAATTAAATTTTCGAATTAGAAAATATATATTCGTAGAATTACTGTTGTTGGATATTCATATCTGTAGAAGTTAGAATTGACAGTACAGATAATTCCTGTTTATTGTCAAATTATTATGAGAAATGTCGTAGCTAATTATTCTAGCTAGACGAAAAAATTTGTTTGAACTTGATAGGTTAGAGAAGAGAATTCAATTATTATTGATAGGTCGATGCCAATTATTTTGGCTAGATCGAGAAGCAAATAGAATTTAAAATCACAGTATTTCGTTGTAAAATCATAAACTTGATTCTAAGACTGAGAAGAACAACCTTTTATATAAAGGGAATATTTTATTGGTCGTGAATTCGATCTTTGCGCGCGTTTTGAGTATTATGCATAATATAGGGTACAAAGAGTTGGCCGGCTCTGAGTACTTGTACAGGGGTATGATTTAATCTTTATGGTTATTTGATACACCTGAGTATTTATCAAAGTAAATCTTTGATATCTACCCGAGAAAATAAGTTCAAAGATCTAGTGTGATCACTCAGTATAAATCTGGAGAAATATTTCATTCGTAGAATTGATTCTAGATTATTCACTAGAATACCGTAGAAACTTGAAAGCATTGTACTCTTTCATTATTGAATTATTGTGTTGCGTAGAAGAAGAGAAGACTTGTTATTGAATAACGATTTGTTCAGCTATTTCAAAGTTCCCCGAACTTTGGTTTCATTCTATCAAAATAGATAGTTTGTTGTTTTGAATCCTTATACATTTATTGTATGTATTAACTTGCGGGGCAAATTAGTTGCTCACCCTTGCTAAATAAAATTTTTCAACTAGGGACGAAGTGGCAGGAGGTGCTGCGAAGGATAAAGGCAAAGGCGTTGTAATAAACTAGTTATGATTAGCATATTTATTATGTTGTATTTGTAAACTTTTTTTGTATATCTAAAGGGTATGTTTGTAAAGTTAAGGTTAGAGAACCTGGGTAATGTATTGAAAAACTCTGATAAAAATTTATGTAAGATACTATCTATATATATTATGGGTAGTTAAATGTTATTTATATTGTGGATCGTGAACACCAAACTCGGGAGTCAAATAACCCGGATTTGGGGGTGTCACAACATCAAATATTTTGGGATGGAGGGAGTACTGGGCTAGTTGAGCTCACCCTTTCTTTCATTGTTCTCTTCAGGAAATGAGAACTTAACCGGGACTAGTCGGGGAACGGAGTGACGGTCCAGATGATAGTATTAGTAGTCCTCACTATTCTGTTAAATATTGTGTTATTAAATGTAATGAGGACTTATTCTGAGAGTGGATATTATCTAAAAGATAGTGTTTGTATTAAAACTCACAGCTCTCATGTTGTATATTTAAGATTGTATTTGTATTTGTTAGGTTTGTAATATTCATGAACGCAATCAAATTGCACAAATAAGCGGAAGCGTGTAAAAATCAGAGTTTTAAAAATTTTACAAACCATAAACCCGGATCACCCTTTATGCACAATTATTAATTAAACGAAAAGATAAAGAATAAAATCATACCCTTGAAGATCGAGCTTCCTCAGGTACAAGTTCACCTCCAATCCTTTTCGCGTTCAACTTGAATCCACCGGGTTTGGTCCCTTCCTTTGATCAACGTTAGCCACCCAAGTGTTTGGCCTCTAGAGGTGATCCACCAAGGAAGAAGAAGAATTCAAGAAGATGGGTTGTTGGCTAAACCCTAGTTTTTCTATCTCTACAGAAAAAGGCGTACTCTCCCAACTATTGGAATTACGTATTCTAATAATACGTCAACCTCTCTCTCACCCATAATAAGACTCCTCTTATTTATAGATGTGGGCAACCCTCCTTAACAATTAAGGAATTTGGTTTTATTTAATTAATTAAATTCTTTTAATTAATTAAGCTCCCTAATCTTATTAGGGATAATTAATTAAACTCTTTTAATTAATTTGCATCCTAATCCTATTAGGATATTTGAGAGTACTTTTATTAATTAATTCCCAAACTACTTTAGAAATTAAATAATAATAATAATAATAATAATAATAATAAGACTCCTCTTATTAATTTATATTTAATATTTCCAAAATATTAAATAATAAATATTAAGCTATTTAATTTATTCTATCACCATAGATTAAATTAAATATACTTAACTTATTATTACGATTATGCCATTTACTTCTTAAATAATTATTCTTCCTTTTATGGTGTGATCCTTTAGGTTCTCCATATTAAACCGGTTGTGAATAAATCAATTAGAACAATTCTAATCTTATTTAAATAAATAAATTAAACTAATAATTTATTTAAATAAATAATATTTATTCTATAATAGGGATATAAGCCTCCCTAGCGATCAACGACTTTCCAGATAATATAGATTTCAACATTAATCATAAAAGAACATTTGAGTAAATAGTTACCTTACAATTCAATCCTTCCACCATACAATGTCCCAATTAAATATAAGACATGGAATTTCTGTCAAGTCTTATTTTATTTAATTATATGTATTTCGACTCTTAAATGCACAACTCCAAATAATGCAAATTAGAAACTCCTTTCTAATTTCATTCTGCCTTGGCCAAGGACTACTGAGTTGTCATTTATCGAATCACATAGGACATTTCTCTTCTTTTACTAGAAGTGGTAGATTCTTTATTGATCATACATTATCTCCATGTACAACTTATTATACCCAAGCATACCCTTTGATATACCCTAAGGGTCTTAAGGAATAAGTCAAAGTATAACTCATCATACACAAGATACTATGATGATCTCAAGTCCAAGGATCACTTGTACTACTATTACTACAGGAATTCCTATTGACATGCAAGTAAAACTCCATTAGGTATTCCTTAGCGAGTCACGTTCAGTGAACTTATTCTCTAATAAGCACCTACATACTTGCTTTAGTGTCTCCACACATATGATCATGAGATCAATCATCCTCATCTAATGAGCAAGCAACGTATGTACCAATCTATCCGGATTCACTAATCCCCAATTTAGTAATCCAACGATTGGGAACTATTTTAGTTTTAAGCTTTCTAAGAATTTAGATCTCATTAGAATGATCATCATCATTATTCTAAAAGCATTGCTTAAAACTATGGGTTTATCACATATTATAAAATAGCATCATGTAGATAATTAAAAGCCTTTAATAAATTAATACATTTTATTAATAAAAGAATAAGATTGTTATAAAGTATATGCTTTATCATCAAACATGATTGGCTTGTGTGCATACTACTTTCAGTATTCTGTACCATGTATTTGGTGACTCAGAATAGGTGATGTATACCTATTTTAGGGGCATCACAGTTGGTATCAAAGCTTAGGGATATGATCCCTGGCTGAGATGTGAGACAAGAACTAGGAGCGGAGAGACGGGGAATTCCTTCACTACTATGACCTACCTATGTTTATTTGATATTTAATTGGTTGGTCAGAGTATAGGGATTATATGTGATATGTTAATTAACCCTTATTTTGTGGCAGTATTTAAAAATGGCATCCAAGAATGTTGAGAACATCAATGGAGCACAGGAAATCGTTGAGTCTCCACAGATTAATAATCAGGATAATGTGCATCAGGAAGGCGACAATCCTAATATAAACAACAACACTAATCAAATGATGAATGATGGAATGTTCCGAGGTTTTATACAATTCATGCAACATCAGGCGAGAGTGGATCCTGTCCAAAATGCAGGTGGAAACACTGGCAACTCTCGGACGGTCACCGCCAAACAGTTCAATCCACCAGAGTTTTTTGGAGAGCCAAAACCACTTAAGGCAGAGACGTGAATAAAGCAGATCAAAAAGATATTTGATGTCTTGGGATGCTCAGAGGAGAAAAAGGTTCCCTTTGTCACCTTCATGTTGCGGGTAGAGGCAGATTACTGGTGAAAATTTGTAAAGCGTAATCAACCTGCCGCACTGAAGATGTCTTGGGAGAAGTTCCAATAACTGTTCAACGACAAGTACTTTCCCGAAAGTATTCGTCACATGAAAGAGGTAGAGTTCATTAAACTAGAACAAAACAACATGACCGTGTCACAGTACAAAGCCAAGTTTGTCGAGTTGTCCCGGTTTGCGTCCCATTTGGTTGATAATGAGGAGAGAATGACGCGAATGTTTCTAAGAGATTTGAAACCCGAGATACGTCAATATCTTATCTCTCATAAATTGTGTTTGTATTCAGATATTGTTAATAGGGCTCAGTTTTTGGAGTGCGATAATGAGTCAACCCAACCAAAAGAGAACAGCTGGCAAAATGATAATACCAGTGATAACAGTCATCGAAGCGGTGACAATAAGCGTAGAGGGAATCAACATGCCAGAAATGGTAACCACTTCGGTGGTAAACATGGCCAAAGAAATACTAATAGATATTTCAAGAAAAGGAGATTCAACAATGATGGAAAGACGTCAGCACCTGCACCTGTTGTTAAGGAAGAAGAACGACCACCTATCATAAGCTTCAAATGCGGAGGGGAGGGACACATCATTCCAAACTGCGCGATGCCGTCCAAATCATGTTATAATTGTGAAAGATAAGGTCATGTAGCCCAATTTGGTCGTTCACCAAAGATAAGTTCAGCTGGGATGGAGGCACCAAAGGACACCCCAGAAAAGTCAAAGCCAGTAGTGCAAGGGAAAGCGTTTGTCGTAACCTCCCAGAAAGTAAGGAACCGGAATGAGGTCATCACGGGTAAGCTTATCATAAACTCTAGCAAAGTATATACCTTATTTGATACCGGTTCTACCCATTCCTTTATTTCTCCTACTTGCGCTCAACGTTTAAATTTGACTCTGGAGAAATTAGACTTTGACTTATCTGTTGAAACTCCGTTGGAAGAAACCTTCATTACATCCACTGTTTATAAGTCTTGTTTGGTTCAAATTGGTACCTTCACATTACCTGTCGATCTTATTTCATTAAAAATACTTGCATTTGACGTAATTCTAGGGATTGATTAGTTAACTACTCATCATGCAAAAATTTATTTTTTTCGTAAGGATGTTAGCTTTCATATTCCTAATCAACCTATTATAAGAATTCAAGCAACCAAACCATTAAAATCAATCACTGTCATCTCAAGCCATAAAGCTATTCGTTTATTGAAAAATGGATGTCAAGTTTTCTTAGCTTATGTCACGGATCTAAACAAAATTACGTCAGTTTTAAATGATATTTCAATTGTTAATGAATTTCCTGACGTATTCCCTGAAGAACTTCCTGGCCTACCCCCAGAACGTGAAATTGAATTTTGTATCGACCTTGATCTCGGTACAAAACCCATTTCCAAAGCCCCATATGGAATGGCTCCTATTGAACTTCGGGAGTTAAAGACCCAACTGCAGGAATTGTTAGACATTGGCTTTATTCGTCCTAGTACTTCTCCTTGGAGTGCTCCTGTTCTATTCGTGAAGAAGAAAGATGGGAGTATGCGACTTTGTATTGATTATCGAGAGTTGAATCATGTCACCATCAAAAATAGGTACTCATTGCCACGTATTGATGATCTGTTTGACCAGTTATAAACCGCCAAATTCTTTTCAAAAATTGACCTTCGTTCTAGATATCACCTATTGAAGATTAGACCCGATGACATTTCAGAACTCGATATGGGCATTATGAATTCCTAGTCATGTCTTTTGGATTGACTAATGCTCCTGCTGCCTTCATGGATATGATGAACCGAGTATTCAAAGAATATTTTAATCACTTTGTGGTTGTCTTTATTGATGACATCCTTATTTATTCCAAAAGTCGTGAAGATCATGAGCAACACTTGAGGTTGATACTCCAAAAGCTTCGTGAATATAAGCTTTATGCCAAGTTGAAGAAATGCGAGTTCTGGCTTGAGGAAGTAGCATTCTTTGGGCACGTGGTATCAAATCATGGAATATCTGTTGACCCGGCAAAGATTGAAGCCATTCAAAGTTGGGAACAACCTAAATCAGTGATCGAAGTACGTAGCTTTCTCGGCTTAGCTGGTTATTATCGGAGATTCATAGAAGGGTTTTCTCGAATCGCTACTCCATTAACTCAGCTGACTCCGAATGATACAAAATTAGGTTGGAGTGAGGAATGTGAGAAAAGTTTTCAAGAACTCAAGAGAACACTCATTTCAGCACCTGTTCTGACAATACCATCTGGCTCGGAGGGATTTGTCATCTATAGTGATGCTTCAGGTAAAGGGTTAGGATGTGTTCTCATGCAACATGGGAAAGTCATAGCCTATGCCTCTCGACAACTCAAAGAATATAAGGGGAATTATCCTACTCATGATCTAGAGTTGGCAACTGTTGTCTTCGCACTTAAAATTTGGAGGCATTACTTGTATGGGGAGAAAGTGAAGATCTTTACGGATCATAAAAGCCTCAAATATTTCTTCACTCAAAAGGAACTCAACATGCGACAGCGAAGTTGACTTGAACTATTGAAAGATTATGATCATACCATCCAATATCATCCTGGAAAAACAAACGTGGTAGTTAACGCATTGAGTAGAAGATCATATGCGGGTACGAGTGCGATATTGTCAACACAAAGGCCCATTTTGTATGACTTGCAAAGGATGGAGATAGAGATAAAAACTCTAGGGTCCCACGTGATGATGGCAAATATACGAGTAGAACCGACTTTAATCGATAAAGTTAAAGCTGCTCAAGCTACAGACCTGGAGCTGATGCATATGAGGAAGAAAATACAAGAAGGTGCTATGCCGAAATAAAGAATCGATAAAGAATACTTCGAGTCAACTCCAGACTTTGTGTTCCTAACGACCCTAATTTAAAGTATAAAATCATGATGGAGGCGCACAATACACCATTTGTAATCCATCCTGGGAGTACCAAAATGTATCATGATCTTCGACATACATTTTGGTGGGGCAATATGAAGAGGGAGATAGTGCTGTTTATCTCAAGGTGTCTAACGTATCAACGAGTCAAGGCAGAGCATCAGGTACCAAAAGGTTCATTGCAACCATTTAAAATTCTAGAATGGAAGTGGGACCACATTACCATGGATTTTGTTACTGGTCTTCCCAAGGTTTCTCAAGGCATAGATGCAATTTGGGTCATTGTTGATAGATTGACCAAGTCTGCTCATTTCTTACCTATACGAAAAACTTATACACTTGAACATCTTACTCGTATGTACATAAACGAGGTTGTAAGATTATATGGTATGCCAGTATCTATAGTTTCTGATCGAGACCCAAGATTCACTTCACGATTTTGGGTTAGTTTGCAAAAAGCTATCGGCACGGATTTACGATTTAGTTTGGCATATCATCCTCAGACGGACGGACAATCAGAGAGGACTATTCAAACTCTTAAAGATTTATTAAGACTATGTGTCCTTGACTTCAAGGGATGTTGAGATAAGTTCTTACAATTGGTGGAGTTTTCCTACAACAACAATTATCAAGCAAGTATTGGCATGGCTCCATTCGAAGCGTTGTATGGAAGAAAGTGTCGTTCTCTAGTATGCTGGGATGAGGTGGGTGAAGCAACATTGTTGGGACCGAAGTTAGTACGTATGACTACGGAAATAATACAAACGATCCGGCAACGTATAAAAACCTCACAAGACCAACAAAAGAGTTACGATGATCTTCATCGAAAGGACGTGGAATTCGATATTGGAGATCATGTGTTGTTACGTGTTACTCCATGGAAAGGAGTTACGAGATTTGAAAAGAGAGGAAAGCTCAATCCTCGATTCATTGGCCCATTTTTAATTACCGATCGAGTAGGAATTGTAGCCTATAGACTTGTTTTAGCGCCAAATATGTCTCGTGTTCATAATGTTTTTTATATATACATGTTACGTAAATATGTGAAAGACTCGAACCACATTATTAAGTTAGAACCGGAAAAAATAGCCAAAGATTTAACGTATGAAGAGGTTCCTGTTCAAATCTTGGATAAGAAGGAATATATTCTACGCTCCAAGGTTCTACCTCAAGTCAAAGTTTTATAGAGAAACCATGATGTTGAGAAAATGACCTGGGAGTTAGAATTTAAAATGAAATCAAGGTATCCTTACCTCTTCGACATACCAGGTACGTACCCTAATTACAAGGGCGAAATTTCATAAGAAGGGAGATTGTAAGACCCCAACTTTTATGAATAAAGATGAATTTTCTATAATTATCATTTTAAAATATTATGGAATGAACTTGATATAATGTTATAGTTGTGGGTAATATTTAGAAATTTTGTAAAAGTACGCAAGTTATTTATAATATTCGATTGGTCAGGGAATATTCGTACGACGGCACAATCATTGGTGGATCCCACAACGGAATTATTATTGGATTAAGAAAACGACAAAAATATTTTTATGAAAATAACGACGAAAGTTTTACCGTTAACTGTTGAAACACCCGGTGTTAAAAGTATAGGAATACGCGTGCTTGCATAGTAGCACACGGTATTGATTATTGATGCTTACGTAAGAAGTCACTCAGTTTTGTTCAATTATTGCTTCAGTAATTGTTTCATAGTATCTCACGTTAATTGAATAAATTATTGTTGATATTTTATATTGAGATGATAAAGTTATTAATATTATTATTTGCAATATTAACGATGTCTAGAAGGTCTGTCAGGGAGAGGTTTGGTCACCTAATTGCGCGCCAATAGGGAGAATCCTTATTGAAAAGCCTCCTCCTTCCTGGGAAAGACCTGGTCGATTAATAGTGTGAATAATAATAATGATGATAAAGTTTTATTTTATTAGTATTATTAATGTAATACAACAAAAAAGTTTTTTATATAAAACAGAATACTTTTATAAAGTTATTCGTTTTATTAGGCTAATAGTAAAATCTTTTTATATAAAACAAAATACTTTTATAAAGTTATTCATCTTATTAGACAATAATTAGAATATATTATATTTTATTATGCATAGTGTTTGTATAGTGTCTGCATAGTGTTTGCATAGTAAAATCTTTTTAAAAGTTATTCGTTTTATTAGATTATAAATAGAATATATTATATTTTATTGTAAACCAATCTGGACCGTCCGTTTAAAGTAAATCGATCTGCACCATTCATGGATTGGTTACTATTCAGTCCATTCTTCTATAAATAGAAGCTCATTCCTTCATTATTTCTTACGAATTCACTGAAACTCTAGAGAGAGAAACTGTAAAGAGAATTATTCTTCTATCTTGAGCGTATTTCTTTAGCGTTTAAGAAAGCTTTGAGCGTAGTGCAAGTTTCTTCAAGTATATCCCCGCCCTACCGTCGGAGTACTCTTCTTTATAAGGTAAGGGGTATTATTTCTTTCTTATTCATGAAGAGAACTTCTGTTATTCCATTCTTTATTATTCTATTTGATTAACCTGTATACGCAGGCTACCCTATACTTGGTGAAATTCTTCTGTTATTCCATTCTTTATCATTATGTTCGAATAACCTGTCTATGCGAAGTACCGCATACATGGTGAAATTCTTCTGTTATTCCATTTTTATCATTCTATTGGAACATCCTGTCTGTGCGTTTTACACCAGACCTGGTTCCATCTTTATTATTCTATTGGAATATCCTGTCTGTGCGTTTTACGCCGGATCTGGTTCCATTATTTATTATTCTGTTGGAATAACCTGCCTGTGCGAAGTACCGCATGCATGAAAATTTCTGTTGTTATTCCATTCTTTATTATTCTGTTGGAATATCCTATCGGTGCGTGTTACGCCTGACCTGGTTCTGTTATTTATTATTCTGTTGGAATAACCTGTCTATGCGAAGTACCGCATGCATGGTGATTTCTTTTGTTATTCGATTCTTTATTATACTCAGTTGGTTAAAATTTGACTTCTATACTCCATGAAATTAGTGGAATATCCTTGATATTTGCGCTTCATCCAGTATCTTTTCGTGGAAATATTCTTCTGAGCATTCTTGAATTTTACTCTACAAAGAAGTATCATGTTGATAATTTGGACGATTTTAGTTAATTCTTGAACTTGTTTTATTGAATTCTTATATCATTGTCATCATCCTCATATTTATATTTTGTTGAAAGTCATCTGTGGCATGTAGTTCATAGATGGACTTGGTATGATTATGACCAAGGATTATTCAGTGTAATCATAATCGTAATGTTACAAATGATGTGGTAAAAGTCCTCATTGACCCGTAGTGCATTGATGGACAGTTGTTGGCATGATCATGACCATTGATGAATACACAAATATCTTTGGCCCATAGTGCATGGATATTTTGTGGTTGTGATACTAATGAATATCCTTGGCAATAGTGCAGGGATGATGTGGATTATTTATTAAGATGAGTCCCAACGATAAAAGTGATGAAAACCTTTTAAATCATAAAAGATGGTAGATTTTATTCTCTACTTGACTCTTTTAATGGATTGCAAGTTCCGATGCGGTTAAACTTGATGTTTATTGTATGTTATCAGTTTAACATTGTTGAAGACTAATGATAATTTATTCTGCATTATCTTAGTCATAATATTTCTTACTGGGCTAGTTGAGTTCACCCTTTCTTTCACTGTTCTCTTCAGGAAATGAGAACGTAGCCGGGACTAGTCGGGGAACGGAGTGATGGTCCAGATGATAGTATTAGTAGTCCTCACTATTCTGTTAAATAGTGTGTTAATAAATGTAATGAGAACTTATTCTGAGAGTAGATATTGTCTAGAAGACAATATTTTTATTAAAACTCACAGTTCTCTTATTGTATACTTAAGATTGTATTTTTATTCTGTACCACGTATTTAACGACTCAGAATAGGTGATGTATACCTATTTTGAGGGCGTCACATAAAAAGCTTTCTGTTTTTTTACATTTATAATAATAAAACAAAATTCATCATCATTATTATAATTCACACTATTAATCGACCAGGTCATTCCCAGGAAAAAAGGGCTTTCCAATAAGGATTTCTCCCTATTGGCGCGCAATTAGGTGACCAAACCTCTCCTTGACAGAACTTCTAGACATCGTTAATATTACAAATAATAATATTAATAACTTCGTCCTCTCAATTATTGATTTAATAATATATAAAATATTAAAAATATTTGAATCAAATAACGTGAGATACTATGCAGCAATTACTGTAGTAATAATTAAACAAAACTGAGTGACTTCTCATGTAAGCGCCAATAATCCATACCGTGTGCTACTATGCAACCACGCGTATTACTGTACTTTTATTACCGAGTAGTTCAACAGTTTTAACGGTAAAACTTCTGTCGTTATTTTCATAAAAATATTTTTGTCGTTTTCTCAATCCGATAATAATTTCGTTGTGGGGTCCACCAATGATTGTACCGTCGTACGGATATTCCCCGACAAAAAGAATATTCCCCGACCAATCGAATATTATACAACAACTTGCGTACTTTTCAAAATTTATAAATATTACCCATAACTATAACATTATCTCAAATCCACACCATAATTTTGAAAAAAAAATATTTCAAGAAAATTAAATCTTTATTCGTAAAATTTGGGATTTTACATTATATTTATATATATATATATAAACACACACACACACATGAGTATGAATGTGAATTCAAAGTTTCCTTGTATGCTTCGTTGGTTTGTCATGAGATTTTCAAGAAAACTTTAGGAGTTTAAAAACTAACTTGGTTGAAGACTAACCTATGTGTATTCTAGAATTTTGGACACTCACAATAAGACATTTTATGCCTCTAGACATGATCAATATGTTCACCATCTAGCCAAGCATGATTTAGACTTTTCAAGCATGATGTAAAATGAGGTTTCAAATGTTAAACTATTTAACCTAAGTGTAAGTAAGTGGTATACATGTGAGCATGCATATTAAAGGCTTATTAGAATCATTATGTGATATAATGGGTAACATGGTTAGTCTTTTGTAAAACGAAATCGCCTAGCCTTATAGAATGAAATTTTTTGAATAAAATTACATGAAGTGAAAGTAATTTTGAAATGATTATACGGAACATAAGACCTAGTCCAACATCTATTAATATGTGTACATGATGTATATTAATACCCCCCGCATGTTAAGATTCAAACTGAATAAATGAAAACTCAGTTTTGGATGTAATAGGGAGCAGCGCGGCCGCGCCACTCCCTAGTTATATTCCAGCGCGGCCTCGCCACCCTGCAATTTAATTTGACTATTTTGTTGCTAATCAGAACTCGATACAAGTGTATATAAATGATCTAAACTGTAATACGTGATTAAATGGATGTTTTAAGTGTTCATGTATATGTTGACTATGGGAAACCAAGATTTGATAAGTGTTTCTAAAACTTTCAAAACGCTAAGTCAACGACGATTACAAAGCTATGTGGTTTAATTATGTAGTAATAATCTGATTATGTCACTACGGTAAGAATTAATGTGTGTTCTTAAGGTACGTAATGGGGTAGGTGTAAGATCGTCGATTTAAGTTTGAGCTTGTGTAACTGATCTATATATATATATATATATATAGGATACTATAAGACTTTGTAGAGACGTTAAGTTTTAGATTGTAAACTACGCAAAAAGGCAAGTTCCCTAACTTTCACAACTTTGAATATGGTGAAAGTTATAATTATTGTTATATCAACTTTATGTTTGAATCATTCTCGCGATGTCTAAATTCTTAAAAATTATTATTCATGCTTGAAAGCTTAGTTTGATTTCGTTATTATACTTTGAATCATGTTGCAAGTCTAAAACTTATTCTTAAATGTATTGAGAAATGTGTTTAAGACATTTGATTCGACTAGACTAATATTTATGATATAAAGAGCTATCCAAACCAAATACCTTGGTACGAAATCTTATAAATCTATTGAGATGAACAACCCTCATTGTAGGGGAAATTTTATAACTGTCGGGTAACCAACGTGCGCACAAATAACATGTCTAAATATTATGCATAATATAGGGTACTTCAGGCTGATCATCTATTGTACTTGATTATATTGGATTATCGGTTTAATACTGTTAATTTTAGTCAAAGTTATTGGTCTATAGTGACAACTTAGTGTTGAAACCTTTGAATTCTTTTAAAATCAATCTTTCGGAAAGACAGTCTTTGAACTTGTTAGTTCCCAGAGGCACACAATAGATCTAGAAGGGGGTTGAATAGATCCTTTAAAACTTTTTTCTTGTTTTCTTTTGTCTTGTTAAGTGATTAACAGATAATGAATAGAGGAATCAATTCATACACATCGTAATAGATTTAGATACCCTTCAAGAGTATAGCATTAAACACAATTCTAATGTAAAGTTAATTGCAAGCAGATATGGCAGTTATAATACTGAATGTAAATGACATAAAGTAAATGACACCAGAGGTTTTAAGTGGTTCAGAGACTGAATTCTCCTAATCCACACTTTTGCTTCAACAAGCAGTGATTCCACTAAGGATTTGATCAACTTCGAATCACTAAAATTTCTTCAAGACCAGCAGCATTGGAACACTAGTTTACTAAGAACTCTTCAAGAACAGCAGTCTTGGAAACTGCATATTAAGCCCAGTAGACTTAGAATCTCTTGTACCCTCTAGTACTCAGTAATTCCAGCAGACTTGACTTCAGTTTAGTCAGTAAGACAAGGACCCTGTAGGCCCTGGTTGCTTGGTTGTTTATTTGTTGTTGCTGAGCTGCTAAGATGACATTCAGATTGTTTATATTGTCGTAATTAGTAGCTTCTTGTGATCATTGGGCATTCAGTATTGGTGTTTGATCACATCTAATGGATTGTTAAGATGTACATTCAGCTTGACATCTTGTTGGTATTTAGTAGTCTGACTCATCCTTTGGAGTTGTTGTTCTTTGGTGTTGATGTTTATCTTCATCTGATGTTCAACATTGTGCACCATCACCGTTGAGGTACTGCTAAGTCTTTGCATATCAGCTTGGCTTTTTTGGGTACTTAGCAGTCCTTGAACACTTGTAGTCTTATGTACAGATTCAGTTCTGTATCTTCTTCTCTTCAGCTTAGTGTGTTCATGGTGGGACGTAGAGTGGCTCAAGTATTCTGCTTTCTGATCTGCCACTCAAGTTGTTGCCTTCTTGGCCTTTTGGCTCTCAGTACTGATGACATTTCATTGCCATACTCCTTTATAGAGTGAAGCATTGTCATTGTAGAACTCTCATTAGTTGTGCTTATTCTTCAGTGGTGGTCTCACTCTCATGGAGACCTTTTCTCTTGTTATGCTCTATATGACTTGCATCCCTTCAAGTCAATAACATCTTCTTCTTTGAGCTTTTTATAGATTCATCTATTATTTTCCCGTTGGTATATAGCCTTTGGAAGTCTTTCATTGACGAGCTCCCTTTTTAATCTCAGTTTATTTGCTTGTGAAAGAGCCTTTGAAATGTTTCAGTTGAAGGCATCCATTGTAGCATTTAATTCTCTAGACATTTCTAAGCACTGATGTAGACATGTCGGGTTGATGTGACAATTCCTTTTTGACTTTCCTGATATATCAGTCTTCTTTATCACCTAACACTTCATTGACGTTACTTTCAGCAGGCTAGTAGGTAGTCACCCTTTTCTCTTGTCTCCTCGATTTACATCAAGGATGTTTGGGGATCCCCAATTCACAACGTTCGAATGTCAGTCTTCTTTACTTGGACATTCTCGCTCCTCAGATGAATGCCCTCTACGATTCTGATGTTGACCTTTATGAACTCTACGATTTCTTATCTGTAGAAATCGTAAGGTGACTTGACCTTGACACCTTTTATGATTTCAAGAGTACTCCACGTTATGCCATCTTGTACTTTGCTCTCACAGTCTATTCTATGATCGTGCTTGATTCAACCTGATCAAAAAGAAAACTACAATTTCTCTTAAGCACCGATAGACTACGATCTTTACTTGCTTGTATTGCAAACTCTACGTTTCTGAGAGCATACTATGATTCTTGACTTAGCTTGGCAGACGCTTGAACCAACTCTACGATTCTGAGTGTGGCTTTCAAGACAAACTACGATTCTGAAGTAACTTTTTGATACTCTACGATTCTACCTTGGCTTCTGCAATCTCTTTTGATTTGTCATGCTCAACTTCCTTAACTTTCATCCTTGTGATATTTTGATCATACTCCATGGTAAGGCTGAGTATTGATATCCTCCTTGTTTATCATTTGTTCTATAGCAAGTCTACCATAATCTTTGTATTTCCTTTATCAGGCTCTTCTTCTCTTTGGTGAGCACTGCGATCGTAATCTTCTGTTTAGCACTTATTGGGGACTTCTTCTGACTGGATTTTTACTTCTCTATCAGTCTTGCTAATAGAGTTGGTGCTTTGATCTTCTACTTGCTTGTGGATCATTCAGAAAGTGCTTTCTGATATTCTTCAAGTAGACTGCATTCTTAAACTTGACTGTTCTTACCAGAGAGCGATCTATGCATAAACTTCAGGTTTGCTTCTATAGAGAATCGTAGAGTGCTCTACGATTATGCCTTTACTATGTAAGCATCTGGCTGACTACGACTTTGACTTTGGCTTTGGTTTTGCAAACTATAATCCTAATAGGTGACGACATGTAGATTCCACGATTCAGAGTTAAGTCTACGATTCTGCTTTACTTTCTTGGTAGACTAGCATGACTTGTATAGAGCTCTACGATCATACATGCCTATCTATTACACTTCAAAATATATCAACCTAACAGCTTTGATCTTTTCTTCTATACATTCATTTACAGAATGATAAACATTAAGCACAGATCAACCTAACAATTTTGATCATATCAATCTAATTCCATGTCCATATTGTCTATCATCTATTAAGGACTTTACAGCTTTTATCAATGCAGACATATTTGCATATTCATTGATTTACTTCATCATCTTCATCATCAAATTATACGAATAAAGAAATAACATTAACATGCATATTCCTAACAGAACTATTAGTATTTCCTTGTTTATAGCTTTATTCATTAATTCTTGAGCTATCTTTGATCATTATACTTTTGAAATTATTAACTTTATATTATGCTTGTTCACCCTTATTATTATATACTTGCTGAGCAAATTTTTTTCTCATTCTTGCCTCCCTTAAAATATTTCATTTAAGGCAGAACGTGGTGAACCCTCATAAAAGGATAAAGGCAAAGGTAAGGCTATGGATTGCCTTAGTCCTTTTATGTTATAATATTCCCTTATGATGTATTAAGTCTAGCTTTGTAAATGTACCAAAAACTTGTTTAGTATTATGTATTAAGTATGTGGTGCTTTAAAATATGTATTATGTCACTAACGGTTGCGAGACCTTGGGACAAGAATATTTATATTAAATCAATGTAAATTATTGTATTATTCCATTGTATGAGTTATTAGTGTATTATTAGAACGAGATCGTAAAGCACCGAACTCGAGTTATTAGTGTCTGAATTTGGGGTCGTCACATTGACTTTTAGTAGAGTTGCGTCAGTTTGCTTTTCAGTTCTGACCTGTCACATCAATCTGCTGCTTCACCAACCACGTGGGTGTTGTCACTTTTACAAAGCTAGCCTTTAGACACAACATACTATGATTTTCAATTTCAACTAAGGAAGTTTGTGAATTTATCTTGGGGTCTTTAATTTGCAACGCTCCTTATTGTCAGTCCTTACATGCTCTATGATTTTAACTGATTATAGAACTTCATGAAGATCGTAGAGTATTGAGCTTGATACACTTAACGATTTGAATTCTACGTTCTACTCAACGAAGCTTGCTCTATGATTTGCTTTTCTACATTCCTTAAGTCACTTTGCGATCCTTACTTCACTTTACGGCATTAGAGTGAACTCTATAATTGGACTGTAGGCTTTCCGATCTTGTTTTAACCCCACGAACTCTGCAAACTTCAATACACTTTACGAAATGCCAAAGTAACCCTACGATCGTCCAACTTGACTAAACGATCAATTTTATCCTTTCATCTATACATCAATTCAGCTTATAAGATTAACCTAACAAGTTTAATCTTTCTATTCTAAGTTCTTGTACATCATATTCTTATTAAAGACTTTACAAAAACTACTAAAATAAATATACATTAATCATATCATCATCAAATTAAACATGTAGTTTCTAACATACTGGAATTATTATTAAGACTAAATGTTAGATACAACTAAAAGAAGAATAATAAAATGAACTTCATTCATTCAAAAAGTAGGGACTTGGAACTAGGAGTAAGCATTCGGTTATTAATCGAACCGAATACACATTTCGGTTATAACCAAAAACTGAATTTATATTATTTAGAATATCCGAACAATTACCCGAAATACATAATACCCGAATAACCGAACTAATTATTCGATTATTCGATTAATAACCGAATAATTACCACTGCACAAATTTAAGCAACAGACTCGGAGAAAGAAAAAAATACAATTAACATAACTTCTGTATGATAAGTAAATATTTTCAATTAAGCTTTTTACTTTTATAATAAATTCGTATTATCATGCTTATCCTTTCCTTTCAAATTACAACTGTTCACACTTCCCAGGCATGTAATCACATGGTTTTTACAACTATGTAGAGCCACAGAGGGAAGTATTCAGCAAACAAAGGAAGAGCACTCACCCTCTAAAGGTTTTCTCATGTGTCCACCATCTCAACGCGTTTAACCTAGAATCAATTTGCTCCGAAATTCTCATCTGAACCATCATCAGCTCTCTAATCGTCACAGCTCGCTTAGAACTCACTGTGTTCTGCTGACTCACCACCGATTTCTTGGATGATTTCAATCCCAACGCCTTTTCACCTTGTTTGCCGCCGTCGACACCACCGCCCTCTTCAACGACGGCACCGACGACATGGACGGCTGCCTCTCCGTGGTCCTCTCAAATGAAAAAACATAAGTCAACGGCCTGAGAGTTGAGAGATCTGAGAGACTACAGTTCGAGACTTTAAGAGATCTGAGAGTTTGAATTTAGCTAGTGGGCTGAGTGCTAGTATGTTACTGCTGAGTCAAGAGTCAAGATTAGAGGAGTCAGTCAAGAGTCATATACAGATATACTCATATTAGTAAAGTAGAACTTGTTCGGTTATTCGGTTTAACCGAATAACCCAAAAATGGTACCCGTACAAAATAACCAAAAATCGTAAAAAAATCGTATATAACCGAAATATTAAAAATAACCGAATTTTCAAAAAATATCGGTTAAATTATTTCAGTTCGGTTTGGTAATTCGATTATACCCGTTTTTTGCTCAGTCCTACTTGGAACTCTAAAGATTGAGCCAACTCCGCAAGACTATGAGATACTCTATTTCATATGTGAAGCACATGATTAAATTCAACATGATCAAAACCACGTTATGCTACCAATAAAAAAGTGCAATAATTTACAATCAAAGGACTTTGAAAGTTGTGTAATAAAAATGTGCAATCTTTTATAGCAAATTAATAATATTTCTGTATTTTATTAATAATATGTCTCAAACAAATTCATTAAATATTAGTACTTTGTCACATATATTTTTTTACAAAAAATATATATTAAAATTAGCACTTTTTATGCGTTATAATGTTATTTATTTAGTCTTTTTATATTAATGGTAATTATTTTTTTCCCATTTTTACTTAAAATATATTATATTTAAAAAAATCGCTCCCATAACATAAAATTTAATGGTTCCTCACCGATTGAATGTATATATTTACTATTCAAAATTAGTCCCTGTTCTTTTTTCATTTATATTCATGAGTTTTATTACTTATTATTTTTATTACTTTCTCAAAAATCTATTTATTTGTTATATAAAGTGATTCCCTCCTCAGGAGGGTTTCACCCATGCTCTCCCCCTCCCCTTCTTCTCTTCTCCCGTGAACCATTCCTCCTCAACATTGCCTATATAAGGCAATGATACTCAAGGAAATAAGTTAACTTCTCTCAATCTTTCCTCTCTCTTTATCTCTTACTTATTCTCTCCAAATTTATGCAATAATAAAAGTATATTTCTACACTTTGCTAAAGTTTTATAACACGTTATCAGCACGAAGTTCTAACCAACTGAGACGGTAAAATTAAATTCTTGCAATTTATTATTATACTACCGGTTTGGCTATGCCACCAATAATATAATTTTATTCTTACAATTGGTTAAATTCTTGCAATTTATTATTATACTACTGGTTTGGCTATGCCACCAATAATATAATTTTATTCTTACAATTGCCTTGGCTTTGCCATCTATTATATTCCTTAACTGCCAAATTATATTTATGTTTTATTGTCCATTCTTAAATTCTGTTATTTTCAGTGGTACCATTTATCCTTGTTGATATTACAAGATTTGGTGGAAACCTTTTTATTAAATTGTGAGAATAACATGTTTATACGGAATACCGCATTCTTGGTGAATAATTTATTGTATTCATTTCTTATTAAATTATGGGAATAACCTGTCTATGCGGGATACTGCATGCCTGGTGAATAATCCTTTGTATTCATTTCTTATTAACTTGTGGGAATAACCTGACTATGCGAACTACCGCATGCTCGGTGAATATCCTTTTGTATTAATTCCTTATTAGCATTTTGTGAAAATAATCTGTCTATGCGAACTATTGCATGTCGAGTGAAGATCCATTTGTAGTTTTGTATATATATATTTGTTTGTGAACTATAATACTTGTATATACATTAACATTTGCATATTCTTTTTACTAAAATAATATGTTGATAACATAAATATAAGAGTATTTATATTTATATTTTATCACCCCTTGAGGTTGTGACTTAGTTTATTTTTTCTATATCATACATGCAATTATTTATTGTTTTAATAAATAATAAAATTGTGTTTTAACCCAAAATAGATGGCAAACTTGGCAAAAATAGATTTTTCTATTTTGAAAATCTCTGGAGACAACTATTTGGCTTGGGCACTTGATGCAGAATTGCACCTTAGTGCAAATGAGTTAGAAAAGACCATTGAATCAGGAAATACAGCAACTTCGGCACAAAATGCAAAAGCCATAATTTTTCTTCGTCACTATATTGATGAAGGATTAAAGACTGAGTATTTAACAGTCAAAGATCCTTTGTCTTTATGGATACAACTAAAGGAATGATTTGACCACCAAAAATTGGTTGTTCTCTCTAATGCCAAATTTGAGTGGCTTAATTTCAGGCTACAAGATTACAAATCAATTACGGAGTATAGTTCCAATGTTTATAGAATAACATCTACTTTGGCTTTATGCGAAAATCCAGTTTCTGAAACCCAAATGTTAGAAAATCGCTCTCAACTTTTTATCCCACCAACATGATTCTGTCACAACAATATAGACAGAGTAAGTTCATAAACTTCAGTGACTTATTGTCTATCCTCCTTGTTGTAGAAAAGAATAATGAATTGTTGTTGAAAAATCATCAAGTACGGCCAACGGGTGCTACCCCATTGCCAGATATTAATAGCACGTCATTCCAGCAGAATAAACGTGACAATAGATGGCCATATAATAAGAAGTCTTGGGGATGAAAGAATAAAGAACAAACCAGGTGTTTGTTTTAGGTTTGGGATGAAAGGGCATTGGTCGCGTACCTGTTATACGCCGAGGCATCTGGTTAATTTATTCCAGGAGTCTCAAAATAACAAAGTAATGGAGGTAGAAACAAACTTTGTTAATAATCAATTGAATATTGTTGATGTTCCACCAATGACCAACAATGAGGAAAAGGTTGTTGATATTACTTAACCTTCTAAAAGTATCTTTTGGGATACCGTTTAATTTTTTTATTTTAATTAAACACCTTACATGTATAATATTATTAGTTTTCATTCTATACGTGGTATGTGTTTCTCATGAATAAAATTATAAATGAAATGTAATTTTTCTTATTTATGTTTTTATATGTGGCGGACCATCTTTAATGGATATGGAGGATATATGTTTAGCAGACACTGCAACAACTCATACAATCCTTCAAAGTGAGAAATAATTTTCACAACTGATCAAAACTAAGGGAAATGTATGAACTATCTCTGGCACATCAAATTTAATTGAGGGATTTGGAAAATCTATTTCATGCTACCAAATGAGACACAACTTTTTATCAAAAATGCTTTATATTCTAATAAATCAAGAAGAAACTTGCCTAGTTTTAAATATATTCGACTAAATGGTTTTCACATTGAAACAACCAATGAATATGATAATGAATATCTTCTCATCACTTCTGTTATTTCTGAAAAAAAGAATATCTTAGAAAAACTTCATTTAATTTCTTTTGGATTATATACTATGAAAATTAGAGCAATTGAGTTTTCATACTATTATGATTCCAAAAATCAAAGATCCCAAATCCTTTATATTTTGGCATGAAAGACTCGGTCATCTAGGCACTTCTATGATGCGTCGTATTATTGAAAATTCTACTGGTCATCCTCTCAAAAATAAGAAGGTTTTTCCTAGTAGTGAATTTCCTTGCGCTGCATGTTCTCGAGAAAAATTAATTATTCGACCATCACCAGTAAAAGTTTATAAAGAAACCCCAAAATTCCTAGAGAGAATTCAAGGAGACATTTGTGGACCCATTCACCCATTGTCTGGCCTATTTTGATATTTCATGGTTTTAATAGATGCTTCAACTAGATGGTCTCATGTTTGTCTTCTCTCTTCTCAAATTTTGCCTTCTCAAAACTTCTTGCTCAAATAATTAAGTTATGGGCTCAGTTCTCAGATCATCCAATCAAGTCAATTCGACTTGATAACGCAGCTGAATTTTCATCAATGACTTTTAATGATTTTTGTATGACTATTAGAATCTCCATTGAGCATTTTGTTCCTCATATACATACACAAAATGGTTTAGATGAATCTTTAATAAAAAGACTTCAACTAATTGCACGTCCATTAATGTTAAGGGCTAACTTACTTACCTCAGTTTGGGGTCATGTAATTCTTCACGTTGCAGCCATCATTCGAGTAAGACCAACGGCTCTTCATAAATTTTCTCCTCTACAGTTAGTTTTTGGACAGGTACCCAACATATCACACTTTTGAGTTTTTGGAAGTGCAGTATATGTTCCAATTGCACCTCCACAAAGAACTAAAATGGGAGCCCAATGAAGAATAGGTATTTATGTTGGTTTTGATTCTCCTTCTATTATTATATATCTTGAGCCTTTAATTGGAGATGTTTTTACTGCACGTTATGTAGATTGTCATTTTGATGAATTTTTATTTCCACCATTAGGAGGAGGGAATGTTTTAAATAAAAAACCCTCTGAAATATCATGGAATGCATCAGAATTAAATTCACTTGATCCTCGTACAAGACAATGTGAAATTGAAGTTCAAAGAATTATTTATTTACAAAATATTGCAAATCAAATGCCAGATGCATTTAATGATGTTAGAAAAATGATAAAGTCACATACACATGCAGTGAATACTCCAGCAAGGATAGAAATACCTATTGAAAAATCAATTCCTGGAGAATTAACAAAGAAGGTAATAGAAGAATCTAAACCACACCAGAAGCGTGGAAGACCGGTTGGTGCAAAAGACATTGTACCATAAAAATCAAAAGCAAATAAAGGAATCCCAGAAGGAATACCCGCTCCAGAAGTAGCACTTATTCCAAGAGTGGGAATAACCCCAGAAGAGGTACAAAATCTCAGTGAAGGGATAAGAGATGAACACCAAGAGATCTCAATAAATTATGTACATTATGAGAAAATATGGGATCGAAGCAAAGTCATGATTGATGATATATTTGCTTTCTCTATAGCATCAGATATTACTTTGATTCCTGACATGGATCCTGAACCACAAAACATGGAAGAATGTCGAAAAAGAAAAGATTGGCCAAAATGGAAAGATGTTATTCAAACTGAGCTACAATCTCTATTGAAAAGAGAAGTATTTGGACCAGTAGTCCAAACACCGTTTGATGTAATCCCAGTTAGAAACAAATGGGTATTTGTACGAAAGTGAAATGAGAAAAATGAAATTGTGAGATACAAAGCCCGACTTGTAGCTCAAGAGTTTTCACAAAAACCTGGTATTGATTATCAGGATATATACTCTCCAATAATGAATGGAGTCACTTTTCGCTTTCTGATAGGTATGGCAACCATGGAAGGTTTGGAAACACGCCTGATGGATGTTGTAGCAGCATACCTATATGGCTCACTTGACAGTGAGATTTACATGAGAATCCCTGGAGGATTGAAAATGGCTGAATCATAAAGGCCCCATCACATATATTCAATCAAATTACAACGCTCATTGTATGGGTTGAAATAATTTGGTCGTATATGGTATAATCGACTTAGTGATTATTTAATAAAAGATGGATATATAAATAATCAAGTATGTCCATGTGTTTTTATTAAGAAATCACAAAGTGGATTTTCCATCATTGCTGTATATGTGGATGATTTGAATCTTGTAGGTACTCTTGAAGAACTCATAAGAACTGCTACTTATTTAAAAGATGAATTTGAAATGAAAGATCTTGAAAAGACAAAATTCTATTTGGAAATATGAGTGGAGCATTTAACATATGGAATTTTTGTTCATCAATCCACATATGCTAAAAAAATTCTCAGTCATTTTCATATGGATAAAGCTCATCCTTTGACTACCCCGATGGTTATTCAATCTTTAGAAGTTGATAAAGATCCGCCTCTAGAAAGTGGGGAAGAAGTTTTTGGACCTGAAATTCCATACCTAAGTGCAATAAGTGCTCTTATTTATCTTACAAACTGTACACGACCTGATATTACTTTTGATGTCAACTTGTTAGCAAGATACGATTCTTCTCCGATTAAGAGACATTGGGATGGGATCAAACACATTTTGAGATACCTCCGTGGAAGTATAGATCTTAGGTTACTTTATCCAAGAGATTCAATGTCGCGATTGGTTAGATATGCCGATGCATGATACTTATCAGATCCACACAATGGAAGATCACAAACAGGTTATGTATTTACATATTGTGGCACGACTATATCCTGGAAATCCACAAAGCAAACCATGACAGATAAATCTTCAAATCACTCAGAGATTCTTGTTATACATGAAGCAAGCAGAGATTGTGTTTGGTTAAGATCAATTATTCAACATATTCAAAAATCATGCGGATTACCATCAATCAAAGACATCCCTACAATTCTGTATGACGATAACACTGCATGCATTGCTCAACTTAGAGGAGGGTACATCAAGGAAGATAGAACAAAACACATTTTACCTAAATTCTTCTTCATACATGAGCTACAAAAGAAGGGTGATATAGATGTGCATCAAATTCGCTCATGTGATAATCTAGCCGACTTATTCACAAAGTCACTATCTAATACAACGTTTGCAAAATTTCGAAAAAAGATCAAAATGTGTCGACTGAAAGACTTATGACAACATTTCATCAAGGAGTAATGAATTCCATTTGAGGAGAAAGCTTTACTCTTTTTCCTTAGTCACGGTTTTTATCCCAATGGGTTTTTCCTGACAAGGTTTTAACGAGGCAGTCAATTAAGATATTTATGTAAAAGATATGTACACTTTTTCCCTTCGTTAAGTTTTTCCTACTAGGTTTTTCTTAACAAGGTTTTTAATGAGACATTATCTTCTATCGTAGGAAATCAGGGAAAGTGTTATAAAGTGATTCCCTCCTCAGGAGGGTTTCACCCGTGCTCTCCCCCTTCCCTTCTTCTCTTCTTCCGTGAAACATTCATCCTCAACATTGCCTATATAAGACAATGATACTGAAGGAAATAAGTTAACTTCTCTCAATCTTTCCTCTCTCTTTATCTCTTACTTATTTTTTCCAAATTTATGCAATAATAAGAGTATATTTCTACACTTTGCTAAAGTTTTATAACATTATTATCATTATTGTTGTTGTTTTTCTTTTGTTTATTTGAGTTGTCTTCTTTCTTATTCTTGTTATTTCATTAATATATTATAATTATTATTGTTGCATGTCCAATATAATAAGGTATAAATAGCATGATCACAAGCATATCCACTTCATCATAACATAGAAACGAATTTTCAAAGCAAAAGTCAAATTGCTTAACAATAATGAAATATAAGTTGACCTGAATTAAACCTATAATTATTTAGACTCAAATCACATAATCTATATTAAATGGTTACATAATTTTGATTCTTAATTGAACTATAGTAACTATATTATGTAACCCATAATTACTTTTTAACTTATTTTTTGTCAGGGATAAACATAGCTCACGTAGTCCAATTGATATGTCCATGCTCCATTAATTGTGATCATGAATCAATGATTTGACCCATTACACAATAAATAATTATTTGTCCCATAATCTACTTGATCCAATAATATAAATAAAAAAAATTAATTTAACTCTCTGTCTCTCCATTTCAAATTTGGGATAAGGTCCAAAAATAACCCTGATGTTTACACAGAAGTCCCACTTCCACCCTAAACTAAAATTTTTTTCAAAAGTACCCTTAACGTTAGGAAAAGTAGGTCACATGTACCCCTGCTGTCAACTGACCTGCCACTTGGACTAACTCTGTTAACATGTGGATCATTTTTGATGATTAGGCACTTAGGGAGAGAGAGAGAGAGAGAGAGAAAACAAAAGGGGCAAAAAAGCCCTAATTCCTTTCACTCCACACACAGACGAAATCGAAGAGGAGGAGAAGAAGACGCGAGAAGCTTGAAAACCAGTTCGGCTAGAGGAAGGTGGAGCCCAGTTCGGCGAGAAAAAGAATCGACATGGCTCACTATTCATCATCATCTTCATCATCTGCTTGAAGACGTGCCATTGATCTTGATTATGAAGATATGTCACTGTATTATTGTGGGTTAAGGGCTCCTTTGTGGACCTCGTGGAGTGAAACAAATCCTGGCAGGAGGTTTTTCTCGTGCTCAAAATTCAGAGTAAGTTGTTATAATTTACTTTGATTTTGTGTTTGAAACAATTCCTAGCAGCTAGTATGCATTGGTGTGTTATTTTACTAACAACAGTTAAATAATGCTTAATATTTTGGATTCAGGAAGGGGTTGTGGGTACTTTGTATGGCATGACCCATAGATGTGTGAGAGGGTAAAAGTTGTCATAAATGATCTGAAGAGGGAGAACAAAATTTTGCTGAATAAGGAACTGAACAAATTTTCCCAGGTTGAAGGGGCATCTAAAGGGGCATCTGAATTATTTGAATTGAAAGAATTGGTTTATGAGTTGAAGAAGTTGAAGTCAAATGGAGATGAAGTTTCTGTGAAACAAATTAAAGAAGTAGACTATTTGAACAAGAACTGCATTGGTGTGTTATTGTTAGTTATATTCATCTGCATTTCTGTAATGCTACTTAGGTAGATAAATGGTTAGATAAATTGGTGGTGTTGTGAATTGTAATGTACTGTAGTTTGAAATATGCAGTTAACTTAATGTAATTGATGAAAATGGTTAATGGTAGTCAGTGTTTTGTAAGCATTAGGAATCCTTGTTTGAGTTATGCAAGTTTTGTTTTTAGCTTTGTCTGCTCTTGTTTGATTGTAATGTTTATTTTACCTGAATATCAAAGAATTGTGTGACATATGATCAGTAGAATTGTGTTGTTCTTGGTTAATGTTGATTGTAATGTTGCTCTTGGTTAATGGAAGTCTTATTTGTCTGTACAATTGTGTGACATATGATCAGTGCCAATGAGTTGAACATTTGTTACTCAATGTAACTTTATCAACTTAACTGTTTACCCATGAAAACAACAAGTTTAATAAATAGCTCAAAATATGAATCAAAAAGATAATGCCAAATTATATTGCCAACATATAGGCTTGAGCATAAACAGCATGTTCATTACATTCAAAGTTGACTGAGCATAAACACTTCTGCCATAAGGCCAAAATATATTCCCAAAATGAAAAGCTCAGTTCCAAAACCATAACTAGAAGAAGTAGAATTACTAAGTAGGCTATAATTACAAAATAAGTTTAATGGTCAGTTATCTCCTGGTCAGTTGGGTGGACTTCCTTGTGACTTGCTTGCCTTGCTGCTCATACCAATCCTTTCATCCCTATCTACCGTAAGGCGTGTGGTAGTGATGCAGCTTCTTCCCATCCATTGCAGTCCTTGAGGTCTGAAGGGCATGTTGGACATGTTTACAGGGTCACCATCACCTCTATGAGTTATTTTTCTATTGCCAACTGAAGAGGATGCTTTGTTTTTAGCTTTGTCTACTCTTAGTTGAGTTTCATTAGGGATTGCAAATTTGGTGTTAGGGTCAACCAAAGGTGGTTGTGTCTGACTTCCTCCATTGACAATTGTTGATGATGTGCCACTTTGCATGTACATAACACAACATAACATAACACAACATTAAGCTTACACATCATATTATATCAATCATAATTGAAACATATAAATTACCTTGAATGTCATTGGACCAGTTTTGTCATCATATAACAACCCAAAACCTTCACCATGAGTGGATTGCTTCCTAGAATGAGCTCTTGCAGCAGATCTCACTGGTAATTTTGACTGTCGTGATCTTGACGTAGGAGGTGCACTCATGGATGAACTTGCATTAAGCCCTACAAAATGCAGAAGTAGCAAAAGTATCAAATATCAAGTATCTGCACCAAGACATAAAGTATAAAATAGCAAAATATCACAGTTGACATATCACAGTAGACATAAAGTACAAAATGCTCAAATATCAAATATACTGCACCAAGGAATACTGCACAAAGACATAGATGGGCCACCTTGTGCTTGATTTTGGGATTGAGGTGGGACTGAACTTTCTGTTTGGAATTGAGGTGGGACTAAACTTCCAGTTTGGGATTGAGGTCTAGATTTCCTTTGCATTATTTGTGACTGAGATGGGACTGAACTACCTCCCTCTCCCTGACTTTGATTCTTGTATAGGGGAAAAATGTCAATATGTATACACTATATTGTTAAACACATGAGTAAATAATTGAATTACCTTTGAACAACTGCCTTTGTTGTGTCCTGGTTGCTTACACAGACTGCATGTGATAACTTTGCCTTTTCTAGATAGCTTTGTGAATTTATTTGTAGGTCTGGCCTCAGTTTCCTCTCTTCTTCTCTTAGTCTTAGGCCTACCCCTGTTTTTCTCAACAGTTGGTGCCTCGACAAGTTGATATTTGTCCATTTCATAGAATCTCTTCCCTCTCACTGGCAAAATTTTGTACTGGTAAGGAGTTTGGTATACATCTTTATGGTATAACTTTGAAATATGGTTAATTGGGTCCAGTTTGTTGTGAACTAGAGCACATAGCATGTTGGCAAGGAATTCCAGTGAGATCCCATGCCCTACATGTACAAGAGTTCTTGTCCAAGAACACAGTGTGGGTATCCTCACCCTCCCTGATTTCATAACCAGTGTCTCCATTAAAGAGAACAGTGCACCCAACTGCTATGCTTTTATTTGTCTGAAAAATGTCATTGCAGTAAGGACTAAAACAATTTATCCATTTCTCACATGCTGACCCAAGAGTTCCCAACCTGTCCATGGTTTTTTTCCTAATGTATTCCATCATAGTTGTAGTAGCCCCGAATCGCCGCGTATTCGGTACTCTATTTCTATAACTGTTTGCGGAAGATATAAACATAAATTGTTTATACATTAAACTTTACACACTTATCCCCAAGGTCGAGTAACCTTAACTTAAATACAATTCATCAATTATCTATTACACAACAATATTTATCACAATATGCTAATACAACTAGCCGCACTTTATATCCCAAGTTGAACTTGGCATTATCGTTCCTATCGATAATTCATTTGTTTAAGAATCATATCTATTCTCATTTCAAAATAAACCTTCTTTATCTATACAACATTTCAAACTGTACATAGCTGAAAATTACATTTGATAAAACTATCAATCATAGATCTATACCATTTCTAAATCAAGAAAATGTATTCATTTTATGCATCGTTCAATCTTCATCATCCGTATAGCAAATAATATTGTCTAACATCATTAACCTGCAAAAAGTTTATGTTTGCAAGATTGAGCTCGACAGCCCAGCAAATTTAACAATCTATCATGTTTCACATAGCACACAATTCTATATGCATTACATTTCCTTTAATATGCATATCTGCATGCAACATATATTCTTTACTAAACATATCCTACATGCATCAATAATTTCTTACAAAAAATTAATTCATGTATTATACATTTCTAATTTATCAAGTTACATCATACAACATGTAATCACATATTGATTGAGTTCCATAACCCAATTAACTTAGTCATATTTTGACTTTTAACAATTCATAGAGCATAATATGTAATTTAACACATAACACATTCCATCCACAAACATAATAGAACTGAAAAACTTGTCTGCACCGTTGATTACCGCAACGCAATTTATAACGCTTTACCCGAAGACCTAATATTAATAATATAGATCTCCAATATTAGAATAATATCATCACAGTATATTACTGTTATATTTATATCGACAGAATAACCTAAACACATTACCACATAACTCTTTCAGTCTTTACAGCACATAAGACTAGGTATCAAGTCAAACTATTGCAGTCTGAGTTGGAACCGACACAATTCTATCATCCCGACGGTCTAGTCGGACGAATATCAAGTTTAAGTTCAATTAAACTCTGACTTAACAGTTAACAATTATCACAGATAATTTCTAACCAGACAAAACATTTTTCCTAGGCTCGTAATAACTTTCGGATAATTATTACCATTTATCAACATTTTTCAATCCTTAAAACCGTATTTAAATGAATTAAATACCACTTAATACCTTGATCATTAATATTTATTTAATATAAAATATTCATGAAAATCATAACATAATATTATAATATAATTATAATATATCAAAGTATTTTTAATACCTTAAAATCACAATTATATGAATTTTAAACCCTTAAATCCATTATCCAATAATTAATATTAATATTAAAATATTAATATTTTCATGCCAAAATATAAAAAGTTACTTTTTATAATTTAAAATATTTTTATAACACTTAAATCATTTTTGAATGATTTTTAAATCATTAATTCTATTTTTTCTTAATTTATTTAATATATCTATTAAATAAACTAATTATAATTAATATTAATTAATTAATGAATTTCCTCACAAAATATTAAAAGTCATCAAAAATAACTTAAAATATTTTTTTATACCATAAAATAATTTTTCATGATTTTTCATGAATTAAAACTATTTTTTAATAATTTATTTAATATTATAATTAAATAAATAAATACCATTTATATTCCAAAAATATTAAATATTTTCAAAATATACTCAAAATAGTTAAAAACTATTTTTCAGACTTTAAAATAATTTTTCATAATTTATTTTGTATTTTTAATAATTAAAAACCATTTTTTTCTAATTTTAAATTAATTTCTAGAAAAATAATAATAATCTGTCGCTAAAGGCCTATAGCGACACTTTCTATCGCTATAGGTGTTCTTGAGTGTTCTTGACAGTGTTCGAGGGTCCTTGTTTGACCAGACTTTAATCCATGCTATACTTAATTTCTGGGCTTGTAATTACTTTGATGTTGTAGTACTAATGTAGTTTTACAAGTATATCAATTTCATAACTAAACAACAATAAATCTGAGAGATCTAATTGACAGAAAATCATGTCAGACATGTTCTTCAATTTCTGGGTTTTCCAGAAATTGAAGAACAGTCGAGGTACTATATCTGAGCCCCTAAATCGCTGCTTTACATGCTTTGTTTATGTGATATAAAGGTTCAAATATATAGCAGAGATGTCAGTTTACAAATTTGTAACAACCGATCATCATAACAACAATTAGTACACAAGATTCAAGCTGGTCAAAGTGATACTCAAAAACCGGATCTTGAACTTTCTGGGTTTTCCAGAAAGTTCATATGGATGATCCGTCAACGCTTTTTGACCAACAATATATTCGATTCTGTTACAGATATGGGTTATCTAATAGCATGAACTTGTAGTTTACATACCAATCTACAACATTCCCACAACAACTTGACCAAAATAACTAACAACAGAAAGATTTTTGACCTGTAAAAACGTTGTCAGTGACTTATGGGTTTCTGGGTAACCCAGAAATCAGATTTCGTGGCTGGTCAACGCAGTTTGACTGCTTATATCTTGAAATATACACATGATCTAGCTTCGTTTTCAGTTCCACATCACAGACAAAATGACATACTACAAATCTATAACATCAATCACAAGAGATCATTAACACACAAAGATCTATGGGCCCTGACATTCGGCTGTCAGGTCTCATTTTTCCACTTTTCCAGATTTTTATAAACCTTAATTTCGAGCATCAAAATGATATGGATCTGAGTTTTGACAACCCAGATCATCAAATGACACCCTATAACATATATTAAACCAACAAAGAACAACATTAAATATCAAATCACAGATTTCGAATTTTTAGAGTTTTTATACCTTTTATGCTTGATTTTTGATTTTGATCCTTAGATCTGCTTCTGGTACACGTGGGGCTTGAATTGAGACTGAAATAATATTAGAATTTTGTGGGTTTGAGAGAGAATGGGAGTTGGTGAGAGCAAGAATGAGATTAGCTAAATTTTGTACACTTTCTCTCTCCAAATACATTTATATAAGGTTTGATTCATTGAATGTTGCTGATCCAAGGCAAGATAGCTGGATATTTGTCAAAGGCTAGGTTTTAGGGTTGCTCAACCACTCCCCTTAGGTTTAGATCTACACTCCAACTCTTAAATAATACACAAAGGGCAATAAAGTCTTTTTCCATTTAATTTAAATGGCATTCTTGTAATTGGCCAACCCTTAGGGTTTAGGGTTTGGAAATTTTAGGGTTTAGGGTTTGGATCAATTAGGGTTTAGGTTTTAACCCTTAACTTTGTAATTTAATTACGAACTTTTCGAATTTCGATTTTCAAAATAGAAAATTAATATTTCTAACTTATAATTAGTATTTACTAATTATATTAAAATTCCTTAATCATACATTCATTCTTGCTAATTAGGATTAGCATTCCCTAATTACAATTGCTTATAAAGCAATTAGGGTCAAAATGGTCATTAGGGTTTATAACCCAACAATTAGGGTTTCTAATAGAAAATTTTAAATTTTTTAATTTAGAAATTAAACATCGTAATTAGATTAGGGTTTTCTAATTACTCATAAATTGAAATAATTAGGATTAGGGTTTCCTAAGCAACATTGCTAATTTTTAGCAATTAAATTCACAATTGAGCATTAGGGTTCCTGACGGAACAATAAGAGTTTCATAAATTGAAAATTAGGGTTTGCTAATTAATTAAGCTTTATCCTAATTAGACTTATAATTAATAGCAGTTGAGCATTATAATCCTCCATTGAGTTCCCAGATTAGGGCTTCATTTTATCATAATTTGAAACTAGGATTTTCAAATCTAGTATTAGGGTTTTCAAATAATCAATTAAGATTTTAGATAATTCATTAGGGTTTTCCCTAATTAATTTAATATTATTGGCGTTTAACCTTGTACATAAATTTCATTCCCAATCTAGGGTTTTCGGATACCGAATTAAGATTTCGTACTCCCGAAACTGAAACTAGGGTTTCCAGAACCGATTTCTAGGGTTTCTTTTTAGACGTTAGGGTTTTCTAACTGAACGCTGACGTTCTTAATATACGATTAGGGTTTGATACATATATAATTCATGTGGTCAACCCTTGACCCTTAACCACATTCTGAACACATCATTAACCATATACACAGAGCATATTTACATAAATTCTTAATCCTGAATAATTCACCTATATCCTTCACCGAATTTTGAAATCCTCAAAATTCAATCCCAATAACATTAAACGCATACACTTATTTTCTGTGTAGATCTATTATTTGACCTTAAATCAATCATTTAAGATTTTCATAAATTGTCTAAATTCTCGGGTTGTCACATTCACCCCTCCTTATAAGAACTTCGTCCCCGAAATTCACCTTACACCTTACACCGTGCACTTTACACCATTCACACCTATACCATTCACACATATACCATTCACACATATTTCACATGCTACCCAATACACTGCTCACAAGGGTAAAAATTTTAAAACTGTGCTGAGGAATCGTATAGATTGTTTGTTTTTCATTTTCGCAAAGGTTTTATGGAAATTCATCCGCAAACCGCCATAACTTATGGACACAAAGGGTGATCATCCCGATATGCCCTGTGTGACGCCCCCAAAATAGGTCCATTCCATCCAACCCATTTTGAGTCGCCAAATACATGGTACAGAAACAACTACAACTTTTACAACCCATAAACTGTGAGTTTGAATACAAAAATTATCATCTAGACAATATACATACCCAACTATGTCCTCAATACAATTATTGATATATTATTTTACAAAAATGGTGAGGACTACTAAACAACTCTCTCAAGAACCATCAATTCATACCCCGACTCGTACCTGCTATATTCTCGTCTCCTGAGAAGAAAATGGAACAAAAAGGAAAAGAGTGAGCTCAACTAGCTCAGTAAAGAATATTATGACTAAGATAATATACAACAAATTATCGTTAGTCTTCAACAGGGAAAAATCTGATAGAATACAATAGACAACAAGTTTTAAATCAATATTCGCAGCGGAAAATATTAATTCATAGAAGAGTTACGTAGAGGATGAAATCTACTAATGTCTATGAATTTAACAGTCCATCAACAGTATTTTTATCCCTGTAACATCAATCAATGCACATCTTGTATCATATATTCATCCTTGCACTACAGGCCAAGGATATTCATTTGCTGGTCATGTTCATCTAAACATCTGTTCATCTTTGCACTACGGGCCAAAGATATTCATCAGAAATCATTCATCTTTGCACTACAGGCCAAAGATATTCAATAATAACATCCTTTAAGACTGAAGATGATAAAAAAATATTTTTAAAGAAGCGAATCCAGTGAAACAAAATGACAAGGATTAAGGATTAAGGATTCGTACTTTGTTTTATCCATGTCCAAAAATACCTCAAAAATAATCATAGTGGTGTAAAATTCAAGAATGATCAAAACATGGATATAATCAAAGCTAGTATTCACAATAGATATTTTGGACGAAAAGAAAAAAAATAATTTTTCTGTGAATAGTGTCGTATTCGTGAATAGTGCCGTATACGTGAATAGTACCGCATACGTGAATAGTAACTCCGGCACAAAAAGTTCCAAATTTGATAAAAACGTTCACCAATATTTCGGCATAATGATATTGAAGAAAATAATATCATTTAAGAAGAAAATAACATCCCTTACCTCAAAATAGCCGTACTTCTGACTTATTTTCGGTATAGTGTTGACAGAAACTCGCACCGTATAGGAACACTCAAAGTATACTCACAAGAATACGCTCGATAATATAGAGAGAGAAAGAGAGAAAACTTTGTTTCTGGTGTGATTTTCAATTCTAACTTTGCCCTCTATTTATAGGAAAATGTTAGAACGCCAAAGGAGACTAAATTAATAAAATATATTATTTCTTTACCAATTTCCTACGCATGCCTAACTTTGAAAAACACTTCAGGCCAGCCACCTTTGAACCCATTTAGCAGCCCTCATGTTAAATTAAAAGTGGGTCCCACCCATAATTTAATAAAAATCATTTTATTTTCTAAAACTTCAATAATTCGTAGAAAATAGCTCGTTTGTCAGAAAAATTCGAAACTCGCGACTTTCCATGGGAAATTCCATTCTCTACAACTTTGCAGAAGAAAATTTTTCCAAATTCCAAATAGAAATTGACCGAAATCCACAAACAGGCGATTTTACAGTCTATACTCAATTTTCGGTCAAAAAATTATGTCCACCGACACACAAAACATGTGTTAAATATTTAATGCCACAAAAATACTCTACCTCCTCATATACTCATATATCCCACATTCATTGTAAAAATATCATCGTTAATATATTATTAAAATAATATATTTAAATGAATTATTTTATCAGAAAAAGATAAAATATTAATTTTCAACAATTGTCACATTAAAAATTTTCTCCATCTATATCCACATAAAATAAATATTTTCTTTATCATAATAATCAATAATTAAAAATAATATTACCGAATCACAGTACCGACAACCAGGCCGTTCCCAGGACAGAGGGGGCTTTCCAATAAGGATTTCTCCTTACTGGCGCACAATTAGATGACCAAACCTCTCCCTGACAGAACTTTCTAGACATTGCCAATAATGTTATCTGATAATATTATTCAAATAATATGAATTATTGATCTGATAATTGAAAATACTGTGCAATGACAATTATTAAAACAATAATAATATAAATATCAACGCAGCAATTATTGAATCAATAAAGTAATGAACAGTAACTCCTGTAGCAATTATTGAGTAGTGCCTTCTTACGTAAGGATCAATAATTCAAAATACTGTGCAATACTGTGTGCTACTGTGCAACAACGCGTATTACTGTATTTTAACCACCGGGTATTCCAACAGTGTAAACGGTAACAACTACGCCGTTATTTATAAACAGCTTATATTTGTCGTTTTCTTCCTCCAATCGCTTTCCGTTATGGGGCCCACACATGGCTGCGCCGTCGTACGAATATTCCCCGACAGTACGAATATTCCCCGACAACAATGAATATTTTATAACCACTTGTATATTTTGAAATATTTGCATATTTTACCCATAATTATCCTCATTAATCAAATCAACCCTTACTATTCAAAATAATAATTAAAGGAAATTAAATTTCATTTATTAATTATTTGGGGTCTTACAACCTCCCCTCCTTATGAAATTTCGTCCTCGAAATTGACATACGTACCTGGTGTTTCGAAAAGGTGAGGATACCTCGCTTTCATTTCCGTTTCCAACTCCCAGGTCATTTCCTCTATAGCATGATTCCTCCACAAAACTTTAACTTGTGGTATTAACTTCGTGCGTAGGACATGTTCCTTCCTATCCAAGATCTTGACAGGTACCTCCTCATACGTTAAATCTTCGGCTATCTCGTCCGGTTCTAACTCAATGACGTGGTTCGGGTCTTTCACATATTTACGAAGCACAGATATATGAAAAACATTATGAACACGAGACATATTTGGAGGTAACGCGAGTCTATAGGCTACATTACCTACTCGATCAAGAATTTGAAACGGACCAATAAATCGTGGATTAAGCTTTCCTCTCTTCCCGAATCTTGTAACTCCCTTCCACGGGGTAACACGCAACAATACATGATCCCCAACACTAAATTCTACGTCCTTTCGATGAAGATCCGCATAACTCTTTTGTCGATCTTGTGTCGTTTGTATACGTTGTCGAATCGTTTGGATCTTCTCCGTAGTCATACGTACTAACTCGGGTCCCAACAATGTTGCTTCACCCACCTCGTCCCAACATACTGGAGAGCGACACTTTCGTCCATACAATGCTTCAAATGGGGCCACACCAATGCTTGCCTGATAACTGTTGTTGTAGGAGAATTCCACCAATGGTAAATATTTATCCCAACTGCCCTTGAAGTCTAGGACACAGAGTCTTAATAAATCTTCAAGAGTTTGAATAGTCCTCTCTGATTGTCCGTCCGTTTGAGGATGGTATGCCGAACTGAATCGTAACTCCGTACCCATAGCTTTTTGCAAGCTAACCCAAAATCTTGAAGTAAATCTTGGGTCACGATCCGAAACTATGGATACTGGCATGCCATGCAATCTTACAATCTCATTTACGTACATTTGAGCAAGACGTTCAAGGGAATAAGTCTCCCGTATCGGCAAGAAATGAGCAGACTTGGTTAATCTATCAACAATAACCCAAATAGCATTGATGCCTTGAGAAACCGTAGGAAGACCCGTAACGAAATCCATAGTAATGTGTTCCCACTTCCATTTTGGAATCTCAAGTGGTTGCAATGGACCCTTTGGCACTTGATGCTCCGCCTTTACACGTTGACAAGTTAAACACGTTGAAATAAACTTTGCAATCTCTCTTTTCATATTGTTCCACCAAAATGTATGTCGAAGGTCACGATACATTTTGGTACTTCCAGGATGAATTGCAAACGGTGTATTGTGTGCCTCCATCATGATCTTGTACTTCAAATCAGGATCGTTAGGAACACAAAGTCTGGAGTGAACTCGAAGTATTCCTTCTTCATCAATTCTCGCTTCTGGAATGACACCTTCTTGTACTTTCGTCTTCATATGCATCAGCTCCGGATCGGTGGCTTGAGCAACCTTAACTTTTTCTATTAAAGTTGGCTCTATGCGTATACTTGACATCATTGCACTCATTCCTGCATATGATCTTCTACTCAATGCGTCAGCTACCACGTTCACTTTTCCAGGATGGTATTGAATAGTGTGGTCGTAATCTTTCAACAACTCGAGCCAACGTCGTTGCCGCATGTTGAGTTCTTTCTGCGTGAAGAAATATTTGAGGCTTTTATGATTTGAATATATCTCCACTTTCTCCCCGTATAGATAGTGCCTCCAGATCTTTAGCGCGAAAACGACTGCTGCCAACTCTAGATCATGAGTAGGATAATTCCTCTCATACTCTTTAAGTTGTCGCGAGGCATAGGCTATGACTTTCCCACGTTGCATGAGAACACATCCTAACCCTTTGCCCGAAGCATCGCTGTAGATAATAAATCCATCCGAACCAGATGGTATTGTTAGAACAGGTGCCGAAATAAGTCTCCTCTTAAGCTCTTGGAAACTCTTCTCGCATTCCTCGCTCCATACGAATTTTGTATCCTTCCGAGTTAGCTGAGTTAATGGAGTAGCAATTCGACAAAACCCTTCCACGAATCTCCGATAATAACCAGCTAAGCCCAAAAAGCTACGTACTTCAGTGACCGACTTCGGTTGCTCCCAACTTTGTATTGCTTCAATCTTCGTCGGGTCAACAGATACTCCATTTTTTGACACCACGTGCCCAAGGAATGCTACTTCCTCAAGCCAGAACTCGCATTTCTTCAACTTAGCATATAACTTGTTTTCACGAAGCCTTTGGAGTACCAGCTTCAAATGGTGCTCATGATCTTCACGGCTTTTGGAATATATGAGGATGTCATCAATAAAGACAACAACGAATTGATCCAAATAATCTTTAAATACTCGGTTCATCATATCCATGAAAGCAGCAAGAGCATTAGTCAATCCAAAAGACATGACTAAGAATTCATAATGCCCATACCGAGTTCTGAAGGCAGTCTTTGGAATATCCTCAGTTCTAACTTTCAGCTGATGATATCCAGAACGAAGATCAATTTTTGAAAAGAATTGTGCTCCTTGCAACTGGTCAAACAAGTCATCAATACGAGGTAGAGGATACCTATTCTTGATGGTGACATGGTTCAATTCCCGATAGTCAATACAAAGTCGCATACTCCCGTCTTTCTTCTTTACGAATAAAACAGGAGCACCCCAAGGAGATGTACTAGGACGAATGAAACCGATGTCCAATAACTCCTGTAGTTGGACTTTTAACTCCTGAAGTTCAATAGGAGCCATTCGATATGCGGTTTTAGAAATGGGCTTTGTACCAGGTTCAAGATCAATAAAGAATTCAACTTCACGTTCTGGGGGTAGACCGGGAAGTTCTTCAGGAAATACGTCAGGAAAGTCAATAACAACAGGAATATTATTCAATTTTGACGTGTCTTTATTCAAATCCATAACATGGGCTAAGAAAGCTTGACATCCGTTTTTCAATAAACGAATAGCTTTATGATTAGATATGACAGTGATTGATTTTAATGGTTTAGTTGCCTGAATTCGAACAACAGGTTGATTAGAAATATGAAAACTAACAACCTTACGAAAACAATCAATTTTGGCATGATGAGTAGTTAACCAATCAATCCCTAAAATCACATCAAAAGCAAGTATCTTTAAAGAGATCAGGTCAACAGGTAAGGTGATGGTGCCAACTTGAATGAAACAAGATTTATAAACAGTGGATGTGATGAAATTTTCTCCTAACGGAGTTTCCACAGATAAGTCAAAGTCTAATTTCTCCGGAGTCAAGTTTAAACGTTGAGCACAAGCAGGAGAGATAAATGAATGGGTAGCACCGGTATCAAGTAAGGTATAAACTTCGCAAGAATTTATAAATAGCTTACCCGTGATCACCTCGTTTGGGTTCCTCGCATGTTGACCAGTCACAACAAACGCTCTTCCAGGAACCATTGACTTTAGCTTTTCTGGGACAGCCTTTTGAGTCACCGTCCCCGCTGAACTAGGTTTTGCTACCGTACAATCTCGAGCGATATGTCCTTCCTTTCCACAATTATAGCATACCTTGAACTGTTGTGGGCAGTTTGGACTGATATGTCCCTCTTTCCCGCACTTGTAACATATGACCGGTGGTCTTTCTCCTCCCTTAGAACCAGTTGCTGCCGGCACTGTCGTCTTCACATGGTCGTTGTTAAATCTCCTCTTTTTAAAATCTCCTCCTGACTCGCTTCTTCTATTTTCATGGCCATGATTACCACCAAAGTGATTACCATTTTTGTCCGTCTTTTTCTTTCTTCACTGGTTATCGTTATTTTGTTGACTGCTATCACCGGTATGATCCTGATTGTGGTACCTCGGTTGACCGTACTCGTTATCTCGCTCCAACAATTGAGCCCTGTTAACAACATCTGAATAGAGAGAAAATTTATGAGAGATGAGATATTGTCGTATGCCGGGTTTCAAACCTCTCAGAAACATCCGCGTCATACGTTCTTCATTCTCCACCAAATGAGGTGCAAACCTGGATAACTCTGCAAACTTTGCCTCGTACTGAGACACCGTCATGTTATTTTGTTCTAATCTGATGAACTCCACTTCCTTCATATGACGAACACTTTCAGGAAAGTATTTGTCATTAAATAGTTTCTGAAACGTCTCCCAAGACATGCTGAGTGCGGCTGGATGGGTACGCTTCACAGACTCCCACCAGTAGTCTGCCTCGCCACGGAACATAAAGGTGGCGAATGGAACCTTCGATTCCTCCGTGCATCCCAAGACATCGAATATCTTGGTAATTTGTTTGACCCATGTCTCCGCCATGATCGGATCTGGCTTTCCCTTAAATTCTGGTGGTCCCAACTCTTTGAACTGCTTGGCTGTGACAACCCGTGAATTGTTATCATTTCCTCCTGTATTTTGAACACGAGTCTCTCTTGTCTGATTTTGCATGAACTGCAAAAAGCTTCTAAACATTCCGTCGTTCATCGTTTGATCAGTGGTGTTGTTCACAGGAGGAACATTGCCAGCCTGTTGCACGTTCTCCTCGTTAGTAAGTACAGGCATCTCCATGGTCTCATTAACTCCACCGTTAACATTCTCTGTTGCCATTCTTAAATACTGCCATAAAACAAGGGTTAATTAAGCAAATCACATATCACATAATATCCCTATATACTGACCAACTAACAAATAAGCTTAGGTAGGACACACTAGCGAAGGAATTACTCGTCTCTCCCCTCCTAGTTCTATTCCCCGATCTCCGCCAGAGATCATATCCCTAAGCTCTGATACCAACTGTGACGCCCCCAAAATAGGTCCATTCCATCCAACCCATTTTGAGTCGCCAAATACATGGTACAGAAACAACTACAACTTTTACAACCCATAAACTGTGAGTTTGAATACAAACATTGTCATCTAGACAATATACATACCCAACTATGTCCTCAATACAATTATTGATATATTATTTTACAAAAATGGTGAGGACTACTAAACAACTCTCTCAAGAACCATCAATTCATACCCCGACTCGTACCTGCTATATTCTCGTCTCCTGAGAAGAAAATGGAACAAAAAGGAAAAGAGTGAGCTCAACTAGCTCAGTAAAGAATATTATGACTAAGATAATATACAACAAATTATCGTTAGTCTTCAACAGGGAAAAATCTGATAAAATACAATAGACAACAAGTTTTAAATCAATATTCGCAGCGGAAAATATTAATTCATAGAAGAGTTACGTAGAGGATGAAATCTACTAATGTCTATGAATTTAACAGTCCATCAACAGTATTTTTATCCCTGTAACATCAATCAATGCACATCTTGTATCATATATTCATCCTTGCACTACAGGCCAAGGATATTCATTTGCTGGTCATGTTCATCTAAACACCTGTTCATCTTTGCACTACGGGCCAAAGATATTCATCAGAAATCATTCATCTTTGCACTACAGGCCAAAGATATTCAATAATAACATCCTTTAAGACTGAAGATGATAAAAAAATATTTTTAAAGAAGCGAATCCAGTGAAACAAAATGACAAGGATTAAGGATTAAGGATTCGTACTTTGTTTTATCCATGTCCAAAAATACCTCAAAAATAATCATAGTGGTGTAAAATTTAAGAATGATCAAAACATGGATATAATCAAAGCTAGTATTCACAATAGATATTTTGGACGAAAAGAAAAAAAATAATTTTTTTGTGAATAGTGCCGTATTCGTGAATAGTGCCGTATACGTGAATAGTACCGTATACGTGAATAGTAACTCCGGCACAAAAAGTTCCAAATTTGATAAAAACGTTCACCAATATTTCGGCATAATGATATTGAAGAAAATAATATCATTTAAGAAGAAAATAACATCCCTTACCTCAAAATAGCCGTACTTCTGACTTATTTTCGGTATAGTGTTGACAGAAACTCGCACCGTATAGGAACACTCAAAGTATACTCACAAGAATACGCTCGATAATATAGAGAGAGAAAGAGAGAAAACTTTGTTTCTGGTGTGATTTTCAATTCTAACTTAGCCCTCTATTTATAGGAAAATGTTAGAACGCCAAAGGAGACTAAATTAATAAAATATATTATTTCTTTACCAATTTCCTACGCATGCCTAACTTTGAAAAACACTTCAGGCCAGCCACCTTTGAACCCATTTAGCAGCCCTCATGTTAAATTAAAAGTGGGTCCCACCCATAATTTAATAAAAATCATTTTATTTTCTAAAACTTCAATAATTCGTAGAAAATAGCTCGTTTGTCAGAAAAATTCGAAACTCGCGACTTTCCATGGGAAATTCCATTCTCTACAACTTTGCAGAAGAAAATTTTTCCAAATTCCAAATAGAAATTGACCGAAATCCACAAACAGGCGATTTTACAGTCTATACTCAATTTTCGGTCAAAAAATTATGTCCACCGACACACAAAACATGTGTTAAATATTTAATGCCACAAAAATACTCTACCTCCTCATATACTCATATATCTCACATTCATTGTAAAAATATCATCGTTAATATATTATTAAAATAATATATTTAAATGAATTATTTTATCAGAAAAAGATAAAATATTAATTTTCAACAATTGTCACATTAAAAATTTTCTCCATCTATATCCACATAAAATAAATATTTTCTTTATCATAATAATCAATAATTAAAAATAATATTACCGAATCACAGTACCGACAACCAGGCCGTTCCCAGGATAGAGGGGGCTTTCCAATAAGGATTTCTCCTTACTGGCGCACAATTAGATGACCAAACCTCTTCTTGACAGAACTTTCTAGACATTGCCAATAATGTTATCTGATAATATTATTCAAATAATATGAATTATTGATCTGATAATTGAAAATACTATGCAATGACAATTATTGAAACAATAATAATATAAATATCAACGCAGCAATTATTGAATCAATAAAGTAATGAACAGTAACTCCTGTAGCAATTATTGAGTAGTGCCTTCTTACGTAAGGATCAATAATTCAAAATACTGTGCAATACCGTGTGCTACTGTGCAACAACGCGTATTACTGTATTTTAACCACCGGGTATTCCAACAGTGTAAACGGTAACAAGTACGCCGTTATTTATAAACAGCTTATATTTGTCGTTTTCTTCCTCCAATCGCTTTCCGTTATGGGGCCCACACATGGCTGCGCCGTCGTACGAATATTCCCCGACAGTACGAATATTCCCCGACAACAATGAATATTTTATAACCACTTGTATATTTTGAAATATTTGCATATTTTACCCATAATTATCCTCATTAATCAAATCAACCCTTACTATTCAAAATAATAATTAAAGGAAATTAAATTTCATTTATTAATTATTTGGGGTCTTACACCCTGTACTGGCCAGGTACTGATTTTATTTGTTTTTCCATCACTGCCAAAGGCACAAAAATTCTACCCCAGTCTTATTTGATTCTGCAGCAAAACAATTTGGTTTGGGAAAATTCTTTCAATAAACACTTGGAGTTTTTGAAAACATTTTTGAGAATGACGTCATGATGCCGCACTGTATTTACAGTCCGTTGAGGATTTCGTCATTTTGTGATTTTATCATGCTACATCATACCATAGTGGAATAGTGACTTTAAGTCAAATTCACACTAAGTAATACTGCATTGATGACTCTATCATTTTTATCGTCTCTGCACCAGGTCACATGGTACATAAGTGATAAATAAAAACAATTTTTTATTTTAAAAGGCACATAGTGCGTATTTAGCTTGATGTCAAAATTTTGAAATCTAGCATAGATAGAGGTTTAGGAAAACCTAATTCTCCACTAATGATCATATGCTTAAACATTCTATCTGTTCCTATTATCCTCAATACTCCATTCACACATAACTATACCCAGTTCATAAAACCAGACTTATGAGTCCATAAATTGCCACAATCATATGAGTTCACGAACTTTCCTAGACAGACCTTTGGCGTCCATTCGCTGAGGGGTTCATAAACATTTCATATAACTATGCGTCAAGTATGTCACATAAGTATGTGTTTTAAGAACTCGTACTTAAACTTGTATTCTCTACCTATGACCTATCTATCTATTATACACATGAGAAAGGAATCACCCTCTTAACACGCATATAGCAAATAGCGCGACACAAACATTTCAATGATTATCAATGCCAGAAACTAAGTGGTTGTCAAACCAAACTCGGCCACTAATCAATATAGGAAGCTAAGTGAACAATTCCCCGCCCATACAAAGAATTGGTCAACCTAACCACTACATCGACCAGGAAGCTAAGTGATTCTAAAACCAAGTACAAATTCCCCGCCCATACAAGGAATCATACAACTCAGCTGCCGACATAAGTCCTCATTCAAATCCCCACCTAATCTTAACACCTTTTTCCATACGAATTTCATTTAATCCGTATTCATAATCCATAACTCTTTCATGAGTTTTCATAGTACAATTTCATAGTACAACTGATACACAGCATCTTGCCGTAAACTTTTCAATCATCAGATTGATTCTTTTCCCACATCATAACCTTATCAGATCACGGGGTGATCTTATCGTATATATTACGATTTATTTCTATGCACTATGATCGTTTTGTTTTACGATCTTCTATCCCTGCACTTTCAGTCTTTTAGACTCGATCTATTCACCATTACTATTCAACTTTATTGTCAGAGTTAGGGAACTCTGTGTCTTTACACTCGTCGAGATTCATCTTTGAATCTTACCGATACACTAAATCTATTTGAGTTAATACTTAATCCTAATCACTGCGGTTATTGGTCTCAAGTATTACTACCTAAGCTTCATAACCAACAGTTTTGATACCAACTGTAGTAGCCCTGAATCCGGGCCCCGAATCGCCGCGGATTCGGTACTCTATTTCTATAACTGTTTGCAGAAGATATAAACATAAATTATTTATACATTAAACTTTACACACTTATCCCCAAGGTCGAGTAACCTTAACTTAAATACAATTCATCAATTATCTATTACACAACAATATTTATCACAATATGCTAATACAACTAGTCGCACTTTATATCCCAAGCTGAACTTGGCATTATCGTTCCTATCGATAATTCATTTGTTTAAGAATCATATCTATTCTCATTTCAAAATAAACCTTCTTTATCTATACAACATTTCAAACTGTACATAGCTGAAAATTACATTTGATAAAACTATCAATCATAGATCTATACCATTTCTAAATCAAGAAAATGTATTCATTTTATGCATCGTTCAATCTTCATCATCCGTATAGCAAATAATATTGTCTAACATCATTAACCTGCAAAAAGTTTATGTTTGCAAGATTGAGCTCGACAGCCCAGCAAATTTAACAATCTATCATGTTTCACATAGCACACAATTCTATATGCACTACATTTCCTTTAATATGCATATCTGCATGCAACATATATTCTTTACTAAACATATCCTACATGCATCAATAATTTCTTACAAAACATTAATTCATGCATTATACATTTCTAATTTATCAAGTTACATCATACAACATGTAATCACATATTGATTGAGTTCCATAACCCAATTAACTTAGTCATATTTTGACTTTTAACAATTCATAGAGCATAATATGTAATTTAACACATAACACATTCCATCCACAAACATAATAGAACTGAAAAACTTGCCTGCACCGTTGATTACCGCAACGCAATTTATAACTCTTTACCCGAAGACCTAATATTAATAATATAGATCTCCAATATTAGAATAATATCATCACAGTATATTACTGTTATATTTATATCCACAGAATAACCTAAACACATTACCACATAACCTTTTCAGTCTTTACAGCACATAAGACTAGGTATCAAGTCAAACTATTGCAGTCTGAGTTGGAACCGACACAATTCTATCATCCCGACGGTCTAGTCGGACGAATATCGAGTTTAAGTTCAATTAAACTCAGACTTAACAGTTAACAATTATCACAGATAATTTCTAACCAGACAAAACATTTTTCCTAGGCTCGTAATAACTTTCGGATAATTATTACCATTTATCAACATTTTTCAATCCTTAAAACCATATTTAAATGAATTAAATACCACTTAATACCTTGATCATTAATATTTATGAAAATATAAAATATTCATGAAAATCATAACATAATATTATAATATAATTATAATATATCAAAGTATTTTTAATACCTTAAAATAACAATTATATGAATTTTAAACACTTAAATCCATTATTCGATAATTAATATTAATATTAAAATATTAATATTTTCATGCCAAAATATCAAAAGTTACTTTTTATAACTTAAAATATTTTTATAACACTTAAATCATTTTTAAATGATTTTCAAATCATTAATTCTATTTTTCCTTAATTTATTTAATATATCTATTAAATAAACTATTTATCATTAATATTGATTAATTAATGAATTTCCTCACAAAATATTAAAAGTCATCAAAAATAACATAAAATATTTTCTTATACCATAAAATAATTTTTCATGATTTTTCATGAATTAAAACTATTTTTTAATAATTTATTTAATATTATAATTAAATAAATAAATACCATTTATATTCCAAAAATATTAAATATTTTCAAAATATACTCAAAATAGTTAAAAACTATTTTTCAGACTTTAAAATAATTTTTCATAATTTATTTTGTATTTTTAATAATTAAAAACCATTTTTTTCTAATTTTAAATTAATTTCTGGAAAAATAATAATAATCTGTCGCTAAAGGCCTATAGCGACACTTTCTGTCACTATAGGTGTTCTTGAGTGTTCTTGACAGTGTTCGAGGGTCCTTGTTTGACCGGACTTTAATCCATACTACACTTGATTTCTGGGCTTGTAATTACTTTGATGTTGTAGTACTAATGTAGTTTTACAAGTATATACCAATTTCATAACTAAACAACAATAAATCTGAGAGATCTAATTGACAGAAAATCATGTCAGACATGTTCTTCAATTTCTGGGTTTTCCAGAAATTGAAGAACAGTCGAGGTACTATATCTGAGCCCCTAAATCGCTGCTTTACATGCTTTGTTTATGTGATATAAAGGTTCAAACATATAGCAGAGATGTCAGTTTACAAGTTTGTAACAACCGATCATCATAACAACAATTAGTACAGAAGATTCAAGTTGGTCAAAGTGATACTCAAAAATCGGATCTTGAACTTTCTGGGTTTTCCAGAAAGTTCATATGGCTGATCGGTCAACGCTTTTTGACCAACAATATATTCGATTCTGTTACAGATATGGGTTATCTAATAGCATGAACTTGTAGTTTACATACCAATCTACAACATTCCCACAACAACTTGACCAAAATAACTAACAACAGAAAGATTTTTGACCTGCAAAAACGCTGTCAGTGACTTCTGGGTTTCTAGGTAACCCAGAAATCAGATTTCGTGGCTGGTCAACGCAGTTTGACTGCTTATATCTTGAAATATACACATGATCTAGCTTCGTTTTCAGTTCCAAATCACAGACAAAATGACATACTACAAATCTATAACATCAGTCACAAGAGATCATTAACACACAAAGATCTATGGGCCGTGACATTCGGCTGTCAGGTCTCATTTTTCCACTTTTCCAGATTTTTATAAACTTTAATTTCGAGCATCAAAATGATATGGATCTGAGTTTTGAATACCCAGATCATCAAATGACACCCTATAACATATATTAAACCAACAAACAACAACATTAAACATCAAATCACAGATTTCGAATTTTTAGAGTTTTTATACCTTTTATGCTTCATTTTTGATTTTGATCCTTAGATCTGCTTCTGGTACACGTGGGGCTTAAATTGAGACTGAAATAATATTGGAATTTCGTGGGTTTGAGAGAGAATGTGTAACGCCCCAGAAAATTGAACATTTTGTAATTTCTTTTAATAATGAATAAAATAATATTATTTATTATTATTGTGTGTTGAGAAGATGGATGTCGTTCTTTAACCTAGAAACGTCGTAAAGTAGTAGTATTTTAACTACGTGGGAGAATTAAAGTGGTTGAATTTCTGAAACGAAAATAAAAGTTTTCTGAGAAATTTTCTGAAAAACACTATTCATCAATTTCTGCTCGGGAATTATTTTTGAACTTCCGAGAAATACGTAATGTTATAATATCGAGATGATATCGATTATGTAATAATAATCTAAGTATGGAAAATGAAATATTTCGCATGCGTACCTAATATCGTATATGTCGAATTAATATACGAGATAGCATACGAGAATTATACGTAGGATATGTATGTTAAGTTATTGAATTTAAGATAATGGACTTGTGGGATTTCTAGTTATTGATAGAAGCCCAAGTGTATGATTATCACAAGTCCAATCTATTGTAACTCAAGCCCAATAGGAAAGTAGTTGGATTAATTAACCAAGCCCAAGGTAAAGCCTTGACCCATGGGTCAAACCAAGTGAGGAAGTGGGTAGTCTTGATGGGCAAGGATTAAGTGTGATGACCAAGTGTTGTGGTGAGCAAGTAAAAGAAGTGACTAGCAAGAAGACTTGAAGGTTAAGTTATGAATAGTAAGGAGGTGGAATGAGGAGGTGGGATTGTTTATTGTCCATTTTGCCCCAAGCTTTGGTGGCCTATAAATACCAAGTTCATTTCATTTTTGTTGGTTGTTTTGTTATCATCCAATACTTTCCTCTCAAGCATATAAGCTACTTATTTGGTAGAGAGAATAAGTTACTTAAAGCACTTATAAGCCACTTCAACCTTTGATAGTTTCCAAAGCAAATAGAAGTCTTCAAGGGTAAGACTCATTTTCTTTTATTTATATCTTTCCTATGATAGGATTGATAGAGAAGGGGGATTGCTTGAGGATAACATGTAATAAGTTATAAGGAATGAACTTAAGCCGAATAAGTTGAATAAGCAACTTGAACCCTAATAAGTTGTTAAGATCATGAAGGATTTGTCATATGATGTTAGTATGTTGTTTATAACATGAGAACATTGATTGAAGGACTTAAATTATTGGTAAGTCATGAGTATGAAGATTTCTAGTTCATAAGTTGAGAAAGTCAATGACTTATGGAAATAAGTCAAAACCTACTTTGATTATAAGTTGGTATAATAAATAACTTGAAATGATGATATGTTGGTTAAAATACACTTAGAACACTTAGTATGGTTGAATTGACGAACTTTGCACGATTAGACGATTAACGTCGAATTCGTGAAAGTCTCGGAATAGAAGTCATATTTTGTATTGGAAGTCGAAAACGTTGGTTTTCAATGGAGACAAGTCATTGTAGTCATTATAGAGTTGCGGAATCGAAAATGACCGGATTCCGACTTAGAACGAAGAAATGAGCATTGAACGTTCACGAACGTTTATCGTTTTCGTTAAAATGGACTAATAGGTCAAATTTTAGCAAATGAAGTCAAATAGATAAAATTCTTGCGTGAATGCATAGATTATGAAATTTGTGAACCGTAGGCTTTTGAACGGACCAATTCGGAGTTAAAACGAAGAAGTTATGCGTCCGGGAAGTTAGCAAAATTTTCAAAAACTACAAAATTTTCTGAGAACCAGAGTCCGCGCCGCGGCGCGACTCTAAGCCTTCTTGGCCGCGCCGCAGCGCGAGGCCGGAGGATGACACACTGCTAACTCGCGCCGCAGCGCGAGTCACAGACCAATTAGTGGCGCCGCGGCGCCAGAACAAGGAAGAAGATAGAGAAGAAGAGTTCCAAGTATAGAATGAAAGAGGGATTAATAGTAATGAATTGTGATGTAATCACAACATAATTAAGACATTGTAAGGTGCTTGTAATACACTAATGCATGTTTATAATCAATCAAGACGAGCGGGATATGAATGACATAATGAAAGCCGAAACCCTTAATAACGAAACTAAGTTAGAATTTCATTGAGATGAAAAGTAAGGTATAATGGAAAACATACCTGGTTAATTATGATCTAATATGGTACGTTATATGATTATGAATTGTAGAATCATAAAGACTTAAAGTGTACGTGTATTAACCAGTAAGCAGTCACCGAAGGCAAGTATTCTAACCCTTGTTCCAATTCAGTCTGGACAAGCTTTGTAATTCATGTTCTCTTTCACATGAAATCTAGAGTGATGAAGTCTTAAGCCAATTCTTCCGGCTAGACTTATATTATGATATTGTCAAGCATGATTTGTAAATTACCGAGTTATATTGGTATGGTTTTCAATCGAAGACCACGCATGTTCAAATGTTTTTGTCGTTTAACGACAGGCACGTGAGGTTGCCACAATTAAACGTATACACGTTTAAAGAATGTAGTGTTGATCAACATAGAGTACTATGAGCTGATCACTCAGAAGTGCTCGTAAGCTATGCCGGACTTACGGACTTAGTGCCGAGATGTCCTTTTCAAAAGAACTTATGTATGCTCATAATCTTGAGCCATAATTGTTATTCTACTGAATATTGATGGAAAAACGTTTTGAAGCAAATGAAGTGCTATTTTGAATCACCGATAGTACTTCGTAACTATTGTTCAGTTACTGGAGATATATATATTTGCTCTATGTTTCAAGCATGTTGTTTATTAGAATTATAGTACTTGCTGAGCTAGCCATGCTCACTCTTGCTTGAACCATATGAACACAGCTAAGATCGAGCGGACTGAAGGATCCGGCAAGGATAAATGCAAGGCGAAGACGAACCCGTAGCATACTTATGTAATAGTATAGGAAGAATGTCTGTAATATATTGATATTATGACAAGAACAAATGAATGGGTTACAAAGAACCTGGGTAATGTAATATTACTTTGATATATATGGAGTTATATTAGTCCTCTTGTGATTATTTGAGGAAATGTGTGAATGAATGGTAGTACCGTGTAGCACCATTTGTCGGGTTGTAAGAGACCCGGATTTGGGGGCGTCACAGAATGGGAGTTGGTGAGAGCAAGAATGAGATTGGCTAAATTTTGTACACTTTCTCTCTCCAAATCCATTTATATAAGGTTTGATTCATTGAATGTTGTTGATCCAAGGCAAGATAGCTGGATATTTGTCAAAGGCTAGGTTTTAGGGTTGCTCAACCACTCCCCTTAGGTTTAGATCTACACTCCAACTCTTAAATAATACACAAAGGGCAATAAAGTCTTTTTCCATTTAATTTAAATGGCATTCTTGTAATTGGCCAACCCTTAGGGTTTAGGGTTTGGAAATTTTAGGGTTTAGGGTTTGGAGCAATTAGGGTTTAGGTTTTAACCCTTAACTTTGTAATTTAATTACTACATTTCCGAATTTCGATTTTCAAAATAGAAAATTAATATTTCTAACTTATAATTAGTATTTACTAATTATATTAAAATTCATTAATCATACATTCATTCTTGCTAATTAGGATTAGCATTCCCTAATTACAATTGCTTATAAAACAATTAGGGTCAAAATGGTCATTAGGGTTTATAACCCAATAATTAGGATTTCTAATAGAAAAATTTTAATTTTCTAATTTAGAAATTAAACATCGTAATTAGATTAAGGTTTTCTAATTACTCATAAATTGAAATAATTAGGATTAGGGTTTCCTAAACAACATTGCTAATTTTTAGCAATTAAATTCACAATTGAGCATTAGGGTTCCTGACGGAACAATAAGGGTTTCATAAATTGAAAATTAGGGTTTGCTAATTAATTAAGCTTTATCCTAATTAGACTTATAATTAATAGCAGTTGAGCATTATAATCCTCCATTGAGTTCCCAGATTAGGGCTTCATTTTATCATAATCTGAAACTAGGATTTTCAAATCTAGTATTAGGGTTTTCAAATAATCAATTAAGATTTTAGATAATTCATTAGGTTTTTCCCTAATTAATTTAATATTATTGGCGTTTAACCTTGTACATACATTGCATTCCCAATCTAGGGTTTTCGGATACCGAATTAAGATTTCGTACTCCCGGAACTGAAACTAGGGTTTCCAGAACCGATTTCTAGGGTTTCTTTTTAGACGTTAGGGTTTTCTAACTGAACGCTGACGTTCTTAATATACGATTAGGGTTTGATACATATATAATTCATGTGGTCAACCCTTGACCCTTAACCACATTCTGAACACATCATTAACCATATACACAGAGCATATTTACATAAATTCTTAATCCTGAATAATTCACCTATATCCTTCACCGAATTTTGAAATCCTCAAAATTCAATCCCAATAACATTAAACGCATACACTTATTTTCTGTCTAGATCTATTATTTGACCTTAAATTAATCATTTAAGATTTTCATAAATTGTCTAAATTCTCGGGTTGTCACAATAGTCCTTATGGGCTTGTGCCTAGTTTCAAGAATCCAAGAATTGAAACTTTCCACCATGTTGTTATCTACTGCCCATGATTTACTTCTGCTACTAAAGTAAGCTCTGCACCATGTATGAGGTGGATAACTCATGAGATCAACTGCTCCCTTTGAACTCATGTCCCTAAGCAACTTCATGTTGTCCTTAAATTCTTCCTCAAAGGTAGACCAGACTACTGCCCAAAATTTCTTCTTCAACTCTCCACCTCTGTATTTCTTACACCAATTTGCATATATATGGCGAGCACACCATCTGTGTTCAGCCTCAGGAAGTACATCAATAACAGCTTGTATTAAACCCTACAAGTAAAAATTGCACAAAGTTACATTCAAAGTTGCATAAATAATTTGACATAAAAAATATTAAATATTAAAATTCAAATACATTCATACCTTTTGCATATCAGATATGATGGTGTACTGACTGCCATCCCCCAAATCAAGTTGTTCTTGCAACAAAGTCAAAAACCAGGTCCAGTTTTCCTTAGTTTCACTCTTCACACATGCCCAAGCTATGGGAAAATTCTGCTCATCCCCATCTCTTCCTAGTGCTACAAGTAATTCCCCCTTATACTGAGTCTTCAAAAAACACCCATCAAGGCCAATAATAGGCCTACATCCTTCCTTCCAACCTCTCTTGCAAGCATCTAAACAAACAAACATTCTTCTAAATACTCTTCCCCCTTCCCTTAATTCATCTATGGACAACTCCACTTGCACTTTAGACCCTGGATTACTCCTCACCAGTTCTGCTGCATAATCCTCCAACTCAGAAAACTCAATAGTAAAGCTCCCTGAGAATTCATCCATAACCATCCTCCTAGCTCTCTTGCACTTGGAAAATCCAACATTCACTTTCCATTCTTTCTCCACATCTTTTTTGAGGTCTTTGATATTGTAGTCATGCTACTCAAGTATTTTTTTGCTTGTAAAGCTTGGCCAAGAACTTTGCCGAAATCCTAGGGTTGCTGAAAATCCTATAACACTTGTACTCTTCATTTAATGTCTTGATAGCCAACCCAGGGTTACAACCGTCCTTTGACACATACAAGACAAATGGACACCCAGCCTCACATTGGACCCTTATTCTATATAGTTCACTTTTCACATATTTCAATGCCACTCCCCTAGATATAGCATACTTTGATATGGATTCCCTAACATTAGTTGCACTAGCAAATGTCATTCCCAAGCTGAAATAGGGTGTATGGTCATTTACATTGAAACGGACAGGATGTCTTCTCTCACATGGCACCTGACCCTCATCCCCTTCCTCACTATCATCATTGTCATCACTATCCTCACCTTCATCACTAACATCATCTTCCTCAGTATCATCACCTTCCTCACTCTCCTCACTCTCCTCTACATATGTAGCATCTTGACTGTCCTCACTATTATCTTCCTCACCAACCCTGCTACCCTGTGTCTTTAATAGCATATTAGGATCATCACTTCTTTTATGTGCTCTATTAATGCTATCAAAAGCTTAAGTACTTCATCACTTTCAATGAAAGGGTCATCACAATCAGGAGCTGATTCTTCATTCAATATAGGTTTATCTATCTCATGTTTTGCAAAGAAATCTAGGACAGTTGTGTCTGACTTTATTTTACTTAGGAGTCTCCTAATCCCATGGTCACCCTCAAGTATAAAAAGTCCTTCTTCAATACTCAGTCCAAGTTCCAGATAATATATTTCAGATACATTGGCATAATTCAATTCCTCTTTATATTTATTCTTAATGCAATTAACAGACAGGTAATCAACATCAAAATTCTTACATGTATAAACATCTCCTCCCACATATCTCCAAACAGAATCCTTTATCCATATGCCCCCATGATGTAATTGTACATCTACACGCCCAGTCATTCTGTCAGTTAAAAAAAACAGACTTCATATAACAATGATAAAGTCACATACACCTGCAGTGAATACTCCAGCAAGGATAGAAATACCTATTGAAAAATCAATTCCTGGAGAATTAACAAAGAAGGTAATAGAAGAATCTAAACCACACCAGAAGCGTGGAAGACCGGTTGGTGCAAAAGACATTGTACCATAAAAATCAAAAGCAAATAAAGGAATCCCAGAAGGAATACCCGCTCCAGAAGTAGCACGTATTCCAAGAGTGGGAATAACCCCAGAAGAGGTACAAAATCTCAGTGAAGGGATAAGAGATGAACACCAAGAGATCTCAATAAATTATGTACATTATGTGAAAATATGGGATCGAAGCAAAGTCATGATTGATGATATATTTGCTTTCTCTATAGCATCAGATATTACTTTGATTCCTGACATGGATCCTGAACCACAAAACGTGGAAGAATGTCGAAAAGAAAAGATTGGCCAAAATGGAAAGATGTTATTCAAACTGAGCTACAATCTCTATTGAAAAGAGAAGTATTTGGACCAGTAGTCCAAACACCGTTTGATGTAATCCCAGTTAGAAACAAATGGGTATTTGTACGAAAGTGAAATGAGAAAAATGAAATTGTGAGATACAAAGCCCGACTTGTAGCTCAAGAGTTTTCACAAAAACCTGGTATTGATTATCAGGATATATACTCTCCAATAATGAATGGAGTCACTTTTCGCTTTCTGATAGGTATGGCAACCATGGAAGGTTTGGAAACACGTCTGATGGATGTTGTAGCAGCATACCTATATGGCTCACTTGACAGTGAGATTTACATGAGAATCCTTGGAGGATTGAAAATGGCTGAATCACAAAGGCCCCATCACATATATTCAATCAAATTACAATGCTCATTGTATGGGTTGAAATAATTTGGTCGTATATGGTATAATCGACTTAGTGATTATTTAATAAAAGATGGATATATAAATAATCAAGTATGTCCATGTGTTTTTATTAAGAAATCACAAAGTGTATTTTCCATCATTGCTGTATATGTGGATGATTTGAATCTTGTAGGTACTCTTGAAGAACTCATAAGAACTGCTACTTATTTAAAAGATGAATTTGAAATGAAAGATCTTGAAAAGACAAAATTCTATTTGGAAATATGAGTGGAGCATTTAACATATGGAATTTTTGTTCATCAATCCACATATGCTAAAAAAATTCTCAGTCATTTTCATATGGATAAAGCTCATCCTTTGACTACCCCGATGGTTATTCAATCTTTAGAAGTTGATAAAGATCCGCCTCTAGAAAGTGGGGAAGAAGTTTTTGGACCTGAAATTCCATACCTAAGTGCAATAAGTGCTCTTATTTATCTTACAAACTGTACACGACCTGATATTACTTTTGATGTCAACTTGTTAGCAAGATACGATTCTTCTCCGATTAAAAGACATTGGGATGGGATCAAACACATTTTGAGATACCTCCGTGGAAGTATAGATCTTAGGTTACTTTATCCAAGAGATTCAATGTCGCGATTGGTTAAATATGCCGATGCATGATACTTATCAGATCCACACAATGGAAGATCACAAACAGGTTATGTATTTACATATTGTGGCACGACTATATCCTGTAAATCCACAAAGCAAACCATGACAGATAAATCTTCAAATCACTCAGAGATTCTTGTTATACATGAAGCAAGCAGAGATTGTGTTTGGTTAAGATCAATTATTCAACATATTAAAAAATCATGCGGATTACCATCAATCAAAGACATCCCTACAATTCTGTATGAGGATAACGCTGCATGCATTGCTCAACTTAGAGGAGGGTACATCAAGGAAGATAGAACAAGACACATTTTACCTAAATTCTTCTTCATACATGAGCTACAAAAGAAGGGTGATATAGATGTGCATCAAATTCGCTCATGTGATAATCTAGCCGACTTATTCACAAAGTCACTATCTAATGCAACGTTTGCAAAATTTCGAAAAAAGATCAAAATGTGTCGACTGAAAGACTTATGACAACATTTCATCAAGGAGTAATGAATTCCTTTTGAGGAGAAAGCTGTACTCTTTTTCCTTAGTCACGGTTTTTATCCCAATGGGTTTTTCCTGACAAGGTTTTAACGAGGCAGTCAATTAAGATATTTATGTAAAAGATATGTACTCTTTTTCCCTTCGTTAAGTTTTTCCTACCAGGTTTTTCTTAACAAGGTTTTTAATGAGACATTATCTTCTATCGTAGGAAATCAGGGAAAGTGTTATAAAGTGATTCCCTCCTCAGGAGGGTTTCACCCGTGCTCTCCCCCTTCCCTTCTTCTCTTCTTCCGTGAAACATTCCTCCTCAACATTGCCTATATAAGACAATGATACTGAAGGAAATAAGTTAACTTCTCTCAATCTTTCCACTCTCTTTATCTCTTACTTATTTTTTCCAAATTTATGCAATAATAAGAGTATATTTCTACACTTTGCTAAAGTTTTATAACATTATTATCATTATTGTTGTTGTTTTTCTTTTGTTTATTTGAGTTGTCTTCTTTCTTATTCTTGTTATTTCATTAATATATTATAATTATTATTGTTGCATGTCCAATATAATAAGGTATAAATAGCGTGATCACAAGCATATCCACTTCATCATAACATAGAAACGAATTTTCAAAGCAAAAGTCAAATTGCTTAACAATAATGAAATATAAGTTGACCTGAATTAAACCTATAATTATTTAGACTCAAATCACATAATCTATATTAAATGGTTACATAATTTTGATTCTTAATTGAACTATAGTAACTATATTATGTAACCCATAATTACTTTTTAACTTATTTTTTGTCAAGGATAAACATAGCTCACGTAGTCCAATTGATATGTCCATGCTCCATTAATTGTGATCATGAATCAATGATTTGACCCATTACACAATAAATAATTATTTGTCCCATAATCTACTTGATCCAATAATATAAATAAAAAAAATTAATTTAACTCTCTGTCTCTCCATTTCAAATTTGGGATAAGGTCCAAAAATACCCCTGATGTTTACACGGATATCCCACTTCCACCCTAAACTAAAGTTTTTTTCAAAAGTACCCTTAACGTTAGGAAAAGTAGGTCACATGTACCCATGCTGTCAACTGACCTGCCACTTGGACTAACTCAGTTAACATGTGGATCATTTTTGCTGATTAGGCACTTAGGGAGAGAGAGAGAGAGAACAAAAGGGGCAAAAAAGCCCTAATTCCTTTCACTCCACACACAGACGAAATCGAAGAGGAGGAGAAGAAGACGCGAGAAGCTTGAAGACCAGTTCGGCTAGAGGAAGGTGGAGCCCAGTTCGGCGAGAAAAAGATTCGACATGGCTCACTATTCATCGTCGTCTTCATCATCTGCTTGAAGACGTGCCATTGATCTTGATTATGAAGCTATGTCACTGTATTATTGTGGGTTAAGGGCTCCTTTGTGGACCTCGTGGAGTGAAACAAATCCTGGCAGGAGGTTTTTCTCGTGCTCAAAATTCAGAGTAAGTTGTTATAATTTACTTTGATTTTGTGTTTGAAACAATTCCTAGCAGCTAGTATGCATTGGTGTGTTATTTTACTAACAACAGTTAAATAATGCTTAATATTTTGGATTCAGGAAAGGGGTTGTGGGTACTTTGTATGGCATGACCCACAGATGTGTGAGAGGGTAAAAGTTGTCATAAATGATCTGAAGAGGGAGAACAAAATTTTGCTGAATAAGGAACTGAACAAATTTTCCCAGGTTGAAGGGGCATCTGAATTATCTGAATTGAAAGAATTGGTTTATGAGTTGAAGAAGTTGAAGTCAAATGGAGATGAAGTTTCTGTGAAACAAATTAAAGAAGTAGACTATTTGAACAAGAACTGCATTGGTGTGTTATTGTTAGTTATATTCATCTACATTTCTGTAATGCTACTTAGGTAGATAAATGGTTAGATGAATTGGTGGTGTTGTGAATTGTAATGTACTGTAGTTTGAAATATGCAGTTAACTTAATGTAATTGATGAAAATGGTTAATGGAAGTCAGTGTTTTGTAAGCATTAGGAATCCTTGTTTGAGTTATGCAAGTTTTGTTTTTAGCTTTGTCTGCTCTTGTTTGATTGTAATGTTTATTTTACCTGAATATCAAAGAATTGTGTGACATATGATCAGTACAATTGTGTTGTTCTTGGTTAATGTTGATTGTAATGTTGCTCTTGGTTAATGGAAGTCTTATTTGTCTGTACAATTGTGTGACATATGATCAGTGCCAATGAGTTGAACATTTGTTACTCAATGTAACTTTATCAACTTAACTGTTTACCCATGAAAACAACAAGTTTAATAAATAGCTCAAAATATGAATCCAAAAGATAGTGCCAAATTATATTGCCAACATATAGGCTTGAGCATAAACAGCATGTTCATTACATTCAAAGTTGACTGAGCATAAACACTTCTGCCATAAGGCCAAAATATATTCCCAAAATGAAAAGCTCAGTTCCAAAACCATAACTAGAAGAAGTAGAATTACTAAGTAGGCTATAATTACAAAATAAGTTTAATGGTCAGTTATCTCCTGGTCAGTTGGGTGGACTTCCTTGTGACTTGCTTGCCTTGCTGCTCATACCAATCCTTTCATCCCTATCTACCGTAAGGCGTGTGGTAGTGATGCAGCTTCTTCCCATCCATTGCAGTCCTTGAGGTCTGAAGGGCATGTTGGACATGTTTAAAGGGTCACCATCACCTCTATGAGTTATTTTTCTATTGCCAACTGAAGAGGATGCTTTGTTTTTAGCTTTGTCTACTCTTAGTTGAGTTTCATTAGGGATTGCAAATTTGGTGTTAGGGTCAACCAAACGTGGTTGTGTCTGACTTCCTCCATTGACAATTGTTGATGATGTGCCACTCTGTATGTACATAACACAACATAACATAACACAACATTAAGCTTACACATCATATTATATCAATCATAATTGAAACATATAAATTACCTTGAATGTCACTGGACCAGTTTTGTCATCATATAACAACCCAAAACCTTCACCATGAGTGGATTGCTTCCTAGAATGAGCTCTTGCAGCAGATCTCACTGGTAATTTTGACTGTCGTGATCTTGACGTAGGAGGTGCACTCATGGATGAACTTGCATTAAGCCCTACAAAATGCAGAAGTAGCAAAAGTATCAAATATCAAGTATCTGCACCAAGACATAAAGTATAAAATAGCAAAATATCACAGTTTACATATCACAGTAGACATAAAGTACAAAATGCTCAAATATCAAATATACTGCACCAAGGAATACTACACAAAGACATAGATGGGCCACCTTGTGCTTGATTTTGGGATTGAGGTGGGACTGAACTTTTTGTTTGGAATTGAGGTGGGACTAAACTTCCAGTTTGGGATTGAGGTCTAGATTTCCTTTGCATTATTTGTGACTGAGAAGGGACTGAACTACCTCCCTCTCCTTGACTTTGATTCTGGTATAGGGGAAAAATGTCAATATGTATACACTATATTGTTAAACACATGAGTAAATAATTGAATTACCTTTGAACAACTGCCTTTGTTGTGTCCTGGTTTCTTACACAGACTGCATGTGATAACTTTGCCTTTTCTAGATAGCTTTGTGAATTTATTTGTAGGTCTGGCCTCAGTTTCCTCTCTTCTTCTCTTAGTCTTAGGCCTACCCCTGTTTTTCTCAACAGTTGGTGCCTCGACAAGTTGATATTTGTCCATTTCATAGAATCTCTTCCCTCTCACTGGCAAAATTTTATACTGGTAAGCAGTTTGGTATACATCTTTATGGTATAACTTTGAAATATGGTTAATTGGGTCCAGTTTGTTGTGAACTAGAGCACATAGCATGTTGGCAAGGAATTCCAGTGAGATCCCATGCCCTACATGTACAAGAGTTCTTGTCCAAGAACACAGTGTGGGTATCCTCACCCTCCCTGATTTCATAACCAGTGTCTCCATTAAAGAGAACAGTTCACCCAACTGCTATGCTTTTATTTGTCTGAAAAATGTCATTGCAGTAAGGACTAAAACAATTTATCCATTTCTCACATGCTGACCCAAGAGTTCCCAACCCGTCCATGGTTTTTTTCCTAATGTATTCCATCATAGTTGTAGTAGCCCCGAATCCAAGCCCCGAATCGCCGCGGATTCGGTACTCTATTTCTATAACTGTTTGCGGAAGATATAAACATAAATTGTTTATACATTAAACTTTACACACTTATCCCCAAGGTCGAGTAACCTTAACTTAAATACAATTCATCAATTATCTATTACACAACAATATTTATCACAATATGCTAATACAACTAGCCGCACTTTATATCCCAAGTTGAACTTGGCATTATCGTTCCTATCGATAATTCATTTGTTTAAGAATCATATCTATTCTCATTTCAAAATAAACCTTCTTTATCTATACAACATTTCAAACTGTACATAGCTAAAAATTACATTTGATAAAACTATCAATCATAGATCTATACCATTTCTAAATCAAGAAAATGTATTCATTTTATGCATCGTTCAATCTTCATCATCCGTATAGCAAATAATATTGTCTAACATCATTAACCTGCAAAAAGTTTATGTTTGCAAGATTGAGCTCGACAGCCCAGCAAATTTAACAATCTATCATGTTTCACATAGCACACAATTCTATATGCACTACATTTCCTTTAATATGCATATCTGCATGCAACATATATTCTTTACTAAACATATCCTACATGCATCAATAATTTCTTACAAAACATTAATTCATGCATTATACATTTCTAATTTATCAAGTTACATCATATAACATGTAATCACATATTGATTGAGTTCCATAACCCAATTAACTTAGTCATATTTTGACTTTTAACAATTCATAGAGCATAATATGTAATTTAACACATAACACATTCCATCCACAAACATAATAGAACTGAAAAACTTGCCTGCACCGTTGATTACCGCAACGCAATTTATAACGCTTTACCCGAAGACCTAATATTAATAATATAGATCTCCAATATTAGAATAATATCATAACAGTATATTACTGTTATATTTATATCCACAGAATAACCTAAACACATTACCACATAACCCTTTCAGTCTTTACAGCACATAAGACTAGGTATCAAGTCAAACTATTGCAGTCTGAGTTGGAACCGACACAATTCTATCATCCCGACGGTCTAGTCGGACGAGTATCGAGTTTAAGTTCAATTAAACTCTGACTTAACAGTTAACAATTATCACAGATAATTTCTAACCAAACAAAACATTTTTCCTAGGCTCGTAATAACTTTCGGATAATTATTACCATTTATCAACATTTTTCAATCCTTAAAACCGTATTTAAAAGAATTAAATACCACTTAATACCTTGATCATTAATATTTATTTAATATAAAATATTCATAAAAATCATAAAATAATATTATAATATAATTATAATATATCAAAGTATTTTTAATACCTTTAAATCACAATTATATGAATTTTAAACCCTTAAATCCATTATCCGATAATTAATATTAATATTAAAATATTAATATTTTCATGCCAAAATATCAAAAGTTACTTTTTATAATTTAAAATATTTTTATAACACTTAAATCATTTTTAAATGATTTTTAAATCATTAATTCTATTTTTCCTTAATTTATTTAATATATCTATTAAATAAACTAATTATCATTAATATTGATTAATTAATGAATTTCCTCACAAAATATTAAAAGTCATCAAAAATAACATAAAATATTTTCTTATACCATAAAATAATTTTTCATAATTTTTCATGAATTAAAACTATTTTTTAATAATTTATTTAATATTATAATTAAATAATTAAATACCATTTATATTCCAAAAATATTAAATATTTTCAAAATATACTCAAAATAGTTAAAAACTATTTTTCAGACTTTAAAATAATTTTTTATAATTTATTTTGTATTTTTAATAATTAAAAACCATTTTTTTCTAATTTTAAATTAATTTCTAGAAAAATAATAATAATCTGTCGCTAAAGGCCTATAGCGACACTTTCTATCGCTATAGGTGTTCTTGAGTGTTCTTGACAGTGTTCGAGGGTCCTTGTTTAACCAGACTTTAATCCATGCTACACTTGATTTCTGGGCTTGTATTTACTTTGATGTTGTAGTACTAATGTAGTTTTACAAGTATATACCAATTTCATAACTAAACAACAATAAATCTGAGAGATCTAATTGATAGAAAATCATGTCAGACATGTTCTTCAATTTCTGGGTTTTCCAAAAAATTGAAGAACAGTCGAGGTACTATATCTGAGCCCCTAAATCGCTGTTTTACATGCTTTGTTTATGTGATATAAAGGTTCAAATATATAGCAGAGATGTCAGTTTACAAGTTTGTAACAACCGATCATCATAACAACAATTAGTACACAAGATTCAAGCTGGTCAAAGTGATACTCAAAAACCGGATCTTGAACTTTCTGGGTTTTCCAGAAAGTTCATATGGTTGATCGGTCAACGCTTTTTGACCAACAATATATTCGATTCTGTTACAGATATGGGTTATCTAATAGCATGAACTTGTAGTTTACATACCAATCTACAACATTCCCACAACAACTTGACCAAAATAACTAACAACAGAAAATTTTTGACCTGTAAAAACGCTGTCAGTGACTTCTGGGTTTCTGGGTAACCCAGAAATCAGATTTCGTGGCTGGTCAACGCAGTTTGACTGCTTATATCTTGAAATATACAAATGATCTAGCTTCGTTTTCAGTTCCACATCACAGACAAAATGACATACTACAAATCTATAACATCAATCACAAGAGATCATTAACACACAAAGATCTATGGGCCCTGACATTCGGCTGTCAGGTCTCATTTTTCCACTTTTCCAGATTTTTATAAACTTTAATTTCGAGCATCAAAATGATATGGATCTGAGTTTTGACAACCCAGATCATCAAATGACACCCTATAACATATATTAAACCAACAAACAACAACATTAAACATCAAATCACAGATTTCGAATTTTTAGAGTTTTTATACCATTTATGCTTGATTTTTGATTTTGATCCTTAGATCTGCTTCTGGTACACGTGGGGCTTGAATTGAGACTAAAATAATATTGGAATTTCGTGGGTTTGAGAGAGAATGGGAGTTGGTGAGAGCAAGAATGAGATTGGCTAAATTTTGTACACTTTTTCTCTCCAAATCCATTTATATAAGGTTTGATTCATTGAATGTTGCTGATCCAAGGCAAGATAGCTGGATATTTGTCAAAGGCTAGGTTTTAGGGTTGCTCAACCACTCCCCTTAGGTTTAGATCTACACTCCAACTCTTAAATAATACACAAAGGGCAATAAAGTCTTTTTCCATTTAATTTAAATGGCATTCTTGTAATTGGCCAACCCTTAGGGTTTAGGGATTGAAAATTTTAGGGTTTAGGGTTTGGAGCAATTAGGGTTTAGGTTTTAACCCTTAACTTTGTAATTTAATTACTACATTTCCGAATTTCGATTTTCAAAATAGAAAATTAATATTTCTAACTTATAATTAGTATTTACTAATTATATTAAAATTCCTTAATCATACATTCATTCTTGCTAATTAGGATTAGCATTCCCTAATTACAATTGCTTATAAAGCAATTAGGGCAAAATGGTCATTAGGGTTTATAACCCAATAATTAGGGTTTCTAATAGAAAATTTTTAATTTTCTAATAGAAAATTTTTAATTTTCTAATTTAGAAATTAAACATCGTAATTAGATTAGGGTTTTCTAATTACTCATAAATTGAAATAATTAGGATTAGGGTTTCCTAAACAACATTGCTAATTTTTAGCAATTAAATTCACAATTGAGCATTAGGGTTCCTGACGGAACAATAAGGGTTTCATAAATTGAAAATTAGGGTTTGCTAATTAATTAAGCTTTACCCTAATTAGACTTATAATTAATAGCAGTTGAGCATTATAATCCTCCATTGAGTTCCCAGATTAGGGCTTCATTTTATCATAATCTGAAACTAGGATTTTCAAATCTAGTATTAGGGTTTTCAAATAATCAATTAAGATATTAGATAATTCATTAGGGTTTTCCCTAATTAATTTAATATTATTGGTGTTTAACCTTGTACATACATTGCATTCCCAATCTAGGGTTTTCGGATACCGAATTAAGATTTCGTACTCCCGGAACTGAAACTAGGGTTTCCAGAACCGATTTCTAGGGTTTCTTTTTAGACGTTAGGGTTTTCTAACTGAACGCTGACGTTCTTAATATACGATTAGGGTTTGATACATATATAATTCATGTGGTCAACCCTTGACCCTTAACCACATTCTGAACACATCATTAACCATATACACAGAGCATATTTACATAAATTCTTAATCCTGAATAATTCACCTATATCCTTCACCGAATTTTGAAATCTTCAAAATTCAATCCCAATAACATTAAACGCATACATTTTTTTTCTGTCTAGATCTATTATTTGACCTTAAATTAATCATTTAAGATTTTCATAAATTGTCTAAATTCTCGGGTTGTCACAATAGTCCTTATGGGCTTGTGCCTAGTTTCAAGAATCCAAGAATTGAAACTTTCCACCATGTTGTTATCTACTGCCCATGATTTACTTCTGCTACTAAAGTAAGCTCTGCACCATGTATGAGGTGGATAACTCATGAGATCAACTGCTCCCTTTGAACTCATGTCCCTAAGCAACTTCATGTTGTCCTTAAATTCTTCCTCAAAGGTAGACCAGACTGCTGTCCAAAATTTCTTCTTCAACTCTCCACCTCTGTATTTCTTACACCAATTTGCATATATATGGCGAGCACACCATCTGTGTTCAGCCTCAGGAAGTACATCAATAATTGCTTGTATTAAACCCTACAAGTAAAAATTGAACAAAGTTACATTCAAAGTTGCATAAATAATTTGACATAAAAAATATTAAATATTAAAATTCAAATACATTCATACCTTTTGCATATCAGATATGATGGTGTACTGACTGCCATCCCCCAAATCAAGTTGTTCTTGCAACAAAGTCAAAAACCAGGTCCAGTTGTCCTTAGTTTCACTCTTCACACATGCCCAAGCTATGGGAAAATTCTGCTCATCCCCATCTCTTCCTAGTGCTACAAGTAATTCCCCCTTATACTGAGTCTTCAAAAAACACCCATCAAGGCCAATAACATTAAACGCATACACTTATTTTCTGTCTAGATCTATTATTTGACATTAAATCAATCATTTAAGATTTTCATAAATTGTCTAAATTCTCGGGTTGTCACATTCACCCCTCCTTATAAGAATTTCGTCCCCGAAATTCACCTTACACCTTACGCCGTGCACTTTACACCATTCACATCTATACCATTCACACATATACCATTCACACATATTTCACATGCTACCCAATACACTGCTCACAAGGGTAAAAATTTTAAAACTGTGCTGAGGAATCGTATAGACTGTTTGTTTTTCATTTTCGCAAAGGTTTTATGGAAATTCATCCGCAAATCGTCATAACTTACGGACACAAATGGTGATCATCCCGATATGCCCTGTACTGGCCAAGTACTGATTTTATCTGTTTTTCCATCACTGCCAAAGGCACAAAAATTCTACCTCAGTCTTATTTGATTCTGCAGCAAAACAATTTGGTTTGGGAAAATTCTTTCAATAAACACTTGGAGTTTTTGAAAACATTTTTGATAATGACGTCATGATACCGCACTGTATTTACAGTCCGTTGAGGATTTCGTCATTTTGTGATTTTATCATGCTACATCATACCATAGTGGAATAGTGACTTTAAGTCAAATTCACACTAAGTAATACTGCATTGATGACTCCATCATTTTTATCGTCTCTGCACCAGGTCACATGGTACATAAGTGATAAATAAAAACAATTTTTTTATTTTAAAAGGCACATAGTGCGTATTTAGCTTGATGTCAAAATTTTGAAATCTAGCATAGATAGAGGTTTAGGAAAACCTAATTCTCCACTAATGATCATATGCTTAAACATTATATCTGTTCCTATTATCCTCAATACTCCATTCACACATAACTATACCCAGTTCATAAAACCACACTTATGAGTCCATAAATTGCCACAATCATATTAGTTCACGAACTTTCCTAGACAGACCTTTGGCGTCCATTCGCTGAGGGGTTCATAAACATTTCATATAATTATGCGTCAAGTATGTCACATAAGTATGAGTTTTAAGAACTCGTACTTAAACATGTATTCTCTACCTATGACCTATCTATCTATTATACACATGAGAAAGGAATCACCCTCTTAACACGCATATAGCAAATAGCGCGACACAAACATTTCAATGATTATCAATGCCAGAAACTAAGTGGTTGTCAAACCAAACTCGGCCACTAATCAATATAGGAAGCTAAGTGAACAATTCCCCGCCCATACAAAGAATTGGTCAACCTAACCACTACATCGACCAGGAAGCTAAGTGATTCTAAAACCAAGTACAAATTCCCCGCCCATACAAGGAATCATACAACTCAGCTGCCGACATAAGTCCTCATTCAAATCCCCACCTAATCTTAACACCTTTTTCCATACGAATTTCATTTAATCCGTATTCATAATCCATAACTCTTTCATGAGTTTTCATAGTACAATTTTATAGTACAACTGATACACAGCATCTTGCCGTAAACTTTTCAATCATCAGATTGATTCTTTTCCCACATCATAACCTTATCAGATCACGGGGTGATCTTATCGTATATATTACGATTTATTTCTATGCACTATGATCGTTTTGTTTTATGATCTTCTATCCCTGCACTTTCAGTCTTTTAGACTCGATCTATTCACCATTACTATTCAACTTTATTGTCAGAGTTAGGGAACTCTGTGTCTTTACACTCGTCGAGATTCATCTTTGAATCTTACCGATACACTAAATCTATTTGAGTTAATACTTAATCCTAATCACTGCGGTTATTGGTCTCAGGTATTCCTACCTAAGCTTCATAACCAACAGTTTTGATACCAACTGTAGTAGCCCCGAATCCGGGCCCCGAATCGCCGCGGATTCGGTACTCTATTTCTATAACTGTTTGCAAAAGATATAAACATAAATTGTTTATACATTAAACTTTACACACTTATCCCCAAGGTCGAGTAACCTTAACTTAAATACAATTCATCAATTATCTATTACACAACAATATTTATCACAATATGCTAATACAACTAGCCGCACTTTATATCCCAAGCTGAACTTGGCATTATCGTTCCTATCGATAATTCATTTGTTTAAGAATCATATCTATTCTCATTTCAAATTAAACCTTCTTTATCTATACAACATTTCAAACTGTACATAGCTGAAAATTACATTTGATAAAACTATCAATCATAGATCTATACCATTTCTAAATCAAGAAAATGTATTCATTTTATGCATCGTTCAATCTTCATCATCCGTATAGCAAATAATATTGTCTAACATCATTAACCTGCAAAAAGTTTATGTTTGCAAGATTGAGCTCGACAGCCCAGCAAATTTAACAATCTATCATGTTTCACATAGCACACAATTCTATATGCACTACATTTCCTTTAATATGCATATCTGCATGCAACATATATTCTTTACTAAACATATCCTACATGCATCAATAATTTCTTACAAAACATTAATTCATGCATTATACATTTCTAATTTATCAAGTTACATCATACAACATGTAATCACATATTGATTGAGTTCCATAACCCAATTAACTTAGTCATATTTTGACTTTTAACAATTCATAGAGCATAATATGTAATTTAACACATAACACATTCCATCCACAAACATAATAGAACTGAAAAACTTGCCTGCACCGTTGATTACCGCAACGCAATTTATAACGCTTTACCCGAAGACCTAATATTAATAATATAGATCTCCAATATTAGAATAATATCATCACAGTATATTACTGTTATATTTATATCCACAGAATAACCTAAACACATTACCACATAACCCTTTCAGTCTTTACAGCACATAAGACTAGGTATCAAGTCAAACTATTGCAGTCTGAGTTGGAACCGACACAATTCTATCATCCCGACGGTCTAGTCGGACGAATATTGAGTTTAAGTTCAATTAAACTCTGACCTTAACAGTTAACAATTATCACAGATAATTTCTAACCAGACAAAACATTTTTCCTAGGCTCGTAATAACTTTCGGATAATTATTACCATTTATCAACATTTTTCAATCCTTAAAACCATATTTAAATGAATTAAATACCACTTAATACCTTGATCATTAATATTTATTTAATATAAAATATTCATGAAAATCATAACATAATATTATAATATAATTATAATATATCAAAGTATTTTTAATACCTTAAAATCACAATTATATGAATTTTAAACACTTAAATCCATTATTCGATAATTAATATTAATATTAAAATATTAATATTTTCATGCCAAAATATCAAAAGTTACTTTTTATAACTTAAAATATTTTTATAACACTTAAATCATTTTTAAATGATTTTTAAATCATTAATTCTATTTTTCCTTAATTTATTTAATATATCTATTAAATAAACTAACTATCATTAATATTGATTAATTAATGAATTTCCTCACAAAATATTAAAAGTCATCAAAAATAACATAAAATATTTTCTTATACCATAAAATAATTTTTCATGATTTTTCATGAATTAAAACTATTTTTTAATAATTTATTTAATATTATAATTAAATAATTAAATACCATTTATATTCCAAAAATATTAAATATTTTCAAAATATACTCAAAATAGTTAAAAACTATTTTTCAGACTTTAAAATAATTTTTCATAATTTATTTTGTATTTTTAATAATTAAAAACCATTTTTTTCTAATTTTAAATTAATTTCTGGAAAAATAATAATAATAATCTGTCGCTAAAGGCCTATAGCGACACTTTCTGTCGCTATAGGTGTTCTTGAGTGTTCTTGACAGTGTTCGAGGGTCCTTGTTTGACCGGACTTTAATCCATGCTACACTTGATTTCTGGGCTTGTAATTACTTTGATGTTGTAGTACTAATGTAGTTTTACAAGTATATACCAATTTCATAACTAAACAACAATAAATCTGAGAGATCTAATTGACAGAAAATCATGTCAGACATGTTCTTCAATTTCTGGGTTTTCCAGAAATTGAAGAATAGTCGAGGTACTATATCTGAACCCCTAAATCGCTGCTTTACATGCTTTGTTTATGTGATATAAAGGTTCAAACATATAGCAGAGATGTCAGTTTACAAGTTTGTAACAACCGATCATCATAACAACAATTAGTACACAAGATTCAAGCTGGTCAAAGTGATACTCAAAAATCGGATCTTGAACTTTCTGGGTTTTCCAGAAAGTTCATATGGCTGATCGGTCAACGCTTTTTGACCAACAATATATTCGATTCTGTTACAGATATGGGTTATCTAATAGCATGAACTTGTAGTTTACATACCAATCTACAACATTCCCACAACAACTTGACCAAAATAACTAACAACAGAAAGATTTTTGACCTGCAAAAACGCTGTGAGTGACTTCTGGGTTTCTAGGTAACCCAGAAATCAGATTTCGTGGCTGGTCAACGCAGTTTGACTGCTTATATCTTGAAATATACACATGATCTAGCTTCGTTTTCAGTTCCACATCACAGACAAAATGACATACTACAAATCTATAACATCAATCACAAGAGATCATTAACACACAAAGATCTATGGGCCCTGACATTCGGCTGTCAGGTCTCATTTTTCTATTTTTCCAGATTTTTATAAACTTTAATTTCGAGCATCAAAATGATATGGATCTGAGTTTTGACAACCCAGATCATCAAATAACACCCTATAACATATATTAAACCAACAAACAACAACATTAAACATCAAATCACAGATTTCGAATTTTTAGAGTTTTTATACCTTTTATGCTTGATTTTTGATTTTGATCCTTAGATCTGCTTCTGGTACACGTGGGGCTTGAATTGAGACTGAAATAATATTGGAATTTTGTGGGTTTGAGAGAGAATGGGAGTTGGTGAGAGCAAGAATGAGATTGGCTAAATTTTGTACACTTTCTCTCTCCAAATCCATTTATATAAGGTTTGATTCATTGAATGTTGCTGATCCAAGGCAAGATAGCTGGATATTTGTCAAAGGCTAGGTTTTAGGGTTGCTCAACCACTCCCCTTAGGTTTAGATCTACACTCCAACTCTTAAATAATACACAAAGGGCAATAAAGTCTTTTTCCATTTAATTTAAATGGCATTCTTGTAATTGGCCAACCCTTAGGGTTTAGGGTTTGGAAATTTTAGGGTTTAGGGTTTGGAGCAATTAGAGTTTAGGTTTTAACCCTTAACTTTGTAATTTAATTAATACATTTTCGAATTTCGATTTTCAAAATAGAAAATTAATATTTCTAACTTATAATTAGTATTTACTAATTATATTAAAATTCCTTAATCATACATTCATTCTTGCTAATTAGGATTAGCATTCCCTAATTACAATTGCTTATAAAGCAATTAGGGTCAAAATGGTCATTATGGTTTATAACCCAATAATTAGGATTTCTAATAGAAAAATTTTAATTTTTTAATTTAGAAATTAAACATCGTAATTAGATTAGGGTTTTCTAATTACTCATAAATTGAAATAATTAGGATTAGGGTTTCCTAAACAACATTGCTAATTTTTAGCAATTAAATTCACAATTGAGCATTAGGTTTCCTGACGGAACAATAAGGGTTTCATAAATTGAAAATTAGGGTTTGCTAATTAATTAAGCTTTACCCTAATTAGACTTATAATTAATAGCAGTTGAGCATTATAATCCTCCATTGAGTTCCCAGATTAGGGCTTCATTTTATCATAATCTGAAACTAGGATTTTCAAATCTAGTATTAGGGTTTTCAAATAATCAATTAAGATATTAGATAATTCATTAGGGTTTTCCCTAATTAATTTAATATTATTGGTGTTTAACCTTGTACATACATTGCATTCCCAATCTAGGGTTTTCGGATACCGAATTAAGATTTCGTACTCCCGGAACTGAAACTAGGGTTTCCAGAACCGATTTCTAGGGTTTCTTTTTAGACGTTAGGGTTTTCTAACTGAACGCTGACGTTCTTAATATACGATTAGGGTTTGATACATATATAATTCATGTGGTCAACCCTTGACCCTTAACCACATTCTGAACACATCATTAACCATATACACAGAGCATATTTACATAAATTCTTAATCCTGAATAATTCACCTATATCCTTCACCGAATTTTGAAATCTTCAAAATTCAATCCCAATAACATTAAACGCATACATTTTTTTTCTGTCTAGATCTATTATTTGACCTTAAATTAATCATTTAAGATTTTCATAAATTGTCTAAATTCTCGGGTTGTCACAATAGTCCTTATGGGCTTGTGCCTAGTTTCAAGAATCCAAGAATTGAAACTTTCCACCATGTTGTTATCTACTGCCCATGATTTACTTCTGCTACTAAAGTAAGCTCTGCACCATGTATGAGGTGGATAACTCATGAGATCAACTGCTCCCTTTGAACTCATGTCCCTAAGCAACTTCATGTTGTCCTTAAATTCTTCCTCAAAGGTAGACCAGACTGCTGTCCAAAATTTCTTCTTCAACTCTCCACCTCTGTATTTCTTACACCAATTTGCATATATATGGCGAGCACACCATCTGTGTTCAGCCTCAGGAAGTACATCAATAATTGCTTGTATTAAACCCTACAAGTAAAAATTGAACAAAGTTACATTCAAAGTTGCATAAATAATTTGACATAAAAAATATTAAATATTAAAATTCAAATACATTCATACCTTTTGCATATCAGATATGATGGTGTACTGACTGCCATCCCCCAAATCAAGTTGTTCTTGCAACAAAGTCAAAAACCAGGTCCAGTTGTCCTTAGTTTCACTCTTCACACATGCCCAAGCTATGGGAAAATTCTGCTCATCCCCATCTCTTCCTAGTGCTACAAGTAATTCCCCCTTATACTGAGTCTTCAAAAAACACCCATCAAGGCCAATAATAGGCCTACATCCTTCCTTCCAACCTCTCTTGCAAGCATCTAAACAAACAAACATTCTTCTAAATACTCTTCCCCCTTCCCTTAATTCATCTGTGGACAACTCCACTTACACTTTAGACCCTGGATTACTCCTCACCAGTTCTGCTGCATAATCCTCCAACTCAGAAAACTCAATAGTAAAGCTCCCTGAGAATTCATCCATAACCATCCTCCTGGCTCTCTTGCACTTGGAAAATCCAACATTCACTTTCCATTCTTTCTCCACATCTTTTTTGAGGTCTTTGATATTGTAGTCATGCTGCTCAAGTATTTTTTTTCTTGTAAAGCTTGGCCAAGAACTTTGCCGAAATCCTAGGGTTGCTGAAAATCCTATAACACTTGTGTTCTTCATTTAATGTCTTGACAGCCAACCCAGGGTTACAACCGTCCTTTGACACATACAAGACAAACAGACACCCAGCCTCACATTGGACCCTTATTCTATATAGTTCACTTTTCACATATTTCAATGTCACTCCCCTAGATATAGCATACTTTGATATGGATTCCCTAACATTAGTTGCACTAGCAAATGTCATTCCCAAGCTGAAATAGGGTGTATGGTCATTTACATTGAAACGGACAGGATGTCTTCTCTCACATGGCACTTGACCCTCATCCCCTTCCTCACTATCATCATTGTCATCACTATCCTCACCTTCATCACTAACATCATCTTCCTCAGTATCATCACCTTCCTCACTCTCCTCACTCTCCTCTACATATGTAGCATCTTGACTGTCCTCACTATTATCTTCCTCACCAACCCTGCTACCCTATGTCTTTAATAGCATATTAGGATCATCACTTCTTTTATGTGCTCTATTAATGCTATCAAAAGCATTAAGTACTTCATCACTTTCCATGAAAGGGTCATCACAATCAGGAGCTGATTCTTCATTCAATATAGGTTCATCCATCTCATGTTTTGCAAAGAAATCTAGGACAGTTGTGTCTGACTTTATTTTACTTAGGAGTCTCCTAATCCCATGGTCACCCTCAAGTATAAAAAGTCCTTCTTCAATACTCAGTCCAAGTTCCAGATAATATATTTCAGATACATTGGCATAATTCAATTCCTCTTTATATGTATTCTTAATGCAATTAACAGACAGGTAATCAACATCAAAATTCTTACATGTATAAACATCTCCTCCCACATATCTCCAAACAGAATCCTTTATCCATATGCCCCCATGATGTAATTGTACATCTACACGCCCAGTCATTCTGTCAGTTAAAAAAACAGACTTCACATAACAATAAAAAAATACAGAACAAGACAAAATGCAAACTACAAAGTATTAAGAATCTATTAAGAATAATATAGGGGACCACATGTTCCCTACCAGTCAACACCAAACTTAAACATGGACCACGTGATGTTCCCTACCACATGCACTTTATTAATCAAAAGCGTAGATTAAAGTACCTGAGAGATTCCTTTTCTTCTTCTTAAAAGCTTCCTTATACTTCGATTAGACTCAAGTTCGTTCGACAAACTGATTGCAGAGCCTTCACCTTCTTCTTCTCGCCGAACTGATTGTCGATTCTTCTTCTCGCCGAACTGGACTCCACCTTCCTCTCGCTGAACTGAGCTTCACCTCCTCGCGTCTTCTTCTCCTCCTCTTTGATTTCGTCTCTGTGTGGAGTGAAAAGAATTAGGGCTTTTTTGCCCCTTTTGAAAAGAACGACTACTTTTGTTCTCTCTCTCCCTAAGTGTCTAGTCAGCAAAAATGATCCACGTGTTAACAGAGTTAGTCCAAGTGGCAGATCAGTTAACAGCAGGGGTACATGTGACCTACTTTTCCTAAGGGTACTTTTGGAAAAAAAAATAGTTTAGGGTGGAAGTGGGATATCCGTGTAAATATTAGGGGTATTTTTGGACCTTATCCCTTTCAAAATTTATATATAACTACATAAAGATAGTGTTTGATTGCATTTTAATGCATCTTAACAATCCACTTTTTAATACTTGTTAAAAACTCACATATTTGTATTAAGATATTCTCTGAATAGTTAAAGTATAAATATGAGTCTAAATTATTCAGAAGATCTCTTAATATAAAAATATAAAATATTAAAATGTATTAAGATGCACACCACCTAAGTTATAAAAAAATTTACTTTCTCTCTCTCTGGTATCATAAAATCCCTTTGAGAACACTATCACTTCGTTGTAGCTAATAATATTATCATGTTATATTTTGAAAGTTGTAATGCACGACTCTTGCACCAAATTTACAAGGCTTGACCATCGTTATATTAGAATTTTTTTTTGAATTCTCATTTCCACAAACAATAATTTCATTTGTAAAAATTATAAATATCGGGAAAATATTTTATTTCATATGATTCTTTAAAATAATTGTCAGATTGATAATAATTATGATTATAAATTTGAAGATATTGTGTCAATTTATACTATTATATGTAAAAAATAATTCTTTTTTGTGTAACAAAAAAATTGATGAATAATATTTTCTTTTCTGAAACAAATAGTTTTTTTAATAAACTTATACAAAGACGCAAGTTATAAAATATTGCACTAATTCCATTTAATTTTTTGTGATGTTTTTATAAAGAGACTACATATATAAGTGGAAATATATTTATTCATTAGCCAAAATACAACTCTATATTTAGCACACAAAAAATACATCTCTGGCTTAAATATAATTTACTATCCTAAACTATATGGCATATTCCACTTCGATTATCTATATTTTAATTTTGTCAATTAGATGATTGAACTATTAATTTTTTCCAATTCTAACAAATTGAGTCTGTCACGTCAGAAATTGCTGACGTGACTATCTAGGTGGGGCCATAGGAAGCTGATGTATGTAAAAAAATTAGTTTTTTAATTATGGATTAAACAATTCTGATATAATGGAGGGTAAAATGATCACAACCCATACATTCAATTTATTTATTTTTGCTAAATTACATTCAGACAAATTAAAGAAATCAAAATCTTCAAAACAATAACAATCGATCTAAACAAAGCCATCGAAAAAAAGTCCAACTCTGAGAATCACAAATTGTTCAACGATTCTGGGGACTGCGAATCACGAATTTCTCAACTATTCCAGCGAAGGATATATGGAAACCATTCCTCGTCATTTGTGCCCTCCATTTTCTCTTTAAAACTAAATAAAACCCTCACACCTTCACTCACCAACTCTTCAATAGCAGAAAACGACTACTTTGAAGTCTTGCTTTCCTTTTACTTCTCTCATCATTTTCCCCAAATCTATCTAAACCAGATATGTTAGTAAAATTTTGTAAACCCATATAAATATATAGAGAGTGTGGGCAAGGAAATCGTACCTTGCTAGAGTTAGGGTTTCGTGTTGGCTGAGGAGGAGAGAAATCCACAAAGAGCATGGAATTGATTGGTTGATTGAAGAGGGGAGAACGACAGGTGGGCGATTACTCCAACGACGCGTGGCAGAACCCCTAGAATCCAGGAACCGTGTTAGGGTAACGAGGATTCCAAGAGCCTTCTTGAGTCCTTCAAGTTGAGAGAATGTCCAAACCCTTTCAGTGCTTTTAGGTGGAATCTCCGAGCCTTTAAGTCACTAAAAGGGTCTCTTTGATCTTCTGAGAGTCCAAGTCTTGAGTCTGGAGAGAAGTCCCCTTCTCAATGGAATGGAAGGGGTATTTATAGGGTTTTCTGGAAAGTAGTCATGTGCAAGGCACATGCCTTCAGGGAATTTCCGGAAATACCCTTTAGTCATTAGAATAATGTCCATATTGCCTTGTCCTTCTAGCCACCAATCCAATCCCTCAATCAATTCCCAAAATGAGCCGCCTACACGAGTCTTCTGCCTCGGGACGCGTGGAGGCTTCTCCCGGGTCTAGCACATTTATTTCTGACTTTTTCGTCTTTATTAAATTTGGTTATGCGAACCCCAATTTGCACATTTAATGAGGTCGTGAAACCCTAATTGTGCATTTAATTCAATTAGGTCATGTGAACCCTAATTTTTCACATGGGCCCACATTTGCCCCCTGCGCGAGAGTCGCATTCCCAAATAGACGATCGCGCAAGAATACTTCTATACTGAAAAATCTTCTGAAAATCTTTACATAGTTTGCTCAATATTTGCTTCCTTATTTTTTCCTGAAAATTAAGACAAGGAAGATCATCAAATATTACCAAATAAAATAAAATTTAATAAAATCCTTCTTTTCGTAAATCAAATCTTTCCTTTTTATCAAATGAAATCAAATCATAAGTTTATTTTGGAAATAAAATCAAAACTAAATTTTATTTTGGAAAGATGATCAAATCATAATTTTATTTTAAAAATAAGATCAAATCTTAATTTTATTTTGGAAATAAGATCAAATCTTTCTTTATTTGAAAGCAAAAGATTTTATTTATTTATTTACATATATATATATATATATATATATATTATCATCTATATATATATAAATAATCCATTTTTGAAAATTACCCTTTGTTGAGAATAAAATTAAATCTTTTTTATATTTGATTTTAAAGATAAGACCCTTCCTTATTATCATTAAGAAGGAAAATCAAACATATATTTCGAATTTTCCCTTTGTTGGGAATAAAATCAAAAATTAAATCTATTCTATATTTAGGAAATAATATTTTTATATGTTTCCATTTAGAAATAAATTCAAAGATACTTATCTTTTTGGAAATCAGCTTGAATCCTTCCCTTAATAGAAAAAGAGTGATCGCTTCCTTTTCCGCTGCAAGCATATTTTGGGGCTATACATGTATTCATATGTATGCATCTCCCAAGCCAACATAGCCGAACCCTAGGTGGCCTAAGGCAACATGGCCGAACCCTATGGGAAAAATGAAGTTTAAATGGAAAAAATGAAGTTTTTGGAGGATCAACTACTATTTTGATCATAACTTTTCACTCATTTGGAGTTTTGGGACCCATAATATATCAAAACGAAGCTAGCGAGGAGCCCTACAAAGCCAACATAGCCGAACCCTAGGTGGCCTAAGGCTACATGACCGAACCCTATGAGAAAAATGAAGTTTAAATGAAAAAAATGAAATTTTTTGGAGGATCAACTACTATTTTTATCATAACTTTTCACTCATTTGGAGTTTTGGGACCCATAATATATCAAAACGAAGCTAGCGAGGACTCCTACAAAGCCAACATAGCCGAACCCTAGGTGGCCTAAGGCTACATGGCCGAACCCTATGAGAAAAATGAAGTTTAAATGGAAAAAATGAAGTTTTTTGGAGGAGCAACTACTATTTTGATCATAATTTTTTACTCGTTTGGAGTTTTGGGGCCCACAATATATCAAAACGAAGCTATCGAGGAGCCCTACAAAGTCATCATGGCCAAACCCTAGGTGGCCAAACCCTAGGGGGTCGAACCCTTAGGGGGCCGAACCCTAGGGGATTTTGGAAGAGCAACTACTATTTTGATCATAACTTTTGACTCGTTTGGAGTTTTGGAACCCGTAATATATCAAAACGAAGCTAACGAGGAGCCCTACAGAGTCACAATGGTCGAACCCTAGGTGGCCAAGCCCTAGGAGGCCGAACCCTTAGGGGGACCGAACCTTATAATTTTTTTTTTTCAGGATTCCCCAATCTTTCTGACATTGTTTCTTCTCCTTTTCAGGTGTTTTGAAGCTTTACTCTTGGACAACCAAGGAGGCCCCGTTTCTCATTGATTGGTAAAGGGCTCCCCTCCTTTGGTCTTTTCGTCGTCTTTTGGAAGCAAGTCCAAACTTATGCCCGTATAACTTTTTCTCCATCATAGAAGGAAGGCTTGATTTTTTATCCAACGGCCTGTTGAACATTCTGCAGGCTTGAGAACAACCAAGGAGGCCCCGTTTCTCATTGATTGGGAAAGGGCTCCCCTCCTTTGGCCTTTTCGTCGTCTTTTGGAAGCAAGTCCAAATTTATGCCCGTACAACTTTTTCTCCATCCTAGAAGGAAGGCTTGATTCTATATCCAACGGCTTGTGGAAGTTGGGATGACTTCTTGTCTGATTCATCTACCCATATTCAAGAATAGCAACATTGGATCGACTAGCTACTTGGGAATGCTGATTATGTGGGTAGCTGACATTCTTCTTGCATCCAGCTATGTAGGAACATTCGTATCCAATAGGACCATGTTGTTCTTCTTTCTACATATTCATCACTGCTTGGGGTGAATGCACCTTTACTCTGGAGGATGTCTATGCCATATATCGGTTAGTATTTGCCCCCTGCGCGTGAGTCACGCCTTTGGTGAGATGATCGCGCAAAATATTGTAAGTGTTGAAGTCTTGATTCTAGTGTGTGAACACTTCGCGGTGGGATGACTTCTTGTCTGATTCATCTACCCATATTCAAGAATAGCAACATTGGATCGACTAGCTACTTGGGAATGCTGATTATGTGGATAGCTGACATTCTTCTTGCATCCAGCTATGTAGGAACATTCGTATCCAATAGGACCATGTTGTTCTTCTTTCTACATATTCATCACTGCTTGGGGTGAATGCACCTTTACTCTGGAGGATGTCTATGTCATCTATCGGTTAATATTTGCCCCCTACGCGTGAGTCACGCCTTTGGTGAGATGATCGCGCAAAATATTGTAAGTGTTGAAGTCTTGATTCTAGTGTCTGAACACTTCGCGGGGCTTAATGTTTTGCAATCCTCGAAAACAATAGTCCTAGAAGAGGGAACCTCATCTCTTGAAATTTTCCTTTTGTTTGGAATCAAGAAGTCATTGAGAACCAAACATTTCTTGAAGGCCTAAAAGCCTTGAAAGCCTGATAGATTCGAAGGCCTGATAGCCTCGAAGACCTACTGATAGCCTCGAAGACCTGCTGATTGCTTTGATGGCCTGATAGCATTGAAGACCTGATAATAGCTTTGAAGATCTACTGATAGCCTCGAAGACTTGTTGAGGGCCTTGAAGACCTGTTGATAGCCTCAAAGACCAACCTTTAGGTATTCCTCTATCTTCAATTCGACATGTCATGTCCTTTGGATCATGAACTTTTGTAGTTCTTTTCATTTCCTGTATCAGAAAATCATGTACATTTATCTCATACAAACTAACACTTGAATCTATACTTTTTTTTTCTTTTTTTTCTTTTTTTTTAAGAAATTTAAGAAAAATGTTCAAGTATAAGTGAAAGTTTGTCAATTTATTGATAATAAAATTACTTTTAACGAAAAGCATAACGTTTCATATAATAAATCTTGCTTTTTATCGGTGAAAGCATAACGTTCACCACTTTTAGAGATAAAGTGTAACTTTTTCGGGGTTGAGGGCTTATACTCAGGTGCCTCATTCACTTTTAATTATAAAGTGTAACACTCGGGTGCCTCGTCACTTGGGTCGTCCAATTTCTTGGCAAGTGCAGTCTACGAGGACTTGAAAATGGGTGCCTCGTCACTTGGGTCGTCCAATATTTTGGCAAGTGCAGTCTACGAGGACTTGAAATTGGGTGCCTCGTCACTTGGGTCGTCCAATATCTTGGCAAGTGCAGTCTACGAGGACTTGAAATTGGGTGCCTCGTCACTTGGGTCGTCCAATTTCTTGGCAAGTGCAGTCTACGAGGACTTGACCACCGTTTAGAGTGGACCACCATCTTGGGTGGGTTTTTTTTAGTCTTCAATTCTTGTGCCTCCTCCCTTGGTCATCCAATTTACTTGGCAAGGAATATTCTTGAGGACTTAAACCACCATTTTTGGTGGACCACCATCTTGGGTGGATATTTAATTCATCTGTAGTTCATAGTTTGTTTGATGGTACGTAGAGCCAGTATATGAGTTCTTGACTTCCGGGGCTGTACTATGGGTGATTGTGTTGCACATTTCTTCTCCTAGTTCAATCTCCCCAGCCGCCAGCTTCTCATGGTATATTCTCCGCAAACTGTAACAGTCCATAGTGGAATGTCCTGCGTATTGGTGGTATACACAGAAGTCCGGTCTTCTTTTCATCTCTTCCGTTATAACCAACCGGGGCCTTGGAGGCTTCACCACTCCATATTCAACCCATTGTTCATACAGGTTCCTGAACGCCTTCTCGCTACATATAATAGCCTCCGTAACTGGCCTCCTGATATACTTATCCCCATGCCTTTCTCTGCTTCGCTCAAATTTCTCATTCTTTTCCCTCTTGCCCCCTTGTGGTTTTGACTGAGAATCCGCCAAAGCCACAGTTGCTGTCCCCTTTCCCTTCCATGTAACCATCGCATGGCTGGTGGGAAATGTCATGATTCCTCCCAAGTCTTGTGAAAAAGATGAGAGGGTCGCAAACGAATCACAAGCTTTGGTAATGAGGTGGGGCTTGAAGGCGTCTAAAGCACCATTGTTGCATATGCTAACCAAGTTCTTTTCTTCAATTGGCTCTGCACACTTCTGTGCTTGGGTCCTGAACCTATCCACGTAATCTGACAGCTCCTCGTTTGGCTTCTGCTTGAATCGCATGAGCTCTACGATGGTTACCTGTTTCTGCACATAGAAAAATTTCTTAAAAAATTGCAATTTTAGATCATCCCAATCATGGACTGATCCCTTCTCCAAATTGTAGTACCAACTAAAGGCACTATCCGTCAAAGTATTGTTGAATTCCCTCATCAACAAGTTGTGGTTGTTTACTTCATCATATCCTATCCATGGAGACATCGACTCTACGAACCTGGCAATGTGTTCTCTGGCATTTCCTTTCTCCCCATTGTATTTTGGAAACTGCGGGGGATGCTCAATATACCCCGTCGGATAAGGGTGCCTCCGAATGTGTGCAGGGTAAGGTGGAGTAAAATCTAACTCCGAGGGTCGGGATGTCTTCCCGCGAAGTTGATTGATCACATCGATCATATCATTCTTTGTCACGTACTGGCTTGTGGTGCGAACTCTCTGGGGTGTTGTAATATACTGTTGTATTGGCGGTGTGTATGGCGAAGAGATTGGGTGATGTACACTTGCATCGTGCAAAGCTGGCACTGGTGGCCTTTGCTGGCTCACTCGCTGGACATGGCTTGGGACGGTTGACATCTGCACCTGTGAAAATGCTTGAAGAGAAGTTGGGATGATGTTCGTTTGAGGTTGGATTGCTTCCAACCTAAGTTGTGGCCCGTCACCACTGTTCTGAAGCTCCAAGTTGATTATTGGAACTGATTGACTTTCAGTCAATGGAGGTACAATCTGGTTCTCTTTGTTGTTGTTGCCATTGTTGTTGTCCTCCACTCCTACTTGTTCTCCATGCGAATTGCCTGGGAACATGGCCTTGAAGGTAGGGATCTGCATCAATTGCTGGCGAAAGTTCCACATCTCCTCTTGCTTCCTCTGCATCTCCAACATCATGGTCATCATCATCTCTTGTCCTTCCCGTGCTTCCTTTAATGCCTTGAGCATCTCCAGTTGCACAACATTGGTCTGCTCTCCGCTTGCATCCTCGCCTTGCTTTCCTGCGCTTGTGTGTTGCTGATTGGCCATATGTGGTGATATTGAACTCCCTTCTGAAGCGTCTTCAATAATTGGTTGGTCAAAATTCAGGTTTTCACCTTGGAAAGCTTCTGTGGTTTGCCTTGAAACTGGATCCGGCGAGGTAATGCTATTTGTTGATGAAGCAGCTCTTCTTGTAGTTCTTCCACTTCGAGTTGTGGGCATACCCTTCACGAATTCTACACCTCCCCAGCAGAGTCGCCAAATAAATGTGGGCAAGAAAATCGTACCTTGCTAGAGTTAGGGTTTCGTGTTGGCTGAGGAGGAGAGAAATCCACAAAGAGCATGGAATTGATTGGTTGATTGAAGAGGGGAGAACGACAGGTGGGCGATTACTCCAACGACGCGTGGCAGAACCCCTAGAATCCAGGAACCGTGTTAGGGTAACGAGGATTCCAAGAGCCTTCTTGAGTCCTTCAAGTTGAGAGAATGTCCAAACCCTTTCAGTGCTTTTAGGTGGAATCTCCGAGCCTTTAAGTCACTAGAAGGGTCTCTTTGATCTTCTGAGAGTCCAAGTCTTGAGTCTGGAGAGAAGTCCCCTTCTCAATGGAATGGAAGGGGTATTTATAGGGTTTTCTGGAAAGTAGTCATGTGCAAGGCACATGCCTTCAGGGAATTTCCGGAAATACCCTTTAGTCATTAGAATAATGTCCATATTGCCTTGTCCTTCTAGCCACCAATCCAATCCCTCAATCAATTCCCAAAATGAGCCGCCTACACGAGTCTTCTGCCTCGGGACGCGTGGAGGCTTCTCCCGGGTCTAGCACATTTATTTCTGACTTTTTCGTCTTTATTAAATTTGGTTATGCGAACCCCAATTTGCACATTTAATGAGGTCGTGAAACCCTAATTGTGCATTTAATTCAATTAGGTCATGTGAACCCTAATTTTTCACATGGGCCCACAGAGAGATAGAGATAGGAGAAAGTATATGTGTATATGGGGGAAGATATATAGAGAGACATCTAATTAGGGGCAACAATTGTTGCTAGAAAGGTAAAAAATGCAATGGGTTTTCAAAAATCACCTGCAAATCCCAAACCAGACCTACCCCCAAAGTTACCATCTCTTTCGTTGAGCTCAGCCAAGGTCCAGCAAAAGGAGCTGCGTACTCGCGCTCATTCGGCGTATACTTCTCATGTGCCTCCGCGCAGGTGCAACCACGTTCGCTGGACGCGGCGGAGCTCTTCCACCTAGTCGAACAATTGTGCTAGAGAATCTAGTTTAAAACTGGAGCTTCTAGAACAAAAGCTCCTAAAAGACAATTTGTGATTCTCAGATCGACTTTGGGGCTTCCTTTAGATCTAGATGGATTGTTATTATTTTGAAGATTTTGATTTGTTTACTTTTTCTAAATGTATGAGTTGTGACTATTTTACCCTCTATTATATCTAAATTGTTTAATTCATAATTAAAAAACTATTTTTTATACACATTAACTTCTTATGGTCGCTACGTCATCAATTTGTGACGTGACAGACTCAATTTGTTGGAATTGAAAAAAATTAATAGTTCAATCATCTAATTGACAAAATTTAAAGGTGAATCACCGAAGTGGAATATATTATATAGTTTAAGATAATAAATTATATTTAAGCCTTAATATTTTTATTCCTACCAATTCTTAGCGTATTTAGAATTTTACCTCTTTATGGAAACTAATGCAGTTGTTTCACTTGCATATCATTTTTTAATAATCAGTTTTACTCAGTTTTTGAATCTGGATTTTAAGTTTATCTTTTATCCAATATACCTTGCATACCCCCTTTAGCAACAGACCGAAGACAGATCGGGTGACGATTCGGTCTGTCGCTATATATAAAACCGTCATCTTAACTATTAGCGACAGACAACATATAGAGAAGAACAATATATAGTAACGGACCGAATCTATAGCAACGGACCGAACTGTCGTCCGGTCCATCGCTAAAAATAGTATGTAAAGTATGTTAGATAAATGATATGCTCTTGATCCTTTCTAATAATTTATATATCTTTTAAAATAATAAATTTGGAAATTAGTAGTATGTTTTACATAGTTTAAAATTTTTGCAATTTTATTTTTAAAAGTAAATGAATTCATATGCATTGTTAATTTAAAAATATATTAAATTAACTTTACTAAATTAATATTAATAATATATTTTGGAATGAAGGACCGAATGAGTTTTATAGTATTTAAATTAAAATTTTAAGAATAATTCTAGGCAGACAGGAAATCGACAGGAAAATGGGACAGTTTTTGTGATTTTTTTTTAATATGACTCTCAAAAAATGTATAATATTTATTCTAATAGAAATTTTTACAAAATATAATGTTTTGAGTGTAATTTAAATACATATACATATCCAATTTTTTTGAGAGTCATATTAAAAAAAAAAAATTAGACCGGTCCAATTCTCCTGTCTAAAAAATCTGTCTTTGTAGAAGGACTCAAATTTTAATGTAACATAAATATTGGACTTGTTTGGACATATACATGGGTTATTCTTGATTAATACATGTATTAGCCGAAAGGCACCAAACAATCCCAATTCCTGATCTCTCCAATTCACTCAATAGGACATTACTCCTCAAAAACCCTCCTTAACCCTCTTTATCTTCTTCAATATCCATCGTTACACTCTTTCTCATACATTTTCTCTCTAAACTGTTCCAAATGTTGATCAAACGCTCATCAATCCTTCTCACTAAAACCCTCCATCTCCGATTCTTCTCCCAATCAGCAGCTCTTCTTCAAGAACCCGAATCGCCGCTCACTTACCTCGACGGGTTTCCCAAGCCAGACCCGAAATACGACGAGACAATCCACGCCGTTCCGCGATCGATCTCCGGCAAGAATATCTCTGCCAAGGAGCGGAAAGCTGGCCGGGTACCTAGCATTGTGTTCGAACAGGAGGACGGCCAGCACGGCGGCAACAAGCGCCTCATTTCCGTTCATACTAATCAGATCAAGAAGCTCGTTAGTCACCTTGGCCGCTCCTTTTTTCTCTCTCGCCTCTTTGATCTGGAGGTCCGACCGGAGTTTGGCTCGGACCAGCTGGTTGAGAAAGTTCGGGTCTTGCCCAGAAGTGTAAGTATGTGTACTGGGTTTCTGTCATTTATCATTTCTCTACTGTATGTGTTTATGTTTTTGTTGTTTGATTGACATTTATTTTTGTCTGATGATATGATTTGGATTACTTTTGTGCTTGCAGAAATAAGTCAAATAAGACCCTTTTGAGTTTCCAGGGAGTATAGTCCTCATAGTTCATATGTTTTTCAACTTCTTGATCTGATAGTTTTAGTTTTAGATATTCTAAATGGGAGTTAATTATTTAGATAACATGGAACCATTCCAAATGAAAAATAGATTGCAATTCACTACTAAGTTCAAATGACTCATTTTACATCTGATTTAGAGCTTTGCTTTTTCAAAACTACATGTAGAAACGTTATTTTATAGACAGAATCAGAAAGCTCAACACATTTGGCTCTCTGTTTTGGTAAAATTGTTCAGACTTTGACAATTTAGAGCACTTAGTTCTCTGAACAATCAATGACTAGCTGCTGTATATGATTCTACAATATTTTTGTTAGCCATAAGAACGTAATTTAATCAGAAAATCAGTTAGAATAAAAATAAAAATGCCAAGATTAAACATATATGTTTGCGGTAGTTAAGCTTTGCATATCAGAGGGTCAAAAGACTCAAAACTGCTCTCTCTTTCTCTCTCTGTGTATATATATATGTTTATGTATTATATGTATATATTGCTCTCCATGTGAATTTGGCTGCCATAAATTTAATTGTGTGATGCGGAAGTGGAGATTAACGTGAGAAAGTTCTACACGAGAATTCACAGCAAGAATGAGCGATAGTTCAGTGTCTAAAAGAGATGGATATACAAATTTTACAGATAAATGGGGCCCATTGCAACACATTTAAACCCACTTATTATGTGGGTGGATATGGGTTTCCTGTTTCCTTTAACAAGTATCAACCCAAACTTATTTCATGTGGGCGGATATGGGCTGCCCGTTGAGTTGAAACCATATTGCGAGGTCTATTGATAATATTATATTTTTTTGAGTATTCTATCTCAGCCTATCAGGAATATAGTCCAGAGTTAAATGAGTAAAATGTTAGTATGACATACGGGACAAGGTCTTGTTTAATTTTAATCCAGTACCTAAAAACAACCACAGTGTACTTAGACATGGTGTAGAGATTGGAAACATGATGACATTTGAGAACAATGAACTTCAATCTCAAATGATTGAAAATTTATCGGTTTAGTGAATCTTGCCCCTTTATTTTTGCATACTTGAGTATTGGCTAAGTTAGTAGCATTTGGTATTAGCATCAATCAGATGGTGTGTTATGGATTACGTGTAGGTTTCTTTTATAGATGGAAATAGAAATGTTATATCAGTATTACCAAATACCAGTTAGGTTTCAATAATTGAGTTAATAAGATGTAGAAGTTTGAAGTCGGAAGTGAAGGCCATTAAAGAACATCTTCCACTAATTTCAAATAGTGGTGCTATGTTATCATGTTATGTTCTTAGCGTGAGTGCCGAGTGTCAAGTGTCTACAGAAGCATTGGTTTAATGCATCCTGTCAGCATCAAATTGATCAGGTTTAGAAACTCTAATGGTATCTAGAGTAAAATGGCTGATATGAAACAGGAAAAGAATACTAATAGAAACTGCTAAGGTTTATTAGTAAATTATTGTACTAGATTTTTTTATTTATAGAAAAATCAATAATAATTAGGTTCGGAAACTGTAGGGAGTTATGATGTGGAACAAGACAGGGATATATATTTAGTATGGATATTTTAGTCCCAACTTTTCTGCTTGAGTCATGCTCAAGTTCATTTATTTGCTTGGCATCATATCTACTTTTACTGGTCCAGTGGTCCAGAGAAAAAAATAATATAAAAATAATTTTTTCACAAAAAAAGATTAAAAGAAAGTCTAAAAAAAGAAAAAGAGAATTTAAAACCAAAAATAAAGTGAGGAAGAAAGAGAGATTATGCATATGTTTTTTTGGGAATTGAATTGAAGCTTCTAATTCCCTTTGGGATCAAGTGATTAAACCTTACGCCTAAAATATATGTCCATTGTGAGAAAATTAAAGTTTTTTTATCTTCTATCTTCACCTCTACCTAATTGGTCCTGTCCCTGCAAACACTCTGGTATTTGAACGTGATGTTACCATTCTTTAGCAAAGATTTGGGATGAATTGACACTTTTTTTGTTTTGTCTTCTTCCCCATCTCTGAATTTATTAGAATGTATTTGGCAGTCATTTTGATGGGTGCATGTCAAGTTCTCTTGGATTTATTAGAAACTTCTGATTTACAGTTTAGGCAGTAGTTTTGTTATTTATCAGTTGAATTAAGATGTATCGTATGCTGATTTTTTATCATTCTTTGATTGTATCAGGTTCATCTACATGCTGGTACAGATGCAGTACTTAATGTAACCTTCATAAGGGCCCCATCTAATGCTCTGTTAAAAGTTGAAGTTCCTCTCATGTTCATAGGAGATGATGTCTCTCCAGGGCTAAAAAAAGGTATGCCAAACCCACATCTTTTCTTGCAATTCCAAACACATACTTGTAGGGAATAGATTCATGCAAAGTACTCTCTCCGTTCCATAATATAGATATAGGATCAATGTTGACTTTTTTGAAGTCAATTTGAGATATTCTTAAATTCAAAATTGATATGAATTAATATACTTTTAGACAATACAACAATGAATATTGTAAATTATCTAACTAGTGCATTTATTGGTTTCAAAAGTTAAATGAATCACTTAACCTCATCTATTTTGAATTTGAAAATTTCTAGAATTGACCTAAAAAAGTAACTTAATCTTATATATTGGAACGGAGCAAGTACACTAATTCTTATTGAATACTTGGTCTTAAAATCTTTAATATATATACATTGGGCCAAATAATCATTCTTTATGATATATATACATATATACATACATAAATATATATGGCGAAAGGAAAATGTGACTTGTCTGCGGCACTACATATTTGAAATTGCTTCATTGATGGAAGTTTTGCCATTTCACCATTTTCATTAATTAAATTACATTGTCTTGTTCCCAAGCAGCATCCAAGCTTTAGCCAAGCCATTAATTTTTGTTAAAGTCTGTCTTATATTTATTTTTCAGATCTTTTAAAGTCATGCGACTGGCATTTGACTTTTGATGAACTTGCAATGTTAAATATGTCTAATCAAGGGCTAAAGGTTACTTCAAGAGTAGTATAAATAGGCTATTACAGTCGTTAGGCAGCAGCTTTTATCATGCCGATTATGTTATTCATATTTAGATTTTTTTTAGTTGTGATTATGTATCTATTATTTTGATGTTTGTGGTGGATTTTCTGCTCTATAACCTGCTGCAATGCATCAGTTATGCAGAGATCATGCAGAGTAAAGAGAAATGTGATCATACTTACTAAAATTGTCGGGGATAGGATTTTAAACATTAACATGAGAAGATTGAATATAGAGGCTTTTGTCCAATTTCGGTATTAACAATTACGTGCAAGTATACACTGTCAATAAGTAATATAATGATAAAAAAAGTTGTCGATCCCACGAGGAATTATCACTAACAATTACCAATTACTAAAATTATATCAAATCAATCTTATTTAAACAAATGATTTTGGTTATGAAGTAAAATTATTTAAACTAAAATCTAAATTACTGAGCAAAGATTAATATCAGATTAAATGCTACTAATTTAAAAAAAGTGAAAGTAGAAACAACAATTTGAAAGTAGAAACAGTTACCAAACAGACCTTAAATATTTCTATGCTGCAAAAGATATTTAGGCCATTATTCCCATGGATCATCCCATCAGCTGAAACTGGCACAGCTGGTTATTGTTAAATTGATCGTCATAGGCACATAAATCTACCATGATCTTTTGTGTCTCTGTTTCAAAATATTTGAACTCACTTCAATATGTGAAATTTGATATTACATCTATTGAGTATTTTGAAAAGTTAATATTATATATCCTTGTTATTTTATTACTTTCATTAAAAGTAGTGCATATCCTACTTATAATAAAATAAATAAGTAAAATATTGCTTATCCTATGTGGTCATTGCTTGTTGTGATGCTACAATTATGTGTTGCTTGGTGTTGTAGAGAGAATACATGTGCAAGTGAAGCCTAAGATTAGGTCTCATTTGGTTTGGATGAATTTCATAGGAAATGGTTTGACGCGGATAGAAAAGTTGTACTAGCTAGGAAGCACAAACACTTCCCATAAGACCACAAATTCTCTCTGACACGCACCCGTCACGTTTCTGCGAGCTCCACTTTATTTTTTGTTTTTTTAGTTTGGACACGCTGGGACTTGCCTTGGACACATCTGGGCACGCTAGGGGACACCTGCGGTCAAAATTTAAAATAAAAAGTAAAAGATACATTACATTATTTGCAATATAAGAGTTGAGGGTATCCATATGCAAACATTTTAAACCTAAATCATTCCAAATCGGCAAACATTCCCATCGACAAAGAATTGGTCTTGTCTGCGGCTACTCTCGGCTCCTCTCACGACGACTTTCGCGACGACTCTCGTTTCCTCTAGTAACTACCAGCTGCATATTTGTGTCATTGAGTGGCTGCCCAAATTCTTTGCTATTAAGTTTATTCCATATATGGCCTACTGCATATTTGAGTCATTGAGTAGCTGCTGAAATTCTTAAGTTTATTACTTTATTCCATATATGTTTAATGGGTATGTTATAAATTTGTATATGGTATAGGCTGCATATTTGAGTTATGCTGTCAGCTCTATTAATATTAAATTTATTTATTGTAAGAAACACATTTATATTGTTAAATATATATATATATATATATATATATATATAATGCAATGTGTTTCGACGTATCGTATCTTGTTTTTTTTTTGGAAAATTCCGTATCCCGTGTCATGTATCGTGTTGTGTCCCATGTCCGAGTCAGTGCTTCATAGTGTACAAGTGATGACTTAGGTCCTATTTTGTTCGGTTCAATACGAAATTGGTTGGGAACTGTTCTAAAACTGAGAGAAACTAGTAAATTGCTATACCTTGCATACACTTGTTTAACGATTCTCGGTCCAGGGGTGGTTTAGTTAAACCAACTGCCTTACGCACAAGTGAACCAGTTTACCCATATTAGATAGATGTAAGAATCTGACTTTCATCTATCTCTACAGAACCATAATGCTGACATTTGTAACATATTATATGGATAAAAATCCTACATTTTAGGTGAAGAACCATAACATCTATTTATTCATTGGCATTCATTTGAGCTTGTTGGAATTGTAATGCTGAATTTGTACCTGTCAACAATATGGAACTGAATTGAATTTTTTATTTAGTTTTGTGCAGTTATGTAGCTTGCTTAGTTTGTATGTGAGTTGATTGTCTCCAGATCACCTATGTTCTGCTAGGGGTCGTCCGTTAACCCAAATGAAGTCGATGTATGCAGATCTCATGATAATTTACGTTGGACCAATGAAATAGTGACACCAAGGAAAAGTAATGTGCAACTGTTTTGTTCAAGCAATGTATTGTGAATAAGCTTTCAGCTTACCTTGTGTTTCTGCATAATCCATAGTACCCTAGTATAACTGGTGCATAGTATGCAGCCCTTCTTTAAATCCATTGCTTTGTTAAAAATTTCCCCAGTACCCTCCAACATAGATGAGTTAGCTGGGTAGGTTTCCCAGTCCATCCCTGTTTTCAAGTTCCCCCCCCCCCCCCCCCCCGATCCTGTCCGTTTTGATGTCTCACCACTCACCCCTTTATCAAATTCTAATATGATTTCTGTCTCTCTCAAAAAAATAAAAAATGATGCCTACATCCTCTACTCTGATTATGCCAATCCCAGAATAGTTTCATCTCTATGCTTGGCCATTGTAGAATCCGAGGAACTTGTCAAAACATGTTTCCCTCCGTGCCATATTTTTGTGACCATTATTAATTAATTGGTTTTTTAGTGTTGCTATTCCTGGCAAACTAGTGAACTAAGCAATTTGATTAAAGAAAACAGATTTTGAAGGTCCACTGCATGGAATTGAAAGGGAAAGAAGAGAAAAGAGGACACCTCCGAAGGTACTACCAACCATGCTTACAATTCCAAAGGTGACGCCTCTTCTTCTAACTGGATTACCAACCATTCCTTTCTTCTTGCCTCCACCATCTACCAGTAGTCCCTGAGTTGATTACATTTTATTCCATTTGATTGAAGCAGGTGACTACGATCAGTGGCCAAGCCAGAATCATTTTTCAGTGGGGTCAAAATTATTACTAAGCTATAAATAATTTGGCAGGGTTTAAGGGACAGCGCCCCCGAGTCAATTTTTTTAATACTTTTGTACTTTTAGGTCACACGTGTATATATATATATTATATTGCAATGACAATATAATAAATAATAATATATGGTATATATGCACTATATTGACTCATAATAGACTTTTTTAATCACAACTGTTCATAAGTAAGTAATTCATTATTTATTTTAACAAATAATATAAATTAGATTATTATTTAGTTTAAAATATTATAGAGAGATATACAAATATTGAGAGGATATATGAGTCATATTTGGTTAAAATTTGATTGACAAAGTTATAAATTTTCAATTTGACCCTGTATAATAGAAAATGTATAAAATTTTAATGGGGTCAATTTATGTATAATACTTCAATTTTTTAAATTTATCTTACATTATAAAGCAATTTTTTTCCTAGCATTTTGCAGTACTGTGAGCAAGAAATGAGTGTGACAGATACCATGTTATATGAAATAACTTTTTTATCTCCTGGTCCTCCTGTCAAAGTTGTTACTTGTGTCCATGATACAAGTATGTGCAATCATGGGGCAATTATACCAGGCTGGTCAAATAACAATGACGATAAAGAAGGGGGGGAATGGGAGATACTGGAGGAAAAAAATTAAGTTAATCAAGTAAAAACAAATTGCCTTCAGGATATCCTCTGTGATTAAATTTAGCTCTCTTGATGAAAAGAAAACCGCCATGAGGCCAACATGTCTTTAATCTCAACATTCTTAATATTAATTACAATTAATTTTTCCATACAAATAACTTCATCTAAATGCAGGTATTAGCATTTGTCTTGCTTTGAAGAAATTAACAAAAGAAAAGCTTGCTTAGTTTGCATTTAAGGTTTTGATTTAGTTTTGTGCAGTTATGTAGTTTGCTTAGTTCGCATCTGAGTTGGTTGTCTCCAGATCACCTCAGTTCCACTTGGGGTTGGTTGTTAACCCAAACGAAGACGATGTATGTAGATCTCATGATAATTTACATGGGACCAATGAAATAATGACACCACGGAAAAGTTATGTGCAACTGTTTTGTTCAAGCAATTTAGCGTGAATAAGCTTTCAGCTTACCTTGTGTTTCGGCTTAATCATCCATAGTACTCTAGTATAACTGGTGCATAGTATGCAGCCCTACTTTAAACCCATTGCTTTGTTAAATTTTTCCCCAAAACCCTCCTACAGAGATGAGTTAGCTGGGTAGGTTTCCCAGTCCATCCCTGTTTCCAAATCCCCCCCCCCCCCCACCTCCCCGATCCTGTCCCTTTTGATGCCTCACAGTCACCCCTTATCAAATTCTAATATGTTTTCCGTCTCTCTCAAAAAAATAAAATGACAGCTACTTCTTCTACTCTCATTATGCCAATCCCAGAATAAAATCTTGTTTCATCTCTAAGCTCGTCCGTTGTAGCATCCGAGGAACATGTAAAAACTTGTTTCCTCCAGTCCCATATTATTGTGACCATTATTAATTCATTGGTCTTTTTTGGTGTTGCTATACCTGGCAAACTAGTGAAATGAACAATCTGATTAAAGAACACAGATTTTGAAGGTCCACTGCATGAAATTGAAGGGGAAAGAAGAGAAAAGAGGGTGTGTTTGGGGAGGGAAATGACAGTGTCTTTATGTGTCTTATGTAGTTATGTAAGAGTTTGATAGAATTTATGGAATAAGACTGTCAAATAAAAAGTTCAAACTGGAAAAGCAAATATTTAGATGTACACATTCTCATAACTGTTCAAACCTTTATGAGGAATCTCAGTAACCAGTAAGCCAATAATCCGATCTCTGGTTTGCCGCACATGCAATATATTTTCTGTATATGTTATTGCTGCTGTTTACTGATAGCACGAGTCTTTGTTTAGCAATTTTAGCCTGGTGAAGTAAACACCATTTTGAATTTTGAAGTATTGGCTATCAATAGCTTTAATAAGATTTTTACTTGAGTAAGACAGCAAGTTGGTACAAGTCTTCTACTCAAATTCACAGTGCAACCACGACATTTGTGTATTCTAATAATAATTGGTGGTGTCATATTTCGTTGTTCAGCTGCATGTCTTCCTTGGTTTTAACACCACAATTATATTTACTGTGTTATATATTTTGGGAATATGTTGTTTATGTTATGCTCTTATTTTATATTTATAACTAACAGTAGTCATTGAAAATAAGCATGTTTTATTTTTTAACTCATCTGCAAAAAAAACACGAAAAAATTTATTTGAATTTAGTATATTGATTATTGGTCTTGAAACTTGGCAGGGTCTTATTTAAACATCATCAAGAGGAAGGTCAAATACCTTTGCCCAGCAGATGTGATCCCTCCCTATATTGAGGTGGATCTAAGCGAATTGGATGTGGGGCAAAAACTAGTGATGGGGGACCTCAAGGTTCATCCTACATTAAAGCTCGTTCAGTCAAAGGATCAACCTGTTTGCAAGATTATGGGAGCAAGGGTTTCGGATCAACAAAAGAAAGAGAAAGCTTCGGAGCAACAAAAGAAAAAATAAAGCAGTTGAAATTCAATATTCTGTTGAACCTGTTGTTTGCAACTTGGTACAAGTGTTGGACCTTGTTGGCTAAGCTTATATTGCCCCCTGTTTGAAAATTTTGTTGATTTATGAAAGTCCGGGACACGGGATTATGGGATGATAATAGTGTAGTCTCTCTCTCTGTAATTTTCATTAATTTTTGGTGGGGAGAGAACAGAAGAATTGGATTTCACTCTAGTTGTTATTTTCTGATCAAGGAGGTAGAATGTAGGGGTGGAAGTAATCTTGTTTGCCCAACTATATTTTTTTCTTGGGAGCATTATTTTCACATAAAAAGTGGGACTCACTATAAGTTGTTATAGAGAAATATTTGTCTTTTAATATAAATCGTTTGAGAGTTTCAAGTAAGTATTAATTACTCCCTCCGTCCCAAATTAACTGCTCAGTTTTGACTTTTTAAAGTCAAATTGACTATTTTTAGAATTAATAATTAAGCATATATAAATATATTTTTAAAATTATAAAAATTAGGATTAATAATAAATTGTATATATTTTCTTCTGGTTATAATCTCTTCCCCTATATTTTAGCAAAAATAGTAAAAAGATTAGTTTTAAAAATGGTCAATTTGACTTTAAAAAGTCAAAACTGAGCAGTTAATTTGGGACGGAAGGAGTATTTAGTTTTTAATATTATTCAACGTATTAAATATAATTTTGTTTCTCTCATTATTTTTTGCCTGATAAGTAACATTATTTTTTTTAATATAAACAATTAATATTATATTTAATACTATATAATTATTTTGGTAATATTTAAAATTAGTTATATTAAGGGACAACAATTTTTGTGTTTCTAGAAGAAAGGTGGTTAACCCATATAACAAATACTAAAAAGGTGTAATCCTAATTAAATAGGGTGCTGGTTAACCATATAACAAGTTATTAAAAAAATTATAAATTTAATTAGACAGGGTGTGGCAAGCGAATCAGCAGAACAACTAAAATACGAATTATCTTGGTTTATTTATTTGCATTTTCTTCAACTATTTAAAGTTTAAACATTTGTCTTTTAAGAATATGTACTCCCTCTGTCTTTTTTTTATTTGTTATTTGTAAATTTTAAAAAAACATTAAATGTTTATTTTTTTCATATTATTTTTTATCATTAATGTTAAATTGATCGTTCCAATAAATTTTAAAAGGTTAATATTGAAATTTTATATTTAATTTATTCAATGAGATAAAATATTAATTGTATTTAAATTATTTCTAAAGTTTATTAATTTTTTATAGTAATTATTTTACAATTAAATATATGAGATAATAGTGTTTGTTTCTCATTCTCTATATAATTCTTTATAAGGGTATGAAAGTATGAAACTATAAATAAACCCATATAATTATCCGTTTCCTCTAAAAATCAAACAATCACAACTCAACCTATTCTCTACTTCTTCGCAATTTTCAATCCTTTTGAAACTTAAACTACTCAAATTTAATCCTCTTATATCTCAATTCTATCTCCTTAAATCTCTGATAATTAATTAAACCCCATTATACTCAAACACATTTATCTACTATAAATAAAATAACCAGGTAACTTTAACATTGTCCTTGTTTTGTTCAATAATATAAAACATGAAAGCCATGCAAAGTTTTCTCCTAACTATATTTCTCCTTTCTCTTTCAACTCTCTCATCTTCACTTCCTCTCTCAACAAAATCCAGATGGATTGTTGATGATCAAACCGGAGAGAGAGTGAAGCTCGTCGGCGGCAACTGGGTCGGCCATGTGGGACCCAAGTTGCCGGAAGGGCTGGACCGGAGGCTCGTCTGTGAACTTGCTAGGCACGTAGCTCACGTATGCTACTTACATGTATACTCGGCATGCTAATCTTACTGTGGCCCAATCTTTTCGTGATTTGGGGTTGGATAAGGCCCTTAAAGGGTTGTTAAAGTATAACCCACAGCTTTTGGACCTTACGCTTATTGATGCTCAGAAGGCTGTAGTGGAGGAGTTTGGGTCACATGGGCTGATGGTTGTGCTGGATTGTCAAGTTAGTAAGCCCATGTGGTGCTGCGCTGATGATGATGGTAATGGGTTTTGGGGGGACAAGTATTTTGACCCGCATGATTGGGGACGAGCCTTGAAAATGGTTGCAACCCACTACAAGGACACTCCTGCGGTATGTTAATACTTTCTTTTAAATTATTAGATTATTGCTAATATTTGAAAGTCAATTTGATATATTGTTACGCACAAATTTAATTTATTTAGTTATTATTTTTGTATTTATTAGTATCTTTTAAATAGTTTAAAATATTAATTATAATTAAAGTTAAATGAATTTATGTTAATTTTGAATTTAAAAAATATCTCAAATTAATTTTAAAAAATTAATAATAATTTATATTTTGAACTAGAGAAAATATAAATTATTGGTATATTTATTCATTGATATAATTTTATTTGATTATTAATTACTAAGCTGTGAATTTTTTAGCAACATTATATTTTATGCATTACATGTATCATTACACTATATGTCAGTGTACAACTACAATATTGATCTTTTCATGGAACTCTCTTTTGACATTATTGTATCTAAAATCCGGATTTGAAATTGTATACAAGAGTTTGAAAATAATAAATTTCTAAAAATAAAGAGTAATAGAATTAGCCGCATTGTACTTTTGTTCATTACATGTTGTGTAATAAAGACTAGTGTACACTATTTTTCTCACATGATTATAATTATATGAAGTTACATATTAAAATAACTCTAAATTTTTTGATTGAATCATGATTCAAAGAAGAAAAAGGATTGAATAATTATTCGATGATGAAAATAGAATAACTGTCTGTTTTATTTTGTGTTGTGTGCATAGGAGGTATACAAAAATAGAAAAAATTATTACGAATAAGGATTTGTTGTTGAGAGAAAACTCTAAAATTAGATTTGAAAGGAGTTTGTGAATTCTTATGATATAGGTTTGCTAATAATAAAAACACTAATTTTGCAGGCAGTCGCCATGAGCTTACGGAATGAGTTGCGCGGACCACGCCAAAACCTTAACGATTGGTATCATTACGTTCGTTTGGGTTCAAAAATCATTCATAAAACAAACCCTAATGTGCTAATTCTCGTGTCCGCATTAAGTTACAGTCTTGATTTTACCTCATTAAAAACCAAGCCTTTGAATCTACGTATAAACAACAAGATTGTTTATGAAGCTCATCGATACGCTTTTACCATGGGGCAGTCCAGTAAATATTTGAACCAGCCGTTGAACCAATTTTGTGACAGTGTTATTGAAGAAATGGATAATCGGACCACATTTTTGACCAAAGGTCCGAACCCGGCTCCGTTATTTATAACCGAATTTGGTGTCAACCAGTTTAATAATAACACGTCTGATAATATCGTCTTGGGCTGCTACTTGACCTATTTGGCCCATAATGATCTGGACTGGAACTTTTGGGCTTTGCAAGGGAGCTATTATTATAAGGATGGACAACAAGGGATTGATGAGCAATATGGAGTGTTTACTACCAATTGGACAAGTGTTAGAAGCCCTGAAATTCTTGAGAAGTTGCTATCCGTACAACGGGTGATCCATGGTACATATCTATATCCAATATCAAACTAATTTTATTTTTATACAACTATTTTAGTCTTTTAATTTAAAGTTTTTATATTATCTTATTTAGTGCTTTGAAATTTCATAAAAATTTTATTATATTTTTACACTAATTTGGGCTAGTAATTTATTACGGGGCTCAAGTTTTCATGCATAGTAATCTCTTGAAACGATTTTATTTAACTTTTTAATATTTTTGTATCTAATTAATAAGGTTAGGGAAATAGTATAGTGGTGCACTTGATTCACTTGTTATTTGTCTCACAACAATTATTTTTTTCATTTTACCTGCAAGTTTTGTTTAATTATTATTTTATCCTTTTTAATTTAAAGTTTTTTTATTTAGTCCTTCAAAGTCATAATTTTTTTTATGTTATCTCTGCATTAATTATATACGAGGGCTAGTAATTCATGAGAGTGATTAACATGAAATTAACTTTGGTCAATTGATCAATATATTGTCGACACACATGCGGTAGGTAATCTCTCTTTCTGCGTTTCAGCACTGTATTGATCAATTGACCAACTTACCATGAAGTTAGCTCCATGATAACCGAATCCGTAATTCATTACTTCATTGCAAATAATTTTTTGTTTCTTTAATTTAGATCCAAAATCCATTGCGCCGAGTTACCTAAGAATGTACCATCCAATAAGCGGGCGATTTATTAGGGCTGATGACAAAAATGAACTTCATGCAACCGATTGCTATAGCTTGAGCAAGTGGAGTCACGACGGCAACAAAACCACAATTCGATTAACCGGAACTTCGTATTGTCTAACCGCTATCGGGGAGGGGTTGCCCGTGATCTTGACTGAGGATTGTTATAGTGAGCAAAGTATGTGGAAATCCGTCTCTAGTTTTCACCTGGCAAACAATGATGATTTGTGCCTACATTATGATACTAGTTATTCTCCGAGAATTTTGACCAAAAAATGCATTTGTCCAGATTCAGATGATCCTACTTGTGTTGATAATCCCCAAAGTCAGTGGTTTAAGCTTATTTCATCAAATGCTTAATTTGTAGATAAGTTGTTTAGGGGGTGTTTGATTTTAAATTTCTGAATTAGGGTAGTACTATCTAGTCTATATATAGTCATTATTTTGGGACCCATATGTGACCTAGTCAATAAGTACAGTTTCAAATTTCTTTCTGATCTTATGTATTAGACTCATTTGTTTCCCTAATAAATTAAATTAAAATGTTTCAATTTCAGTTCCTTTTCAATTTTCTTTTTATGTATTTAAAGGTTTTCCAAAGATGTATTAATTATTTTTTAATACTAATCCCCTACTTTAAAATGAATTCACTTTTTATTCTTTTTTATACTAATACTAATTTTAAACTAATTTTCACATTTTTTAGCCTCAATTTGGGACACAATAAATTTTGTGATATGTAGTGCTTACAATAATTTACAAACAATCTCTATATCAAAAAACATAATATTCAATTGAGAAATTTAATTTGTTGTTGGAAAAAGTGAAATAAAAATAATCTCAATTCTAAAAATTACTTTTGTGGGGGTGCGCTGATGATGATGGGAATGAGTTTTGTGGTGGTTGGGAGGGGGGTGGGGGGTGGGGGTGGGGGGGAAAGGGGGGGGGGGTACAAGTATTTTGACACGCATGATTGGGTACGAGCCTTGAAAATAGTTGCAACCCAGTACAAGGACACTGCTGCATTATGTTAATATCAATTATTGAAATTTTTTTGTTGATACAAATTGAATTAATTATTATGTTTTGTAGGTTGATAAATTTTAATATAATTTATTGAAATTTTGATATAATTTATTGAAAATTTTCTTTTTTGATATAATTTGATTTGATTGAGTCATGATACATATGATACAAATTTTGTCGATATTAAATATAATATATAGATACATGAGATATAAAAAAAATAAAAAATGGACTTATATATTATTCTATATTAGGACTTATAGTTTTACGTTAATCACAATTTAATTTTTGTCATAATATTTGTTGACATATATATTATTTTTCTGTGATTATAATTTGTTGTAGGATGAGAAATTGTTAGATCCCGTTACCATGAAATTAATTTAATGGTAAGTTGGTTAATTGATCAATACAGTGCTGACATGCATATAGATAAATTACCTCCAGACTTGTGTGTCAACACGGTATTGGTCAATTGACCAATGTTAACCACTCCCGAAATTGGTACCAGCATTGTATATGTGTTAGGATATTTCACATTGGATAAGTTCTTAAGTGTAGATGAGCTAATAAGTATATTGGAGTCTCAACTTAATAAATTAATTTTTTGGGTAAGAAGATGATCCAACATGCTTGTTAGGCTAGTCAATACAGGTGTACGCTGCATTGATGATAAATTAATATGGGATGGATTGTATAATTCTGTTATAAGTGGTATTATAGCCCATGGTTCGATGAGTCTAAGTATCAGATTGACACTTCATGGTAGAGCATTAACAAGTCCTGTGTTACTCAGTCCACGCAGTAGAGCAAATAAAGTTGAGTAGGATGGAGCACAAGAGGATCACTCAAACACTCGCGCATTTGCAATTACACGGTGAAGTATGATTTTAGTCGAATGGAGCGAGTAAGACCCCAACTTTTATGAATAAAGATTATCTTTTTTTCTAAATATTATTTTTAAATATTATGGTGTGAATTTGATATACTGTTATAGTTGTGGGTAATATTTATAAATTTTGCAAAGTAAGCGAGTTGTCATAAAATATTCGATTGGTCTTGGAATATTCGTTTTATCACGGAATATTTGTACGACGGCACAATCATTAGTGGTCCCCACAACGGAATTATTGTCGGAGTTATAAAACGACATAAATATCTTTTTATAAAAATAACGGCGAAAGTTTTACCGCTAACTATTAAAATACCTAGTGATAAATGTACAGTAATACGCGTGGTTACATAGTAGCACACGGTATTGTACAATATCTTTGATTATTGATGCTTACGTGAGAAGTCACTCAGTTTTATTCAATTATTGTCACAGTATTTGTTGCACAGTATCTCATATTTTTGATTCAATTATTGTCACAGTATCATCTGCACAATATTTTATATTATTAAATTAATAATTGACATGACACAATTATTCATATTATTAGTTAGCATTATTGACAATGTCTAAAAAATTCTGTCGAGGAAAGGGGATATGTTATCTAATTGCGAGTCAATAAGGATAAATTCTTATCGAAAAGCCTCCTCTTTCCTAGGAATGATCTGGTTGTTAATATTGTGAGCTTATAATATTATTTATGAATAATTATTATGTGGTGGATATTATTTCAATTTTAATATTAATAAAGAAATTTTGCATGAATTATTTGTTAAAAGTTTGACAATTATTTTCTCTGATAAAATATTTATTCAAATATATTATTATAATATTACATTGTAATAATGTGATAATATAATAATATAATTTTTTTATATAATTTTTATGGTATTATTATTATAATATATTTTAGCACGTGAATTTGTTAAGGGAAAATGGAGGTGAGAAGCTTGGTATATTTCCTTGATTTTCAGATTACATGTACTACATTTTGTTTCAAACCATGTGCTGGTGAAAATTCTTCCATGGGACCACTTGATTAATTGGTGGAGAAACTTTCCTGCAAATCATTTTTGAAAGGGTGGCCCAACCCATATGAAAATATAAAATGTTAGGCATGATGTTAAGCAGAGGAGAAAAAGGAGAAATGTTAGGCACTATCTATTTTTTTTTCTTCTTTCTCCGTTGCTATAAATAGGGGGTAACCCCTCCTTCCTAAAACACACCACTTCAATATCAGAAATTCTTATTCTATAATATTGTGAGTATTTTCTTGAGTATAAGGATACTTTGAGTGTAGTTTTTTTCTTGCAAGATCTTCTCAGAATAATATCTGATATTCCAGTCAAATCCAGTTTCTACTAAGTTAAAGGATATTATTTTATTTCAATACTCGTAAGAAATATTATTTTCTTTCATACTTCATAGTATGAAAGAGATATTATTTTATTTCATATTCCTAAATTTAAACTTACTATGGTAAGTATTGCTTCTATACTTCGTAAAATTAGTAGAATATCATTGATATTTACACTTCATCCAGTATCTTTTCATAAAAATATTATTATGAGCGTTCTTGATAAGTTTTAACCTTTTTATGTCGGAGTACTATTCACGAGGTACTATTCTCGAAGTACTATTCATGGGATACTATTCACTCGGGTACTATTCACCCGGAGTACTATTCATGACAAAAATTGATTTCTTTTCGGTCCAAATAATTTTTTATACAATATTATTCTTGAATTTTACTCCACAAAGCAGTATCATGTTGACAATTTGGACATTATTGAATTTTGGATAAATTAAATTATAAATCTTTAAAATTTATCATTTGCTTGAATTTAATTGAATTCTTATATCATTGTCATCATCCTCATATTTATATTATTATGAAAGTCATCTTTGGCCCGTAGTCCATAGATGGACTGTGGGTTGATATGATTATGACTAGAGATCATTCGGTACAATCATGACCCGTAATGTTGTAAATGATGTGGTAAAAGTTCTCATTGGCCCGTAGTGCATTGATGGACAGTTGTTGGCACGATCATGACCATTGGTGATAATAATGAATATCCTTGGCCCGTAGTGCATGGATAATTCAGTGATGTGGATTATTTATTGAGCTGAGTCTCAACGATAAAATTGATGATAAACTTTTAAATCATAGAAGATAGTAGATATCATGCTCTACTTGACTCTTCTAATGAATTGTTTGTTCCGCTGCAGTTAAACTTGTTGTCTATTATATTTTATCATTTTAACCCTGTTGAAGGCTAACGATAATTTATTCTGCATTATCTTAGTCATAATATTCTTTACTAGGCTAGTTAAGCTCACCCTTTGCTTTCATTGTTCTTTTTAGGAAGTGAGAATATAGCTGGGACTAGTCGGGGAATGGAGTGATGGTCCATATGGTTGTTTTAGTAGTCCTCACTATTCTATAAAATAGTGTGATAATAATTGTATGAAGATTGAATTTGTGAGTGGATATTGTCTAGAAGATAATATTCGTATTAAAACTTTCAGCTTATGTTTTGTCGTATTACATGACAGTTGTATTAATTAAGTTGTATTTGAATTTTGTACCATGTATTTGGCGACTCAGAATGGGTGATGTATACCTATTTTGGGGGCGTCACAGTTGGTATTAAAGCTTAAGGATATGATCCCTAGCTGAGATGTGAGACAAGAACTAGGAGTGGAGAGACGAGTAATTCCTTCTCTAGTATGACCTACCTAAGTTTATTTGATATTTAATTGGTTGGTCATAATATAGGGATAATATGTTGCATGTCAATTAACCCTTATTTTGTGGTAGTATTTAAAAATAACATCCGAGAATATTGAGATAAGCAATGGAGCACATGAGACCGTTGAGTCACCAACGATCAATACTCAGGATAATGTGCATCAGGAAGGTAATAATCCTCAGGTAAACAACTTCACCGATCAAATGATGAACGATGGGATGTTCAGAGGCTTTATGCAATTCATGCAACATCAGACGAGAGCGGCTCCTGTTCAAAATGTAGGTGGAAACACTAGCAACTCTCGGATGGTCACCGCTAAGCAATTCAAGGAGCTGGGACCACCAAAGTTTTTGGGAGAGACAAAACCACCTAAGGTGGAGACGTGGATAAAGCAGATCACCAAGATATTTGATGTCTTGGGATGCACCGAGGAGCAAAAGGTTCCCTTTGCCACCTTCATATTGCGAGGAGATGCAGATTAATGGTGGGAATCTGTAAAGCGTACTCAGCTTGCTGCACTGAAGATATCATGGGAGAAGTTCCAAGAATTGTTCAACGACAAGTACTTTTCTGAAAGTATTCGTCACATGAAGGAGGTGGAGTTCATCAAACTGGAGCAAAATAACATGACCGTATCGCAGTACGAGGCTAAGTTTGCTGAGTTATCTCGGTTTGCATCTCATTTGGTTGATAATGAGGAGAGAATGACGCGAATGTTTCTGCGAGGTTTAAGACCCGATAATACGTCAATACCTCATTTCTCACAAACTGTATTTGTATTCAGATGTTGTAAATAGGGCTCAGTTATTGGAGCACGATAATGAGTTAACCCAACCAAGAGAGAGCAGCCGACAAGTCGATAATACCAGTTCAGCAGTCATTGAAGCGGTGACAACAAACGTGAAAGGAATCAACATGCCAGAAATGGTAACCACTTCGGTGGTAATCATGGCTAAGATAATAGAAGTGGAAATTTCAAGAAGAGGAGATTCAATAATGATGGAAAGACGTCAGCACCAACACCAGTACCCGTTATTAAAGAAGGAGAACGGCCTTCGGTCATATGTTACAAATACGGAGGGGAGGGACACATCAGTTCAAACTGTATGCAGCAGTCCAAAGCATGTTACAATTGTGGAAGAGAAGGTCACCTAGCCCGATTTTTTTGTGCACCAAAGTCAAGTCCAGCTGGGATGGAGGCACCAAAGGTCGTCCCAGAAAAGTCAAAGCCAATAGTTCATGGGAGAGAATTTGTTGTAACCTCCCAAAAAGCGAGGAATCCGAACGAGGTGATCACGGGTAAGTTAATCATAAAATCTAGCAAAGTCTATACCATATTTGATACCGGTTCTACCCATTATTTTATTTCTCCTACTTGCACTCAACGTTTAAATTTGACTCCGGAGAAATTAGACTTTGACTTATCTGTTGAAACTCCATTGGGAGAAACTTTCATTACATCCACTGTTTATAAGTCTTGTTTGGTTCAAATCGGTACCCTCACATTACCTATCGATATTATTTTCTTAAAAATACTTGCATTTGATGTGATTTTAGGGATTGATTGGTTAACTACTCATCATGAAAAAATTAATTATTTTCGTAAGGTTGTTAGTTTTCATATTCCTAACCAACCTATTATGAGAATCCAAGCAACCAAACAACTAAAGTCGATCACTGTCATATCAAGCCATAAAGCTATTCGTTTATTGAAAAACGGATGTCAAGCTTTCTTAGCCCATGTCACGGATTTAAATAAAAATACGTCAGATTTTAATGATATTTCTATTGTTAATAAATTTTCTGACGTATTCCCTGAAGAAATTCCTGGCCTACCCCCAGAGCGTGAAATTGAATTTTTTATCGACCTTGAATCCGGTACAAAACCCATTTCCAAAGCCCCTTATCGAATGGCTCCTATTGAACTTCAGGAGTTAAAAACCCAACTGCAGGAGTTGTTAGACATCGGTTTCATTTGTCCTAGTACGTCTCCTTGGGGTGCTCCTGTTCTATTCGTACAGAAGAAAGATGGGAGTATGCGATTTTACATTGACTATCGGGAGTTGAATCATGTCACCATCAAAAATAGGTACCCGTTACTTCATATTGATGACCTATTTGACCAGTTACAAGGTGCCAAACTCTTTTCAAAGATTGATCTTTGTTCCGGATATCATCAGTTAAAAATTAAAACTGATGACATTCCAAAGACTACTTTTAGAACTAGGTACGGGCATTACAAAGTCCTAGTCATGTCTTTTGGATTGACTAATGCTCATGCTGTCTTCATGGACATGATGAACCGAGTATTCAAGGAATATTTGGATCATTTTATGGTTGTCTTTATTGATAACATCCTCATATACTCCAATAGACGTGAAGATCATGAGCATCACTTGAGACTGATACTTCAAAAGCTTCGTGAAAACAAGCTATATGCCAAGTTGAAGAAATGTGAGTTCTGGCTTGAGGAAGTAGCATTCCTTGGGCACGTGATATCAAATCATGGAATATTTGTTGACCTGACAAAGATTGAAGCAATACAAAGCTGGGAGCAACCTAAGTCAGTGACCGAAGTACGTAGCTTTCTGGGCTTATCTGGTTATCATCGGAGATTCGTGGAAGGATTTTCTCGAATCGCTACTCCATTAACTCAGCTGACTCAAAAAGATACAAAATTCGGTTGGAGCGAGGAATGTGAGAAGAGTTTTCAAGAACTCAAGAGGAGACTCATTTCAGCACATATTCTGACAATACCATTTGGTTCGGAGGGATTTGTCATCTACAGTGATGTTTCAAGCAAAGGTTTAGGTTGTGTTCTCATGTAACATGGGAAAGTCATAGCCTATGCCTCACGATAACTCAAAGTATATGAGAGGAATTATCCTACTCATGATCTAAAGTTGGCAGCTGTCATTTTCGAACTTAAAATCTGGAGGCATTACCTGTGACAACCCAAGAATTTGGACAATTTATGAAAATCTTAAATGATTGATTTAAGGTCAAATAATAGATCTAGACAGAAAATAAGTGTATGCGTTTGATGTTATTGGGATTGAATTTTGAGGATTTCAAAATTCGGTGAAGGATATAAGTGAATTATTCAGGATTAAGGATTTATGTGAATATGTATGTGTACTAAATGTGGTTAAGGGTCAAGGGTTGACCAGATTAATTATATCTGTGTCAAACCCTAATTATATATTAAGAACGTCAACGTTCTGTTAGAAAACCCTAGCAATGGATAAAAAATCGTAGAAATTGGTTCTGAAACCCTAGTTTCAGTTCCGGGAATCCGAAACACTAAAATCATGATATGAATATGGTGATTAAGTTAGAAAACCCTAACGATATGTTCAGAAACCCTAATTTGGGAAATCAAAGGCTAAATATAATGGCTTATGTATTTTTGATAATATATTAGAGATAACCCTAATTGCTAAATTAGAAACTCTAATGCTATGTATAAAATCCTGAGGATTAATAGTTATGTGAGTAATGAATATGAACATTATGTGATGGTTTATATTTGTTTATTAAATAAACAAAACAAAAGGAATTAGTGAAACCCTAATTATAAATTAGGAATGTAGGATTTAATAACTTAAGGGTTATGGAAAAAGAGAATTGTGATATTTAGAATACTTACTAATTCTAGGAGATTTATTTTATATATCTCAAATTATTAATTTTATAACCTAATTATAACAAGTCTAATTGGGTTTAAGGAAATGAATGGGCATGTGATTAAGGATTTAAGTTATAATTGAGGAAGTAAAAACCCTAATTAAATTATTTTAGTTGGATAAGAATTGAAGGCATTGGACTATGTATATTTTATAGCCTAAGTGTTGGCCAATGAAATTAGTTAGAGACCCAAGCAATACATTAATTGAGTAGCTCGAATATTGTTATTGATAAGCCGAGTTGAAGGAAGAGCATGATGGACATCTGATATTAGTAAAAGTGTTGGACTATGATTGATTTACATGGTCGGTGGATAGAGAAGGAAAAAGGAGGAAAGATTGAGCATGTGACTAAGATTTTATTTTGGTATTTTATTTGTCTAAAGTTGGTTACCAACTCTCCACCAACTATCCACCAACTCCCACCTACTCCTCTTATGTGTCATCTTATTATTTTGCCAATACTTATGGACATTCTTGCAAGCAAAGATTTAGTGGTTAGTGTGGGAGAGAAAGAGCAAGAATTAGTGGGATCTAGTAATGCTACATGGCCGGTTATGGAAGGGAAGAAAAGAGAGGGTGACATGTAATAAATTGAGCCACAATTTGTAAAGATATGTACAAGAATGCTAGGTGTCAAATGCATAAAGAAGCCACCTTATTTCACCAAGATTTCAAACAATCTAAGAGATATTGGAAGATATTGGGTCAAGTGGCAAGACTAGAAATAAAAGGAAATGTCATTTATACCATTTTGTCACATTTTTTAATAAGTTGTGTAGATCTTGTCATGATCTTGGGTTGGTGAACTAACCCTAACCCTAAATCTAAACCTAAACCTAAACCTAAACCTAAACCTAAGCCTACCTTGTCATGTGACTTTTATATCTAGCATGCCACCTTGCAATGTATAGATACATTGTATCAATTTAAAAGACTAGAAAGAGAGAGAAAAGCTCTATTTTATTTTTGCAAAACAACCAAGTCCCATCTCTCTCTATATTTCGGATCTTGGAGTGTGAAATTGTGAGAAACCAAGTTAGGATCGTGTAAAAACACATCAATAACAGATCATGCGGATCAGAAATCAAAATCAAGAGGATTATCACAAAAGGTATAAAATCCTAACTAGTTTATGTATTTGATTTTTGGTTATTTTGAACCATGAAGTTTATGATCTTGAACATGAGAACTATAGATCTACTTGTTAAATGGTGTGTTATTCTTAGATCTAACTATTTTGAGTATTAAAAGTTTAATCAAAACAAGAAAAGCAAAACAGTTTTCAAACCTTAAAAAAAATCTAGTGGACTGCTGTCTCTAAAAGGAAAATTCCAGATTTTTTAGGGTTCTCTAAAAATTCTGGACTTGTGATATGTTATAGTACACTCAATAAGATTTTCATAGACTCTGAAACGGACTAAATCCGACATCGGAGGAGAGAGTTATGGGATTTCTCCCAAACTATTCAAAGATAAGAAAAACTGTTAGAAGGACAGTTTTTAACAGCCACTTCCGGTCTAATTTCCGGGAGCTTAACATGTCCAAATATGGATTGTGATAGATGAAAACTGTAGTTCAGAAAGATAGGAATCCAACAAAAGTGACGGATCATTAATCAGAGTTACAGATTTAGTTTTATATAAGTTTTAGCAAAGAACTCCGAAACTGCAAAATGACAAAAAGTTGCTGCCCAAAATTTTCCGGGGGTTGTTTCGGACATTTATTTAATGAGAAAAATTCTAGGCTTTTGGAAAATGAAAATATATGGTATTATGTAGCTCGTGTCCAAAAATGAGTTAATTCCGAGTTAAAACGACCAAGTTATGACCATTACAATTTTTATGATTTTCCGACGGAAATCGCTATAAACGAAGTTCTACAACTCCGATTGCCACGAAATTTAAAATGGAGCATCACGTTAACATATATAAGGTTATCCCAAGAGATGGGAATGTTTGGAGTTAAGCACGAGGTAACTATTTTCTTAAGCTACGCACTAGAAATTAATTTTTGAAAAATATCAAAGGAAGTTGGAAAATTATGGAAAAATAATTTTTGTGTATGAAATACATGTATATATGTTTGACCAAAGGATAGAAAAATAATAAGTTGATTTGGAATTTTCGTGAAGAATAATAGTGAATTCAGGTTGCTGAAATGGAATCCAGGTTGCTGGATTAGTATTTGACTTACTAGGTGTTGACGAATAACTTATGAAATAAAAATTCGAATGTTAAATCATATAAATGTGATTCTATGGCATGGTTAAGCGCTTAGGAAGAGTTTAATTGAACTTAAACTCGATATTTGTCCGACTAGACCGTCGGGATGATAAAATTGTGTCGGTATCAACTCAAACTTAATATTCTAATTTGATGCTAAGTCTTATGTGTATTATAGACTGATAGGATTATGTGCTATGTGTTTAGGTTATTCTGTGGATATATATATATATAACAGTATTATACTGTGATATTATTCTAATATTGGAGATCTATATTATTAATATTAGGTCTTCGGGGTTAAGCGTTATAAATTGCGTTGCGGTAATCAACTGTTCAGGCAAGTTTCTTTATACTTAACTCTAATAAGAGTGTTTTATTCAAGCTTATGGTTAATCATTGCTGATTGCCACGAAAATTGTATTCTGTACATCTTGCATGTATAAGTCAGGTATGAAAGGCTGATCACCTTCATTACCAGTTGGTTCAGAAATGTTTGTTCATGTATAATACTTGTTCAGTCAAAAATTTGTTCGTGCTAGTTCTCAATTATATTGATGAATTATAGCAAGCCCATTATTCATACTCTTCAATCATGATATATCGTTATATTATTGTATATAAACTTGCTAGGCAACTTTCATGCTCACCCTTGCTATATCATGATAAAATATTGCAGATAAAGCGAATGCGTTCGGATTACAAGAAAAGGTTAATGCCAAGTTTAGCTTGGGATATAAAGTGTGGCTAGTTTGTAATAGTATTCTTTGATAAATGTGTAATGTGTTAGAAAGTTTATGAATTGTGTATAAGTTAAGGTTACTCGACCTTGGGGAATAGTGTGTAATGTATTGTATAAATAATTTATGTTTATATCTTCCGCAAACAGTTATAGAAATAGTATACCGAATCCGCGGTGATTTGGGGCCCGGATTCGGGACTATCACATTACCTGTATGGGGAGAAGGTGGAGATCTTTACGGATCATAAAAGCCTCAAATATTTTTTACCCAAAAGGAACTCAACATGCGGCAACAACGTTGGCTTGAACTGTTGAAAGATTATGATCATACTATTCAATACCATCCTAGAAAAGCAAACATGGTAGCTGACGCATTGAGTAGAAGATCATATGCGGGTATGAGTGCGATATTGTCAACGCAAAAGCCCATTTTGTATGACTTGCAAAGGATGTAAATAGAGATAAAGACTCCATGGACCCATGTGATAATGGAAAATATATGAGTAGAACAGACTTTAATCGATAATGTTAAAGCTGCTCAAACTACAGACATGGAGCTTATGTGTATGAAGAAGAAAGTGAAGAAGGTGCTATTCCGGAAGCAAGAATCGATGAAGAAGGAATACTTAGAGTCAACTCCAGACTTTGTGTTCCTAACGATTCTGATTTGAAGTTTAAGATCATGATGGAGGCACGCAACACACCATTTGTAATCCATCTTGGGAGTACCAAAATGTATCGTGATCTTCGACATACATTTTGGTGGAGCAATATGAAAAGAGAGATCGCGGAGTTTATCTCAAGGTGTCTAACTTGTCAACGAGTCAAGGCGGAGCATCAAGTGCCAAAAGGTCTGATGAGTAGGTTTTATACCTATGAATCTGGTATTATTAAACTTAATTATTGTTATATTTAATTGTTTTTTAGGATCTTTTTATGTGTTTTGTGTTTATTTGTTGTAGGTTGGAGCTGGAGGGACAAATTGGTCATTTCGGAGAAGAAAAAGGTCAAAAATCATGAAAATTAAAGCTGAGTGGCATTTCTGTAAATATGAGGTCCTGGCCAAGCGCCTAGGCGCTTGGAATTGCCCTATGATGAGCGCCTAGGCGCTCTAGTGCGTAGAATGGTGCGTTTTGCAGCTGTCAAGTGGGTTTTTGAAGCCAAATAGGAGTCTGAATGAGGGCTGAGACCAATACAAGTAGGAGAGGACTCTAGAAAAGCAAGAGGAACGAATTTTGCAAGGAATCAATCAATTTTTCAAGAGATTTGCAGAGAGAACAAGGAAGAAAAGCACGAAGGAGAATTGCAAAGGCTGAAGATCTAAGAGAGAGTTTAAGAGCAAATTCAGAGTTTCTTCTTCTCTTCTCTATTTTTATCTTTTGTAACTATCTGGGATGTCTGGTTTATTAACTTGGATGATGTTTTTCTTTATTATTATCATGAACTAAATTTTAATTAAGATTGCAACGGAACTTGGTATGTAGTTTAAATTGCAAGCTTCCCATTGATTGAAAGTTGGTTTTTATTGAATTATTTATTATATCTTATGTTTATTGATTAATTGTTTGGCCAACAATTACTGTGATAATCTATATGAAATTGGAAGATGGAGTATAGATTGAGATCTGGATATGATAACATCTGTTCATATAATCTGAATAGGGTTAATATGATTAGCGTGTAGGATAGGAATATACCTATGTGTCTTTTGTATCCATTGAAAGAATTTGTGCATAAACCCTAATTAACTTGATTCACATAGGAATATAGTGAGTTGATTAACTGGGGTGTTCCTTGTAATTCTGCATCTTAAAGATTGGATTTAGGAGGATTTGTTCTCGTGTCTTTGGAAGAAGTGCGTGAATATTCATAAAGCATTCTTGGATAACAATTCATATTAATTGATTTATTTTAAATGGGAAGTAAGTTAGTTTGAATAGAATACCAAGGGAAGTTGTAATCTTAACCTGTTAAATCTGCAGTTATTCTTGTGAAATTTTGGTTTTTGATTATTAGTTTTGTTAAGTTTAATTTTCAAATCTCAAACAAAATTTTCTTAGTTTAAAATAGGATTAATTGAATTAGAGTTAGTAATTGATAAATATTAGTCTATTTCCTCGTGGGAACGATATCCTTGCTTGCTGAATATTACAATTGAACGCGTATACTTGCGTGGTAAAGTGCTATTAAAAATTTAGGCAACAAGGTCCATTGCAACCACTTAAAATTCAAGAATGGAAGTGGGAACACATTACCATGGATTTCGTGATCGGTCTTCCCAAGGTTTCTCAAGGCATAGATGCAATTTGGGCCATTATTGATAGATTGACCAAGTCTGCTCATTTCTTACCTATACGAGAAACTTATTCATTTGAACGTCTTGCTCGTATGTACATAAATGAGATTGTAAGACTTCATGGTATGCCAGTATCCATAGTTTCTGATCGAGACCCAAGATTCACTTCACGGTTTTGGATCAGTTTGCAAAAAGCTATGGGCACGGATTTGCGATTCAGTTCGGCATATCATCCTCAGACGAACGAGCAGTCGGAGAGGACTATTCAAACTCTGGAGGATCTATTAAGACTATGTGTCCTTGACTTTAAAGGAAGTTGGGACAAGTTCTTGCCATTGGTGGAATTCTCCTACAACAATAGTTATCAAGCAAGTATCGGCATGGCTCCATTTGAGGCGTTGTGTGGAAGAAAGTGTCATTCTCCAGTATGCCGGGATGAGGTGGTTGAAGCAACGTTGTTGGGACCGAAGTTGGTACTTATGACTACGAAAAAGAATCAAATGATCCGGCAACGTATAAAGACCTCACAAGATTGACAAAAGAGTTATGTTGATCTTCATCGAAAGGACGTGGAATTCAATGTTGGAGAACATGTGTTGTTACGTGTTGCTCCATGGAAAGGAGTTACAAGATTTGGAAAGAGAGGAAAACTCAATCCTCGATTCATTGGACCATTTGAAATTCTTGATCGAGTAGGAACTGTGGCTTATAGACTCGCCTTACCGCTAAGTATGTCTCGTGTTCATAACGTTTTTCACATATCCATGTTACGTAAATATGTGGAAGACCCGAACCACATTATTGAGTTAGAATCAGACGAGATAGCGGAAGATTTAACGTATGAAGATGTACCTATTAAAATTTTGGATAAGAAGGAGCATATTCTACGCTCCAAGGTTATACCTCAAGTCAACGTAGAGGTAATGGTCTAGGAGTTAGAATTTGAAATGAAATTAATGTATTCTCACCTCTTCGACATACCAGGTACGTACACTAATTTCGAGGATGAAATTTCATAAGAATGGGAGGTTTTAAGACCCCAACTTTTATGAATAAAGATTATTTTTTTCTCTAAATATTATTTTTGAATATTATGGTGTGGATTTGATAGTTATAGTTGTGGATAATATTTATAAATTTTGCAAAGTAAGCAAGTTATCATAAAATATTCGATTTGTCGGGGAATATTCATTTTATCAGGGAATATTTGTATGATGGCACAATCATTGGTGCATGGTCCCCACAACGGAATTATTGTCGGAGTTAGAAAACAACAGAAATATCTTTTTATAAAAATAACGACGAAAGTTTTACCGTTAACTGTTAAAATATCCGGTGATAAAAATACAATAATACTCGTGGTTTCATAGTAGCACACAGTATTGTATAGTATCTTTGATTATTGATGCTTACGTGAGAAGTCACTCAATTTTATTCAATTATTGCCACAGTATTTGTTGCACAGTATCTCATATTATTGATTCAATTATTGTCACAGTATCATCTACACAATATTTTATATTATTAAATCAATAATTGACACGACATAATTATTCATATTATTAGTTAGCATTATTGGCAATGTCTAAAAAATTCTATCGAGGAAAAGGGTTAGGTTATCTAATTGCGCGTCAATAAGGGTAAATCCTTATCGGAAAGCCCCCTCTTTCCTAGGAATGATCTGGTTGTTAATATTGTGAGCTTATAATATTATTTATGAATAATTATTATGTGGTGGATATTATTTCAATTTTAATATTAATAAAGGAATTTTGCATAAATTATTTGTTAAAAGTTTGGCAATTATTTTCTTCGATAAAATATTTATTCAAATATATTATTATAATATTACATTGTAATAATGTGATAATATAATAATATAATTTTTTTATATAATTTTTATGGTATTATTATTATAATATATTTTAGCACGTGAATTTGTTAAGGGAAAATGGAGGTGAGAAGCTTGGTATATTTCCTTGATTTTCAGATTAGGTGTGCTACATTTTATTTCAAACCATGTGCTGGTGAAAATTCTTCCATGGGGTCACTTGATTAATTGGTTGAGAAACTTTCCTGCAAATCATTTTTCAAAGGGTGGCTCCACCCATATGAAAATATGAAATGTTAGGCATGATGTTAGGCAGAGGAGAAAAAGGAGAAATGTTATGCGCTATCAGTTTTTTTTCCTTTTTCCTACATTGCTATAAATAGGGGGTAACCCCTCATTCCTAAAACACACCACTTCAATATCAGAAATTCTTTTTCTATAATATTATGAGTATTTTCTTGAGTATAAGGATACTTTGAGTGTAGTTTTTTTTTCTGCAAGATTTTCTCAGAATAATATCTGATATTTCAGTCAAATCCAGTTTCTACTAAGGTAAATGATATTATTTTATTTTAATACTCGTAAGAAATATTATTTTCTTTCATACTCCATAGTATGGAAGGGATATTATTTCATTTCATATTCCTAAATTTAAACTTACAATGGTAAGTATTGCTTTTATAATTCTTAAAATTAGTAGAATATCATTGATATTTACACTTCATCTAGTATCTTTTCATGAAAATATTATTATGAGCGTTCTTGATAAGTTTTAACCTTTTTATGCTGGAGTACTATTCACGGGGTACTATTCCTAAAGTACTATTCATGGGGTACTATTCACTCTAGTACTATTCATCTAGGGTATTATTCATGACAAAAATTGATTTTTTTTCGGATCAAATCATTTTTGATACAATTTTATTCTTGAATTTTACTCTACAAAGTAGTATCATGTTGACAATTTGGACATTACTGAATTCTGGATAAACTAAATTATAAATCTTTAGAATTTATCCTTTGATTGCATTTAATTGAATTCTTATATCATTGTCATCATCCTCATGTTTATATTGTTATGAAAGTCATCTTTGGCCCGTAGTACGTAGATGGACTGTGGGTTGGTATGATTATGACCATGGATCATTCGGTATAATCATGACCCATAATATTACAAATGATGCGGTAAAAGTCGTCATTGGCCCGTAGTGCATTGATGGACAGTTGTTGGCACGATCATGACCATTGGTGATAATAATGAATATCCTTGTCCCGTAGTGCATGTATAATTCAGTGATGTGGATTATTTATTGAGCTGAGTCTCAGCGATAAAATTGATGATAAACTTTTAAATCATAGAAGATAGTAGATATCATACTCTACTTGACTCTTCTAATGGATTGTTTGTTCCGCTGCAGTTAAACTTGTTGTCTATTATATTCTATCATTTTAACTCTGGTAAAGGCTAACGATAATTTATTCTGCATTATCTTTATCATAATATTCTTTACTGGGCTAGTTGAGCTCACCTTTTGTTTTCATTGTTCTCTTCAGAAAATGAGAATATAGCTGAGACTAGTCGGGGAACGGAGTGACGGTCCAGATGGTTGTTTTAGTAGTCCTCACTATTCTATGAAATAATGTGATAATAATTGTAATAAGATTAAATTTGAGAGTGGATATTGTCTAGAAGACAATATTCATATTAAAACTCTTAGCTTATGTTTTGTCGTATTACATGATAGTTGTATTAATTAAGTTGTATTTGAATTTTGTACCATGTATTTGGTGACTCAGAATAAGTGATGTGTATCTATTTTGGGGGCGTCACAGAGCGGGCTCAAAATGACTCTCAAAAAAGTTGCTCAAGGTGACGAGTTTATAAAGAGCAATATTGTAATCTCACGTTTGGCTTCAGCGTGGTTGAGTAGTATTAGAGTCGAGGAGAACTTTTGAAGGGACTCAAAGAAGGTGTGTTCAATGGTGACTACTCTAGTGTATAATTTTTGTGATGTTATTCAAGTAAAAAGTAGTGATTGTTGAGACAGTTCACATGAATTTCACATTGAATAAATTTAAAAATGTAGATGACTTAATAATTAAGATAGAGCCTCAACCTAATATGTTAATTTTTTGGGTAAGAAGATGATTCAATATGTGTGTTAGGCCAGTCAATTGAGATGTGTACTGTAAGACCCCAACTTTTATGAATAAAGATGAATTTTTCTCGAAATATATTATTGAATATTATGGTGTGGATTTGATATAATATTATAGTTGTGGGTAGTATTTATAAATTTTTCGAAGTATGCAAGTTATAAAATATTCGATTGGTCGGGGAATATTCATTTTAACAGGGAATATTCGTACGACAACACAATCATTGGTGGACCCCACACCATAATTATTATCGAAGTTAGTAAATAACAGAAATATCTTTTTAGAAAACGACAAAAATAACGGCGAAAGTTTTACCGTTAAACTGTTGAAATACCCGGTGGTAAAAGTACAATAATACGCGTGGTTGCATAGTAGCACACAATATTGATTATTGATACTTACGTGAGAAGTCACTCAGTTTTGTTCAATTATTGCTATAGTAATTGCAGCATAGTATCTCACGTTATTTGATTTAATTATTTTTATTATATTTTATATTATTAAATCAATAATTGAGATGACAAGTTATTCATTTTATTATCTGCATAATTAACAATGTCTAGAAAGGTCTATCAAGGAAAGGGGTTTGGTTATCAAATTGCGCGTCAATAGGGAGAAATCCTTATCGGAAAGCCCTCTCTTTCCTGGGAACGATCTGGTTGTTAATATTGCGAGTTATAATAATGATGAATAAATGTTGTTAATAATATTGAGGGAATTTTTATGAAGTATTTGTTATAAGTTTGGAGTATTATTTGAACCCCCCACTTATTTATTTTTCTAAATATTCGGAAGGAAGTTATAAAGTATATATATATATATATATATATATATATATATATATATATATATATATATATATATATATATATATGACATGTGTGTGTGTGTGGGGTGGGGGTAAGAAGTCTTGAAAGGAAGGGAATTGTGTGTGTGTTGATGTGCCGTAGGAATAAGGTGGGTGGAATGTGTGGGTGGAATAATTGAATATAATGTGTGTGTGTTTAAAAAATATGTGTGGGAGATTGGTATACCTTTGACGTAAGACAAAGGTTATATATATATTATAAGTTTTGTTTTATTAGATTATAAATAGAATATATTATATTATATTTAAAGTTTTTGTTTTATTAAAATATTTTATTGCACAGTAATGAATAGTAAAATCAAAATTTTCAGAAAATTTCGCCGGTTGCGTCCGTGATTTTATTTTCTAAATAGTATCATTTTCATTCTCCTATAAATAAAATGCTTAGTAAGAATTGAAAATCACACAAGAATTAGAGAATTCTTCTTCTATAATATTGAGCGTATTTCTTTCGAGTTTTAGAAAGTTTTAAGCGTAGAAAACAGTATAAGTTTTCTTCAAGAATATCCCCGCTCTACCAATCGGAATGCTCTTTTTTTTAAGGTAAGGGATATTATTTTTGTTCAGTATTCGTAAGAAATAATATTTTCTTCCATACTATGTAGTATGTAAGTAATATTATTTCGTTTCAGATTTCAAATTTTACACTCATTTTGTTAAATTTTTGGCTTCTATACTCCGTGAAATTAGTAGAATATCCTTGATATTTGCGCTTCATCCAGTATCTTTTCATGAAAATATTATTCTGAGCATTCTTGATAAGTTTTAATTTTTTCATGCCAGAGTACTATTTACGGAGTTACTATTCCCGAATTACTATTCACAGAGTACTATTCACTCGAGTACTATTCATCCGGGACACTATTCATGACAAAACTTAATTTTTTTCTGTCCAAATCATTTTTGACACAATATTATTCTTGAATTTTACTCCACAAAGCAGTGTCATGTTGACAATTTGGTCATTTTTGAATTCTGGATAAATTAAATTGTTAAAGTCTTTAATATTTATCCTTTGCTTTTATTTAATTAAATTCCTATATCATTGCCATCATCCTCATGTTTATATTATGATGAAAGTCATATTATGTGACGCCCCCAAAATTAGGTATACATCACCCATCTTGGGTCGTCAGATACATGGTACATAACTCAAATACAACTTACTAATACAACTGTCGTGTACAATACGACAAAACATAACTGTGAGTTTGAATACAATAATTGTCTACTAGAGATCATACAAACTCAAAAGGAGTCCTCATTACAATTATTAATACACTATTTCTCAGAATAGTGAGGGCTACTAATGCTATCCTCTGGACCGTCACTCCATTCCCCGACTCGTCCCTGCTATGTTCTCATTTCCTAAAGAGAACAGTGAAAGAAAGGGTGAGCTCAACTAGCCCAGTAAGAAATATTATGACTAAGATAATGAAGAATAAATTATCGTTAGCCTTCAACAATGTTAAACTGATAAAATATAATAAACAACCAGTTTAACTGCAGCGGAATATGCAATCCATTAAAAGAGTCAAGTAGAGAATAAAGTCTACTATCTTTTATAATTTAAAAGATTTTCATCATTTTTTTTATCGCTGAGACTCAGCTTAATGAATAAACCACAATATCTAATCATCCTTGAACCACGGTCAAAGATTTTTATTAAATCATCAATGGTCATGACTATACCGAAACACTCCTGGTCATAATCATACCAAAAACTATCCATCAATGCATTACAGGCCACTGAGGACTTTTATCACATCATTTATAACATGTCATGATTATACCGAATGATCCCTGGTCATAATCATACTAAGTTCATCTATGCACGTAAGCCAAAGATAACTTTCAACATAATATAACATGAGGATGATGACAATGACATAATAATTCAATAAAACAAGTTCAAGAATTAATTTATCCAAGAACCAATAACGTCCAAATTGTCAACATGATACTGCTTTGTAGAGTAAAATTGAAAAATGCTCAGAAGAATATTTCCATGAAAAATACTGGATGAAGTACAAATACCAAGAACATTCCACTAATTTCATGGAGTATAGAAGTCAAAATTTTAATCAACTGAGTATAATACCGAATGGAATAACAAAAGATATCACCATGCATGCGATAGAGACCGCACAGACAGGTTATTTCAACAGAATAATAAATGCGGAATAATAAATGATGGAACCAGGTCCGGCGTATAGCACAGACAGGATATTCCGACAGAAATATAAAGACGAAATAGTAAAATGGAACCAGGTCCGGCGTATAGCACAGACAGGATATTCCGACAGAAATATAAAGACGGAATAGTAAAATGGAACCAGGTCCGGCGTATAGCACAGACAGGATGTTCCAACGGAATAATAATAAAGACGGAACCAGGTCTGGTGTAAAACACACAGACAGGATGTTCAAACAGAATAATAGAAGAATGTCACCAAGTATAGGGTAGACCGCGTATACAGGTTATTCCAACAGAATAATAAGAAATGGAATAACATAAGTTCTCTTCAAGAAGAAAGAATAACATCCCTTACCGTAAAAGAACTCGATATAGAAGTAGTGAAGTAGCAGAATACTCTTCTTCTTTCTCTCTATAATTTTCTCTCTATAATTTCTCTCTCTAGAGTTTCAATGAATTCGTAAGAAAATAATGAAGGAATGAGCTTCTATTTATAGGAAAATGGAATGCATAGTAACTAATCCATGAACGGTCCAGATTGATTTACTTTAATCTGACGATCCATATTTAAAGAAAAATCTTTTAAATAAAATATAATATATTCTATTTATATAAAAACATTTTACTATGCAAACACTATGCAATACTATGCAAAACACTATGCAACACTATGCAAAACTATGCATAATAAAATATAATATATTCTATTTATAGAATAACTTTAATAAAGTATTCTGTTTTATATAAAAAGATGTTTCTGTTTTATTACGTTAATAATACGAATAAAACAAAACGTCATTATCGCTATAATAATTAAAACAAAACGTCATTATCGCTATAATAATTCATATTAATAATCGACAACAACTGAGTCAAACTGAGCGACTTCTTACATAAATATCAATAATCAATACCGTGTGCTACTATGCAACAACGCGTATTACTGTACTTTTACTACCGAGTAGTTCAACAGTTTTAACGGTAAAACATCCGTCGTTATTTTCATAAAATATTTTGTTCGGGTGAATAGTACCCCGTGAATAGTACTTCGGGAATAGTACCCCGTGAATAGTACCCCGTGAATAGTACCCCGACACGAAAAATACCCCAAATACCCGAGTGAACAATACCAGAGTGAATAGTAATTTCGGTGAATAGTAACCCGTGAATAGTAACTCGTGAATAGTAACCGGGTATTTTATGACAACTTGTCTACTTTGAAATTTTTTCAAATATGACCCTTAACTTTAAACTTTTATCAATTTAACTATTTACCAAAATAGAAAAATTGAATACTTTTATTTCATAAATTCGGGGTCTCACAATCTCCCCTCCTTATGAAATTTCGCCCTCGAAATTAGGGTATGTATCTGGCATGATAAAGAGGTAAGAATACCCTGAATACCTTTATCGTTGAAAACATTAAATTCATCTTTGCAATCCGGCCAAAGATATTCATTAACAATTCATCTTTGCACTACATGTCAAAGATATACAACTGTAAAACCAATAATGCTGAGACTCAGCTTAATAGTATCACAACCTAAAATTATACATGCACTACGTGCCAAAGATAATCGTGTTTTCAATTACGGTCATGATTATACCGAACAATTCCTGGCCATAATCATACCAAGTTCACCCATGCACGTAAGCCACGGATGACTTTCAACACATCCATGAATTAATATTTCATTGCTGAGACTCAGCTCAATAATTAATCCACATCGTCGAATCATCCCTGCACTACAGGCCAAGGACATTCTTTAGTATCACGACCACGAATTATCCATGCACTACGTGCCAAAGATAATCGTGTTTTCAATTACGGTCATGATTATACCGAACAATCCCTGGTCATAATCATACCAAGTCCATCTATGCACGTAAGCCACAGATGACTTTGAACACATCCATGAATTAATATTTCATTGCTGAGACTCAGCTCAATAATTAATCCACATCGTCGAATCATCCCTGCACTATAGGCCAAGGACATTCTTTAGTATCACGACCACGAATTATCCATGCACTACGTGCCAAAGATAATCGTGTTTTCAATTACGGTCATGATTATACCGAACAATTCCTGGTCATAATCACACCAAGTCCACTCATGCACGTAAGCCACAGATGACTTTCAACACAATATAAGTATGAGTATAATGATATAAAGAATCAATCAATTGAGATAAAAGATAAATATTAAACATTTATAATATAATTTATCCAGAGCTCATGAATATCCCAATGTTATCAATCACTTAATAATCTCATAATCTAATATCATTAATATTATAACAATATTTTAATCACTTCTTAAACTTATAAACAATTTATTTCAATTGTTTACGTTTTACCATATAATGCATTTAATCATTCAAAATTACCATACTCATAAGATATCATCACCAATGATCAAATCCCTCAAAAAAATATGCATATACTCTATATAGAATTCTTTAGCCATAAAATCCTATTTTTCAATTTTGTTACTTCACATAACATATTTAACTCATTTACCCATAACTAGATCATTTCATGAAAAATACCAAATCAGTTCCAAAAATATTTCTTTTCTGGGATTTAGCATAATATAGTCCCATAATGAAAACATATTTTTCTCGGAATTTTTAAAATTCATTTACTATTTTTCAAAAATTAATTTCCAATTAATTCCTTAAGAAATTAGCTACCTCAAGTTTAACTCCAAAAATTCCCAAATCTTGGAAGGATCTTACACATATTAATGTGAGCTACCAGTTTAAATTTCATGGTTATCGGAGTTATAGAACTCCAGTTATAGCGTTTTTCGTCGGAAAAACCTAAATATTGAAATGGTCATAACTTGCTCATTTTAAGTCAGAATGAGTTCATTTTTGGACAGGAGTTACCTTATACCATATACTTTCATTTCCCAAAAGGGCAGATTTTTTCTCATAAATTAAGTGGACAAAAATTCCCTTTTAAAAATCTGGACAGTAGCTTTTTGGTAAATTTCAGCTTTTGACTCCTTTGCCAAAATCAGTCCACACGAAAATCTACAACTTCTTTTCCAGTGATTCCAATTGGAGATGCTACAAAACTCATAGATCTAACTCTAGGACTTGACCACACTCAAAAATGCGAAATATAATAGGAGATATGATCAATTGAATTTTATGTTACGTTTTTACCAAAATCTGATTTTTCAACCCTTTGTGATTTCTAAGAAACTTTCATGTTTTCTCATAATAACCAAAATAATTTATTATAACACTTACTAATACTTCATATACCCATGATTTTCATCAGTCCAACACTTTTATTATGACTCTCCTCATAATCAACGTAAACCCGATCCTTTTAGTTGATGAAATATTTGAGGGTTTTAGAAATGGGTTTTGTACTGGGGTCAATACAAAATTTAATTTCATGCTCTGGGGAGAGTTTAAGAAGTCTTCAAGAATACGTCAAAAAATTTATTAACAATAAAAATATCATTCAAAAATGTGACTCTCATCTAAGACTTGGATAGCACATGAAATGAAGGTTTCTCCTAACGGAGTTTCAACCGATAGGTCAAAGTCTAACTTCTGTAGAGTCAAATTTAAACGTTGAACGCAAGCAAGAGAGATAAAAGAATGGGTAGAACCGATATCTAATAAGGTATAGACTTCGCAAGAATTTATAATTAACTAACCCGTGCTAACTTCGTTCGGTTTACTCGCTTTTTGGGAAGTCATGAAAAACACTCTTCCTAAAACCAACGACTTTGTTTTGTCCGTATCCGCTTTTGGTGCCACCGTCCCAGCCGGACTTGACTTTGGTGCACGACAAAATCGGCTAAATAACATTCTCTTCTTGTAATTTTCACTTCTATTATCTTTGCCATGATTACCACCGAAGTGGTTACCATTCTTGGCATGATAATTTCCCCCACGATGGTTATCATTGTTTCGATAGCCGTTGCCACTAGTATGATTATTATCGTGTTGTTGGTCGTTACCTTTTGCTTGAGCTGAACAACACTCTCATATGTGTCATTGCTTATCTCAGCGTTTTCAGATGCCATTCTCAAACACTGTCACAAAACAAGGGTTAATTAACATATCACATTTTATCCCTATACTCTGACCGACCAAATAAATACCACATAAACTTAGGTAGGTCATACTAGCGAAGGAATTCCCCGTCTCTCCCCTCCTAGTTCTTGTCACACATCTTAGCCAGGGATCATATCCCTAAGCTCTGATACCAACTGTGACGCCCCCAAAATTAGGTATACATCACCCATCTTGGGTCGTCAGATACATGGTACATAACTCAAATACAACTTACTAATACAACTGTCGTGTACAATACGACAAAACATAACTGTGAGTTTGAATACAATAATTGTCTACTAGAGATCATACAAACTCAAAAGGAGTCCTCATTACAATTATTAATACACTATTTCTCAGAATAGTGAGGGCTACTAATGCTATCCTCTGGACCGTCACTCCATTCCCCGACTCGTCCTTGCTATGTTCTCATTTCCTGAAGAGAACAGTGAAAGAAAGGGTGAGCTCAACTAGCCCAGTAAGAAATATTATGACTAAGATAATGAAGAATAAATTATCGTTAGCCTTCAACAATGTTAAACTGATAAAATATAATAAACAACCAGTTTAACTGCTGCGGAATATGCAATCCATTAAAAGAGTCAAGTAGAAAATAAAGTCTACTATCTTTTATAATTTAAAAGATTTTCATCATTTTTTTTATCGCTGAGACTCAGCTTAATGAATAAACCACAATATCTAATCATCCTTGAACCACGGTCAAAGATTTTTATTAAATCATCAATGATCATGACTATACCGAAACACTCCTGGTCATAATTATACCAAAAACTATCTATCAATGCATTACAGGCCACTGAGGACTTTTATCACATCATTTATAACATGTCATGATTATACCGAATGATCCCTGGTCATAATCATACTAAGTTCATCTATGCACGTAAGCCAAAGATAACTTTCAACATAATATAACATGAGGATGATGACAATGACATAATAATTCAATAAAACAAGTTCAAGAATTAATTTATCCAAGAACCAATAACGTCCAAATTGTCAACATGATACTGCTTTGTAGAGTAAAATTGAAAAATGCTCAGAAGAATATTTCCGTGAAAAATACTGGATGAAGTACAAATACCAAGAACATTCCACTAATTTCATGGAGTATAGAAGTCAAAATTTTAATCAACTGAGTATAATACCGAATGGAATAACAAAAGATATCACCATGCATGCGATAGAGACCGCACAGACAGGTTATTTCAACAGAATAATAAATGCGGAATAATAAATGATGGAACCAGGTCCGGCGTATAGCACAGACAGGATATTCCGACAGAAATATAAAGACGAAATAGTAAAATGGAACCAGGTCCGGCGTATAGCACAGACAGGATATTCCGACAGAAATATAAAGACGGAATAATAAAATGGAACTAGGTCTGGCGTATAGCACAGACAGGATGTTCCAACGGAATAATAATAAAGACGGAACCAGGTCTGGTGTAAAACACACAGACAGGATGTTCAAACAGAATAATAGAAGAATGTCACCAAGTATAGGGTAGACCGCGTATACAGGTTATTCCAACAGAATAATAAGAAATGGAATAACATAAGTTTTCTTCAAGAAGAAAGAATAACATCCCTTACCGTAAAAGAACTGGATATAGAAGTAGTGAAGTAGCAGAATACTCTTCTTCTTTCTCTCTATAATTTTCTCTCTATAGTTTCTCTCTATAATTTCTCTCTCTAGAGTTTCAATGAATTCGTAAGAAAATAATGAAGGAATGAGCTTCTATTTATAGGAAAATGGAATGCATAGTAACTAATCCATGAACGGTCCAGATTGATTTACTTTAATCTGACGATCCATATTTAAAGAAAAATCTTTTAAATAAAATATAATATATTCTATTTATATAAAAACATTTTACTATGCAAATACTATGCAATACTATGCAAAACACTATGCAATACTATGCAAAACACTATGCATAATAAAATATAATATATTCTATTTATAGAATAACTTTAATAAAGTATTCTGTTTTATATAAAAAGATGTTTCTGTTTTATTACGTTAATAATACGAATAAAACAAAACGTCATTATCGCTATAATAATTAAAACAAAACGTCATTATCGCTATAATAATTCATATTAATAATCGACAACAACTGAGTCAAACTGAGCGACTTCTTACATAAATATCAATAATCAATACCGTGTGCTACTATGCAACAACGCGTATTACTGTACTTTTACTACCGAGTAGTTCAACAGTTTTAACGGTAAAACATCCGTCGTTATTTTCATAAAATATTTTGTTCGGGTGAATAGTACCCCGTGAATAGTACTTCGGGAATAGTACCCCGTGAATAGTACCCCGACACGAAAAATACCCCAAATACCCGAGCGAACAATACCAAAGTGAATAGTAATTTCGGTGAATAGTAACCCGTGAATAGTAACTCGTGAATAGTAACCGGGTATTTTATGACAACTTGTCTACTTTAAAAATTTTTCAAATATGACCCTTAACTTTAAACTTTTATCAATTTATCTATTTACCAAAATAGAAAAATTGAATACTTTTATTTCATAAAATTCGGGGTCTCACATATGTGGCCCGTAGTGCATAGATGGCCTTGGTATGATTATGATCAGGGATTATTCGGTATAATCATGACCGCAATGTTACAAATGATGTTGTAAAAGTCCTCATTGACCCGTAGTGCATTGATGGACAGTTGTTGGCATGATCATGACCATTGATGAAAACACGAATATCATTGGCCCGTAGTGCAAGAATAATTCGTGATCGTGATACTAATAAATATCCTTGGTCGTAGTGCAGGGGTGATTCGATGATGTCAATTATTTGTTATGCTGAGTCTCAGCGATAAAATTGATGATAAACTTTTTAAATCATAGAAGATGATAGATATCATGCTATACTTGACTCTTCTAATGGATTGCTTGTTCCGCTGCAGTTAAGCTTGATGTCTATTGTATTTTATCATTTTAACACCATTGAAGGCTAACGATAATTTTTTCTGCATTATCTTAGTCATAATATTTCTTACTGGGCTAGTTGAGCTCACCCTTTGCTTTCATTGTTCTCTTCAGGAAATGAGAACATAGCCGAGACTAGTCGGAGAACAGAGTGATGGTCCGAGATGGTGCATTAGTAGTCCTCACTATTCTCTGAAATAGTGTGATAATAATTGTAATAATATTAAATTTGAGTTTGGATATTGTTTAAAAGACAATATTCACGTTGAAACTCTTTGCTCATGTTTTGTCGTATTTTACATGACAGTTGTATAATTAACTTGTATTTGAATTCTGTACTATATATTTAGCGACTCAAAATGAGTGATATATATCTATTTTGAGGACATCACATATACTACATTAATAATAAATTGACGTGAAATAAATTGTACAATTCCACTACAATATGTGGATTAGATGTTATATCCTGAGTTTGGAAGTACAATATTATTTACCTCAATAGTCATAATGATAACGAATTGATCTTCTCGTAAAACCTCTTATCCTTTCTCAGATCTTGTACATTTGGGTTTGATGTACAATATACACAATGTGCAATCAAATCTTCCCCAAGTATTCCCTTTTTGCATTATTATTTCTAAATTAATTTCGGATTTGAATTTTGTTTATTAGATTTTTAAGAAAAACATACTTGTTACCCACAAAAAATAAATAATAAGATTATCAATTTAACATTATTGTACTTTGTTCATTACATGTATTATAATATTCCCCAAGTATTACAATATTATCTTAAAATATCTCAAATTAATATAAGATTTACATGGAAGTTTGACAATAATAAAATTTTTGATGTACATGTAGTCATTATGAGCTTACGAAACGAGTTACTTGGACCACACCAAAATCTTAGCAATTGGTACCATTACGTCTGCGTTTGTGAGTTTGGAGAGATAGGATGAGAAGAGAAAAAATAGAAGAGGAAGGGATGAGAAGAAATTATAATTTTCTCTTATCATGTTTGTGAGTTTTAGAAAAAAAAGAAAATAATGAGATTTTAATTATATTTTTCTTGTTTGTGAGTTTAAGAGGGAAGGGAAAGAAAAATATATTTTTATTTTAAACTATACTATTACTATATTACCTTATTACCATTGTATATAAATATAATAAACATAAACAAAAAATTTCAATATAAAAAAATGGCGTGTTGGGCTCCAAATCTCATGTTATAATTTTTACACTATTACTCTTACTCTAATTTGTACACTATTACAAACAGAAATTCTTTTATATATATATATATATATATATATATATATATATATATATATATATATATATATATAGGGTCTCCATCCACAGCAACCGGTTGTTGGGGAGTAACCCCTTTTATCCTGCCGGTACAAGCTGTACCGGCTTATAAAAAAAAATAAAAAATTCTAAGGCCGGTACAGCTTGTACCGGCTGGATAAAAGGGGTTGCTCCCCAACAACCGGTTGCTGTGGATGGAGACCCATATATATATATATATATATATATATATATATATATATATATATATATATATATATATATGAACATAAACTCAATATTAACTATCTGAGATAAGAGAAATTCAGTTTAGAAACGCAGTATGAATTTTTATGTTATATTATTACAAACAGAAATTCTGTTATCTTCCTAGGGGAGGGGAGGGGAGGGGAGGGGAGGGGAGGGGTGATTGGGGAAAGAAAAAATTTATATTTTTAAAATTAAGAGTTATAATAATTAGAGATAAAATTGTCATATTATTAATTTTATAAAGTTATTTTTGGTAATATAAAATATTTTATTTTGTCATCTTTTTCCATCCCTCCTAATCCTTCTACTTTTGAGAGAGAAATTTTGAGCCAAAAATTAAATCAATTTTACCTCCCAATTCATTCTCTTCCTCCCTAAAAAATCTCATAGAGATTTTAATTATTTTCTCTTCCCTTCCCTTCAAATAAAAACTTACAAACACACCATGCATTTGTGAGTTTGGAGAGAATGGATGAGAACGGAAAGTATAGGAGAGGAGGGGAGGGATTATAATTTTTTTTGTCATGTTTGTGAGTTTTAGAAAAGAAGGGAAGTGATGAGAATATACGATGGTTATTATATTTTTCTTGTTTGTGAGTTTTGAAGGAGGGAATGGAAGGAAAAATAATTTTATTTTTAAACTATACTAATATTACTATATTACCCTTATATATAAATATAATAAATGTAAGATTTAAAAGTGTCATATATATATATTAACTCTAATTTATTATTACGAGTATGTAGTTTATTAATATTAATATTATTATTATTATTATATTTGTATATTGTTATTATTATTATAATAATAATTTATTATTCTAATAAAATTCTGAATTAATAATATGGGATATATGCAAGTGGATATTCTAATTCTGTATGTCGATCTGAACATAAACTACATATGGGCCGGTTTCAAATTCTTATTATAATAATATTTTATTTTTCACATGTACTGAATTAACTATATAATATTCTACTGGATTTAATAATAAGAGGTTCAATCTTCGTCATAAAAAATTGTATTTTCAAGCTCATTTTAACTCCACGTCAGAGTCTACTGAATTATTATTAAATCAAGTATAATAATAATTCAGTATAGATGTGGGAGAAAAGAAGAGAGATTTAATAATACTACAATTCAGTATAGACTCTGCATGGCGTGCAATGGGTGATCTCACCACCAGAGCGGATCCAGCTCCTTAGTTCAGTGGGATCAATTTTTTTAAAATAAAAAATTTATAAAAAAATAAAATTTAATAAAATAAAGGCAAAATAGAATGTGAGAAACATTGCAAATAATTGTGTGAGCTATCATATAAAACCGAGGTCGTTTTATGTAATTGAATACACTTCCTCCCATGTTTTGTATAAAATGGTATTTTATACTTTTTTAAAACATTTTTATTATAAGAGACCCCATGCAAGAACGTGAGGTCCCTTGTCTCCCGTGTCCTTTAAAATAAATTATAAAATTAAATAATATTGTTAAAATATTATTTATAATAACATTTTTCGAGACTTTATTGCTTGAAACTATTGCAATGATAACCTCATTTCAATAAATGCAAAAATATCATGTTCAATATAAATTAATAAACAATATAAAAGAGTGGAGCGTTAGTGTTAATAGAAATTTGAGACATTTAATAATCTTTAGTCCGAATTTTTTTTATTTTCACTAAACATTTTATAAAATTAAAAATAAATAAAAAATCAACTTTTCAAAATTCAGTGGGGTCAATTGACCCCACTGCCCTAAGGGTAGATCCGCCAGTGCTCACCACCTTCATTGAATCCTTCCTGATATTGAATTAGGATTCCTCATTAGATATAAATCCTTAATGAAATTGTATAAGATTTTCTAAAAATAAGAAAATTAGTTTTAATCCCAACCCCTTCTCCTGTATTTAGGAACCAAATATAATTAAGAATATTTAATTCCTTAAATTACTCCAAATATCAAAATCGAATCTCACATGAATTCAAACTGCATATAGACGTAGGACTGAGCATTCGGTTAATAACCAAACCGAACCAGAATTTCGGTTATAACCGAAACCCGAAAACACCCTGTTTTAGCTACCCGAAAAAGTAACCGAATTTTGTACTAACCGAATAACCGAACAAAGCTTTACAAAGGTAAACTATTTACATAACCGAACAAGTACATTACACTACAGTCTACAGATTACTTTACTAAATTACTAAATAGCACACTCTCTGAAGTTTGAACAAAGCACACCACTAGTCCACTACAGTCTACACTCTACAGATTTACTTTACTCTCTCAAATCTCGAATTCTCTTAGATCTCCAACTCTCAAACCCAAATAGCCAGACCCAAATCTCGAATTATCTCATCGGTCGACGCCGACGACCATCGCCTCATTGCCTTCGGTCATCGCCGAACAAACCTGAAGATCCTCACTGGCAGCAACATAATGTATGGGGCGAAGCTTTGCATCATGAGAAGGCCAATCTTTAAGAATGACTTTATAAGGAGGTAATCCATTTTCGTGCATCCAAGATTTCAAGTCCGCAATTTCATCTTTTTTCTTGCTCACAACCTCACGAGGCTTCCTAGCTACTTGTGTATCGGAGCTCGAAACCAAACAAATGTGTCTCCGCATAAATGGATTGCCATTTCTCGGTTTTTTGGTGAGAAATACCGAAGTTGTAAAGAGAACAGAGATAGGACGTCCATTGTTTATTGTCTTGGATGTATCATTTACAGAAGAATCGATGGGATTGGGAATGGGATTAGGGTTTTAGCGATTACGGTGAAGGTTTTGTTGCAGAGGACTCATTACAAACAAAATGATGAGCGGTTGAGTGGTAGGAAGTAGTACTAGAAGAGTAGGAGATTTTTTGTCGTGATACATACAAAAAAGAGTGTTGCTGCTAATTCTTTTTAATTCGGTTATTCGGTTAGTACAAAATTTGGTTATTTGTTCAGGTAGCTAAAACAGAGTGTTTTCGGGTTTCAGTTATAACCAAAATTCTGGTTCGGTTCGGTTATTAACCGAATGTTCAGTCCTATTTACCAGGGGCAGTCCAGTAAATATTTGAACCAACTGTTAACTAAATTTGTGACAGCGTTATTGAAGAAATGGATAATCGGACCACATTTTTGACCAAAGGTTCGATCCCGGCTCTATTATTTATAACACGTCTGACAATATTTTTTGGGCTGCTACTGGGCCTCTTTGGCCCATAATGATCTGGATTGGAACTTGTGCGCTTTGTAAGGAAGCTATTATTTCAAGGGTGGCCAACAAAACAAAGGATTGATGAGCAATATTTGACAAGTGTCAGAAGCCCTGAAATTCTTAAGAAGTTGTTATCCGTACAACGGGTGATCCATGGTACATATCTATATGCATATCAAACTAATTTTATTTTTCCCTTTTTTCCCTCCAAGTTTAGTTATATTACTATTGTACACTTATAATATAAAAGTTTTTATATTATCTTATTTAGTGCTATGAAATTTCATAAAAAAATTATTATATTTTTACGCTAATTTCACACACAACACGCATGTCCAACTTTAAGTTGCAAAATTTTTCACCATGCCACAAATATTTTTATCATGTCGACTTGACATATGTAGCACAACATTTATAAAGTTAAACATATACATAACAAATGATTTTTGTTTCTTTAATATAGATCCAAATCGATAAGCTGGCGATGTATAAGGGCTGATGACAAAAACGAACTTCATGCAACCAATTGCTATAGTTTGAGGAAGTGGAGTTACGACGACAACAAAATCGCAAACTAGTTAACCGGAGCTTTTGAAACTCGATTTGTCACAACAAGAGATTTGTCATTTTTTATATTATGTCAGGTAGAGTCCCTTTGACACCTAACCTAACTTCTCTATTTCAAGCTCAAGGAAGAGAGTGAGTGTCCGAGGAAGGGGATAAAGATGAAAGTGCCGTGACTAAAAGTAAGGATTAGGGAGCTCAAAATAAAAAAGCAAACACCTGCATGTGAGATTGTTTTTAGGATTCGTGAACTATTATCGAAGATTCATCGTAAGTTACTTGAAAATAACTGCTCAACTCAAAAATTTCCAAAAAAAGGACGTACGGACCGATTATGACACTGCACTTTTAGGATTTTTTGGCTTATAGTTCGTGCTCTTTTTGAACTTGCCCTTGAGAGGGGAACATCATCTGGAATTTGCTCATATAATCTCACTAAAGGAGCTGTCATTGATCTTGACTGAGGATTGTTATAGTGAGCAAAGTATGTGAAAATTTGTCTCTAGTTTTCAGTTGGCTAACAATGATAATGTGTGCCTTCATTATGATCTTGGTTATTCTTTGAGAATTTTGACCAAGAAATGCATTTGTTCGGATTCACATTATTTTAAATCTTAAAATTTTACAATTTCATATTTTTCATTATAAAAAATCTTAAATAAGACTATTATCATGAAACATATGGAGTATTTATTCATTTATTCTAGACTAATTATGTAATAAATAATAATATTGACCACTAATCCACTACTACTAATTTAATATTATATATATAGGCAAAAAACACAGTTACCCCCTATAGTCGTCTACTTGTAAGCAATTGGCCACTCAATTTTAAAAATATTCAATTGGCCCATTGTACTTTTTAAAATTGAAAATTCAAGCCATTCCGTCCAATTTTACTCACAGACGTTAAAAACTAAGCTGTGATTTCCTACGTGGCTTTAAAAAAATACGTGGATTTGCTGATGTGTGTATTAAGGCCAATCAGTTAAGCTACCGTGGAATGGGCGGAAGGAACCTTATAAAGAAATGATTGAAACAAGTGGAACAGACAGACACCGAACGAAAGAAACGAGAGAAACAAATTTACTAGGGCTTAAAAGTGCACTTTTGTCTAAGAAGAAATCGAGGAAGAAGGTGGGTCTCAGACGAGAGCAAGCGACGAAGAAGGTGGGGGTCCATTTCAAGAAAGTTGGGATTTAGATCTTCTACAAAATAAGTGTTGTCTGGGTTGCACCCATTTTTGTCTGATAAATTAAATATTGCAATCCTTTTCATCTAGGTTTTTGTTAAAAGCGAAGTTTGGTGGAGTTTTGGTACAAAAGTTGCCCTTGTGCTTGTTTAAACTAATATTATTGGGTTTAAGTTGTTGTTCACTTGTTTAAACTAATATTATTGTGGTTTAAAGTGGGTTTCAATTTATTAACAGTAATTAAAGTGAAATGTGTGACTCTATATTGTTGTTTGTGTTCACAGATTTTGAGTAGTTAATTTCTTTAATGTTTACAAAGTATAAAAGTAGGAATTTCAATTTAGTCTGGTTGGCTCTGCAAATTGTGTGACTTTGTAATTTGTTTAATGTTTAATAGTACTGTGTGTGCATTATGTTTCATGCAGCATGAACTACTTTGATGTTGAATTGTACCACAGAGGTCAATTTGTTACTAAGGAGGATGGATCATATGTTTATGAGAGTGGAAAGAAAGAAACTTATGTGGGGGCTGATGGAGATTACTTGAATGTTGATAGGATGGTGAAGTTGGTAAAACACCTAGGGTATAAAAGAGACTTTGGTATGTACTTCAAATTAATAGAGTTTAATTTGAAGAATGGTCTAGAACTTCTTCATGATGACAATAGTGTAAGACTGTTAGTTGAAGAAGCTCTGAAAACAGGGAAGATGTATATATACTGTGACCATGAGGATAATGAAGAAGCATCTGTAATAGGGGATGTGGTTGATGTCAGAGATGAGGAAGCACCAAAGCATATATATGATGATGGTAGTGATGAGGAAAGTGATGAGAAGTTAAGTGGTGCTAGTGATGATGATGGGAATGAGGAGTTGACAAATATAAGGAAAAGAAAGGAAGAGATAAAAAAAGCAAACGAACAAGAGTTGGTTATGCAGTGTGAAGTAAACATTGATGAAGAACCAGTTGAGGAGGTTGGGGCTTAACCTATCCCAAGAGAGCAGCTTGAGGCCTCACGTACTGCTAAAGGTGGATCAACTACATGTAAGGCTAAAAATTCAACAGTGACTGAACAAAATGTGGATATTGGTACACAAGAGAGCACTAGTAGGAGAAAAAGGCTAGGAAAGCTAGAAAAACCAAGAATGTAGAAGAGGTTGAAGAAGTTGAACCAACATTTTCAGATGATGAGGATGAATTGGGGTTTGGGACAAAAGAAATGATACCTTGGGTAGAAAATAAAGAAGATTCTGATGATGAGATTCCTCCAAGTAGTGAATTAGTGAATGGGAAAGAGAAGAGCCGCAGAGGAAAGTGAAAAGAGTTTTTCCAGCATATAATCCCAACACTCCAATTACCAAGATAAAATTTGAAGTTGATTTGACATTCACTGGACCTGAACAATATAGGGAAGCTATTGTGAATTAAGCAGTTGGTTATGGAAAGGGAATATATTTTTCTTATAATGAGAAAAAAGAATACAAGCAAAGTGTGCTAAGAATTATCCATGGGGGTTATAGGCTAGTTATGTGCCAAGGGAGAACGTGTTTCAAATTAAATCATACAATGAGAAGCATTATTGTGTGAGGAAAATAAGGATTATGATTGTTAGGTCTAGATGGTTGGTTGACAAGTTTGGGGGTACTATAAGAGCAAAACCAAGGATGAGGCTGAGGGAATTTCATGCAGCAATTAAATAGAGGTTTGGACTGTAATCATCATTACCTCAGTGTCGATAAGTAATGAGAGTGTCTTTAAGTGAAATTGAGAAAACTTTAAAGGAGCATTATTCTAAAGTCTAGGAGTATGAGAATGAGATTCTAGCTACAAATCCTGGTAGCATAGTCCAAATTAGAGGTGATGGAGGCACTCCATCTAGATTCCAGAGAATGTATATTTGTTTTAAAGCTGTGAAACAAAATTGGTTGGAGGGATGCAGACACATAATAGGGTTTGATGGTTGTTTCTTAAAGACATACTATAGATTTGAGTTGTTATCTTGTATTGGTAGGGATGCAAACAACCAAATATTCTCAATTGCTTGGGCAGTGGTTGAAAGTGAAAACAAGGATTCTTTGAGTTGGTTTATGAGCTTATTGCTTGAGGATGTTAGCTTAGAATTAGGTAGAGGATGGAACTTGATAACTGACCAACAAAAGGTATAAACAACTAAATTATTTTTTACATTGTATTGTCTGTTATATTACTGGTTAGAATATTATGTTATATTAGTACTAAACTTGTTTTTATTGTATTAATGCAATGGTTTGGTGCCTGCCATACAAGAGCTTTTGCCAGAGGCAGAGCATAGATGTTGTGAAAGACACATCTATGCTAACTGGAGGAAGAAATTCCCAAGAGTAACCTTGAAGGTGATGTTTTGGAGAGCAGCCAAGGCCAGTAATCCTCATGATTTTAGAAGGGCAATGGTTGACATCAGGAAGGAGAGTAAGGCATTTTTTCTTGTGAAACTAAATGTGATGTTGTGACTAATAACATGTCTGAATGTTTTAATAGTTGGATCTTAGAGGCTAGGTATAAACCACTACTAACAATGTTTGAAGATATAAAAACACAAGTCATGGGTAGAATTCATTCAAAGAGAGATGAGATGCAAAAAATAGAGGCAAAGTTAAGTCCTAGGATTATAACAAAGGTTAATAAGACCATTGAGTTAACCAAATATTGTGAGTATGATTGGGATGGGGGGCACAAGTTTGAAGTGTCTAATAGGAGTGAGAAATAAAAGGTAGACATAGAGGTTAGGACTTGTTCATGTGGGGTATGGTAGTTATCTGGCATCCCTTTCCACCATGGAGCAATTGGAATCCTTCACATGGAACAACCAATTGAGAACTATGTTGATTCTTGCTATTATATAGAGACTTATCTTAAATCGTATAACCACTTGTTAAGTCCAATGGGGGGTTCAAATGAATGGCCTCCTACCAACATGACAATATTGTTGCCTCTACTAACTAATAAAATAGCAGGCAGACCTAATAAAAATAGGAGGAAGGATCCTAATGAAGAGCATAAGAATAAGATCAAGTCATCTAGGAAAGGGACACCTGTTAGGTGTTCTATGTGCAAGGAGTATGAGCATAACAAGTTAGGTTATAAGATGACACCAGTTAAACAAGCAAGGACTAAACCTACCCCAGAACCTACTGGAGAACCAAGGAAATCTACCCCCACAACAATCTAGGACTGAAACAATGCCTGTTACTCTAAAGGTAAGCTATAACCAATCTTTATTCTGTTTCAATAATATGATTGCATATTATTTTAAATGTTGTTCTATTACAATCTAGAAAGTTACAAGTGTTTCAATGCTTGTTCAATACCTAAAACTAATTGCAATTGTGCATGTAGGTAAGGAAAATTCTAAGGATGGCAGCAAGTGTAGGTGGACCATCTCATGTTGCAAGTGAAATTCCTAGAAGGGCGGCAAGTGAAACTCCTAGAAGGGAAAAAGGTGAAGGTGGACCATCAAATAGTAACACTAGTGTGTGGAGAGTAAAGGGAAAAAGAACTCCTGTCCATTGAGAGTGGAGTGATTAGAGTGAACCTATTATGTACTTGATAAGAATTACAGAATTAAACAATGGTTTATTAGTTGGCTTTGAATGCTAGTATGTATGTATTTTTTGGTAATCTATATTGAAGGTGGATGTATGAATGTATTAAGCAATACTATGTTGTTCTGACTTGATGACAATTTATTAATGCTATATTTGTGTGACCAATTTCTATTTTGCTTGGTACTTGTGCTTTGGTTATGTTTTGCAGTTGGTTATATATGGTTGTGTTAGGAATAAGCATGTGAATGATATTCCTATGTACATATGATTTGATTATGATATATATATATATATATATATATATATATATATATATATATATATATATATATATATGAATAAATATGCAAGTATGCTTGTATTAAGAAAAGTTGTAAAGTTCTCTGATAGATTATAGAAACATATGTACAAGGACTTAGAATGAATTAATCAAATATGTTAGATTGATCCTACATAAGCTAAACAGCTTTGTAAAGTTCTTAAAAAGAAATAATGTACAAGGACTATAAATATAGACAGATCAAACATGTTAGGTTGATCTTATGATGTAATAGATAGGCTTGTCTGATCGTCGAGTACTGCACCAAAAATTGTAGTCTGCCAAAAGAGTCAAGAAAAACTCGAGAGCTATCAAGGCAGAATTATAGTCTACAAGATAGTAGATCTCGGAGTTCGTAGACTGCCAGGAGAGACGAGGAAGGATCGTAGTGTGTCGAGTAGCACTTCCTCTAAGCCGTAGTCTACTGAGGAAGTCATGTTCAGAATCGTAGAGATAGCCTGCCTACGAGTCAACTGAGCATCTGCCAAAGCCAAGTCAAGAATCGTAGACTACACTCAGAGTCGTAGAGTCTACTGATCGTATCAAAGGCAGAGATCATAGTAGAGCAAGATCAGATTAAGACAACAACCACAACGACAGAAATCATAGAGTGTCAAGATCTGATCTCAGAGTCGTAGTGTCTGCACAGCCGAAGTTGAATCGTAGAGTGTAGAACTAAGACTTCAACAAATGTTCTCACAACTCCAAGACAGAATCGTAGAGCTAATACTATTCTCAACAAATGGGCACTCCCAGAATATCCAAAGGGATGAAGTCTCTGGTTGGTACTGCAAAGATACATCCCACCTGAAGGAAACTAGAGCACTCAAAGAATGGCATGCAAGCTAACAAAAGATCTAAGCATCAACCCAATCAGCATCCAGATTGAGTTGTAAAGCCATTCTAGATGAAGTCTTCCACAAGATGATCATAAGAAGACTTCAGTAGCTGACTAAGGAAAGTCAGTAGGTGTAGTAGCTGTTAAGTGGTAAGATGACAACGATCTTGGAAGTAACCAGGATCGTAGTGTTTTCCAAACAAAGAAAGAGCTGATGGAGTGAACACAGAGACACTGGCCAGTTTTTGAAGAACAAGGCTAAAGTGATTAAGCATTGGGTCAGTCCATTGATGATAAGTGAATGGGAGATCACAAGGAGAAAGCGAGCTGGACACGGCACAAATTTGAAGTGTCTTGCTATTCAGAAGGGGCAAGAGCTAGGAGTCAAGCCATCAGTATCTGAGAACAGTCGAAGCAAACAAGAAATGTTGAAGCACGGCACAATAGAAGGAAGAGGTGTTCTACACTGAAGATCAAATGAACACTCTTTAAAGATCGTAGGGTTGTCTCTACATGTCAAATGAGCAACTATCAACAAGACACTACGATCAGGTCCAAGAAGATGTGCATCAGAATCGTAGAGTTTGGTCAACTGAGGATTGAAGCAGTGGCAACGGTTCAATTTGAAGGATTGGTATTCAGACAAGAGCTTATTGAGAGCATCGATGCAAGAGGACAACTTCTGATCTAGAAATCAGAAGGGGAAATAAAGTCGTTGACCTGCCCGAGATATAAAAGTAACATCTCTGATGGGGTAGGTGAAACAGTAGACTGCAGTGTCAGAAAGTCATGTTATGTCACATCTGCAGTCTATACCAAATAACTCGAGATCTGTGAGGCAATTCAAAAATCTTTTAACGGATACTTTCCAACGGGAAGATTGGGAAGTAGTATAAATCAACAGAGCTTCAAAGATCAAGAATTGATGAAAATTGCAAAGGTGCAAAATCGTTGAGTTGTTGTTATGCTACTGTTGACTCTACGAGTTCCACCAGAGATTAACAGAACAAGTCTCAGTGAAAGTGAGACTACATAGGTGGAAGTGAAGCAGCTTCGAAGAAGGACTCAAATAGACTAGAGCTTCATTCAAAAAAGATGAGAATGCCATTGAAGATGGCAGCCAAGCTGAGAGCCGAGAAGGCCAAGAAGATAGCATTCAGAAAAGTGGCAGAATATAAAGAAGATTAAGAGAGCCACTCTACAGATCACCATGAACCAAAAGCTAAAAAAGAACATAAGCAGAATTATGTCTGCAAAACATTCAAGAAGGTTTCAGGGTTTGATAAGTGCCAGACAAAGTCTACCAAAAGCTCAGAGACTTAGCAAATCCAGATGGTGATGGTGCACAGCTGACATCAGATAAAGATGAGTAGAAAGGAGTAAAGATCAGCTGCACCAGAGAAGATGTGGTCCAGACTCAAATAAGAATACAAAGAGGACCACACCAAGCTGCTAAGTACATAATGTGACAACCCTAGAATTTAGACAAAATATTAAAATCTTAAATGATTGATTTAAGGTCAAATAATAGACCTAGACAGAAAATAAGTGTATGCGTTTGATGTTATTGGGATTGAATTTTGATGATTTCAAAATTTTGTGAAGGATATAGGTGAATTATTCAGTATCAAGGATTTATGTGATTAAATTCTATGAATAGGGTTATGTATGTGTGCTAAATGTGGTTAAGGGTCAAGGGTTGACCAGATAAAGAATATATGTGTCAAAGCCTAATCGTATTTTAAGAACGACAGTGTTCGGTTAGAAAACCCTAGCGTTTAACAAGAAACCCTAGGAACAGGTTCTGGAAACCCTAATATCAGTTCCAGGAATCCAAAACCCTAATTCGGTGCATGAAACCCTAAATCGGGAACTTAATGGTATAAGTGTAAATAATTATAGGATCAATTAGGGTTAATCTTAACAAATTGATTACAAAACCCTAATTCTGAATTTGAAACCCGATTTGATAATTAGAAAATCCTAATACCAGATCTGAAAACCCTAATTTCAGATTCTGATAAAATGAAGCCCTAATCAGGGAATAGAAAGGATATTTTATAAGGAATTATGTGGTATTTAATTCATTTAAATATGTTATTAATGATTGAAAAATGTTGATAAATGATAATAATTATTTGTAAATTATTATAAGTCTTTAAAAATTATTTTTGATTGACAAGAAATTATCTGTGATAATTGTTAAGTGTGTAGGCAGAGTTTAATTGAACTTAAACTCGATATTCGTCCGACTATACCGTCGGAATGATAGAATTGTGTCGGTTTCAAGTCAGACTTAAATAGTTTGACTTGATACCTAGTCTTATGTGTGTTATAGACTGATAGGCTTATGTGTTATGTGTTTAGGTTATTCTATGGATATGTAAATATAACAGTATTATACTGTGATGATATTATTCTAATATTGGAGATCTATATTATTAATATTAGGTCTTCGGGTAAAGCGTTATAAATTGCATTGCGGTAATCAACGGTTCAGGCAAATTTTCTTTTATTTAACTCTAATAAGAGTAGTTTCTTCAAGCTTATGGTTAATCATTGCTGATTGCCACGAAAATTGTACTCTGCACATCTTGCATGTATAAGTCAGGTATGAAAGGCTGATCACCTTCATTACCAGTTGGTTCAGAAATGTTTGTTCATGTTTAAAACTTGTTCAGTCAAAAGTTTGTTCGTGCTAGTTCTCAATCATGATATATCGTTATGTTGATGTATTTAAACTTGCTGGGCAAATTTCATGCTCACCCTTGCTATATCATGATAAAACATTGCAGATAAGACGAATGCGTTCGGATACAGGAAAATGTTAAAGTCAAGTTCTAATTGGGTTAAAACGTGCGACTATTTTGTAATAGTATAGTTTGATAAATGTGTTATATGTTAGAAAGTTTATATATGGTGTTTAAGTTAAGGTTATTCGACCTTGGGGATAAGTGTGTAATGTATTGTATAAACAATTTATGTTTATATCTCCCGCAATTAGTGAAAGAAATAGTATACCGGATTCGCGGTGATTTGGGGCCCGGATTCGGGGCTGCTACATTTGGTATCAAAGCTGTTGGTTATGAAGCTTAGGTACGAATACCTGAGACCAATAACCGCAGTGATTAGGATAAGACTAACTCAAATAGAGTTAGTTGGTCGGTAAGATTCAAAGACGAATCTCGGTAAGTTGTTAAGATATAGAGTTCCCTAACTCTGTTAATAAAGTTGAACAGTAATGGTGAATAGATCGAGTCTAAAAGACTGAAAGTGCAGGGATAGGAGATCGTAAAACAAAATGATCATAGTGAATAGAATTGAATCGTAATATATACGATAAGATCACCCCATGATCTGATAAGGTTATGACAACCAGAAAGAATCAATCTAATGATTAAAAAGTTTACAGCAAGATGCTGTGTGTAAGTTGTACTATTAAATAGTACTATGAAAACTCATAAAAGAGTTATGGATTATGAATACGGATTAAATGAAATTCGTGTTGATTAAGGGGGTTAAGATTAGGTGGGGATTTCAATGAGGACTCGTGTTAGCAACTGAGTTGTATGATTTCTTGTATGGGCGGGGAATTGTACTTGGTGTAAAAACTACTTAGTTGGTGGCATTGGTAACCATCGAAATGTTTTGTCACGCTAGTTGTTATATATAGATAAATAGGTCATAGGTAGAGAATATAGGATTAGGTACGAGTTCTTAGAACTCATACTTATGTGACATTCTTGACTCATAGTTATATGAAATGTTTATGAGCCCCTCAACGAACGGACGCCAAAGGTCAGACTAGGGTAAGTTTGTAAACTCATATAATTGTGGCCAGGTTATGAACTCATAAGTGTGGTTTTATGAATTGGGTATAGTTGTGTGTGAATGGAGTGTTAAGGATTATAGGAACAGATAGATTATTAAGCAAATGATCATTAGTGGAGACTTAGGTTTTTCTAAACTCCTAGCTATGCTAAACTTCGAAATTTTTGACATCAAGCTAAATACACACTATGTGCCTTTTAAAAAAAATGTAGACTCGTAACCATTTTTGAAACAGTTTAAAGTACAGTCTATGCTACTTATTTCGGCTAGACGCAAATGATTTGAAATATCAAAAATTGTTTTTATTTATCACTCATGTACCATGTAACCTGGTGCAGAGATGATAAAAGTGTGATGGAGTTGTAAATACAGAAATACTTAGTGTGAATTTGACCTGAAGTCGTTGTTCCACTATTGTATGATGTGTTATGACAAAGTCATACAATGACGACATCCTCAAACGGACTGTTAATACAGTACGACATCATGACGTCATTCTTGAAAATGTTTTCAAAAATTTTAATTTGCCAACGGGGTTTGGCTACACCTAAATAATTCGATTGAATTGAATTATTGATATGAGTCTATGCTATTTGATTCAGCTAGACTAATGCTATAAAAACTCCAAATGTTTATTGAAAGAAATTTCCCGAACCAAATTGCCTTGGTACGGAATCCTATGATAAGACTGAGGTGAACGATAATGTTTGGATAAATAATCCAATCTAGTAGCGTAAATATTCGCTAAAAATGATTAATACGTTATGCATGACGTAACTGTACGATGGGCTAATCACCTAAAGTACTAGCAATGGTAGTTTACCTTCTTTGTGATTGTAAACATACCGAGTAATGTTTTGTTTTGCTGTATAAATACCGTTAAAACTATGTGTTCATGGTCTATATGACCCCTCAACATAATTTCAAAACTTTTGCTCTTGTGAGAGGTGTATTGGGTAGCATGCAATAATGTGTGTGAATGGTGTATGATCAATGGTGTAAGGTGCACGGTGTAAGGTGTAAGGTGAATTTCGGGGACGAAATTCTTATAAGGAGGGGTGAATGTGACAGCCCTAGAATTTAGACAAAATATTAAAATCTTAAATGATTGATTTAAGGTCAAATAATAGACCTAGACAGAAAATAAGTGTATGCGTTTGATGTTATTGGGAGTGAATTTTGATGATTTCAAAATTTTGTGAAGGATATAGGTGAATTATTCAGGATTAAGGATTTATGTGATTAAATTCTGTGAATAGGGTTATGTATGTGTGCTAAATGTGGTTAAGGGTCAAGGGTTGGCCAGATAAAGAATATGTGTCAAAGCCTAATCGTATTTTAAAAACGACAGTGTTCGGTTAGAAAACCCTAGCGTTTAATAAGAAACCCTAGGAACTGGTTCTGGAAACTCTAATGTCAGTTCCAGGAATCCAAAACCCTAATTCGGTGCATGAAACCCTAAATCGGGAACTTAATGGCATAAGTGTAAATAATTATAGGATCAATTAGGGTTAATCTTAACAAATTGATTACAAAACCCTAATTCTGAATTTGAAACCCGATTTGATAATTAGAAAATCCTAATACCAGATCTAAAAACCCTAATTTCAGATTCTGATAAAATGAAGCCCTAATCTGGGAATAGAAAGGATATTTTATAAGGAATTATGTGGTATTTAATTCATTTAAATACGTTATTAATGATTGAAAAATGTTGATAAATGATAATAATTATTTGTAAATTATTATAAGTCTTTAAAAATTATTTTTGATTGACAAGAAATTATCTGTGATAATTGTTAAGTGTTTAGGCAGAGTTTAATTGAACTTAAACTCGATATTCGTCCGACTAGACCGTCAGGATGATAAAATTGTGTCGATTTCAAGTCAGACTTAAATAGTTTGACTTGATACCTAGTCTTATGTGTGTTATAGACTGATAGGCTTATGTGTTATGTGTTTAGGTTATTCTATGGATATGTAAATATAACAGTATTATACTGTGATGATATTATTCTAATATTGGAGATCTATATTATTAATATTAGGTCTTCGGGTAAAGCTTTATAAATTGCATTGCGGTAATCAACGGTTCAGGCAAGTTTTCTTTTATTTAACTCTAATAAGAGTAGTTTCTTCAAGCTTATGGTTAATCATTGTTGATTGCCACGAAAATTGTACTCTGTACATCTTGCATGTATAAGTCAGGTATGAAAGGCTGATCACCTTCATTACCAGTTGGTTCAGAAATGTTTGTTCATGTTTAAAACTTGTTCAGTCAAAAGTTTGTTCGTGCTAGTTCTCAATTATATTGATGAATTATAGCCAGCTTATTATTCATACTCTTCAATCATGATATATCATTATGTTGTTGTATTTAAACTTGCTGGGCAACTTTCATGCTCACCCTTGCTATATCATGATAAAACATTGCAGATAAGGCGAATGCGTTCGGATACAGGAAAAGGTTAAAGTCAAGTTCTACTTGGGTTAAAATGTGCGACTATTTTGTAATAGTATAGTTTGATAAATGTGTTATATGTTAGAAAGTTTATATACGGTGTTTAAGTTAAGGTTATTCGACCTTGGGGATAAGTGTGTAATGTATTGTATAAATAATTTATGTTTATATCTTCCGCAATTAGTGAAAGAAATAGTATACCGGATCCATGGTGATTTCGGGCCCGGATTCTTTTCAATCATTAGATTTATTCTTTCTGGTTGTCATAACCTTATTAGATCACGGGGTGATCTTATCGTATATATTACGATTCAATTCCATTCACTATGATCGTTTTGTTTTACGATCTCCTATCCCTGCACTTTCAGTCTTTTAGACTCGATCTATTCACCATTACTGTTCAACTTTATTATTAGTGTTAGGGAACTCTATATCTTAACAACTTACCGAGATTCGTCTTTGAATCTTACCGACCAACTAACTCTATTTGAGTTAGTCTTATCCTAATCACTGCGGTTATTGGTCTCAGGTATTCGTACCTAAGCTTCATAACCAACAGCCTTGATACCAACTGTAGCAGCCCCGAATCCGGGCCCAAATCACCGCGGATCCGGTATACTATTTCTTTCACTAATTGCGAAAGATATAAACATAAATTGTTTATACAATACATTACACACTTATCCCCAAGGTCGAATAACCTTAACTTAAACACCATATATAAACTTTCTAACATATAACACATTTATCAAACTATACTATTACAAAATAGTCGCACGTTTTAACCCAAGTAGAACTTGACTTTAACCTTTTCCTGTATCCGAACGCATTCGCCTTATCTGCAATGTTTTATCATGATATAATAAGGGTGAGCATGAAAGTTGCCCAACAAGTTTAAATACAACAACATAACGATATATCATGATTGAAGAGTATGAATAATAAGCTGGCTAAAATTCATCAATATAATTGAGAACTAGCACGAACAAACTTTTGACTGAACAAGTTTTAAACATGAACAAACATTTCTGAACCAACTGGTAATGAAGGTGATCAGCCTTTCATACCTGACTTATACATGCAAGATGTACAGAGTACAATTTTCGTGGCAATCATCAATGATTAACCATAAGCTTGAAGAAACTACTTTTATTAGAGTTAAATAAAAGAAAACTTGCTTGAACCGTTGATTACCGCAACATAATTTATAACGCTTTACCCGAAGACCTAATATTAATAATATAGATCTCTAATATTAGAATAATATCATCACAATATAATACTGTTATATTTACATATCCATAGAATAACCTAAACACATAACACATTAGCCTATCAGTCTATAACACACATAAGACTAGGTATCAAGTCAAACTATTTAAGTCTGACTTGAAACCGACACAATTCTATCATCCTGACGGTCTAGTCGGACGAATATCGAGTTTAAGTTCAATTAAACTCTGCCTAAACACTTAACAATTATCACAGATAGTTTCTTGTCAATCAAAAATAATTTTTAAAGACTTATAATAATTTACAAATAATTATTATCATTTATCAACATTTTTCAATCATTAATAACGTATTTAAATGAATTAAATACCACATAATTCCTTATAAAATATCCTTTCTATTCCCAGATTAGGGCTTCATTTTATCAGAATCTGAAATTAGGGTTTTCAAATCTGGTATTAGGATTTTCTAATTATCAAATCGGGTTTCAAATTCAGAATTAGGGTTTTGTAATCAATTTGTTAAGATTAACCCTAATTGATCCTATAATTATTTACACTTATGCCATTAAGTTCCCGATTTAGGGTTTCATGCACCGAATTAGGGTTTTGGATTCTTGGAACTGACATTAGAGTTTCCAGAACCAGTTCCTAGGGTTTCTTGTTAAACGCTAGGGTTTTCTAACCGAACACTGTCGTTCTTAAAATACGATTAGGCTTTGACGCATATATTCTTTATATGGTCAACCCTTGACCCTTAACCACATTTAGCACACATACGTAACCCTATTCACAGAATTTAATCACATAAATCCTTAATCCTGAATAATTCACCTCTATCCTTCACAAAATTTTGAAATCATCAAAATTCAATCCCAATAACATCAAACGCATACACTTAATTTCTGTCTAGGTCTATTATTTGACCTTAAATCAATCATTTTAGATTTTAATATTTTGTCTAAATTCTAGGGTTGTCACACATAAGATGTTCAAGCTTAAAGACATCTTAGCATCTCAGCACCAACAACACCACCACCACCAACAACAAGCAGCCAGGGCTTGAGGGGTCCTTATCCAGAGGGACTAAATGAAGTTCCTAGCTTGCTGGGCTTGAAGAATTCCTAGGGAACTAGAGGAGTTCTAAGGTGGCTAGCCTTGAAGATTTCTTAGTGAAGTGAAGTTCCAAGGCTGCTGGCCTTGAAGGAATCTTAGTGATTCAGGGGGTTGCCCTTCCTTAGTGGAAATCCTGCTAGTTGAAAGCAAAAGAGTGGATTAGGAGCTTGAGTCTCTGAACCACTTAAAACCCCTCGTGTCTTTTACTTTATGTCATTTATATTATGTACATTAACTGCTATAACTGCTATGTATGTTTTAACTGCCTACTACTGAGTTAACTCTACGAACAATGTATGTCTGATTATGAATATATCAATGAAGGGGATCTTTTACTTATTCCGTTGTGTTTGAAAAGATTCTTATGTTTGTCATATGCTAATTCATGAGCAATACAAAATAAAAGGAAAAGTATTTAAAACGAAAAAGGATCTATTTAACCCCCCGTTCTAGATCTATATTGTGCCTACTGGGAACTAATAATTGGTATCAGCAGGTTCTCATGCTATATTCAAAAGCTAATCGCTTTGAGTCTGATTCTAGGCACAAACATTATGCTAAACTTGGTTTAGTAGTAAGTCACTTGTTATATGCAGATGAGCTCACACGTTGGAAATATTATGTACAGGTAAATGTGTATATACACATGAAGCTGCTCAGATTGGTCCATGTTCTTGATTGCCATATCAAAAAGACCAATCCTTGCTCGCGGTCAATCTTGTAGTCTGAAGACCAAGTTAGAAAGCTCAGAAGACATCAACAGAAAAGAATCAAATACCACCAGCCTGAAAAGATGAAAAGGCCACACATACTAAGAAATGCTTATCCGAAGAAGAAAGAAGAACTTCTCAAACATGTATCTGGCCAACCAGCAACTGAATGTAAACCTTGTGAACTCAAGGATGTCGAAGAACTAAAGATACTGATACTCTCTTAGCTTACATCTTCAAGACCACGACATATTGATTGAAGGACAACTGGAGCAATTAGCTGTTAGGAGCAAATGAGAAACTATGCACATCAATGCCTAAACTCAGCATATCTAAGATAAATGACTATTGAGAAATTGATAGTAAAAAGGTACGGTTCCTTACTAATATAAATATGTAAATCATGATTGCACCTCCTTGTGAACTATAACAACAATCTTTCAAGGAATCATAATCTACCTAAAAAGGTGAAGAGAGAAAGTACACTGAGGGTGGAAACTCTAATGCCTATAAACTTTCTCTCCATCTAAGTTTTAGGTTGAAGATGACATCTTGAAAAAAAATCTGAAATGGGTCATAAGAGCATCATAGGTTTTATGTGAAGTCATCTTTGGTGATGGGTTAGTATGTATGTACAACCTATGGTCTAAGTGTTTAATAACACATAGAGTATGATCAGTTCTACAAGAGTATCTTGAAGATTCGTAGAAACCGATCACCTCCATGAATCAACCAGATACAAATAAATCGTAGAGTTGATTCTCACTCTGTGAACATTTAAACCCTGAGAACATAACCTACTCAATGATGAAACCATCAAAGAAAAGGAGTGTTGTATTAAAATATCAAATCTTACACACACTCACCATCATGCATCTCAAAATGTATTATCAAAATTAATTACATGCATATCACTGTTGGTTATCAATATGATGATTATCCAAGTATATTAGGAACAGGGATTTAGAAAACTAACCTAGCAGAACCCATTTAATTATGGGTACCAAAATAAAAATGTATCTAACCTGCAGGTACCTTATCTATCTGGCCACACTAAGGAATGCTGAAGCAGAAGACTTCAGTCAAGAAGATTTAACCAGCAGAAGGCTTAAGACTGTTCAGAAATGATTCTTATAAAACTCCTATATGTCAAAGCCTATCCTTGAAGACCCACTGAGCTGATTTGAATAAAGCTCACATGGCTGCTGATCTTAATATGAAAGCAGGCCATTCAACCAAAGATGAAAAAGGATCTTAGATGCTCAAACATGCAAATCATGTCTTAATAGAAGAATCCTCAAGGAAGCTCACCACAAAGGATCATCGAACATCAAACATGAGGAACTCATTATGGGAGCAGAACTTCACGAGCACAAGCTGACAAAGAAGACTACGTTCGTAGTGCTGTCAAATGATGGTAGAATGATCAGTCCTGGAAATATCCATATCTATGATATAAGCAGCTTTGACTGTCAGTAGTAATTCCATTCAGAAGGAGATATGCAGGGATGCTTCCTAATGCACATAAAGAAACGGAAATCACACCTCACTGAAAAGACAGCATCAACCATGGGGGAGCAGTGATCTGTTAAGGAACAACAACACTGAGATATTCTATGAATCAATGTACTAGCTACAGAGTCCCAAAACTTTGTGACTGATGAACCAAATAAAGATCCATAGTCAGTAGGAACGTCTCAAAACATACTACTGATAACCTATCAGCCACCCAACTCAAAATCGTGGAGTGCCCACGATTAAACATCTGATTGTAGTGTAAGTACAAGAGGACACCATGATTACAGCAATTGCAATTGTCTAAAGTTGGTAGAGGACCTTCCCATCAGAAAGGGTCAAATGAGATATTAGTGCAAATTACTTCTAAAGTACTTCATCTGGAAAGCGGCTCAGGGACAAACCTGACCCTTAGCTCACTCTAAGAGGATTGGCCCTTCCTGAGCTACCTTAACCCAGAAGGATTGCTTGATCAAGTTCATATCAAGGACCAAGAAAGTCAACGATCGTAGAGTAGAGTTTGAAGAGAACTCAACGATCGTAGTACAACCTCAGCGATCGTAAAAATAGACTCGACGATTCAGTCTTACAGAAGGCGACTATAACTCATGAGGAGCTTGAAAGAACGGGACAATTGCTCAACCATTCAAATTATGAGAGAGATAAGTTTGAATACAGTTTGGAAAGATATCGTGCAAACGCATCTCAGAACTTAAGTGCCCAAATTGGCTTGGGGTACATCAGTGATCAAGCTATCCAGTTTGAAGATGAGGATTAATGTCAAAACCATCCACTGCAGCATCTCTCAAAAGTTGATCATTGAGTCAAAAAAGGAAAATGTAGAGTCCATAGCTGCCTTACCATGTTACTCTACGAACCAAGATGGTCAACGGTCAATCTACGTCATTGACAACTATTTGCTTTAAAAAGGGACATTAAACTGAAGAGTTAATGGGGGAGTTACAGCTCATTACTGGGCATCGTGCAACCAATGGCTAGTTGACACATCACAGCGTATGCAGAGTCAGAAGGAACTGCCATAAAGACAAATTCAAAATCTTTAAACAGTTACTAGAAACTATCGAACCTCTCTCCCTCCCATTTTCAAACCCTAGAATCCTCTTCGAAGCTTAAATCAATTAAACCTCCAGAACCCAAATCACAATCAGCTATCTCTCATAAATCTCTATAAATCACTAACCCACATACCTTGAACTCTTCAAATGGCAGAATGGCGAGTTATAACAGGAATCCAACTCGGCTTTAAAAAGTTTGAAAAATTAAAAACGAAGTTCAAGGACATACTTGAGCTCGTAAAGAAGGCTGGATTCACTAAGTGCTTGGAGGCCAACACTCCAGTCTATACAGAGCTAGTGAAGCAGTTCTGCTCAAATGCTTCAATGAATTCTGGGCTTCTGACCATTAAGGTGAAAGGATCAAGTCTGAAGATAAGAGCATCAGACATCAATCAATGTCTAGGATTTCCCAATAAAGGTATGATAAACTTGGATGAAGTCGACATTAAAGAAGGCAAGAGGCTAATGCAGTACCAAAGGAACCCTAGTCTAAAGGATATAAAGAAGGAGTTTCCTGAGGAATTCGAGTTCCTTGCTGAGATAGTGGGCAAATATATACTATGCAAGGATACTGCACATGACACTGTACTTGATCTGCAGTTAAAAATTATGTCTGCTATAGTTCTGAAGAAGCAAATCAACTTTGGAGTAATCCTGTTTGATCAGATCTCTAAATGGGTAGAAAAGGCTGAGTTGAAGAAGTCTACAGAAAAACCCCTGACAAAGGTGTTTCATGGAAGACTGTTGAGTATATTACTAAAGAAGAAGCTGGGGAGCAAAATCTAGGAGGATGAAGTAGAGCCTCTAAATGTTCACAAAGTAATGTCTCCTCAGCTGTTCGTAAACTGGAAGAAGAACCCAAAGGAAAACAGGAGGCTAACTACAGCTGGGGGCAGCAGAAAAAACTCTGCTAAGAAAAGAAAGGCAAAAAGAGGTGGAAAGCTCTGAGTCTTGTGACTCAGCACCAATAGCAGCCACACCAGCAAGGAAGAAATCCAAAGGTGTGAAGAAAACTAAGGCCAAACCAAAAAGTCTCTCCATGGAAGACATGGATAAAGAAGAAAGAGTCCTGACTGCAGAAACCACTAAGAGGAGAAGTAACAGATTGCTTCAAGGGCCATCAAGAAAGAGAGCTAAGGTGGAAAACAAACCAGTCCCAGTTTTCCAAGAAAGTATATCTGAAGAAAAGGGAACTGACGATCTCAAGATTGAGTCCCCAAAGAACAAATCCAACAATGAAGCTGAATCTGGATTCATGGAAGAAAATGCAGAATCTGCTGATGAAGAAGAATGTACAAGCCCTGTGGCTAACTCTTAGAGCATTCACTCTGATGATGAAGAAAAGCTACAAGAAAACCCAACTGCATCTCCAAATAAAATTGCTCCAACAAGCCCAGATGATGGGTCAAATGATGGTAATTCTGAAGAAGGACATGCCCCTGCCAATGCTAAGAGTCAAGGAAGCTTTCCTGATGATTCAAAGGTCTCAGAGTCTAAAGAAGAAGAAGAAGAGCCTGACTCTCCAATTACTGAACCTCTAAGGAGAAGGAAGAGCTACAGATTACTTGCTCAATTTGCCTCCAAGAAGAGAAGTGGTCACTCTACTGCAGTCATTGAATTAAGTGATGATGAATCTGAATCACAAGAAGAAGATGCTGAAGATGAGACTAGCACTGAAGAAGATGAATCCAAGGAATATCTTTCTGAAGAAGGTTCTGGAAATGAAATTCTGCAAGAAGAATTCACTGATGAATCTGAGGAAAGGAGCCAACAAGTTTAAGCTCAAAAAGAGAAGAAATAGAGAAAGATTTTAATTCTGCACATCAAGAATTAGAGGAAGTAGAATACAATCTTGTCATTTCTCCAGCTAAGAGTAACAGAAGAATAAAAGCGAAAGTCTCGAATGAACCACCGGAAGTGCTTCTAGAAATTCCAAGACTAGAACTGGTGGCTCAGAATTTCCCAAAGTTGAAAAGTGATGCAACAATGATGATCAAAAACAAGCCCTATTACAAAGTCTACAGACATGCTGGCAACCATTATATTCCTTATGATCGTAGAGTGAATTTTGAAGGAAGAAGGATCATAACTAAGGAAATAATCGTAGAGTCTATTCACTCTACTACTGATGGTGTTCAAGTCCAAAATGAGAAGCCTCCATCTGCCCAAGCACAATTGCCCAACATTTCTTTATCCACCAATAGCGATTGGTACTCAACGATTGTTCAGATTCTCAATACCTTCAAAAATCTGTCCAAGGATGAAAATCGTAGAGTCCAATCTGATGCTCAACAAAAGGCTGCCCAACCAGATGACCATATTCCTATGGAGCAAGAGCTGAGAAAAAATTCTGATGAGCTGATCGAGAAGATATCTCTAATTAATGAAGAATCAAAGAGGTTGATAGCAGCCAGAGATAACTCAGTTCAAGACAGACTCCAAGCAACTATTGCTGATGTATCTCTCAAAATCAAAGAGAGAGATCACATCTATTTGAAGGCCATAAATGATCAGAAGGCAGATGCACTAAGAGCTCAGAAAGCAAATGAAGAGCAACTATAAGCCCTCTCTGACAAGATTAACAACATGAATCAGTCTTTCTCTATGCAACTTGAGTTAAGTCAATAAGAACTCAAGATTGAAGTTGGTAACTCCTCTTATCTGATGGAGCAACTTATGTACAACATGGAAAAGCTCTCTCAAGTGATTAATGACAAAAAGGGGGAGAAAAAGAGGCATAGAAAGAGGCAGAATAGGCATTTAAGAAAGGGCAAGAAGAGCAGAAGGAAACAAAAGAAGAAGACAGCAGGAGAAGAAGCTGGGTCATCATCTAAGGGGGAGTCAGAAGAAGAAAAAGAGAAGCATACATCTGAGGGGGAACAAATAAAAGAAATGAAGTCGACGTCCCAGGGTGAGCTGGTGCAAGAAGATCAAACAGATGAATAGCTGATCAACAGACATTGTGGAAGCATATATGGAGCCAAAGAGGTACATCTCTAACTAGTTAGGTGTGTTCTGGATCCAGGATATAAAATGTTATAGTGTATTAAATTCCATATCATTATAAATGACATTCATAATTATCTGTTTTAGAAATATAACTGCTCACTGTATATAAGATTCATTCATAACATGCATATGCACTTATTATTTTTGTCATAATTAAATAGGGGGAGATTGTTAGGAATAAGCATGTGAATGATATTCCTATGTACATATGATTTGATTATGATATATATATATATATATATATATATATATATATATATATATATGAATGAATATACAAGTATGCTTGTATTAAGAAAAGCTATAAATTCCTCTGATAGATTATAGAAACATATGTACAAGGACTTAGAATGAATTGATCAAATATGTTAGGTTGATCCTACATAAGCTAAACAGCTTTGTAAAGTCCTTAAAAAGAAATGATGTATAAGGACTATAAATATAGAAAGATCAAACATGTTAGGTTGATCTTATGATGTAATAGATAGGCTTGTCTGATCGTCGAGTCTGCCAGGAGAGTCAAAGAAAACTCGAGAGCTATCAAGGCATAATCGTAGTCTGCAAGAGAGTAGATCTCGGAGTTCGTAGACTGCCAGGAGAGACGAGGAAGGATCATAGTGTGTCGAGTAGCACTTCCTCGAATTCGTAGTCTACTGAGGAAGTCATGTTCAGAATCGTAGAGACAGCCTGCCTACGAGCCGACTGAGCATCTGCCAAAGCCAAGTCAAGAATCGTAGACTACACTCAGAGTCGTAGAGTCTATTGATCCTATCAAAGGTAGAGATCATAGTCAAGCAAGATCAGATGAAGATAACAAGCACAACGACAAAAATCATAGAGTGTCAAGGTCTGATCTCGGAGTCATAGTGTCTGCACAGCCGAAGCTGAATCATAGAGTGTAGAACTAAGACTGCAAGATATGTGCTCACAACGCCAAGATAGAATCATAGAGCTAATACTATTCTCAATAAATGGGCACTCCCAGAATATCCAAAGGGATGAAGCCTCTGGTTGGTACTGTAAAGATGCATCCCACCTGAAGGAAACCAAAGCACTCAACGAATGGCATGAAAGCTAACAGAAGATCTAAGCATCAACCCAATCAACATCCATATTGAGTTGTAAAGCCATTCTAGATGAAGTATTCCATAAGATGATCATAAGAAGACTTCAGTAGTTTACTAAGGAAAGTCAGCAGGTTCAGTAGCTGTCAAGTGGTAAGATGACAACGATCTTGGAAGTAACAAGGATCATAGTGTTTTCCAAACAAAGAAAGAACTGATGGAGTGAACATAGAAATACTGGTCAGTTTCTGAAGAACAAGGCTAAAGTGATTAAGCATTGGGTCAGTCCATTGATGATAAGTGAACGGGAGATCACAAGGAGAAAGCGAGCTGGACACGCCATAAATTTGAAGTTTCCTGCTATTCAGAAGGGGCAAGAGATAAGAGTCAAGCCATCAGTATCTGAGAACAGTCGAAGCAAACAAGAAATGTTGAAGCATTGAACAATAGAAGGAAGAGGTGTTCTACACTGAAGATCAAATGAACACTTCTCCATCATCTTTCTTTGGCTGAGTGGCATGTATTTCCACGGTGCTCGTTTTTCTAATTATGAAGCATGGATAAGCGACCTGACTCACATTGGGCCGAGTTCCCAGGTGGTTTGGCCAGTAGTGGGCCAAAAAATATTGAATGGTGATGTGGATGGGGGCTTCCGAGGAATACAAATAACCTCCAATTTTTTCCAGATTTGGCGAGCATCTGGAATAACTAGTGAATTACAACTCTATTATACTACAATTGGTGCATTGATCTTTGCAGTCAATTCTTTTGGTATCTCCCATTTTAATCTACCATATCTAACTAAATGAGATTTCTCATAGATCTATCTAGTTTTGGGGGGTTAACCAAAAGAATTTAATGACATGAGTTTTAAACTGAAATCTTAAATTAGGATTAAGAATCCCTTTTTGGTTTATCTTTTTTCCCACCTTCAGAAGAATAAAACATAGGCATTTCTGTCTATCGTTAGAATTTTCTTAAAGGTAACTATCTCTCGAAAAGTCTTTAGTGCCCATTTCGGCTAACTCTCCATCATCTTTCTTTGGCTGAGTGGCATGTATTTCCATGGTGCTTGTTTTTTAATTATGAAGCATGGCTAAGCGACCCGACTCACATTAGGCCGAGTGCCCAGGTGGTTTGGCTAGTAGTGGGCCAAGAAATATTGAATGATGATGTGGGTGGGGGCTTCCGAGGAATACAAATAACCTCCATTTTTTTTCAGATTTGGCGAGCATATGCGATTTAGTATTTCTTCATTCATTTCCATCCAACCAAAAGATCGTAGTGTTGTCTCTACATGTCAAATGAGAAACTATCAACTAGACACTAGGATCAGGTACAAGAAGATGTGCATCAGAATCGTAGAGTTCGGACAACTGAGGATTAAAGCATTGACAATGGTTCAATCTAAAGGATTGGTATTCGGACAAGAAATTATTGAGAGCATCGATGCAAAAGGACAATCTCTGATCTAGAAATTAGAAGGGGGAAATAAAGTCGTCGACCTTCCCAAGATATAAAAGTAACATCTCTGATGGGGTAGGTGAAACAATAGATTGCATTGTCAGAAAGTCATGTCACATCTGCAGTCTACACCAAATAACTCAAGATCTGTGAGGCAATTCAAAAAGCTTTTAATGACAACTTTCCAACGGGAAGATTGGGAAGTAGTATAAATCAACAGAGCTTCAAAGATCAAGAGTTGTTGAATATTACAAAGGTGCAAAATTGTTGAGTGTTGGAATGCTACTGTTGACTCTACGAGTTCCACCAGAGATTAACAGAACAAGTCTCAGTGATAGTGAGGTGAAGTAGCTTTGAAGAAGGACTCAAACAAACTAGAGCTTCGCTCAATAAAGATGAGAATTCCATTGAAGATGGCAGCCAAGCTGAGAGCCGGGAAGGCCAAGAAGATAATATTCAGAAAAGTGGCAGAATACAAAGAAGATCAAGAGAGCCACTCTACAGATCACCATGAACCAAAAGCTAAAAAAGAACAGAAGTAGAATCATGTCTACAAAACATTCAAGAAGGGTTCAAGGTTTGCTAAGTGCCAGACAAAGTCTACTACAAGCTCAGAGACTTAGCAATTCCAGTTGGTGATGGTGTACAACTAACATCAGATGAAGATGAGCAAAAATGAGTAAAGATCAGCTGCACCAGAGAAGATGTGGTCCAGACTCAAAGAAGAATACAAAGAGGACCACACCAAGCTGCTAAGTACATAAGATGTTCAAGCTTAAAAACATCTTAGCAGCTCAGCACCAACAACACCACCACCACCAAAAACAAGCAGCCAGGGCCTGAAGGGTCCTTATCTAGAGGGACTAAATGAAGTTCCTAGCCTGCTGGGCTTGAAGAGTTCCTAGGGAACTAGAGGAGTTCTAAGGCTGCTGGCCTTGAAGAGTTCTTAGTGAACTGAAGTTCCAAGGTTACTGGCCTTGAAGGAATCTTAGTGATTCAGGGTGCTGCCCTTCCTTAGTGGAAATCCTGCTAGTTAAAAATAGAAGAGTGGATTAGGAGCTTGAGTCTCTGAACCACTTAAAACCCCTCGTGTCCTTTACTTTATGTCATTTATATTATGTACATTAACTGCTATAACTTTTATGTATGTTTTAACTGCTTAATACTGAGTTAACTCTACGAATAATGTATGTCTGATTATGAATATATCAATGAAAGGGATCTTTTACTTATTCCGCTGTGCTTGAAAAGATTCTTATGTTTATCATATGCTAATTCATGAGCAATACAAAATAAAAGAAAAAGTATTTAAAACGAAAAAGGATCTATTCAACCCCCCTTCTAGATCTATATTGTGCCTACTGGGAACTAACAGGTTGTATTAAATAGTTGGTACTTATGGCATTATGACATGTATAGTTGAATGAATGGGTTTTATTTTCTATTTTTTCCATGGACCAATTGTTCTTTGTTTTGTTTTTAGCAGGGGAATTGTTCTGTTTTGGCTTCAATTGGTCTTAATTTTTGCTATACATCCAATGGATTACATAAAAACATAATTTAACCATGACAAACATTAACATCTTCAGTCTTTTCAATTTATTACCATTACATCTTTCCTATAACCATCACCCTATTACAATTGTTAGCAAGAAAAATACATGATGCATTACAATACAGAACATCAAATACAATTAATACATTACCATTGCATCATGCAAATCCATGTCAAAATTACAATTGCAGTGACAATCCATGACAATACACAACACATTCTAATTTTTGAGATTCCCTCTTTAAGTTTATCAACTTCCATTTCCTTTATTAGTGTTTCCTTCTTCAAAATTTTCAACTTCTGCTTTAGTTTTGCATTTTTATCCATCACTAAGTTCACCTCTTCAACTGGCTTGCTCATCGCACTCGTTGCTTCATCTACAATGGAAGGGACTTCAACCCATTCAAAATATCCACAATATCTCCCAGGTTCCTATCAAATTTTGTATCACAAAGTGAAAACAGAGTCACATAACAAACATGATTTAACAGAGAGAGGGATGAAATGCGTATTACAAATTGGATAGAGGAAATTTAACCCATAGTTCCGACATCCATAAAACCTTTTGCCTTTTGACCTATCTTTCTTCGAAACACAAATTCGCGCTGGCACATCACAATAACACATGTTTATGCCTACAACAGTAGTTGACAATGATCTAGCTCGTGATGAAGCCATATCAGATGCACGATAACTTCACACTTTCCTCAATACCAGTTATCAAATAAAAGCCCTAATTTTCATGCACTTGTTGTCTGCAATTTTGTTGAGAGATTTAGGCCCTAGTTCTTCAGTTCTGCACTTCAATCACTGTTATAACATACGATAAGGACCATTACATGGATTCTCTCCTTCGATCGACGCTCTCCCACTACATATCGCTTTCTTCTCCGAACTCGATCGTCACTTTCCAACTTCGTCGCTTTCTTCTTAGAACTCATACTCGATTTCCTGAAACTGCTTAACTGATTGGCCTTAATGCACACATCAGAAAATCCACATATTTTATTATGTTTTTAAAAGCCACGTAGGAAATCACAACTTAGTTTTTAACGTCTGTGAGTAAAATTGGACGGAATGACCTGAATTTTTAATTTTAAAAAGCACAATGGGCCAATTGAATATTTTTAAAGTTGAGTGGCCAGTTACTTACAAGTCGACGACCACAGGGGGGTAAAGGTATTTGTTGCCTATATATATATATATATATATATATATATATATATATATATATATATATATATATATATATATATATGAAGGGTTTCAACACATAAAACGTAACAAAAATAGAACAATTTAAAGCAATTTCGAAACCCCAAACAGGATCCATGCGAAAACCATATTAATTCAGTGGTTAGAAATTTTTACCGATTATTGAAGCTGGAATTGATACGATGGAATATCTAACGCAATCCAAATGAACTGCACCTCTACAGTATCCACACGAACGCCCCGCGAACCGTCGTACGATCTGCAGTAAAAGGAACTGTGGTACTAGCCACCAAGGATGAGGATTTTCGGAACTATTTCTCTCTAGTCTCTCTCTAAAAGCAGCTAGGGTTTTTAGTTAATGAATAATACCTAAATGGTTACTACATATCATATATATATATAGCGATTAAAAGGAATTAATCAAAACCTAATTTAATAAAATTTGAATTTATATATATATATATATATATATATATATATATCTTAATTAAGTCTTACTTAATAAATATACCTATATATAAATTATCCTGTTAATTTAAATTCGTAATTTAAATACTATCAATCATAATGACATATTTAAATCTTTACAATTTAAATTAATTCTCTTTTAATTACATTATATGTGTGTGACCCTATAGGTTATTATTACGTTGGCAATAATTTTAAAATCATATTATAAACTTATAAACAGTGAGCGACATCTAGTAATGCATCACTGCTACCCAAGTAATAATAAGATCGACAATTCGATGCAACCTTTTCGTGACCAATGTTTCAATGTAATTTAATCCTTTTAACCTTGACATCCTAGATTAAACTCGAGTCATGGAATGTGTCATACTCTTCATAATTTAATATGTGTTTTTCTTGATCAATGAGTAGAATATATGAAATAAATCACTATTTGAGCATGACCATGCATTTCATAGTCTTACTCAATCAACAGGCCTATGGATAACACCCCTAATATATAAGAGGGTTAAATTCCATCTAGATCACTCATATTCCTCACACGATTCATGATGTACCCAATAATCACCTTTATAGTCCACCCTATTAAAGGTGACATTTGATAATATCAAAGTACATAAATTTCCGTGTAGTAATATAGTGATTTCAGGTTGGAGGACCATTACATCATTGTCACTATGAGAATCGCTAATAACACTTTGCATACTGTTCCACATAGAATTCTCATGGTGGGTCTGTCCAGTACATCGTTCTCTAACATGTACCTATGCATTGACTTAATATCTCATATATTTATGACCAATGAGATTTGGTCATCAGTCAATCCACATACTAGTCTCAATGCATCATTGTTGTCCCATCAACAATGATACTCGACTAGGGACATTTAAGAGCAATGATACTAATTGTAATTATATAATCTCATGTTCAAGTCACATACTTGAAACTATATAATTTGTATCACTATTCTAAGGAATTTTATTATGTTAATATTTATATAACGCAATAAATAAAACCATAATAAAATCATTCATTTATTCAATCAAACATAATATCAAAATGTTAAGCAATTATATCAAATAATTGGTCTCTGGGGCATAAACTCTAACAATATATGATAACGGTCCCCTTCTCTAGCGAATCTTAAATAGCGAACCGATTATTGCGATGATTTTTTTATCGCTATAACATACAAAGATGACGACACAGTTATGGTGACGGTTCGAACAGTCGCTATAGCTCAAAAAATCGTCGTTATAGCCGGTTCATTTTTGGTTCGCTATTTAAGGTTCGTTGAAGAAGGGGACCGTATATGTTAATATGATATATATTATATCTTATTCCTAAATAAGTCTTATATAGTGTGATATAATACTTATATATCATTGCTAATAATATAATATGATATATATTTTTAAGAATGATGATTACAATATTTGATCTAATTTTTGATTGAATTACTTATTCTTAGAGAAGACATTTTTGGTATTTATTTAACTATTTTTTGCTTCAAAGTTCTAAGTTTGTGTTCATGAACAAGTTTGTGTTCGTAAACAAGTTTATGTTCGTGAACAAGTTTGGTGTTCATGAACAAGATTGTGTTCGTGAACATTCATGAACTGTTCATGTTTGCGAACAAGCTTGTGTTCGACTTGTTCGTAAACTGTAATAACCGTAAACTTTAGGATTTAATATTAATATTTATATAAATAGAGCCTGTGATTTTTATTTTATAAATGCTTACATGGCATGAGGTGAGTAACTCAATTGAATTAAAATTTAACTTTTAATAATTAATAAGATGTGGAGAATTATGGGAGGTTTATGAGATGTCTTGTATGACACAATGATGGAATTAGTAAGGAATAATTAAGTATTTACATGTTTATCATCCGAATAATAAATTGGGAGTCTATCCCAATAAGTTGATTGATAGACTTTTAAGTTAGCCCAATAAACTTGGGTCATTTAAAATCCAATTCGGAACTCAACATAATAGTTAACTGATGGTACAAGGTGTTGGTTAAATAATATGGCATGAGGCAATGGACCGACCAAATAGCCCTAGTCTATGTCTGAAATCTATCCTCTTGTCCCAAATCAAGGATCACCAAGTACAAGGAACAGTAGTCTAAACTCTCTTTACGCAAACTTTCAATTTGCTAATCCTAGGCATGCAGGGCTAGCTAAGTGGCTGGTATGGAGTGATTAAACAACTCCTTAAGTAATCATTGTTCATTTCTATTGCACCATGAATCCCAACATTGGGTAAAGCAAGTGTCTAGTCCATGTTTTCTCTTTAAATACAAGCCACCATGGCAGTCTGTTATAGTGATAGGAGTGTTGGAGAAATCTGAGTAAAGAATTCTTAGTTGCTAAGCATTACCAAGTCATTGTGTGAGATATCAAGGTTAAAGCTCGGGAAGGTATAATTTCTACTTCGTTCTTAACTTGAGTCTTGTTTGATTCTCGGTTTTCCTAAATTAATGGGTCAAGTATGATGAATTTGTATGATATAGGGTGTTTGGAAAGTTTAATTTCGTGCATGAATATGTCGATAATTGCCTGGAATCAAGTTGTGGCTACTCTGCAAAGTAGAGCATGTTCACTGCTTCTGAACTCCATGGGGTGCAGCTGCACCATACTTAGGAACCAGCTGATGTTTTCGGTCGTGTTAGACCATGTATTAAGAAATTCCCTTAGGTTGTATGCATATAGTAAAGTCTTAATGAAATTAACCCAACAAACTTAGACCTTGTCGAAATAGTGTAGACCGAAGTCTCGAAAAGAGCTGACTTCGGAAATGTCTTCGGACAAAGCGTGTTGTCTTCGGACAAGCCGTAATATCTTCGGACGAAGCGTGTTGTCTTCGGACAAGCCGTAATGTCTTCGGACGAAGCGTGTTGTCTTCGGACAAGCCGTAATGTCTTCGGACGAAGTGTGTTGTCTTCGGACAAGTCGTAATATCTTGGGACATGGCCAGATGTCTTCAGTTTCGGACATGGCGAGATGTTCTGGGACTCGGAGACAGCATCATAACTTGATATAAGGATGGATTAATAAATATTGCTATACTGCTATAAACTATTATTACACGAACCAGTTCTAAGTAGGGAATTTTACTAACTTCGAGAAAATAAATCTAATGCCTGCAAACCTGCGTAGAAAAAGGTCGGTGGGATTGATAGATGTTATGGTCTACGTAAAGCAATGAACCTCTTGGAACTACAAAGAAGAAGGATTTTTGAATAAACTAGCAGTGGTCAAAAGTATGAGCATGTTAGTGTACAACTATGAGTTGTGATTGATGCCGCAGTATACACAGATAGAAAGAAAATGTGTTATGTGTACATGTTGTTTATATATGTATATCAAGTGTGTTTGGCTAATGAATACCTATACTTACATAAATAGGACAAACATAATTCATTGAGGTGATTTTCGCTACAAGTAGTAATCAACGCTAAAGACAAGTTCCTTAACTTACTCTCTTTTATATTTAGCAAGTTCCCTAACTTACTCTCTTTTATATTTAGCAAGTTCCCTAACTTACTCTCTTTTATATTTAGCAAGTTCTCTAACCTCACTCAAATTTACATTGAGCAAGTATCCGAACACTATTATTATTGTGTTGCAAGTTCCTTAATTCTCACACTGTACGCATTTGAACTGTTGTCATATCAATCAATTTTTCAAGCAAATATCTGTTTCTATTTGAAAATCATTCGTATACCTTGACATTGTTGCAAGCATTGGACTTATCGTTCTTAAATGCATTATAAAATTGTCTAAGCCTTTGATTCGACTAGACTATTATCATGTGTTAAAAGCTATCCAAACCAATTGACTTGGTGCGGACTATCGTAAATCGACTGAGATGAATAACCCTCATTGAAGGGGAAATTATATATGGTCGGGGAACCGACGCGCGCACATGAGTATGATTAAATGTTATGCATAACGTAGGGTACTTTAGGCTGATCACCTGTTGTACTCGTTTATATTGGATTACAGTGTAATACTGTTAATTCTAGTAAGAGTTCTTAGTCCTTAGTGACTGCTCAGTGTTCATTCATATTGAACCTCGAAATGAATAAATCCTGAAAGTTGTTGATATCCTTCAGTCTATAGCGACACCTATCGAATACTCTTGATATTTCTTGATATCCTTGAACTACCAATTATTATTATACCCTTGAAAGGTTTAAATACTATAACTGCTTGTTCTTCTGGTTATATTACTTGCTGGGAAAATTTGTTGCTCATTCTTGCTTCCTAAAACATTACAGTTAAGGCAGAGCAAGGCGGTACTTCAGGAAAGGACAAAGGAAAGGGCAAGGCGACAGAATAATTTAGTCCTTAAGAATAGAAGTATTATTACTATTATTGTTATGATGTATTCAAGAATGATTAAGTTATGTTTAAGTTAATCACTGAATTGTTGTAGTAATGGTTACGGTACCTTGGGACGCGAATATTTATATTATATCAGTGTAAATTATTCTATTAATTTCGTTGTTAATGATTTAGTAGGATATTCGTAGTTGCACGTGATGCACCGAATTCGAGATATGGGTGTCCGAATTTTGGGGGCGTCACATAGACTGTTTGCGAACTCGATCATGTTCGTGAACACCAAATGATCCAAACTCATGGATATATATTGGTTTGATCAAGTTACTTGAACATGTTTGAGTTCGATTAAAAGTGTTCGAGTTCGGTTTGAGTTCGACAAAGTTCGGTTCGGTTCGGTTCAGTTCGTTTGCAACCCTATATAGTTATAAGTAAGATGATACTATTTAATAATTAGTTACAGATAATTTTTTCCCTTTTGTTTTGTTTGAAAATTTAGGCGCTAATGATAGTGATAAGTAATTTTTTTCATAATTATTTCTTGGTTCTTTTTTTTTCAAATAAAAAAGAACCTCTTAAATAGATGTTTTATTTTTTAATTCTTTTTAGTTTTTGTTGTTAAGTTATAATATAATATTGCTTGTATGCCTATTTAGTTTTTATAAAATGATTTAAACTAATTATAAAATGAGTATTGTTTTAACACCTCATCAGTCATATCTTAGGTGTTAAAGCCACATCATCAGTCTATGATGTGGAAACTTCAATTGAACCAAAGTAAAAAAATTAAAAGTCTAATTACCTGATTGAAAAAAATTGAAAGATCGATCTTCAAAATGGAAAATGGTCAATAGTTCAGGCTAATAATTTTATATTTAAGTCTAATTTTTAATTATACGTAGACATTGATTAGCCTAGTCAGCGAAGACATGTCATCGATTTATGACGTGACATGTTCAATTGGACGAAAGTAAAAAAAATTAATAGTTTAATGACTTGATTGAGAAAATTTGAAAGGTTAATCACCGAAGTGAAAATAATTAATAATTGAGGGTAGTTATTTATATTTAAACCTTAAAAGGAACATGTTGACTTTTCTACTTAAAAAAAGTGACGGACGTTATTAAGTTTGGACATAAATCTTCCATTGCCAATTTGCCATGTAACATGCATGCAATGAGGGCAATAGAGTCTTTGAACCAAAAAAATAATTATTAAACTGTCATTGCTATCATCTTCTTTCCAAAAATTTCATCTTTCATCCTATAATCCGATCAAAAACAAGCAACCACAAGGCACCATTGTTGCCGCATTATATATAACATCATTAGAAAAATAATAATGAGAAACCCTAATTGCCTTTCTACAACAATAAATCCCTTCTGATCAAAACCCCAATTTAATCCACTCATGTGCTTAACCCAAACAAAATAATCACCAATCGAACCTTACATGCTATCGTTTGTTCAATTCGTCATTGACAAATTTGGGGGAAACCATAATGTTGCATTTGGATTAATAAAATGAATTGAAAGACTGAATAAAATGATTTTAAGGTATTTTAAATGTATGTTTGGTTGTTGGTGATGGTGGTTATTATCATATAATGACAAAATTATCACATATATCCATTCCATTGGAATTGATTTATTCCACATTCTCCATATGGAATAAAAAAGCAAAGCGAAATTCATTCCATCAGAATGATTTATTCTCCAAAATGATCATCAAATACACTATTTTTTATTTCATTCTCTCCATCTAAACGTATCATAGTTTGCAGGAAACTGAATTCCAAATTATAGCTCTAAAAAAATTGGGTTAAACACACTTTTATCCCTCGAAGTATCTCCCAACTTACACAAGTAACCCTAAGCTATAACAACAAATAATAACAACCATCGAGTACACTTAAAGTAAGCAAAAGTGACCATATGACCATAACTTTGGTCGGAATGTTGACGTGTAACGACAAAGTAATGCATTTAAAATATTTTAATACTTTTTAATGTATTTTAATATATTTAAAGTTAATTAAATTGTGTTTTCTTATATAGAACAATACATTTAAATAGTATAAACACGTATGTACTTACACAAAATGCTTAGGGTTATGAAGAAATTAAAATAAAAAAGCACGGGTTAAATACACTTTTCCCCACTATACTCGACCTCGGTTTAGAAATGCATCATTGGACTTAACTCATTGAACTACACGTTATTTGCAAAAAGTGATAGAGCCGTCTGTGTCTGTTAACCATTTAACAGAAAATTGATGTGAAAATGTGACAATATATTACATTACTTACGTGAATTAAATATATAATTAAAAGACTTAAATTGTTGAGTTGTATAAAAATCGTACCTATCAAAAGCCCTAAATCCCCAAATAAGTCCCAAATCAATTCTAAATTGGTTCCTCATCCATCACCGAGAGCGATGAAGAAGAAAAGAAAATTAACAAAGGAGCTACCATGAGCAGCTCCAACGAAATTGACATCACAAATCGCGTCGAGATACCTAGAAGTACGATGATATGCCAATGTGGTTCAGTCTCGCTGATGTGGGTAATATGGAAAGAGGGAGTTGTTGATCCAGGAAGAAGGTTCATCGGTTGTTCTCGTTTTAAGGTGTATACCAGTCTCTCTATATTCTTTCTTCTAATTTTTATATTATTTCTTCTAATTTCTTTCTCCCTTCTTTTTTTTTGGGTTTTAACAGAATTCCTTTTTCTCTCCTTTGTAAATGTAGATAATGAAATTGAGGTTTTGATGTTCCATTTTGTCTATTTGAGAAACCATGTACCATTACTTACTATTCATATGGGTACTATGAAGTTGCAGTATATATGTTTTGCTTCTGAGGCATGCAATATCTATCCAATTTGTTAATTTCTCTATATTCTGGTTTGATTATGGATGAGAATAATAACTGAGTTAATTTGTGGTAAGATAAGAGATTATGTTGTAGGTTTTTTAAATGGTGTGATCCACCATTAATAAAAAGAGGAAGGGAAGCGATATTGGAATTGAAGCAAAAAAAAATGAAAGAAACAATGAAAATGTTGAGAGATTGATGGAAGAAATAAACAATATGGAAGTTGGAAACCAATTGATGAGAAATGGCAACAAAGAAAATGAAGAAACCAAGCATGAAGGTGTATTGATGGTGCAAAGACAAGTCCAAACGTTAGAGAAACAAATTGTTAAGCAAAGTTCAATGGAGAAGAAATTATGGATTGCTTTAGTAGTTTCTTGGATTTTGATTTTCATTGTATTGCAAACAAATGTGTAGATTAGTATATTTGAAGGTATTTCAGTTTGTTTATAATTTATTTATTGAAGGCTATTTTGGCAAGTATGTATTGAATGCTTATTTGGCTTCCTTTGAATGTATGTTTGACTTTTGGCGCCAAGAAATGAATGCAACAAATAGAAATGAATGTATATTTGAAGGTATTGAAGGTTGTTTATAATTTATGTGTTGAAATCTATTTTGGTAAGTATGTATTGAATGCTTATTTGGCTTCATTTGAATGTATGCTTGACTTTTGGCACCGAGAAATGAATGCAACAAATAGAAATGAATGTATATGTGAAGGTATTGAAGGTTTTTTATAATTTATGTATTGAAATCTATTTTGGAAAGTATATATTGGATGCTTATTTGACTTTATTTGAATATATGTTTAACTTTTGGCACCAAGAAATGAATGCAGCTAATAGAAATGAATGTACCACATTACTCATCATTATTACATAAGTTTGTTGCAGTACTTAAGTAAATTATTGAATGCTTATTTGGATTCATTTTGAATGTATGTTTGACATTTGACACCAAGAAATGAATATGATAGAGCTAATTAATGTGGCACCAAGAAATGAAAGCAACAAATAAGAGTAAATACTGAGCAACCTAAGTACTGTAAGAAACTTATGCAACAATGCTGAGTAAATGCATTCATCAACTTGTTACACCTATAAGAAGTAGGACTGATTGTAACACCCACTTTCCGAAATAGAAAGAGAGATTACTCAAAACATAACAAAACTGATGAATCTAATAGCAAGACTCAAGCCCTAAAATAATAATCTTAATATCTGATAAATACCACAAGTCAACCATAATAAATCTCCAACTGTCTCAAACCACAATCTAAAATAATTATTACAATTTCAAGTAAATTGACACATCAAGTCTACACAGAATATTTCTAAATCATTGGAATGAATGGAGCTCTCATCACACTTGCCCTTGATTCCCCTGATTACCTGCCGGAAGAAAACACAGCATGAGCCAAACGCCCAGTACGGATATAGAATACAAATAATGAACCAAAATAACTAACTCAATTAAATGAAAAGAGACGAAACGAACTGAAACAAAACGAACAAATCTAACACAACGAAATAATAGGCTGAATCAAATGACTGGGTGTTATTTCATACAGAGCTCAGAATAAAACAGAAATATACCTTGCCACATAGGCAAGTTAAATAATGCCACATAGGCAAGTCAAATAATGCCATACAAGCAAGTTACACACATTGGACCGCGAATCCAATGCATGTAAAATCGAAAGGCGTGTTTGGCACAAACATCACCACTCCGCAGAACAGAACAGAAAACTAGGGTCGACCCATACGTCTCCCACAACAAAACACCAAATGGCCAACTCCCACCGGAGCACAAAACTGAGACGCCGTAGACTGATCACACCGCCACGGAAGGTGTCATGCCTCTCGTGCCAAGAGGACATGCCTGTGGTACCCCCACATGTGGTTATAGCTCAGGTATACCCTACGGTATATTCTAATAATAATAACATGTCACAACACATGCAACACAATATTAATACAAAGGGTTCTAATATGTACATGTTAAACTGAAATGGATCATCGATACAATGTCTCAAAAATTATATTAACATGCACATTTCTACGAATATCCAATTAAATTCTATACATTATGCACTAATCTAAATAGTACAAATATGAGTTCCAATATCGACGCCAAGATAAACTATCAAAATAAATTGACAAGGAACAATTATTGGAGGCAATACTAAATTTCAAAACGAATAGCGAACGAACAAACTAAAATCAAAAGAATCTCGCTGAAAGAGTACGGAATCCGTACATGAATTAAGCAATGTAATACCCAAAATTTATATTCCAAATTTGTCTCGTTAAATTCTCTCCGTCCGAACTAATTACACAAATTAATAAAATAAATTAGTAAACTACGCATTTAATTACTCATTACTAACGTATTTTTTTTAAGACTCATACTAATATTATTATTATTATGTTTTTCTGCAAATTTTAAAATATTAATCTAGCAGATTATTCATATTACAACTTTTAATAATTATGTATTAATGTTGCACGAATGACTATTTTGGTGGAAGACATGTATATGTGTGTGTGTGTATATATATATATATATATATATATATATATATATATATATATATATATATATATATATATATATAAGTGATTTCAGCAAGTATGAGTATATAAGTTTGGTGGAAAAGTGATTTTGAAAGTACTCTCATTATTATTATATTAACGTTATATGTATCCTTCAAATACACAATTTGGCTGACTTTGCAATTATTTACAGGCTTCACAATCACACGAAATCCTATGAACCATACTAGACTCTGCACATACATAATTATACAAGCATCTTGACAAATTGACAATTTCATACAACTCATAGTTAATGGTAATATTATAGTACATTTTTGCTTCTTTTTTTCTTTTTAGCTACCGCCGCTGCCTCTCTTCTTCTTTTCCCTTGATTTTTATCAGATATATTAAGAAGATTAGGTTTTAGTATTTATTCACTTAAAAACAGATTTTATTAATTAATATAATATATTTAGTAACTCTCCAAATTTTAATAGAATTTATATTTTTACACAATTATAAATTTGACCCACTTAATTTAAAGCCCAATTTTACCAATTAATTTATCCATAACTTATTAATATTTATTAGCCCACATAAATTAAATGACCACTTGACCCAATTAAATTACAAAGTCCAATTAATATGTTTTAAAACAAAATAATTTTTGTATTATTCAATATTTATTTATTAATTAATTTTTTTACCGGGTATTACACTGATCATTCGATTATAACCGAACCGAATAGGTTATTCGGTTATAACTGGATATTGAAATATTCATAATTTCATTATTCGAATTACTAACAGAATTTGGCAATAACCGAATTACCGAATTGTAAATTTGGGTCTTTCGGTTAATAATCAAACATGTGCTCCATAGATGTATGAAAAATCCAAAATACTCCCTGCAATCATTTCTTTTATGCATAACCTTTTTATTTCTTCAATACAAATAAAATCATATCATAGAAATGACCAAACAACCAACAAGTTATTCTTTAAACAACAATGGATAAAAAAGAGAAGAAATACTAAAAAAAAATTAAATATAAAATATCAAACACAATCGATAACCGAATACATTTTGGCTCCACCTTCAAGTTCATCTCCTTATTGAGGCAGCACCGTGAATGGCGGCTATATATAGGTTTTGAGTAGCAGAAAGGATAATTATGAATGCTTCCATTATTTTCTGCTTATAGAAATTGATGTATTCATATTTTTTATCGGGTTCTTTTATAATTTGCGATTTCCCCTCTTCATTTATCATAATTAGATTCAAAGATGAATTCAAGACTTTATTTGTACTCACCAGACGTGCATTTCTGATGTGCATCTCAATTTCTTTGCTGGCAAATCTGTAAAAGTACTCCATGGCAAAGACGGTGAGAGCCCAGGCAATGGTGGCAACAGAAGCGGTTAATGGCAAGCTATCGTGGTTCCAGAAATGAACATGGTTGAAACCAGATATAACTGATGCAACACCAACTATAAAAGCGGATAATGCATGAGGAACTATGAGTCGAGAGGCAAGAGGAAATAAGGAACTGAGATCTAGAATTTTAGATTTAGGAATAGAAATTAGGGGCTAGGGCAAGTCATACAGATACAATACAATTATAAATTATTATTTTTTAACTATTAAAGTTCGGTTATTCAAATTCCCAAATAACTTATTTTTTAAAACCAAATCCGAAATCGAATACTAAGCATTAAATTGGATATAACTGAAATTAGAAAAAAAAAAATCAAAAAATCGAAATAATTTGGTTAAAATTTTTTCGGTTTTGTTCAGTAATTAGATTTTATCCATTTTTGGTCACTCCTAGTAAGAAGTAATCACCAAAATCGTTCAATCCCAACTAGAACATGAGTACATATTAAAATATAGAACCATTAACATCCACTGAAATTCATAATATATTCGCATTCCAAAACCATAAACATTCAATCCAAGTTATAAAAAATATTTTTAACCCTCTCCTAATCTAACCACCACAACTTCATAGTTAAGATATCATGAACAATCATTATACACTACCATAATTAGCAAAAAATACTATACCCTATCCTCAACTAGGACTGATCATTCGGTTATAACGAACCGAATAGTCTATTCGGTTATAACCGAAAACCGAAATTTATTTATTTCTGGTATCCGAACAAGTAACCGAATTATCCATTAACCGAATAACCGAATAACCGAATTTACAATTCGGTTGTTCTGGTAATAACCGAAATTAAGAAATATATTTACAAGTTGATTTTATTTACCTGCCAAAATTAGAAAACAAAAAATAGAAAAAGGCTCATCCATTCAGAATTTACTGAAATACAGTGTGCCAAAACAAAACACACAATCAAATAATACGTCAAACGATATGACAAAATGTCAAAACACAAACACAAATCAAAACGAAATTCGTCACAAAATCAAACCAAACCAAACTGAGATCAAACGAAATGGCCTCAAATGCAAAACGAAAGTGAGATCTGAAGTCGCAGGGATTTCGTCAAGTACAAATCAGAACAAATTAGAACTAGACCCGGATGGGATTTCGTCGCTGGGATCTGAAGTCGCCGGTGGTCTCAGCCATGCGTCTCTGTCGCGCAAGAAAGAAAGATGAGAGATCAGAGTTGCCTCTCTAACGACGGCACCGACGACATGGACGGCTCCCTCTCCATGGTCCGTCTGAAGAAATATAATTCAGTCGAGAGTTCAGAGTCGAGAGATCTGAGAGATTGAGAGTGAGAGAGTTGGAGACTTTGAGTAATGGTTGTCGGCTGATGACTTTGAGTTGGAGACTTTGAGTAAAGGCTGATGACTTTGAGTCTTTGAGTTGAAGAAATGACTAGTGGCCGTTGGCTGGGCTGGGCTGAGTGCTAATGATTAATGGCTGGGCTGTGCTGAGTGCTAATGATCAGAAATAACTAATGGTTGGGCTAGTGGCTGAGTTTTGTTCGGTTATTCGGTTTAATCGAATAACCCAAAAATGATACCCGTACAAACTAACCAAAAACCGTATAATAATTCGGATATAACCGAAATAGTAAAATTAACCGAATTTTCAGAAAAATTCGGTTAAATTATTTCGGTTCGGTTCGGTAATTCGGTTATACCTGTTTTTTGCTCAATCCTATCCTCAACCATCAAAAACACTATTTACATCCAATTATAACAACACATGTTGTTTAAACAATTTCAAAAACACTACATCATGGCATAATTAGTTGTAATCCCAAAATTTTAGTCTCAATTACATAAATTCTATTTTTTTATCTAAATTTGATCCACCCTTCTTCCTTAGAAATTTATATGGCGTTCGTGTGGATTCTTGGCTTCCAATAACATCTATCTTCCTTCTACCCCCTCCTCTAGTTTGAATTAAGGAGGAACTGAGTTGATACTTGGTGATTGGAATCACATTCTACTAAGTTGTGCTTTATTTGGCGGTGTATTAACTGGAGGGGTATTATTGGTTAGAAAAGCACTATTATTCATAACACGTGGAGTTGGCATCTAAAAAAGAAATAAAATCACAAACTAACTCAAATTTTTAAATAATATCATAGAAAGTAGAGAAATATAGGCCATTAATACTTACAAAACATAAATGCTTGTGTGAGTCTATCTTTACTTTTTTCATTAAAGCAACCCACATTTTCTTTACCTTTTCCTATGGATTGTAATATATGTCATAGTTAATCTGTATCATTTAAATATATATATATATATATATATATATATATATATATATATATATATATATATATATATATATGAGAAATAATTCATAGAATACGTTAGCTCTGGGCACTGTTTCAACTAACTGTTATCCAGCCGTCCAAAATTAGAGTGAATGGCTGCGATGAGGGCCCAACTGCTAGAGGGAGTAGCAGTCAGTCAAAACGACAATGTTTTAACTAGCTGCTACTCCCTCTAACGGCCATCATAGAAAATTAATCAAATTAAGGGCTGTTTGGGGATTTGACCCAGCCGCTAGAGGGAGTAGCGGCCAAGCGGTTCCCAAATCTATACTAAGTGATGTATACTGCTTGCGTTTGCTACTAAAGATAGACGGCGCTGCACAAAGAGAAGGGTTTGCTGCTGCGATTGCTTCGAATTTGTTACATCAATCTCAACTTCAATCGGTTAATCGATTCTAAAATAAAGTAAAGTAAGTGTTTTTCAACCTAATATGTTTTGTAAATATCTTTAGAAACAAAATAGACATTGAATGATAGTTTTTTTTCTTCTAAATATCTTGAAAATTATTGCTATATTAAGGCATGGTATATAAGTGACAAATTTAGTATTATTATATTTATATATACAAATTGGGTGGTAGATATGTATCTATGTATACAAATTATGTGTATAAATTGAGTATTTTCTATATATAAAATATTAGTATGTATATTTTTGAGTATTATATATGCATAAATTGTGTTAAATATTTTATTGTTGTTGTTAGTTATTTTTTGCAAAAAATATCATTTTGTTATAAAATGTAAATAGACTTGCATGTCTGAAATATTATTGTTGTTGTTTTTTTATTATTTTTGGTCAATTATATATTTAGACATTGAATGATAGTTTTATTATTATTGACATTTTTATGTAAATATGGACAATTAGCTGTTTGGACCCATTGATCGCAGTGTCTTTTATGATCAAGAAAAGCAAGTATTAGAGGATGTGCGGAATATGATTGAAAGGGGTACACTGATGTCAAGCCAATCCACTTCAATTATATATGATAAATGGGAACTGACCAACCTACAAAAAAAATTATTAGAGGCCTGGGGGTTTAAGGGGTTTAGTTATCCGGCAGTAGTAACCAGAACAAATGTCAGTCTTATATCTGCCCTAATTGAGAGATGGCGGCCAGAGACAAATACATTTCATATGAAATGTGGTGAAATGACAGTAACATTGGAGGATGTCCATTTCATTTTTTATTTGCCAGTATTGGGTAAGCCCATAACTTATCCTTCATTTGATGCTTCATTAAGTTATTTTAGGGAATTTTTTGGGGATGAATGGGCTGGGGAATGGAATAATAACAAAAAAAGACGTGGTATTTCCTTAGTTTGGTTGCATCAAAGTTTTTCTAAGTGTCCAGACAATACAAGTAGAGACGTGGTTGGTATGTATACAAAGGCATATGCCCTTTGACTATGCGGGCGGGTTTTATTTCCCACAAGGTCAAAAAATACTGTACACCCTAGGAATATGTATTTTATTTATGATTCAAATAAGACTGCCATATATGAATGGGGTTCCACATGTTTGTCATATTTATATCGGGGTCTGTACATAACATCTATGAAAGAGAGTAATTATATCAATGGTTGTGTGACCTTGTTATAAATTTGGGCATACGAGTATTTTTTGGTTGGAAGGCCTAACCCTAGGCTAAATTCTTTATTTTGGGTCCCTAGAGCAACAACATGGGCGTACTCCGCCAAACATCAATATGGTGATGGGTGAAATGATCCCCATCACCATCTATCTTTCTACAAGGGCTAATTTGATAGGCAACCTCAGTGAGAGGTAGTATGGCGGCCATACCAACGATGGGATGATGATTAGATGTACTATAACTATGAGGCTAGATTGGCAGGGTCCGATCGGGTCCTATTGATTCATTTTGATATTTTCGAGTATCAAATGCCCGACCGGGTAATGAGGCAATATGGGTAAATCCAAGGCATTCTGTCCCTAGCTAAGAGAAATGATGCTTTGAGACAACCCATGGAAAAATCATTTGAGCCACCAGATTATATACAAATGAGAAGAAATACATTGATGAGTGGGAGCTATATATGGAAAGTTTCGAGGGAGAAGTTCAGGAGGTTGCAAAAACTGTCCCTATGGATACGTACTTCAAGTTGTACAAAAAAATTACCCAATGACACTTGCACCACCCACAACGTGAAGGAGATCCCAACACTACCTATGAGCCTCGTTCTGTATATAATCAACATTGTATGGTTAGCATGGTAAGCAAGTTAAAGTTTTATAAATTATTCAATTAATATAATATATTGCTTGTTTATTTGATATATTCTGTTGTATTCTTCGATACTAATTTGTTTTGTTTGTCTTCTTATTTTATGTTATTTTTTTGCATAGATTGAGGGAGCAAAATCTCTCTTCGACAAAACTTTCAAGTTCAAGAAAGACTTTCCTCTTGAATATAATCACATAAAAGAAGGTTGGGATGAACTGTATGAGTTGTATAATGCAGATGTCAGGGGGGAGGAGTATATACGGGGTAAGAAGACAGAGAGGCCCACCCCTGTACTTGAGCTCGATGTGTACATCCCTACCACCAAGGCTACTGGTGATATGTCCCAGCTTACTCAGCTTACGTATGAGGGTGGTTCTTCAGTTATTGGGAATGATGTTCCAGTAGAAGCATATGGACCTAAAAGGTCTACAACAAAAAGACTCCATGGGCAAAAGAATGGAATGATCAACGAGAACTTCTTCTCCCCAACTCCCCCCAATCATCTTCAACTTCCCATTAAGCACCCTCAACTTTGGTACACGTTGACTCACGAAGATATGAATTCTTTGCAACCTGGAATTTGGCTATACGAGCTTGTGATGGACCCATATATGTGTCTTCTACGGGATCGGGAAGCCAAAGATCAACGCGAGGGAATATAGAGATGGGCAAAATTTGGCTTCATGCCTTCCTTTTCATGCATTTGGGGAAAGGTCCATTGTCTACTGGGGAGAAAATTCGTGGAGATCTTTTCTTCCAGTCATATGTGACACCTTAAGTGGGACCACCGATACATCAGTGCGACTTTATCTTCATGCCTATATGTATCCCAAGTAACAGTCATTTCATACTGTTAACCTTTTCGGTGTCAACATGGAAGGTTTATATCCTCGACCTGCTATATAATGACAAATTGCACATAAAGTTATCCAAAATGTACAAAGACTACATCGATGTCGCGGTACGTGACATTTTTTTAATATAGTCAGTTAGTTTTCACGCAATATATGTGCGTACTAACGACGTTATTGTTATTGTAGATACAATTGATACTGTTGATGTTAAGAATGGGTAACTCGTTCGGTGTTGGCCTCGATCGTACACCCCCAAAGGTGCAGATAACAAAGGCTTGACCTATGCAGATAAATTATTACGAGTGCGGTATATTTGTTTGCAAGTATGTTGCCTACCTCGTGCAGGGCAATATAAAAATTGGCAAAGAAAAATGGTCAATGGATGATGTATCGGTTTTTAGGTATAGAATAGCTTATGAATTGTTCAAATGTAAGGCTAGAGAAATACCAAGAGACCAAATTATTTAGAGGTTAATTTTGAACATGTAATCTTTTATATGGATTTGATGAATGATATTTTAACTAATGGTGGTATTGAATTGGGTGATTTTGGTATTGACTAGGAATGTTTTAATTGGTTAATTTGTTATATATATTATTTGCATGTTGGTGATTAAGTTGTTTAACAGGTATGGGTTGGTACCCCTGCTAATTGGATTTGTGCCAATTACCTGTATGCTGGCCGCTAGAGGGAGTAGTGGCCAACACTTTTCAACTAAAGACCTGGCCACTACCGTGAGACCCCAAATTTTATGAATAAAGATTTAAATTTCTCGAATTTTTTTTTTAATATTATGGTGTGGATTTGATATAATGTTATAGTTGTGGGTAATATTTATAAATTTTGCAAAGTATCCAAGTTGTTATAAAATATTCTTTTGGTCGGGGAATGTTCTTTTTATCGGGGAATATCCGTACGACGACATAATCATTGGTGGACCCCACAACAGAAGTATTGTCGTAGTTAAAAAATGATAGAATTATCATTTTATAAAAATAATGGCGAAAGTGTTGCCGTTAAAACTGTTGAACTACCCGGTAGTAAAAGTACAGTAATACGTGTGGTTGCATAATAACACACGGTATTGGTTATTGATGCTTATGTGAGAAGTCACTCAGTTATACTCAATTATTGCTACAGTAATTGCTGCATCATATCTCTCATATTATTGATTCGATTATTGTCACAGTATCATCTGTATAATATGATATATTATTAAATCAATAATTGAGACGACAAAGTTATTCATATTATTAAATTGTAATATTTAAAATGTCTAGAAGTTCTGTCAAGGAGAGGCTTGGTCATCTAATTGTGCGCCAATAAGGAGAAATCCTTATCAGAAAGCCCCCTCTTTCCAGGGGAACGACCTGGTTGTTAAATATTGTGAGTTATAATATTAATGATGAATATGTTCGTGTTGATTAAAGATGAAATTTATAGTTCCATTGTGTTGGGATTATTAGTGTTAGTGGAAATCGACATCTATTCCGATGATAATTGATGTCTGGGGGTTATATTGATAAATCGGGTAATTAATCAGATAAATGAGCAATTAATTGCTACTAATTCACATGCTTATATAACTATTTGTTCACATGTGTGTACTATTTAAATCTAGTTTCTTTCTAAGGTAAGGGGTATTATTTTTTTCGTATTCAGGAAGAAAGCATTGTTATTCCATTCCTTATTATTCTGTTGGAATAACCTGTCTATGCGAAGTACGGCATACATGGTGAAATTCTTCTGTTATTCCATTCCTTATTATTCTGTTGGAATAACCTGTTTATGCGAAGTACCACATACATGGTGAAATTCTTCTGTTATTCCATTATTTATTATTCTGTTGGAATATCCTGTCGGTGCGTATTACGCCTGACCTGGTTCCATTAATTATTATTCTGTTGGAATAACCTATCTGTGCGGTCTATCGCATGCATAGTGATTTCTGTTGTTATTCCATTCTTTATTATTCTGTTGGAATATCCTGTCGGTGCATATTACGCCTGATCTAGTTCCATTATTTATTATTCTGTTGGGAATAACCTATCTATGTGGATTACCACATGCATGGTGAATGATCCTTCGTATTCATTCCTTATTAAATTGTGAAAATGATCTGTTCACGTGGATTACCGCATGACGGGTTAAAATCCATTTGCAGTTTCGTAATTTTTCGGACATTCAAAATTTCTAAATTTTTTTTTGGAGGATATTATGATACGTTTTCTAGCATCTCCAAGTGGAATCACTGAAAGAGGAGTTGTAGATTTTTGTATGGACTATTTTTAACAAAGCATAAAAAAGTGAAAAAAAGAGAGAAAAAGCTACTGCCCACAATTTTGTAAGGGCTGTTTTGGTTACTTAATTTGTGAGAAAAAATTCTGGCCTTTTGGGACATGGAAATATATGGTATAAAGTACCTCCTGTCAAAAATTCGAACTTAAAATGAACAAGTTATGACTATTTCAATATTTAGGGTTTTTGACAAAAAATACTATAACCGGAGTTCTATAACTCCGATGGCCATGAAATTTAAACTGGAAGCTCACGTTAACATGTGTAAGATCATGCCAAGATTTGGGAATTTCTGGAGTTAAACTTGAGGTAGCTAATTTCTTAAGGAATTAATTAGAAATTGATTTTTGAAAAATACTTAAGGGAGTTGAAAAATTATAAAAAAATACTTGTTGTGTATGAAATATATGTATATATGTTTGGACAAAGGATAGAAAATAATAAGTTGATTTGGTAATTTTTTATGAAAATGGTTTAGTTACAAACATATGAGTTAAATATGTTATGTGAAGTTGAAGAATTGGTAAATAGGATTTTAGGGCTTGAAAATCCTATATAAGGTATATGCAGATTTTTGATGAGTGATTTGATCTTTTGTGATGAAATCTTATGAGTATGACATTTTTGAATGATTAAATGTATTATTTGGTAAAGTGTAAACAATTAATTTAAATTATTTATAAGTTTAAGAGGTGATTAAAATATTGTTATAATATTAACAATATTAGATTATGAGTTATTTAAGTGATGGATAATATTTGGATAAATTTAAAGTCTTTAATATTTATCCTTGTTTTCGTTTGATTAATGCTTATATCATTGTCATCATCCTCATGCTTATATTGTGATGAAAGTCATCTTTGACTTACGTGCATAGATGGACTTGGTATGATTATGATCAAGGATCATTCGGTATAATCATGATCTGTAATGTTATAAATGATGTGGTAAAAGTCCTCAGTGGCCTGTAGTGCATTGATGGACAATTTTTGGTATGATTATGACTAGGGATTATTCGGTATAGTCATGACCATTGATGATTCAATGAATATCCTTGGCCTATAGTGCAGGGATGATTCGATGATGTGCTTTATTTATTATGTTGTGTCTCAGCGATAAAAATTGATGAAAACATTTTAAAACATAGAAGATAGTAGATATCATGCTCTACTTGACTCTTCTAATGGATTACTTATTCCGATGCAGTTAAACTTGATGTCTATTGTATTTTATCAGTTTAACATTGTTGAAGGCTAATGATAATTTATTCTGCATTATCTTAGTCATAATATTTCTTACTGGGCTAGTTGAGCTCACCCTTTCTTTCACTGTTCTCTTCGGAAAATGAGAATATAGCTGGAACGAGTAGGGGAACGGAGTGACGGTCCAGATGATAGAATTAGTAGTCCTCACTATTCTGTTAAATAGTGTGATAATAAATGTAATGAGGACTCCATTGATTGTGGATATTGTCTAGATGACTGTTGGTTTATATACTTTATGGTTTTAATGATGACAATAGTTATATGGGCTTAATTGATTTTATATTTTCTTATTCTTTAATTGGGTCATGTTATTCAAATATTTTTATGCATATTAATTATATAATAAATATTAGTTTGCATGGGTTATTGCATGGATTAATCACATTGGGTCATGTTATTCAAATATTAATTATATAATTTATAATAGTTTGCATGGGTTATTGCATGGAGTAATCACTTTGTTTCCTAGCTCACGCAAGTTACTGCAGTATTGGAATGAGTAAAACAAGTCGGTTATTTTTGTCACATACTTTAAGTTTTTATATAGAATATATATTCAATCCTGATTTGCTTTGAAGACTAATTCAAATTGGAGTATTTTAAGGAGATTGAAAATCTGTTTAATATTCCTTAAATTTCTCATATTTAATTGTGGGGTAATATCCTTCCAATATATATATATATATATATATATATATATATATATATATATATATATATATATATATATATATATATATATATATTGAGCTACCAATTTATACGTATTTGGGAGATTTTTTAGGAATTAGTTTTATTAAGGATTCTTATTGAAAGTTGATGGAGCTGTTATTTTGTCACATGCTAAACAATAGTTGCTAGTTTTAAGGGATCTTGCTAATTGCTGATAGGATTCTTTCAACTAGTATTTGATTTTTAATTGACTTCTTCATAGCTGTATTTCCTTATCTACTGAGGTTGTCATTGGTAACATTGATCTCCTATTTCAATCAAAAAGTACTAGCCGTTGCAGGAGGAATTGGAACGTTACATAGCCGTTGCTATCTTCTTTATATATATACTGCTTTGCTCGGCATTGGAAGGACAAGACTACTGAACAGAAATTCTTCAAGCTATCCAAGATACAAATTATCATATCATTCTTTTAGTCATGGTTTACAGTGTTCTTGTATCCTTTATTTCAATATCTATTGTAAACATAGTAGTACAAGTCTAGGATTGGCTTGAGGTTTTTATTTTAGTAATACTCAGTCTGTTCATCGAAGTTATCAAAGTCTCAGAGGTGAGAGGTGTTGTAGAGGTGCAAAGGGGGCAGAGGTGTCCAATCGATTGTCGTTGTAACAGGGAGTTTTTTATTTACTTTGTAATTGCTGAGTATTATTTTAATAAAGTGAGTCTCCAATCCTAGTTGGGATTGGACGTGGATTAGGCTACTAGACTAGAGGATAGGGGCCGAACCACTTAAAAAAAAATCTCGGTGTGATTTACTGTTGTTTTGCTTCTGTTTTTAGCTTCTATATTCTGCAGATTTTGTTTACGTCAAAATTTTTTTACACTAATACGGACATGTATTAGCTGTCCGTTTATAACAGACGAAGAATATAACAAATACAGATAGGGTTAGACCGTCCGATTATAGCCTGCTATAGTAAACTTTAAAAATTGGCCACTGTAGATCACTTATAAGTATTTATACCTTTTCACCCCCCTCTAGTTGTGCTTAATTACAAAATTTCATTTGGTATCAAAACAAGACTCTACTAATATTGATCTTTACAGGTCGTAGGGAAAGATCCTATGACACACCTCAATTTTCAAGAAGGTTAATCCATAAGTCAACCACCTTTGTTGCTCGGAAGTGAAAACTTAAACTTTTGGAAGTTTAGAATGATGATTTATCTCAAACGAGACCCATGGGAATGGTGGGTTGTTGAGAATGACCCTGTCATTCCAAGACATGGTGATGGAAAACCGAAGACTCTCATGGAAATGGATTCAAATGAATCATACATGGTATCCTACGACTCCAAAGCCATGAATACGCTGCTAAGTGGGATGATTCAAGCTGAAATTGACAAAGTTTCTGCATGCACAATTGCTAAAGAAATATGGGATACAATCGTCATGAGCCATAAGGGAACTACAAAGGTAAAAGAAGTCAAATTAAGTATGCTAATGCAAGAATATGAACTTTTCAGGTTAGAGAAGAATGAGTCCATCAAAGAAGCTCAAGCTAGATTCCTCACCCTCATGAACTCTCTAAGCATGCTCGGCCGAAAAATTGATCAAAGGGAGATAAATAGAAAGATACTTAGAGTCATGCCCAAACGGTTCGCACCAAAAGTTATAACTCTTCAAGACTCAACTACAATCTTCACGATGGAAACTCTAACGTTATTTGGAGAACTTGAAGAATTTGAAAATCAACTAAAGAGGTATGATGAAGAAGATGAACGACCTAAAAGGAAGACCTTAACTCTTCAAGTGGAAAGCTACATAGAAGGTGATGATGAAGACTCTGATGAAGAAATAGCTATGATGTCTTGAAAATTGAGAGAGCTGATTAGAAAGAAGAATAAATCAAAGTTTTAAGGCAAGACATTTAACAACAAGAAAGACACCAAGCAAAAGCCACAAGAAGATACCTGTTTTGAATGTGGAAGGCCTAGACATTTCAAGAGAGACTGTTTCCAATTAAAAAGGAAGAACAAAGCAAGCAATTCAAAAGGAAAGGCGTTAATGACATGGAGCGATAATGAGTCCAATCATGACGAGGAAGAAGATGAAACTGCTCAACTGTGTTTAACTGGATTATGCACTCAAGAATCATCTGAGGTAAACTTTGAACTTGGTAATATTACTCTTTCTGATTATCTAGTTTTAAAAAAATGAAATTATTCGTATTAAGGAGAAAAATATTCATTTAAAAAATTGGATAAATGATTTAATGAAAGAGGTAGAAACATTAATTGAAGAAAAACAAGAAATAGTTAAAGATTGCACATCAAGTGAAGTATCTAAGTTAAATGCTAAAATTGATTATCTTGATAACTATAATAAAATTCTATATAATCGTGCAAACAAATTAAATGAAGAATTTAATGATCTTAAAAAGGAAAATAATGTTTTAAAAGAAAGTTTGAAAATGAGAGATATTTGTATTGATGCTTTTAATGATGGAAAAATATTAAACATGCAAAATAATAATGAGGAAGAAATAATTTCATTTAAAAAAGGATCTTGCAAAATTTGTTCAAGGGGAAGAGAGTTTAAATATGATGTTAGGTGCTCAAAGGTCAAGTCTAGATAAACAATGAATTGGATACAACCCTGTTAAGAACATTACAAACACTACTAATAAAATTAGAGTAATAAATAATAAACCAAGGAACAAGCCTCTTTATTGCTCACCTTTTGTTACTTGCAAAAATTGTGGTTTAAGGGACATTTTGATATAAACTGTAATAAAATTAAAATAAAACAAGTTTGGGTAAAGAAAAGAGATTTAATTGCCACTAACAATACCGGACCCAAACAGATTTGGGTACCAAAACGATGAGCTACTTCTTTGTTTTGTAGGTGTGTTTTAAAGCTAAAGTACCATCACATAAATGGGTGCTAGACAGTGGATGTTCTAGACACATGACGGATGATAGTACTAAATTCATCTCACTGACTACTAAGAAGGGAGGAACTGTTACCTTTGGAGATGACACCACATGCCAAATCGTTGGTAAAGGTAAAATTAGAAATGGTAAGGTTTTCATTGATAATGTTCATTGTGTTGAAGGATTAAAATATAATTTAATTAGTGTAAGTCAACTAATGGATAGTGGACATAAAGTAATTTTTGCAAAAAGATAAATGTGCTATTATTCATGCTTCTCACAATGTTCCTCTAATTACTCAAAGGGAAGGTAATATTTATATAATTAACTTTGAAAATCAAAATGAAGATATTTGCCTAACTGCTATTCAAGATCAAACTATTCTTTGGCATAGAAGGTTAGGACATGTGCATATGGAATTGATTAACAAATTAGCTACCAAGAACCTTGTCAAAGGATTGCCAAAGCTAAAATATGAAAAGACAGGGATTTGTAATGCATGTCAGTTAGGTAAGCAAACAAGAAATTTCTTTATCAGCAAAAAATCAGGTATCAACTTCTTTACCTCTTCAATTATTGCATCTTGATTTGTTTGGACCAGAGAGATATGCTAGCTTAGGAAATAATCATTATGCCTTTGTTATTGTTGATGATTTTTCAAGATTTAGATGGGTTTTATTTTTGAAAACTAAAGATCAAGCTTTTGTAGAATTTAAAAAGCTTATAAAGAATGTTAAAATAAAACACAACCTCAAGCTGATTGGCATTCGAAGTGACCATGGTGGGGAATTTGGAAAAGACTTTATACCATATTGCAGTGAGAAAGGTGTTACACATGAATTTTTTGCACCAAGAACACCATAACAAAATGGTGTAGTGGAACGCAAAAATCATACTCTCCAAGAAACTGCAAGAACATTACTTCAAGAAAGTAAATTGCCTAAAAGATTTTGGGCAGAGACTGTAAGTACTGCATGTTACATTCTAAATAGAGTATTGATTAGACCCATTTTATTAAAAACACCATATGAGTTACTAAACAAAAGGATTCCTAATATTAATTATTTTAAAGTGTTAGGTGCTAAATGTTTTATTTTAAATACTAATAGTAATCTTGGAAAATTTGATGTAAAATCAACTGAAGCTATTTTTCTTGGTTATTCAGCACATAGTAAGGCATAAACGGTTTATAATCTTGACAAGTCAAAGTTTGAAGAGTCAGTGCATGTAATATTTGATGAATTTAACTATGATATGTCGAAAGATGAGGATTCTGCAGGAAATAATAATTTGAGTCGTGAAAGCCAAACTGCTAAATTCGGACAGCCTAAGTCGTCCGAATCAGAAGGAAAATCAGCAGAAATCAGACAGTCTAAACCGTCCGAATCAAAAGGAAAGACAACTGAAATCAGACAGCCTGACCCGTCCATTTCAGTAGAAAACTCAGACATGCAGACATCGAAAAATAGACAGTCAGACCCGTCCAATTTAGAAGAAAAATCAGACGAACACACTGATACAAAATGTGACATACCACAGTTTGAATCCAACGAACAAATAACTAAAGAAAGGCTTCCTAAACCATCTAGAACAGTGAGAAATCATCCACCAAATCTGATCATAGGCGATCCTAACACTTGGATGAACATAAGAACGAAAACAAGGAATTATTGTGCATTCTCCGCATTTCTTTCACAAATAGAACTAAAGAATGCCAAGGAAGTAGTTCAAGATGAAAATTGGTCTATTGCCATGCAGGAAGAATTATACCAATTCAAAAGGTGTCAGGTATGGGATCTTGTCAAACCTCCTAAAGATGCTTCTATAATTGGTACAAAATGGATTTTCAAAAATAAACTTGATGAAAATAGCATAATCTCTAGAAATAAGGCTAGATTGGTAGCTCAAGGCTATAATCAACAGGAAGGTATAGACTATGAAGAAACCTTTACCCCTGTTGCAAGGTTGGAAGCTATAAGAATTTTATTAGCCTATGCATGCTTTAGACAATTTAAATTATATCAAATGGATGTGAAAAGTGATTTTTTAAATGGATACTTAAATGAAGAAGTATATGTTAAGCAACCACCCGATTTTGAATATGAAAAATATCCACATCATGTGTTTAAATTGAAAAAGGCTTTGTATGGATTAAAACAAGCTCCAAGAGCATGGTATGAAAGACTAAGCAAGTTTTTATTAGAAAATGGTTTTAATCGCGGTAAGATTGGCTCTACTCTTTTTATGAAAACCAAAAATAAAGATTTATTAAGTGTTCAAATTTATGTGAATGACATAAGTTTTGGAGCTACTAACTCTTTGTGTGAATGGTTTTCTCAATGTATGCATAATGAGTTTGACATGAGCGTTATGGAGGAATTAAACTATTTCTTGTGGCTTTAAATCAAATAATCCAATGAAGGGATTCACATTCACCAATCCAAGTATGTAAAGGAGTTATTAAAGAGATTTGATTTTGAAAATACCAAACCAAAGTCAACACCAATGAGTACTACCATCAAGCTTACTGCGGATGCTACAGGTAAAGATGTTGAAGTGACAATGTATTGAGGTATGATTGGTTGTTTACTTTATTTAACTGCATCAAGACCGGATATTATGTATAGTGTATGCCTTTGTGCTAGATTTCAAGGTCAACCTAAAGAATCTCATCTTAAAGCGGTAAAAAGAATATTTAAATATTTAGCTGGCACAATTAATTTAGGCTTATACTATTCTGTATCTCCAAGTTTTGAACTAATTGGATATTCAGATGCAGATTATGCAGGGTGCCAAGTTGATAGAAAAAGCATAAGCGGTGCTTGTGAATTTTTAGGACAAAGCCTTATGGCTTGGCATAGCAAAAAACAAACATCAGTTGCCTTGTCTACACGGAAGGTGAATATTTGGCGGCAGGTAGTTGTTGTTCACAAATTTTATGGATGATTCAAACTCTTCATGAGTTTTATGTGATATGTGAAAATGTTCTTATTATGTGTGACAATACTAGTGCAATTGATATTTCAAAAAATGCTGTGCTTTATTCTCGTACTAAGCATATTGAAGTGAGACATCATTTTTTAAGAGATAATGTTGCTAAAGGGTTAATTAAATTAGTATTTGTTCCTACTGAACATCAATTGACAGATATTTTTACAAAACCTTTAAGTGAAGAGCGTTTTTGCACTTTGAGAAGAGAACTTGGTGTGACGCCCCCAAAATAGGTTTACAACACCCATTTTGAGTCGCCAAATACATAGTACAGAAACAACTACAACTTTATTAATACAATTATCGTGCAAAATACGACAACACATAAACTGTGAGTTTAAAAACAAATATTGTCTTCTAGACAATATCAACACTCAAATAAGTTCTCATTATAATTATTGATACACTATTTTACAAAATAGTGAGGACTACTAAAATGACTTTCTAGAAAACTCATTCCATACACCGACTAGTACTCGCTACATTCTCACCTCCTGAGAAGAAAAATGAAACAAAAAGGAAAAGGGTGAGCTTAACTAGCCTAATAAAGAATATTATGACTAAGATAATATAGAAAAAATTATTGTTAGTCTTCAACAGGAAAGAATCTGATAGAATATAATTGACAACAAGTTTCAGATTAATATTCGCAGCGGAAATAATAAGTTATAGAAGAGTTACGTAGAGAATGAAATCTACTATTATCTATGAATTTAAAAGTCCATCATCAATATTTTATCCCTGTAACATCAATCAATATACATCTTGAATCAAATATTCATCTTTGCATTACAGGCCAAAGATATTCATCAGTTGGTCATGTTCATCTCAACACCTGTACATCTTTGCACTACGGGCCAAAGATATTCATAAGAAAATCAACCATCTTTGCACTACAGGCCAAAGATATTCAGTAATATCATCATTTAGAACTGAGGATGGTGAACAATATTTTAAAGAAAACGAATCCAGTGAAACAAAAGAACAAATAATAAGGATTCGTACTTTAAATAGTCCAAGTTCAAAATACTTCATAAATAACCATAGTGAAGTAAAATTGAAGAATGATCAAAACATGGATACAATCAAAGCTAGTATCCATAATAGATATTTTGTACAAAAAACAAAAAATTAATTTTTCTGTGAATAGTTCCGTATACATGAATAGTGCCGTATACGTGAATAGTAACCCCGACACTAAAAGACAAGAAATTCACATGAAAAATCTTACCAATATTTCGGCATAATGATATTGAAAGAAATAATATCATTTTTTAAAAAAATAACATCCCTTACCTCGAAAAGACAGTACTTCTGACTGGAATACTGGATATAGTGCTGAAGGAAACTTGTACCGTATAGCAACACTCAAAGTCTCAAAATACTCACAAGAATATGCTCGATAATATAGAGAGAGAAAACTTGTTTCTGGTGTGATTTTCAATTCTAACCTAAGCACCCTATTTATAGAAAAATGCTTAGAACACCAAAGCAAAAAATTTAATAAAATAATAATATATTTATATAAATTTCCTACGCTCACTTTTACCAACTGAATTCAGCACTTTGCACATGTTAGTGAGGCCCACAAAATGAAAAATTTTTTTTTATTAAAAAAAATATTTAAAACTTCAAAAATCAATTATTCTGGAACTTCAATAATTCATAATAAATTGCTCTTTTATCAGAAAAATTTGAATCTTATGTCCATTCCATAGGAAATTCAATTCTCTACAACTTTGTAGTTTTAAGTTTTTTCCAAATTAAAAGTAGAACTTGACCGAAATCCACATACGGACGATTTTACAGGCTATAATCAAATTTTAGTCAAGAAATGAGGTCCACAAACATGAAAAACATGTTTTAAATATTTTTAGTAACAAAAATACCATTCCTCCTCATATATTCATACATCCCACATTCATTGTAAAGATATCACCATTATTATATTATTATAATATAATAATATATTTAAATGGATTATTTTATCAGAAAAGATAAAATATCAATTTTTAACAATTGTCACTTTAAAATTTTCTCCATCTATATCCACATTAAATGAATATTTTCCTTATCATATAAATCAATAATTAATTATTCATAAATACTATTACAGAATCACAATACTGACAACCAGGCAATTCCCAGGAAAGAGGGGGCTTTCCAATAAGGATTTCTCCTTACTGGTGCGTAATTAGGTGACCAAACCTCTCCTTAGACAGAACTTTCTAGACATTTCCAATAATGTTATCTAATAATATTATTCAAATAATATGAATTATTGAGCTTTCCTCTTCTCCCAAATCTTGTAACTCCCTTCCATGGAGCAAAACGCAACAATACATGATCCCCAATACTAAATTTCACGTCCTTTCGATGAAGATCTGCATAACTCTTTTGTCGATCCTGTGCCGTTTGTATACATTGTCGAATCATTTGGATCTTTTCTGTAGTAATACATACAAACTCTGGACCCAACAATGTTGCTTCACCCCACCTCATCCCAACATACTAGAGAGCGACACTTTCGTCCATATAATGCTTCAAATGGAGCCACACCTATACGTGCATGATAACTATTTTTATAGGAGAATTCCACCAATGGTAAATACTTATCTCAACTGCCTTTGAAGTCTAGGACACAAAGTCTTAATAGATCTTCAAGAGTTTGAATAGTCTTCTCTGATTGTCCGTCCTTTTGAGGATGATATGCTGAACTGAATCGTGAATCCGTTCCCATAGCTTTATGCAAGCTAACCCAAAATCGTGAAGTGAATCTTGGTTCACTATCCGAAACTATGGGTACTGGCATGCCATGCAATCTCACAATCTCATTCACGTACATACGAGCAAGACGTTCAAGGGAATAAGTCTCCCGTATCGGTAAGAAATGAGCAGACTTAGTTAATCTATCAACAATAACCCAAATCGCATCTATGCCTTGAGAAATCGTGGGAAGATCCGTAATGAAATCCATGGTAATGTGTTCCCACTTCCATTTCGGAATCTCAAGTGGTTGCAATGGATCCTTAGGCACTTGATGCTCCGCCTGTACACGTTGACAAGTTAAACACCTCGAGATAAACTTTGCAATCTCTCTCTTCATATTGTTCCACCAAAATGTATGTTGAAGATCACGATACATTTTGGTACTTCCAAGATGGATTGAAAACGGTGTATTGTGTGCCTCCATCATGATCTTGTTCTTCAAATCAGAGTCATTATGAACACAAAGTCTGGAGTGGACTCGAAGTATTCCTTCATCATCGATTCTTGCTTCTGGAATAGCACCTTCTTGTACTTTCTTCTTCATACGCATCAGCTCCGGGTCTATGGATTAAGCAACTTTAACTTTTTTGGATTAAAGTCGGTTCTATGCGTATACTTGACATCATCACACTCGTTCCTGCATATGATCTTCTACTCAACGCGTCAGCTACCACATTTGATTTTCCAGGATGGTATTGAATGGTGTGGTCATAATCTTTTAACAGCTCGATCCAACGTTGTTGCCGCATGTTGAGTTCCTTTTAGGTGAAGAAATATTTGAGGCTTTTATGGTCTGAATATATCTCCACTTTCTCCCCATACAGATAGTGCCTCCAGATCTTTAGCGTGAAAACGACTGCTACCAACTCTAGATCATGAGTAGGATAATTTCTCTCATATTCTTTAAGTTATCGCGAGGCATAGGCTATGACTTTCCAATGTTGCATGAGAACACATCTTAACCCTTTGCCCGAAGCATCGCTGTAGATAACAAATCCATCCGAACAAGATGGTATTCTCAGAACATGTGCCGAAATGAGTCTCCTCTTAAGTTCTTGAAAACTCTTCTCGCATTCCTCGCTCCATACGAATTTTGTATCTTTCCGAGTCAGTTGAGTTAACGGAGTAGAGATTTGAGAAAATTTTTCCACGAATCTCCGATAATAACCAGCTAAGCCCAGAAATCTACGTACTTCGGTCACCGTCTTCGGTTGCTCTCAACTTTGTATTGCTTCAATCTTCGTCGGGTCAACAAATTGAAAGTAGTATGCACACAAGCCAATCATGTTTGATGATAAAGCATATACTTTGTAAACAATCTTATTCATTTATTAATAAAATGTATTATTTATTAAAGGCTTTTAATTATCTACATGATGCTGTTTTATAATATGTGATAAACCCATAGTTTTAAGCAATGCTTTTAGAATAATGATGATGATCATTCTAATGAGATCTAAATTCTTAGAAAGCTTAAAACTAAAATAGTTCCCAATCGTTGGATTACTAAATTGGGGATTAGTGAATCCGGATAGATTGGTACATACGTTGCTTGCTCATTGGATGAGGATGATTGATCTCATGATCATTTGTGTGGAGACACTAAAGCAAGTATGTAGGTGCTTATTAGAATATAATTTCACTGAACGTTACTCGCTAAGGAATACCTAATGGAGTTTTACTTGCATGTCAATAGGAATTCCTGTAGTGATAGTAGTACAAGTGATCCTTGGACTTGAGATCATCATAGTATCTTGTGTATGATAAGTTATACTTTGACTTATTCCTTAAGACCCTAAGGGTATATCAAAGGATATGCTTGGGTATAATAAGTTATACATGGAGATAATGTATGATCAATAAAGAATCTACCACTTCTAGTAAAAGAAGAGAAATGTCCTATGTGATTCGATAAATGACAACCCAATAGTCCTTGGCCAAGGCAGAATGAAATTAGAAAGGAGTTTCTAAATTGCATTATTTGGAGTTGTGCATTTAAGAGTCGAAATACATATAATTAAATAAAATAAGACTTGACAGTAATTCCATTTCTTATATTTAATTGGGACATTGTATGGTGGAAGGATTGAATTGTACGGTAACTATTTACTCAAAGGTTCGTTTATGATTAATGTTGAAATCTATATTATCTGGAAAGTCGTTGATCGCTAGGGAGGCTTATCCCTATTGTAGAATAAATATTATTTATTTAAATAAATTAATAGTTTAATTTATTTATTTAAATAAGATTAGAATTGTTCTAATTGATTTATTCACAACCGGTTTAATATGGAGAACCTAAAGGGTCACACCATAAAAGAAAGAATAATTATTTAAGAAGTAAATGACATAATCGTAATAATAAGTTAAGTATATTTAATTTAATCTATGGTGACAGAATAAATTAAATAGCTTAATATTTATTATTTAATATTTTGGAAATATTAAATATAAATTAATAAGAGGAGTCTTATTATTATTATTACTATTATTATTATTTAATTCTAAAGGAGTTTGGGAATTAATTAATAAAAGTACTCTCATTTATTCCTAATAAGATTAGGAGGCTAATTAATTAAAAGTTTAATTAATTATCTCTAATAAGATTAGGGAGCCTAATTAATTAAAAGAGTTTAATTAATTAAAATAAAACACAATTCCTTAATTGTTAAGGATGGATTGCCCACATCTATAAATAAGAGGAGTCTTATTATGGGTGGGAGAGAGGTTAACGTATTATTAGAATACGTAATTCCAATAGTTGGGAGAGTACGCCTTTTTCTATACAGATAGAAAAACTAGGGTTTGAGCCAAATACCCATCTTCTTGAATTCTTCTTCTTCCTTGGTGGATCACCTCTAGAGGCCAAACACTTGGGTGGCTAACATTGATCAAAGGAAGGAACTAAACCCGGTGGATTCAAGTTGAACGCGAAAAGGATTGGAGGTGAACTTGTACCTGAGGAAGCTCGATCTTTAAGGGTATGATTTTTATTCATATCTTTTCGTTTAATTAATAATTATGCATAAAGGGTGATCCGGGTTTATGGTTTGTAAATTTTTTTAAAACTCTGATTTTACACGCTTCCGCATAATTTTGCGCAATTTGATTGCGTTTATGAATGTTACAAACCTAACAGTGGTATCAGACCCAGGTTTCGATCCTGGGACCTGTATAATAGTTATATATATATATATATTCTTAATAATTTTATAATTAAAATAAAGTTTATTTTAATTTTAAAATAAAAAGTTTATTTTAATCTTAAAATAAAAGTTTATTTTAATTTTAAAATTAAATTTCATGCTAACTAATTAGAATTGGAATTGGATTCCATGATAACTAATTGGAGTTGAAATTGGATTCTATATTTTTCTTAAATAAAGGAGTTTATTTGGATATGAAATAAGATTTCATACTATTCAAAATAAAGGAGTTTATTTGTAAATAGGAAAGTGAATCCATGTTTCCTTAAATAAAGGAGTTTATTTAGATATGAAATAAGATTTCATATTATTCAAAATAAAGGAGTTTATTTGTGAATAGGAAAGAAAATCCGTGTTTTCCTAAATAAAAGAGTTTATTTAAGATATGAAATAAGATTTCATATTACCCAAAATAAAGGAGTTTATTTTGACTTAGAACTGGATTCCATAATTAATTAAAATAAAGGAGTTTATTTTGATTAAAGATTTTGATTAAAATAAAATAGTTTATTTTATTCAAAATTGGATAAATTAAAATAAAATAGTTTTATTTTGATTTAAATTTGGATTAAAATAAAGGAGTTTATTTTGATTCAAAATTAGATTTTATACTAACTAAATTTGCCCATTAAATGATATCAATATATATATTAAATGTTTATTATTCATGAGATGAATGTTATTTATTGATGCATATGGTGATGTGTATGATAATAAATGGGATTGATTATGGACTATTGACCAATGCGATTGGATTTTATTTTAGTTGGATGCATGAATGTATGAGTTTTATTAAATGGGGTATGCGTATCTCGTCTTCTCTAATTTTTCTTAATGTAAATTCTATCTTCCTCCTATGTACTTCCCCTTGACTGCTGATCAAGGTTTCTATTTATTTTAAATAGTTTTGTAATAGGAATAGGTAGAATTAATTTTGAAGAATTGGAGATCAAGGAGTAAGGAGAGCTTGAAGACCCGTTTGTAATGGTGCCCGGGTTTAAATGTAATAGTTATATTTAAATATTAATTCTTGCACCCCTAGGGTTTGACCTTTTGGTTCACTTGGTGGCTCTAGTGAACCAAACTAGAATAAAAGTCCATAATCAATCCAGGTAGAATATAGTATTCTATATGTGCATGCTCATATTATATATATTATATATTATGCAAACATGCTTCGCATGTTAATTAATATGACGCGTATTTTTTATATATATATGTGCATGCGCGCTAAACAAGATGAGACTTTTAATAGCAAACCCCTCAAATATTTTATATTAAGTTGTAACGTTCAAAGATATTTGGAATATCGAACGTCGCCTTCTAGCATGATAGAAACAATAGAGTATTGAATATTTAATATGAGTTTGTTGTGCACACACAAGGCGAGTATTAAATATTTAAGATGTTGTTTTTATTACATATGATGTTTATAAGGAATTGAACATTACTGCTTTCTTGTGCACACACAAGGGCTGTAGTTTTCTCTTCACTTATATGGAAATGCTGGGTCTGACTTAACTTAAATCATTTTAGTTCGGATGTGCACACACTTAACCATTACGATTTAAGAGGCAAAATACAAGGAGTTACATAGTTGATGTAATTGACAAGAGTTGTCTACCTATTTATTTATATATAGTTTGTTGTGCACACACAAGGCTATATACATTTGAAATGGGATCCTTATTCTCACTAGCATATCTTTAATTAGATACTGTCGAACTATATAAATTGAGGGTAATATAGTTTGAAGAAAATAGTGGGAGATACCAATTTAAAACAAGACCTAAATTATTTTGGTAATTAATAAAAGAATGTATGTTAAAATGTTGTTAATTACAAATTCATTTACAGATTTTTACAATGTCTAAATTACTATCACTGCATAGCATATTAGATGCTTATTTAACCGGACCGTATTAAACGGATTGGTTAAGGAATTTGAGAATAGTTCTCATGGCTGAAAAGTTATCTTATGTCCTTAATACGCCTATCCCTACAAAGGTTGCAGACAATGCCTCCGAGGAAGAGATTGCTACTTTTAGAAAGTGGCAAGATGATGCACAGTTGGCTCAATGCATCATGCTCGCATCCATAAGTAACGAGCTTCAGCGTCAGCATGAAACTATGGATGCTCTCCTACTATATTCCTGCACATCAAGTTGTTGATAGTAAGGAAAGTAAGACTGATAGATATCAGATATCTAAGGAGCTCTTCCGATCTATAATGACCGATGACACTACGGTACAGATAAAAGTCCTTAACATAATCAATTTGATTGATCAATTAGGACAACGAGTTTTGTCATGGATGGAGAGTTGAGCCAAGATTTAATCTTGCACTCACTTCCGGACTCCTTTCACAATTGTTGTGAATTTTTTATATGAACGAGCTAGATTTCAGCCTCGCTGATTTGCTTAACATGTTGAAAAATGTTGAGAGTCACTTTCCAACCAAGAAAGACCAAGTCTTACTGGTAGGGGCCAAAGGATCTTCTGAAAAGAAGAACGATTCTAAAAAGGTAAATAAATAAAGGCAAAAACAAAGGATAATAAGAACAAAACTGATACAGATAGCAAAGGCGTTTGCTTCTACTGCAATAAGCCTGGACACTGGAAGAAAACTGCAAGAAGCATCTTGCAGAGGCTAACCAAAGAAGCTTAGTGAAGTTTTGGTTACAAATACAATTTTGTTCATGTTTTAAAATAAATTTTTCTTTAAGTCAAGGTTCTACTTGGGTATTGGATACCGACTTTGGTTATCATAAATATAGATTTATGAAGGGACCAAGTAGAAGTAGAAAACTAAACAAATATAAGTAAACCTATGTGTGGGAAATGAAGCAAAGGTTGCTGCATTAGCCATATGAACTTATAGTTTAGCAATACCTACGGGCAAATCTATTAAGTCAATAAGTTGTTATTGTATTCTAGTTCTTGTTAGAAACATTATTTCTATTTTATTGTTGGACAATGAAATCTTTGGTATTATAATTAAGAACAATTATTTTTCTATTTATAATAATAATGTTTTGTATAGAATTGGAATATTACTTAATGGATTTTGTATACTTAACTTACATGAAAATAATTTTGTAAATTGAACAAACTAGTATAAGAAAAGGAGATGATCATTCAAAGAGTTGAATGTATGTATTTGTTGAAATACAAGTGTGAATTATTTGAAAGGTTCAAAGAATTCAGAAGTGAAACAAATTGGCAAAGTATTAAGATTCTTTGATTAGATCAAGGAATAAATACTTGTGCAATAAGTTTCTAGATTATCTCAAATGGTTTTCTCACAATGGACGCCTCCTGATATGCAATAATTGATTGATGTATCTGAATGGAAAAATCGTACCTTGTTGGACATGGTGCGGTCCATAATGATTTTACCGACATTCCAGTATCCTTCTGGGATAATGTCCTAGAAATGGCTGCATATCTACGAAAAGGTAACCTCAAAATCCAGCCCCAAGACTCCATAAAAGTTATGGACAGGGAGGATTCCTAATCTTAAGTATGTTAAGATAAGGGGTTGTCCAACTTATGTGAAACGGTTTCAGAGGATAAGCTTGGGACAAAATTTGACAGTACAGATTTGTGGGACATCCTAAAGTAAGTTTAGGGCGTATGTTTTATAATCCTACTTAGCAAAAGGTGTTTGTTGCGAAACATGCTGCCTTCTAAGATAAAGGTGTTTATCATTGAAAGGGCTAGTGGGAGGATAATACATCTTGAAAAGTTCAAGAACCACAAAACACTACAAGTCAAATAAGAGGAACCTATAGATAGACCTATTGTACCACAACTGAATCGTAAATCTGGAATAGTACCAAAGATACCTAGGAGGTATGGATTCATCATGGATGATGATGATGAGGTACGTATCATAGAAGATGATGATCCAGTTACATACGATGAGGTAAGAGTTGTAGACACTCAGAGAAATGGATTGAAGCAATCTTCTCAAAAATGGAATATTCATTTTGATATGATAATCAAAAGAGTTTGATTTTATCAAAAACAAGAATGAACCTAGTGTGTACAAAAGGGTCAGTGGGAGTGTCGTGACATTTCTGGTATTATATGTTGATATAATACGGATAGGGAATGACATGCCAATGCTAAAATCAATAAAGATAAAGTTGTCTAAACATTCCTCCATGAATGATTTGGGAAGAGTATCTTAATTGGGGATGCAAATCTATATAGATAGATTTAAAAGGATGCTCGGCTTAACCCAAGGAACGTATATTCATTTGATGCTAAAGTCGTTTAGCATGGCAAACTCCATGGGATGTCTCATGTTGATGAGCCATGGAGTGTATCTCTCTTAATAGTCCCCATAGACCCATAAAAGAGAGAGCGCATGAGTGGCAATCATGTATGCAATGAAACATACGCGACTTGATGTTGATTAGTCATATTCTGGAGAAGTTCACTGTGAGTCAGTGAAAAACATCTTAAAGTACTTAACCAGCACTAAGGATGTGATATAATTCATGGCGGGTCTGAATTAAAACTAGAGGGCTTAACAGACTCAAGTTTTTCAGACGAACCAAGACGACAGAAAATCCACTTTAAGGTAAATCGTTACCTTGAATAGTGGTGCAGTGAATTGGAAAGGTTCCAAACAGCAAAGAGTTGCTGGTTTAGTGATAAAGACAAAGTATATAGCTATAAATGAAGCTGCAAGTTGATTGTTTGGATTAAAAGTTCATTACAGAACTAAGAATAGTTCCTGAGTCTCATCTTGGATCCAAACATATGTTGTGGCACTTTCATTTGATTATAGGAATCATTGAAAGATGGGAAATCACTATAGAGATAGTGGACTCTCAAGAACAACATTACATATCCATTAACTAAAGCTTATCCAACAGCAAGATAATCGTTACTTAGAGAAGAAGAGTATGAGATACCATGACGATTGGCTTTAGTGCAAGTGGGAGATTGAAAGTAGTATGCACACAAGCCAATCATGTTTGATGATAAATCATATACTTTGTAAACAATCTTATTCATTTATTAATAAAATGTATTATTTATTAAAGGCTTTTAATTATCTACATGATGCTGTTTTATAATATGTGATAAACCCATAGTTTTAAGCAATGATTTTAGAATAATGATGATGATCATTCTAATGAGATCTAAATTCTTAGAAAGCTTAAAACTAAAATAGTTCCCAATCTTTGGATTACTAAATTGGGGATTAGTGAATCCGGATAGATTGGTACATACGTTGCTTGCTCATTGGATGAGGATGATTGATCTCATGATCATTTGTGTGGAGACACTAAAGCAAGTATGTAGGTGCTTATTAGAGAATAAGTTCACTGAACGTGACTCGCTAAGGAATACCTAATGGAGTTTTACTTGCATGTCAATAGAAATTCCTGTAGTGATAGTAGTACAAGTGATCATTGGACTTGAGATCATCATAGTATCTTGTGTATGATAAGTTATACTTTGACTTATTCCTTAAGACCCTAAGGGTATATCAAAGGATATGCTTGGGTATAATAAGTTATACATGGAGATAATGTATGATCAATAAAGAATCTACCACTTCTAGTAAAAGAAGAGAAATGTCCTATGTGATTCGATAAATGACAACCCAGTAGTCCTTGGCCAAGGCAGAATGAAATTAGAAAGGAGTTTCTAAATTGCATTATTTGGAGTTGTGCATTTAAGAGTCGAAATACATATAATTAAATAAAATAAAACTTGACAGTAATTCCATTTCTTATATTTAATTGGGACATTGTATGGTGGAAGGATTGAATTGTACGGTAACTATTTACTCAAAGATTCTTTTATGATTAATGTTGAAATCTATATTATCTGAAAAGTCGTTGATCGCTGGGAGGCTTATCCTTATTGTAGAATAAATATTATTTATTTAAATAAATTAATAGTTTAATTTATTTATTTAAATAAGATTAGAATTGTTCTAATTGATTTATTCACAACCGGTTTAATATGGAGAACCTAAAGGGTCACACCATAAAAGAAAGAATAATTATTTAAGAAGTAAATGGCATAATCGTAATAATAAGTTAAGTATATTTAATTTAATCTATGGTGACAGAATAAATTAAATAGCTTAATATTTATTATTTAATATTTTGGAAATATTAAATATAAATTAATAAGAGGAGTCTTATTATTATTATTACTATTATTATTATTTAATTTCTAAAGGAGTTTGGGAATTAATTAATAAAAGTACTCTCATTTATTCCTAATAAGATTAGGAGGCTAATTAATTAAAAGTTTAATTAATTATCTCTAATAAGATTAGGGAGCCTAATTAATTAAAAGAGTTTAATTAATTAAAATAAAACCCAATTCCTTAATTGTTAAGGATGGGTTGCCCACATCTATAAATAAGAGGAGTCTTATTATGGGTGGGAGAGAGGTTAACGTATTATTAGAATACGTAATTCCAATAGTTGGGAGAGTACGCCTTTTTCTATACAGATAGAAAAACTAGGGTTTGAGCCAAATACCCATCTTCTTGAATTCTTCTTCTTCCTTGGTGGATCACCTCTAGAGGCCAAATACTTGGGTGGCTAACATTGATCAAAGGAAGGAACTAAACCCGGTGGATTCAAGTTGAACGCGAAAAGGATTGGAGGTGAACTTGTACCTGAGGAAGCTCGATCTTTAAGGGTATGATTCTTATTCATATCTTTTCGTTTAATTAATAATTATGCATAAAGGGTGATCCGGGTTTATGGTTTGTAAATTTTTTTAAAACTCTGATTTTACACGCTTCCGCATAATTTTGCGCAATTTAATTGCGTTCATGAATATTACAAACCTAACACAAATACCCCATGTTTTGACACAACTTGCCCAAGGAATGCTACTTCCTTAAGCCAGAACTTGCATTTCTTCAACTTGATATATAACTTGTTTTCACGAAACCTTTGGAATACCAGCTTCAAATGGTGCTCATGATCTTCATGGCTTTTGGAATATATGAGGATGTCATTAATAAAGACAACAACGAACTGATCCAAATATTCCTTAAATATTCGATTATCCATATCCATGAAAGACGCAGGAGCATTAGTCAATCCAAAAGACATGACTAAGAATTCATAATGCTCGTACCGAGTTCTGAAGGCAGTCTTTGGAATATCCTCAGTTCTAATCTTCAGCTGATGATATCCAGAACGAAGATCGATCTTTGAAAAGAATTGTGCTCCTTGTAACTGGTCAAACAGGTCATCAATGCGAGGTAGTGGATACCTATTCTTGATGGTGACATGGTTTAATTCCCGGTAGTCAATACAAAGTCGCATACTCCTGTCTTTCTTCTTTATACATAAAACAGGCACACCCCAAGGAGATGTACTAGGACGAATGAAACCAATGTCCAACAACTCCTGTAGTTGGACTTTTAACTCCTGAAGTTCAATAGGAGCCATTCGATATGGGGTTTTAGAAATGGGCTTTGTACCAGGTTCAAGATCAATAAAGAATTCAACTTCACGTTCTGGGTAGACTGTGAAGTTCTTCAGGAAATACGTCAGGAAATTTACTAACAACAAGAATATTATTCAAATCCGACGTGTCTTTATTCAAATCCCATTTCATAACTATATTGATTATTGAGATTCACACTTGGTGAAATTGAATTCCTGTTATATTATTATTGAACTACGAACTAGATTAAAGTTCTTCATTCATGAACTATTTATGAGATAGATCTATGCAAATTGTATCAGCTAGATCAAACATCTTTAAATTTGTTAAAGCAAATGTGTTTTAAAAAGTTGTTCTTATTAAATTGATATGATAAGAACTCTTGATTGAGAAAAGGATGAATTTGATTAAAGCATGATATTGATGCTGGATTATTAAGTATTTATGCTTAAATCACGGGGTATGAAGGGCCGATCCTCTTGATTACCAAAACTTATTAACAGGTCCAGTTTAAATGCTGAGGACCTTGTCAAATGTTCATGGTTATTTCAAACCACTCAATACCTTTTATTCAATTTTTTGAATATTCAACTGTTGACTATTAATTCATGTTCCTTCATAACTTTATACTATTTTGAACCTTGAAAGCAAAACCTCTTTCGACTCATGATATATCTCCCTTGTACATAAACTTGCTAAGAAAATTAGTTACTTACCCTTGCTATATCATGATATTTATTTCAGTTAAGCCCAAAGGATCAAATACGAAGGACAAAGGCAAGGGCAAGGTCCCAGAATAGTTTAAAATGAATGTTAATTATTTTTATTATCTGATGGAATTATTTATGTAAACCTTTTATAATATTAAAGGTGTGTTTAAGTTAAGGTTAAAAAGACCTTGGGATTATGTTATGAAACTTTATTATAATGAACAATATATTTTTATTATTCCGTAATTGTATAGAATGCTTATGATGATGATAGACCGTGAGCACTGAATTCGAGGTTAGAGAACCTGGATTTATGGGCGCCACAGGTTTGTATCAAAGATATAGGTTATAAACATTAGGAATGCAAAACCTAGGTTATAACCTTAGTAGAAAATTCTTATAGAGTACGTTAGGAGATGGATTGTGGAAATTCAACGAGTATGTGTTGTACTTAATAAAATTTTATTTCATTTTACCAATGAATATATTTTATTATAGTCCTGATGTTGTATCCTTGTTTTATTATAGGATTCATGGAGATAGTCAGGGGAGTCATTCAGTAGATCAGGAGGAGATTGTGCCAGAGGTGATGATGGATACCTCATAGGATGAGATGATTGGTGACTTGCTAGCGAAGAACTATGAGCTAGAGCAGAGGATTATAGAGTTAGAGGCGCAAAATATGACACATCAGTATATGGAGCAACAGTATAAGGATGCTACTAGTCAGGCACTGATTGAGTTATCAGAGGTGCGAGTGCAATTGGAACAGGAGAAGGTAAAGTTTGGAGTACTGAGTGTAGAGCATCAGGCGATGCAAGGTGAGTTTGATCTAGAGATTGCAGATAAGATACACATGAATGATGCATTTTATGAGTCAACCAAGCGGGTGGACCAGTTAGAGACATCACTACAGGCCATGAAGGTCAAGGTCCAGACCTTGAGACTGGCTCTAGACGTAGCGTATGAGGGCCAATGAAGTGGGACTAGGAGGGCGCATATCAAGATAGGGGAATCGAGTCGATCAATTCGACGTAGAGTTATAGAGGGGTAAGGTAACAATCCAGAATTTTATTTATAATTTCAAATATTTATTGAATTAAATAAATATTTTTAATTAATGTATTTATTTTTAGTAGATATTTGTTGGATTACTTATTAGTAAGTCAATAATTCATGAGTTATGGAAATTAACTTAATTAAGATAAAAGAGTGATGAATTAAAGTTATGGGATAATACTCTAATTTAACTTAATAACTAGATTAGAGAGTTGTTAAGGATTATATAGTTTGGTAGAATGTTTTTTTAATTTAATTTAGTAATTAAAGTGATATGCTAATTTATTAAGTAAAATTATAATAAAAATTATAATTTTGTGGTAATTAGTTTTGTTTATTTAATTAAGATTGGATATGAAAATTCAAGTAAACAATGTGGGACAATAAACTAAATTATAAATGAATTATGAAAATAAATTAAAAGAGTTTTAATTTGGTTTTACCAAACAAAGCCTTAGAGATCTTGAAATTCTTATTTTAATCTTGTTTTGCCAACAAGGCTTAAGGAATGATTAAGTCATTATTTTAATATGTTTTGCAAAACAAGGCCTTATGACTTTTAAATTTAAAATAAAAATAACTGATATGTATTTAGTGGCATTATTATTATTATACGTCAGTTTTATTTTTGTATGTTAGCGTCTGTTTTAGTTTTACGTTGGCTTAAGCGTAAGAAAGAACATAAGGAAGAAAGAAGAGAGAAGAAATAAGAAAGAAAGAGAATAAGTTCTCTGTAAATTGAGAGAAGGAATTTATGAGAATTATGGAAGGAAGAAACAAGAAGATTGTTCAAAATTTTATAGCTAATCAAAGGTAATAATCTAGCTTTGAGTTTTTAGTATTATACTTCTTAAGTTTTCTTTGAAAAGTTAGATTTCTATAGTTAGATTGTTAAGAGATTGATCATATATGTTAATTAGTATGTATAATTTGTTATATGTAATCTATAACAGGTTTTCATGTAATCAAATTCGTGGAAACAAGTGTTAGAAGAAGAAATTTGGTTTATGGCTTAGTATATGTATTTTGGTCTATTTTAAGGCTTAAATTGATGGTTAGAACATGTATCATTTTGATAATAGATGTTTTTAGTACGATAAGAAATGACAAGTGTTAACATTCACAACACTTATTTACTAATCATTATATACACTATGTTTTAACATATCGTGTTCATAACTTATTAATCATTTGCAACTTTGAAACTACTAACCACATAACACGATTATGTTTTAACTATGTTATTACAAATTGGACACATTAACATATCATAAAGCTAAGCTACAATGGTATCCAAAGTCTGCAGAAGTAGCAGACTTCACTGTCTCAGGACAGGGTATGGCGCAGCTGCGCCATACACAAGCCTGGGACCGGCGCAGCTGCACCATTTTTTGCCGTGGCACCGGCGCAGCTGCGCCGGTGCACAGACAAAGGCAGAAATGGCATGAACAGTAGCCGACTTTAGCCCAACTAACACGAATTTCACCCACCAAATAGTAATATTAACACATATAATTGATATAGAACTATTACAAACATGTTTGCCAACATATTCCACCAATTAGAACAATTTAACAACAACTTAAGCTAGTTTATTTTCTCAAATTCCATGTTTTTCATATGAAAACTCCATTTTTGACATCCTTTACAAAACTCATCACTGTAATCTCTATACTTGACCAAATCACTTCATTCAAATTACGTTATCTTCGTTTCTTAACGAACTAGCATAATCAAAACTCAATTTATAGTTTAACATACAAATTGGCCACTAAAATTGGTACTTTTCACAAGCCATATGAAAATTATAAACACTGTCATTATTTCTCTACTTTTAACTGTGATTAGCATACAAATTCCTTGTTTAAACATAAATTCAACCATGACAAACACATATACTCACGATTACCAGTTATATATCAATAATTCAACAAATTAAATTCACAGAGCATGAAATTTTATGCCGTAAAAACCCATATATAAACATATATACATACATAATATTAAGGTTAAAGAAAATACCTTCAATTAGCTTGTTAATTATTGTTAAACACTGAAGTTGCTTGGTAAATCTTAGGTTTTCTCTCAATTCTCTCAACTCTCTTTGTAATCTTATGCTTAGCAAATACCCAAGCCACTGTACGTAAAACATAATAAGCTGATATGGCCATAACCACCGTACTAAGTATTATTGGTTACAACATATAAACGTATATATTATAATTATATTTAATTTATTATTAATTTATTTAATTTAATTTATTTATTTTATTTATAATTCAAATATTAAAAATCCAAAAGTCATAAGACTTTGTTGGGTAAAAAGTCTTTAAAATAAAGGTTTGATATATTTAAGCCTTGTTTGGGTAAAAAATAAATTAAACTACTTTAATTATTTTAATAAACAATTTAGTTTCTAATTTGTAATCACATATTATTTGTTTGAATTTTCATATCCAACATTACATCAAATAAAATAATTATACACACTATATTTTAAATAAATATTTCACTTAAACAAATATCATAAAATTATAATTTTATTATAATTTTATTTAATAATTTAATATACCATTTTAAATTATTAAATTAAGACAACAATATAACATCTCATGTTATATTACAACTCTCTAAATTATAAATTAATTTAATTTAGAATATTATCTAATAAATTTAATTCATAAATATTTACTAATAATAACCATATCAATAAAATATTTATTTCATCAATTTTCACAATAAACACATAAAATAAATATTTATATAATTTTATAAATATTTATATTACAATTTGAAATTCCGGATTGTTACAGAGTAAAGTTTACATTACAACTACTATGCGCTGCTATGTGACTAATAGTTGATGTGTGATTATATAATTGTGTAGGGCACGTGAATTGCAGATAACTGTTATTGGTAACCAACGATCAAGTCAAGTCTTTTAGTTCTTATTTACTATGTGAACTTGATGATTAACTGTTTTAAATCTTTATTGCAAAGAGCATGATGTGTTATATATATGTTGAAAGTATGAAATGTTAAAGTCAATTTATGACTACGTTGATTGAGTAAAGCATGCTGATTGAGTAAGGAACTCAGTCTTTATACTTGTTATATGAACTGTATCATGTATGTTATGTTAGTCCAATGTTTATGAGATATATGTTGAGCATGTTATTACGTGTTACGTGATGCATGAAAACTGTTAGATTTTGCTGGACTATCGAGCTCAACCTTGTAAATAACCACTTTTGCAGGTTAAAGATTCAAGGTAAAGTTATGTGCTACTTGAAAGACATGAATCAGATGTGATACTTTAAGGTTTATACACTTTGGTTGAATTATTATTATTTGAACCATGTTTAGGGTTCCGAATAATGTATGATGTTTAATAGATGTTGAGTTATAAAGTTTAAGTTTTGATTGTTGTATGAAAGGGTATTGAACCTGGATGTAAGTTTTATTTATTAACTCTGATAAGGTGAGTAATAAGCCAAGTATGGTTTAAAGGTAGGTAAAGATAAAGGTTTTCAGAAATGTACTTGATAAATTACAATGATTATGTAATGATAAAATGTAAAGTTTGAGTTATCTGATATGTAAAGATTATTGGATTAAAGTGTAAGATTCTATATAATAACTTTGATGAAGTAAATCATAAAATAACTTGATTCAGAGATGTGTAGATGATAAAAGTTTTGATTCAGGGAATTAAAGTAATAAGATAGAAAAGTTTAAATTATTCTGCATTTTATTAAGTTTAGCATCGAATAATGATGTAAAATCAGAAGTTAGACGTGTTATTAACGACCGAAGTCGATAATTGAATTATATGAATTTTGGGGTCGTTACAGGTTGTTTCCTTAGGAGCCTGTTTAGGTGACCCAGTAGGGCCACCAGTGATCTTATGCTATGGACCAGTTGTAGATAGATGCATTAGTACCCCTTTTTTTTAAATAAGGTTTTATGTTAATGCAAACCTCAGCAGGTGTGAGGTAGTAGGTAGGTAGGCGGTGTCCCTATTTGTGTATGTAGTGGAGTATCTTTTTCAGTAAATCCCATATTTTGTCTTTAAAATGGGATAGTAGCATTTATAGTAATATACCTGTAATGAATGTGTAAGATACCAAAGTTGGTATATGAATATAAATGCATTATTATGACATGTGTTTGAGAATTTAATTAGTAAATTATCTATTTAATGTTATGTAACTTCAGTAAACTGAATTGGTATTAAAAAAAACAAACTTAACCCACTAATCGAGGAGAAAGACTTCTAAATTTTGGTAATCTAAAACTTTCACCTGATGATCATGTGATTGTTCGAATACAATATTGTACTATATGCTAAATACTTATATGATAATAAAACTCGAGTAACGTGTTAGAACTTTGTTTAATTAGATAATGCCACCCAGATGAGTACTACAAAACCAAACGCAATGCAAGATTTTATTAACATGATGGCAGAGGCTATGCAGAATCAAGCTCAACCCGCTGGAAATCAGACAGGAAACCAACTAGCCAACTTTAAAGACTTCAGGGCAGTAGGACCACTTGAGTTTAAGGGAACAACAGACACAATAGAAGCTCAGATGTACATAAAGGAGATTGAAAAGGCCTTCATTATTGCTAAAGTAGCAGAAGAGCATAAGATAATTTTTTCTACCTACTTAATGAAGGGTGAGGCTAACTTTTGGTGGGAAGCCAACCAGAGCAAAGCCGAAACTGGAATCGTGACGGGGAAGCCTTCAAGACGTTGTTTTTTGAGAATTACTTCCCTGAGAGTACGCAGGAGAGAATGGAGATAAAGTTTTTAGAGCTAAAATAGAAGAACATGTGAGTGTCAGAGTACGCTGCAAAATTCAATGAATTGACTGGATTCGCTCCACATCAGGTGGACACGGAGGTGAGGAAGGCAAGAAGATTCGAAAATGGGTTAAAGCCGTGGATCTATAGAAATGTAGCGGTTTTACAAATTATGTCATTCTCAACTCTGTTCGAGAAAACTCTCATAGCTAAAGGTGGAAGTGAAATGGTCTCAAAGTACAATCGGGAGAAGAACAAGAAGAGAGTAGAAGGTGGGAATCAGAATGTTAGCAGTGGTGGAAGCAACAACAAGAAATGTAAGTGGAGCAACGGAGGCAATAATTTGGAGATTCAGTAAGGGAGCGTGCAGAAGAAGAAGCCGGTATGTGGGAACTTTGGAAAGGGTCACTCGGGAGAGTGCCTGCAAGGAAAAATGGTATGTTATACCCGTGGATAAGAAGGGCATATCTCACCCAATTGTCCCAAGGCGAAGAAAGGAGGTTGTTGCAATTGTGGAGAAGTAGGATATCGGATCAAGGACTGTCTGAGAAAGAAAAACACGGATGGCGAAAGAGGCAATATGGGCAACAACACTAGGGCAATCAGTGGAGGACCAGCCCAGCCAAATAAGCCAACAACAAGGACCTTCAACATAACAATGCAAGATACCGTGGCATCCAGGGAGGTGGTGTCATGTATAATTCTGATCAACGATATAAATGCCTTTGTGTTATTTGATTCGGGAGCTTCATGTTCTTTTGTATCTGATGAATTTGCTCAAAGGTTGAATTGACCTCACGAACTCTTAGAACACCTAATGAATGTAGAAGTAGCAAACAAAGAAATATTCCCTGTAGACTATATTCATAGGAATTGTTATGCTAATCAGAGAGGGTTTAAGCTTATTGTGGAATTAATACTGATTCATCTAGGAGAGTTTGATGTAATCCTATGGATGGATTGGTTATCGAGTCATGGAGCGATTATTGACTGTAAAAAAATTATGTCTGCCTGAAGACTCCGAATAAGTCAAAAGTGGTATTTCATAGTAGTAAATCGCTGAGACAATCTTGTTGTCAAATGATGATGCAAGCAAAGAAGTTTCTTTGGAAGGGTTGTATAGGTTATTTGGCTAATGTTGTGGATACTCGCAGAGTCGAGGGTGAACTGGGTCAGATACATATTGTCAGGGAATTCGTTGATGTCTTCCCAGATGAGATTCTGGGATTGCCACCAGATAGAGAGGTAGAGTATGTTATTGATTTGGCATCAGGGACAACACCGGTATCCAAAGCGCCGTATCGTATGGCTCTGGTAGAAATGAAAGAACTGATGGTTCAACTATAAGAGTTATTAGATAAGGGATACATTCGACCTAGCATATCACCGTGGGGAGCACCAGTCTTATTTGTAAAGAAGAAGGATGGGTCATTAAGGCTTTGTATTGACTACCGATAGTTGAACAAGGTCACCATTAAGAACGAGTACCCATTACCCAGGATCGACGATTTGTTTGATCAGTTGAAGGGGGCGAAATACTTTTCAAAAATTGACTTGAGGACCAGTTATAACCAACTGAAGGTGAGGCATGAGGACATTCCAAAGATGGCATTTAGAACTCGGTATGGACGCTTTGAGTTTTTGGTAATATCATTCGGGTTGACGAATGCGCCATTAGTATTCATGGACTTGATGAACAGAGTGTTCAAGAAGTATTTGGATAAGTTCGTTGTCATGTTTATCGATGATATTCTGGTGTATTCAGAGACGGAGGAAGAGCACGTTGAACATCTAAGGATAGTGTTGTAGACGTTGAGAAGGGAGAAGTTGTACGTAAAATTCTCCAAGTGTGAGTATTGGTTACAGAGAGTGCAGTTTTTGTGTCACGTTATCGACAAGGATGGAGTTTTGGTGGATCCGACAAACGTAGAAGTGGTTATCAACTAGGAGCAGCAGAAGACGCCGATAAAAATCAGGAGTTTCTTGGGATAAGCAGGATACTATCGAAGATTCATCCAGGATTTTTTGAAGATAGTGTGACAACCCGAGAATTTGGACAAAATTTTAAAATCATAATTGATTGATTTAAGGTTCAATATTAGGACCTAGACAGGAAATAAGTGTATGGAATTGGAAGTTATGTAATGAAATTCCAAGAATTTCAAAAGTTTTGGATAAGACTTGAATTATGTGATAGACTGTAAGTGATAGTCTAGTAATGAGGTATAAGATTATGGTAGATTTAAAATTCTTTTGAAGAATTATCAAGGATAAGAATCGAAGTGAACACTAGTCGGTATATTTGGTTACATATGTGAACCGTAATGATTTGAGATCAAGGATTGATCAGATAAGTTATAATTTTAGAAAACCCTAAAGTTATGTTAATCATACGTTTATTAAGTTAGAAAAATCTAACGGATTGTTAGAAACCTTAACAGTACGCTCAGAAACTTTAATTTTAGTTTCGGGAATCCAAAACCCTAAATTTATGATATGAATATGGTGATTAAGTTAGAAAACCCTAATGATATATTCTGAAACTCTAATTTCAGTTTCGAGAATTTAAACCCTAATTTGGGAATCCTAAATGTATAGTATTAAACCCTAAGGGTTAAAAAGTTGTGTGTAAGGAATATGAACATTATGTGATGGTATATATTTGTTTATTATATAAACAAACAAAAGAAACTAGTGTAACCCTAATCATATATATTAGGAATGAAGGATTTAATAACTTAAGGGTTATGGAAAAAGAGAATTGTGGTATTTAGAATACTTACTAATTCTAAGAGATTTATTTTATACATCTCGGTTGATTAATTTTATAACCTAATTATAGCAAGTCTAATTGGGTTAAGGAAATAAATGTTTATGAGCAAGGATTGGTGTTTTAATGGAGAAGTGAAAACCCTAATTAAATGAATTGGGTTGGATAAGAATTAAATGTAGTGGATTATGTATATTTTATAGTCCAAGTGTTGGCGAAAGATATTGGTTAGAGGCCAAGCAATACAGTAAAGGAATAACCCAACTTTTAGCCAAGTGGGAGAGGAATTTTTGGACGTTTGTTAAATCAAATAAGCATTTAGTAAATAAAGCAAGACTTGGAGCATTCTAAGGCCACATGGCCGGTTGCTAGAGAAGGAAATAAGAAGGGGAATGAATGTGGATTGTTAACTTTAGTTGGTGACCAACTCCTACCAACTCCCCACGTGTCATCAATTTAATTTGCCAACACTTTGTTCTAGTTTGCAAGCAATTCCTTGGCAATTAATAAGCAAGAAAGAGAGAATGTGGAGAATGAGTGGAGAATCAAAGGCCTCATGGCCGGATGAACAAGAGGGAAGGAGAGTGGGGTGGATAGTTGATAAAAACTACACTTCATAAAAAAAAATCTATCTCATTTCTTTTTCATCTTACTTCCAAGTGGTTTAGAACCAGAGAGAGAGAGAGAGAGAGAGAGGAAGGGGTGGTGTTCGGCCATTTCCATGGAGGGAGAAGAGAGGATCCTTTGATGTCCAATAACCTAATCTCCTACTTTGGAAAGCAAAGAAAGAGGGCCATCAAAAGCAAGAGGATTATAGCTAAAGGTATAACAAAAATGTCTATTTATGTAGTCTATTTCCTTTATGTTTTGATTTGATTTTTTTGACAACTTGAAGTTGTGATTTTGAGGTTTAAAACCTTAGATCTATGTGTATATAAGTGTTTAATATGTAGATCCAACTCTTTTGTAGATCTAAAGTGTGGAATGGAAGCTAGGTTTTTCAAAAGATAGAAAACATGATTTTTTCTCTTAGTTTTGATTTTGTTTGATGCTTGTTTGATGAAATAAGAAACTTTGTTTATAAACTCAAAAGCCATGTATATACATGTTAATGAGTGTTTTGTGTTTGGTATTACCCATATTGGGTGTTGATTTTGGTTGGAATCTAAGGAAGAGAAAAATGGAATTTTCCGGAAAAGTTTGAACTTTTAAAGTGTGAGCTAGGTTTTGATTTTTCTTGAAATCTATGATGGATATTTGTGATTTATGTTCTTGGGATGCTAGATATATGTGTTAAGGGTAAAATCCCTTTGGAATTACTCAAATAAGTTGAATATTGAGCAAGTTATGGGATTTCTCCCAAACCACACAAAGATAAGAAAACTGTTAAAAGGACAGTTTTGTAACAGTCACTTCCGGGCTAAATTCCGGGAGCTTAACATGTCCAAATATGGATTGTGATATATGAAAACTGTAGTTCGGAAAGATATGAACCCAAAAAAATTGACGGATCATTAATCGGAGTTATAGATTTCATTCTATTTAAGTTTTGGTGAAGAACTCCAAAACTGCCATAGTGCAAAAAGTTTCTGCCCAAAATTTTCCGGGGGCTGTTTTGGATATTTAGTTAATGAGAAAAATTCCAGGCTTTTGGGAAATGCAAATATATGGTATTATGTAGCTCATGTCCAAAAATGAACTGATTCCGAGTTAAAACGACCAAGTTATGACCATTACAATTTTTGTGATTTTCCGACGGAAATACCTATAAACGGAGTTCTACAACTCCGATTGCCACGAAATTTAAAATGGAGCATCATGTTAACATATATAAGGTTATGCCAAGAGATGGACATTACTGGAGTTAAGCACGAGGTAGCTAATTTCTTAAGCTACACACTAGAAATTAATTTTTGAAAAATACCAAAGGAAGTTGGAAAATTATGGAAAAATAATTTTTATGCATGAAATACATGTATATATGTTTGACCAAAGGATAGGAGAATAATTCACTGATTTGGTATTTTCGTGATACAGATATAGAATACAGTTTGCTGGATTGGAAAATAGTTTGCTGAATTGAAAATGTGTTGAATCCGGTTTGCTGGATTGAGGTTTAAATTGATGGATTTGGAATTCAAGTTGCTGAATTATAAATTTGGTTGTTAGATATAGAATCCAGGGTGCTGGATTAGTGTTTGTCGTATTACATGTTAATGAATAGTTTATGAAATGAAAAGCGAGTTTTAAATCATAAGGGATATGATATAGTGATTGAATAATTATCAAAGGATGATGATAATATTGATGTGTTAAGTTGTTATCTAATATTTGATTAAGTATTAGATAGTATTATGGAATAAAGTATGTTATACTGATTAAAAGATCAATCTTATAACTGATAGGTCTTTCGTGAGAGATTAAATTAAATTGCGTTGCGGTAATCAACGGTTCAGGCAAGTTTCTTTTACTTAACTCTAATAAGAGTAGTTTCTTCAAGCTTATGCTTAATCATTGCTGATTGCCATTAAAATTGTACTCTGTACATCTTGCATGTATAAGTCAGGTATGAAAGGCTGATCACCTTCATTATCATTTGGTTCAGAAATATTTGTTCATGTAAAATACTTGTTCAGTCAAAATTTTGTTCCTGCTAGTTAACAATTATATTGTTGAATTATAGCCAGCCAATTATTCATACTCTTCAATCATGATATATCGTTATATTATTGTATATAAACTTGCTGGGCAACTTTCATGCTCACCCTTGCTATATCATGATAAAACATTGCAGATAAAGCGAATGCGTTCGGATACAGGAAAATGATAATGCCAAGTTCAGCTTGGGGTAATATATGCAGCTATTTTGTAATAGAATAGTTGATAATAATGTTTTGTGTTAAATAACTTATGAATTGTGTAAAAGTTAAGGTTACTCGACCTTGGGGATAAGTGTGTAAAGTTTAATGTATAAACAATTTATGTTTATATCTTCCGCAATTAGTTATAGAAATAGTATACCGAATCCGTGGCGATTTGGGACCCGGATTCGGGGCTTTTATAGATAGTATAACCATTGACAAATCTTACTAGGAAGACTGTGAAGTTCATTTGGACGGAGAAATGTGAGGAGAGTTTCATAGAGTTGAAAAATAGGCTCAGTCAAGCACCTGTGTTTGCTTTACCAGACGACACGAGTGGATTTGTAGTGTATAGTGATGCGTCATTCAAGGGTCTTGGCTGTGTACTGATGCAGCAAGGCAAGGTCATTGCGTACGCTTCATGTCAGCTGAAGGACTATGAGAAGCGTTATCCAAATCATGACCTGGAGTTAGCAGCGGTAGTTTTTGCCTTAAAAATTTGAAGGCATTATTTTTATAGCGAGAAGTGTGAGATATATACGGATCACAAAAGTTTGAAGTATATCTTCACATAGAAGGAGCTAAACATGAGGCAGAGCCGATGGCTAGAACTGATCAAAGATTATGATTGTGAGATTCTGTACCATCTAGGCAAAGCAAATGTAGTGGCAGATGTCTTGAGCAGAAAAGGCAGGAAGAAGTTACTAAAATTGATCATTCGAGAGGAGTTAGTGAAATATTTTGAATGACTGGACTTGGAGGTTAAGTATCTGATGGAAACTAACGAAACATTATTTACAGTAGAAGCGAACCCGACTTTGTTAGATAAGGTTAAAGAGGCACAAGAGAAGGACAAAGATTGCGACAACATCAAGAAGCGGTTAGCTGAAGGCGACAAATTAAAATGCAAGATTAATGGCACTGGACTACTGAGATTTGAAGGACGAATTTGGGTACCGTCAGTACCAGAACTAAGAGAGGAGATTTTGTAAGAAATGTACAGTACGAGGTACTCGATACACCCAGGAAGCACAAATATGTATCAATATTTATGTCAACATTTTTGGTGTCCAAACCTAAAGAGAGAGGTTGCAGAATGCGTCAGCAGATGTCTAACTTATCAAAGAGTCAAGGCAGAGCATCAACGAATGAGTGGATTACTACTGCCATTAGAGATTATAAAGTGGAAGTGTGAGCACATCACTATAGATTTTATGGTAGGACTTCCAGCAACGCAGACTTACATCGCCAAGATCATCAAGGTGATAAGAGCCCGGATGGTAGAAGTTCAAGATCGCCAGAAGAAGTATGCAGACTTACATCGCCAGAAGAGAGATTTTGAAGTGGGAAGCTATGCATTTTTGAAAGTATCTCCCTAGAAAGGGAAGATAAGGTTTGGAAAGGAAGGTAAGCCGAGTCCGAGATTTATTGGACCATTCGAGATCTGGAGGAAGATAGGTGAAGTGGCATACGAGGTAGCTCTACCTCCTGAACTGGAACATATTCATAATGTGTTTCATGTGTAAGTGTTACGACCCTATAAGCCTGACTACAAGCACGTGATATTGTACGAACCAATTTAGGTCGAAAAGGATTTGTTGTACGAGGAAATTCCGATAAAAATTTTGGATAGAAAAGAGTAGAAATTATGAAATAAGGTTATACATTATGTAAAAGTTCTTTGGAGGAACCACAATGCTGAAAAAGCTACGTGGGAACTCGAGAAAAATATGAGGGAAAATTATCCACATCTTTTTGAGTAACCTTATGTGTAATTCTGGGGACGAAATTCTTATAAGGGGGAGGATGTAATAACCATGAATTTCAAGTCACTTTATGTAGATACATGATTGATATTTAAAACTTTATACTATATAGTGATTTAATATGTGATAACATATGTGAAGTGGTGCATAACTAAATAAACATATATACTATAGTTATGGATATATACATTTATAGATTTCATTAAAAATGAAAGCTTCATAACCTAATTACACATCAGGTGAGATGATTGAATAACCTATGGGTTATAGTAATAATGAATGGTTGGTATTTAATATGTATACTAACTTAAGTGGGTAGTTTTATTATTTCAAGTGATGAATAATTTTAAACCTAATTTTAGTAAACCTAATTAGGTTACAAGTCCAAGAGATGTGTGTGTAATTAAATTCTATAAGATTGGAAATGGGAACCCTAAATAAACAATTAGGGTAATATATATTTAAAATTATTAAACTATGTTTATTACATAGCCCAAAACAATTAAAGGAGGAGCCCAAAAGAAATAAAAGGCAAGTCCATACTTAGTCCACTTGATTAAGGGTATTTTAGACCTTTGATTAATCAAATTTGTGAAATAAAATAAAAGAAAAAGGAGGGGATATTGGGCATGTAGGTGATCGACCATATTAACCTTTTAAGGTAAAAGGATTAAGCTAATTAAGTTCCTTAAATAGAAGTTCTTACACACAAGGACAAGTGTGTCATGCTCTCATTGGTGGAAAATATAATTAGCATTCTTAAGGGCATGATTAGGAAGGGATAAGGTAAACCCTTTTATCCAAGGGACAAAAAGAACATGGGGGATATTAGTATCCTATTTCATTTCACCACATTCATTTCATTCTCCACCATTCTTCTTTTCCTACTTTCTCCCAATGCTAGCAAAAATACAAAGAGAGAAAGAGAGGGAGATTCAGATCTAGAGGGAAGGAAAAAAAGGGAGTTTTTCATGCATCTCAAGTTTCTAACCTAATTTTGAAAGAAAAGGAGGACATCCCACAAGACAAGGTAAGAAAGGATCAAACCCTAGTATTATGTTTTGTATGTTTTATGTGATCTTGTGAGAGATTCATGGAAGTGCAAGGTCTAATAGGCTAGAGTCTTATATAAATGATAAATCTTGGGTATAATATGTTTAAATTGCTCATCTATGTAAGTTTGTGTTGGAAATTTGGGAAAAAGGAAACTAAAGAAGTTGTTAGGAAAAAATTATTTAAAATGGGTGATCTATGCTTTTCATTTGATATCTACAAATGGTTTTTATGATTTTGTTTCTTGATATGCTAGAAATATGATTTAAGAGCAAAACCAATTTGGAAGATTGTAAAAATGTTAAAAAATGAGCAAGATATGGAATTATTACCAAAACACTCCAACTATGAACTCGTGTGCAAGAACAGTCACTTCTGGGCTAATTTCCAAGACCAAAAAAAGATCCAAATTTGATGTTTGATGAATGAAAACGGTAGTTTGGGAAGATACGAATCTAACGAGTCTAATTGAACCCAAATCAGAGTTGTAAATTTCATTTTATTCAAGTTTTAGTGAAGGATCCCAAATCTGGAAAAAAATTAAAAATCTAGAAAATCTACTACCGGCCAGCAATTACCGAATCGACTAAAATTTTTCGACCCCCGGTTCGGCACTTTTCTGGCCGACTCCATCGATGGTTCTTGGACCCAATTTTTTCTAAAATTATGAAGAATATTAAGATATTTACTCCAATGTTTTGAGTAGTTAACTAATTATTAAGTAATTAGTAGTTTAAAATCATTTAAAATCATTTAAAACTTACTAATCTGTACTTTTAGTGCCACTAAATGATTATTAAACTAATTAAATGTAATTTGAGTATAATTAACTATTTAATTATTATCTAAATGATATTAGGTGATAATTAAGTAGAGATAATATTAATAAAGTGACTATTGATTATTTAATTAAAATTAAATAATAAATAGAGCAAACCATTGATTAATTAATATTAAAATTATTGATTAAGGAATGCTTAAGTAAGATTAAGTAAAAATAGTTTAATTACTTAATTACATTGACATAAAATTTATAAAATAATTATTTATTATTTAGTTAATATTAAATAATAAATAAGAACTAATGATAATTAATTATTCTTAGATTAATAATAAGGAATAATTAAAGATTTATGAAGTGAATTAATTATTTATTATTTAAAGATAAATAATTAATACTAAATAAGGGCAATATTAATAAATAATTCATTTATTAATGAATAATTAAAGACTAAGGAAGAAAATAAATCAATTACTTATTATTCAAGGATAAATGATTAATTAATTAATATTTAAATAATATTTAAAGACAAATAATGTTAATAATTTAATTATTCATTGTTTAATTAACATTATATAATAAGTAGATGTTATTAGTTATTATTTATTAAATAATAACTAAATGTAATTAATTAAGTACTATTTAACTAATATTAAATTGTAATTAAATGAAGATAGAGTTAATAAATAAAGATAATTTAAATGACTCATTAATTAAATAATTGTAATAAATTGTTTAAGGATTTAATAATTGTTTATTACTTAAGAAAGACATTATAAATTATTAAATCATTAACCTAAGACTTATTAAATATCTTATAGGATTAATGATGGTACATTATATTATGTGATTGAATTATTTGCTAGATAATAGTATAAGTAAGCATAAAGACGTACAATTATACACAGTACTAATTAGTAGACCAATATTGTTAATGCTAGGTCATTCAAATAGTTTTAATTAAAGCTAGTTAGTCGTAGCTCGACGAACAGGTATTGAATTCCTGTTATATTATTATTGAAATGTGAACTAGATTAAAGTTCTTCATTCATGAACTATTTATGAGATAGATCTATGCTAATTGTATTAGCTAGATCAAGCATGTTTAATTTTGTTAAAGCAAATGTGTTTTAAAATGCTATTCTTATTAAATTGATATGCTAAGAACTCTTGATTGAGTAAATGATGAATTTGATAAAAGCATGATATCGATGCTGGATTATTAAGTGTTTATGCATAAATCACGGGGTATGAAGGGCTGATCCCCTTGATTACCAAAACTTATTAAGAGGTTCAGTTTAAATGCTGATGACCTTGGTAAATATTCATGATTATTTCAAACCATTCAGTACCTGTTATTCAATTATTCGAATATTCAATTGTTGACTATTAATTTGTGATGTCCCCCAAATAGGTATACATCACTCATTTTGAGTCGCCAAATACATGGTACATAATTCAAATACAAACTTAATTATACAATTGTCGTGTAAAATACGACAAAACATAGCTGAAAGTTTTAACACGAATATTGACTTCTAGACAATATTCAAACTCAAATGGAGTCCTCATTGCAATTATTATCACACTATTTTATAAAATAGTGAGGACTACTACAACCACCATTTTGGACCGTCACTCCATTCCCCGACTAGTACCGGCTACGTTCTCATTTCCTGAAGAGAACAATAAAAGCAAAAGGGTGAGCTCAACTAGCCCAGTAAGAAATATTATGACTAAGATAATGCAGAATAGATTACCGTTAGCCTTCAACAGTGTTAAACTGATAGAATATAATAAACAACAAGTTTAACTACAGCAGAACAAGAAATCCATTAGAAGAGTTAAGTAAAATATGATATCTATTATCTTCTATGATTTAAAAAGTTTATCATCAATTTTATCGCTGAGACTCAACTCAATAAAAAATCCACATCACTGAATTATCCATGCATTACGGGCCAAGGATATTTATTAGTATCACATCCACGAATTATATATCCATGCACTACGGGTCAAGGATATTCGTGTTATCACCAATGACCATGATTATGCCAACAACTGTCCATCAACGCATTACGGGCCAATAAGAACTTTTACCAAATCATTTGTAACATTACATGTCATAATTATACCGAATAATCCATGATCATAATCATACCAATCAACAGTCCATCTATGCACTACGGGCCAAAGATGACTTTCATCACAATATAAACATGATGATAAATTAAATGATATAAAATTTCTATTAAATGAGAACAAGGATAAATTTTAAAGATTTATAATTCAATTTATCCAGAATTCAATAATGTCCAAATTGTCAACATAATACTGCTTTGTGGAGTAAAATTCAAGAATAATATTGTATTCAAAATGATTTAGACAGAAAAAATCAATTTTTGTCATGAATAGTACCCCGGGTGAATAGTACCAGAGTGAATAGTATCCCATCCAAAATTTCCCCCTATTCCCCCCGTGACTTATATATATATAATACTTATATATATAAAATAAAACCGAGATAACTTTCTACCGATAGTTTTGAAAAATGGGTAAGTGGGGGTCCAAATAATAAGCAAAATTTACAACAAATACTTCATAAAAATCTCCTCAATATTTTAAACAACATTTATCATCAATAATATAACTTGCAATATTAACAACCAGATCATTCCCAGGAAAGAGGGGGCTTTTCGATAAGAATTTCTCCCTATTGGCGCGCAATTAGGTGACCAAACCCCTTTTCTCGACAGAACTTTCTAGAAATTGTTAATAATGCAAATAATAATATGAATAACTTGTCATTTACATTATTAATTTAATAATATAAAATATTGTGCAGATGATACTGTGACAATAATAGAATCAATAATGTGAGATATTATGCAACAATTATTGTAGCAATAATTGAGTATAACTGAGTGACTTCTAATCTACACACCAAATACTGTGTGCTACTATGCAACCACGCGTATTACTGTACTTTTATCATCGGGTATTTCAATAGTTAACGATAAAACTTTTGCCGTTATTTTTATAGAAAGATGTTTCTGTCGTTTTCTAACTATGAAAATAATTTCATTGTGGGGTCCACCAATGATTGTGTCGTCGTATGAATATTTTATGTTAAAACGAATATTCATCGACCAACCGAAAATTTTATAAAAACTTGCTTACTTTGCAAAAATTTATAAATATTACCCACAACTATTATATCAAATCCACACCATAATATCCAAAACTATATTTCAAGAAAAATTCATCTTTATTCATAAAAGTTGGGGTCTTACATAATTAATGTTCATTCACAACTTTATACTGTTTTGAACATTGAAAGCGAAACCTCTTTATAATCATGTTATATCTCCCTTGTATATAAACTTGCTAAGCAAATTAGTTGCTTACCCTTACTATATCATGACATTTATTTCAGTTAAACCCGAAGGATCGAATACGAAGGACAAAGGCAAGGGCAATGTCCAAGAATAGTTTAAAATGAATGTTAATTATAATTATTATCTGATGGAATTATTTATGTAAACCTTTTGTAATATTAAAGTTGTGTTTAAGTTAAGGTTAAGAAGACCTTGAGATTATGTTATGAAACTTTATTATAATGAACAATGTATGTTTATTATTCCACAATAGTTTATAAAATGCTTATGATGATGATAGATCGTGAGCACTGAATTCCAGGTTAGAGAACCTGGATTTGGGGGCATCACATGCCAATATCTCTGAATATTTTCAATTGCATCTTCCCTGTACACTGCATAGACCTGCCTAGCAAATTTTGGAAAAATATCTAACAGGACATGTTTTAATAAAACAACTATAACGTTTTCATACGAACTCTGATTGTGGTGATTCAAGAAGATCCGGAACGAGGACGAATAGACCTACAACTTTTGTTCTTTAAGTTTTTTTTTTGAGGTCTTTAGGAAGGGTCAAAATAGTCATCTTTATGACTGTTACGTATTCAGAGGCGATCAGAGGGCGTCAATCGAGCACATACGCAAGTATAGTGCTCCCGATGATGGAATATTTTATTCTAAGTGATGTAACATGAAAATGAATGATATTATACATGACATATAAAATTTCCTTGCTCATAATAGAAAGCATTGACATGACTTAGTATGTGTTTTGAAAAGAAACTTAAAGATTTTGAAAAAAAAAAACAAACCTTGTGGAAATTTATGTTCTATAAGTTCTGAACTTAGTGGTTTATATACATGATTGAGTTCAAATATAAATGAGCATGATATGGTGTTTATAGTGTCTTGTTCATGATAAAACTTGTTAAACCTTGTGTTAGAAAAGTTTTCAAGAGAAACTTGATATAATAAAACTAAGGTGCATAAATGCTACATGAGGTAGGTTTTGAACTTAAGAAGATGTTATCATGACTTAGTTATTTATGGTAAGAGTTTTTAAAAGTTATCTTATATGTGCTATACTACATCATTAATGATAAAATGATTTCAAAGACAAACTCCATTATCTTTTGTAACTAAGTATTAAGACATGAATGATATATGCACTCAACTAGTCAAACATGACATAAGTTATTAAGCATGTTTTAAAAGTATGAAATATGCTATGTCCATGTAAAAGAGGTAGATACACGTGAGCATGCTATTAGAGGCTTATTAATACAAATATATGGTTTAAAAGCTTATAACATCAAATCTTGTTAAAAAAAGTTGTTAAGCCTTATTGACTGAAATAAATCATTATGGAGCTAAGTAATTTGAATGTGAACTTGAAAATATATCACAACCTATTTGATGTCAAATACGGATGGTTAAGGTATACTTATACATGCCTAGCTATTCTAAGAGTATGATGAGAAAGTGAAATGAAGGTTTTACAAACCTAGTTAGGAAACAATGTAACGTTACTATTATATTAAGAATGTATGAAATATATGACTAATGGATGTGAAACCATGATTATATAACTGTGTAGGAATACATGAAGTGCAGATAAGCGTTAAGCAGTTAAGTCGTAGTTCATAAACTATGAATCAGGCAAGTCTTTCAGTTCCTATTTGCTATGTGAACTTGATGATTAACTGTTTTAAATCTTTATTGTAAAGAGCATGATGTGTAATATATATGTTGAAAGTATGAAATATTAAAGTCAATTTATGACTATGTTGATTGATTAAAGCATGTTAATTGAGTAAGGACTCAATCTTTATACTTGTTATACGAACTATAGCATATATGTTATATGTTGAGCATGTTATTATGTGCTATGTGATGTATGAAAACTCTTAGATTTTGCTGGACTGTCGAGCTCAACCTTGTAAATAACCACTTTTGCAGGTTTAAGATTAAAGGTAAAGTTATGTGTTACTTGAAAGACATGACTCAGATGTGATACTTGAAGATTTATACACTTTGGTTGTGTTATTATTATTTGAACCATGTTTAAGGTTTCGAATAATGTATTAATATTGAATTGTAATATTGTTTTGTGATGTAAACTATTGTAGTATTAAAATGATTTTGAGATATTTAGATGTAAAGGTTGAAGGTTTTGGGAACAAGGATAGTTTGTAATAGAAAATTTTAATTATTCCGCAAATTTCAATGGTTGTATTATCGTTTAATGATGTAAAAATTAGAGGTTGAATGTATTATTAACGACCGAGTTCGAGAATTAAATTGTATGAATTTTGGGGTCGTTACAATTGGTATCAAAGCTGTAGGTTATAAACCTTAGGTAAGAGTACCCTAGGCTATAACCTTAGAGAATAAAGGAGAAGATGATAAAGAAGTGAAGAATCAAACAATTATATTTAAGTATGTTACAATTGTACTCTTTAGTAGTTGATGTATGGTATCTGTGCTAAACGATTTCTTCATAGAGCGGAGGTATATACGAACTAGCAACTTGGAACCTAGTTTGTTGGTTGTTTGTGGGAAACCTATGACGCCCCCAAAACAGGTATACATCACCCATCTTGATTCGCCAAATACATGGTACAAAATACAAATACAAACTTAATTATACAAACGTCGTGTAATATACGACAAAACATAGCTAAGAGTTTAAACAGGAATATTTCCTTCTAGGCAATATCCACTCTCAAATAGAGCCCTCATTACATTTATTGTCACATTATTTAACAGAATAGTGAGGACTACTAATGCTATCATCTGAACTGTCACTCCATCCCCCGACAAGTCCTGGCTACATTCTCATTTCCTTAAGAGAACAATGAAAGAAAGGGTGAGCTCAACTAGCCCAGTAAGAAATATTATGACTAAGATAATACAGAATAAATTATCATTAGCCTTCAACAATGTTAAACTGATAAAATACAATAGACATCAAGTTTAACTGTAGTGCAATAAGCAATCCATTAGAAGAGTCAAGTAGAGCATAATATCTGCTATCTTCTATGATTTAAAATGTTTTCATCAATTTTTATCGCTGAGACTCAGCTTTATAAATAAACCACATCATCGAGTCATCCCTGCACTACGGGCCAAGGATATTCATTAAATCATCAATGGTCATGACTATACCGAATAATCCCTGGTCATAATCATACCAAAAACTGTCCATCAATGCACTACAGGCCACTGAGGACTTTTACCACATCATTTATAACATTACAGGTCATGATTATACCGAATGATCCCTGAACATAATCATACCAAGTCCATCTATGCACGTAAACCAAAGATTACTTTCATCACAATATAAGCATGATGATGATGACAATGACATAATAATTCAATAAAACAAGTTCAAGGATAAATTTTAAAGATTTAAAATGTTAGTTTATCCAGAAATCAATAACATCCAAATTGTCAACATAATACTTCTTTGTGGAGTAAAATTCAAGAATGCTCAGAAGAATATTTTCATGAAAAGATACTGGATGAAGCGCAAATATCCAGTATATTCTACTAATTTCATGGAGTATAGAAGCCAAAACTTTAACCAACTGAGTATAATAGAATATATGAAATTGCAAATGGATTTTTGCCCGCCATGCGGTAATCCACGTAGACAGATCATTTCCACAATTTAATAAGGAATGAAAACGAAGGATCATTCACCATGCATGCGGTAATCCACAAAGACATGTTATTCTAACAGAATAATAAAGAATGGAATAACAGAAGAATTCACCAGGCGTGTGTAATCCGCACAGATAGGTTATTCCAACATAATAATAAAGAATAGAACCAGGTCATGCGTAAATCGCACAGACAGGATATTCCAACAGAATAATAAAGAATGGAACCAGGTCATACGTAATCTGCACAGACAGGATATTCCAACAGAATAATAAAGAATGGAATAACAACAGAATTCACCAGGCATGCGATAGACCGTACAGACAGGTTATTCCAACAGAATAATAAAGAATGAAATAACATAAGAATTTCACCATGTATGCGGTACTTCGTATAGACAGGTTATTCTAACATAATAATAAAGAATGGAATAACAGGTCTTACGAGTATTAAAAGAAAATAATTCTCTCCATGAATACGAAAGAATAATACCCCTTACCTTAGAAGAAACTGGATACTGGAACTTCTCTTCTTCTTTCTCTCTATAATAATTTCTCTATAACTTTAGTGAATTGGTGAGAAATGAAGGAAGAATGAGCTTCTATTTATAGAAAAATATAGTTTTGATATTTGCACGTTTTGGGGCTCAAAATATTACAGTATAATACCTTCATCATTTTATTCATTTTTAATTTAGTCCTGCAAGTTTTATCAAACTTGCACCACCTCCCCTAATAGTAAATAATGTGAATCAATAGTTCAATCATGTGAATCAATAGTTATAATCATGTGAAAATATAAAATACAGTATAGTACCTTCAAATATACCTCCATTTTTAACTTAGTCATGCAAGTATTATCAATCTTGCACCAACTCCCCTAATAGTAAATCATGTGAATCAATAGTACACACATATGAATACATAGTAATAAGCATGTGAATTAATAGCATTTAATTACTCATTTATATGGTTAATTACCCGATTGGTCAATATAACCTCAAGACATTAATTATTATCGAAATAAATGTCGATTTCCAGTAGCACTAATAATTCCCACACAATGGAATTATCAATTTCATCTTTAATCAACATTAACTTATTCATCATTAATATTATAACTCACAATATTTAACAACCAGGTCGTTCCCAAGAAAGAGGGGGCTTTTCGATAAGGATTTCTCCTTATTGGCGCGCAATTAGATGACCAAACCTCTCCTTGACAGTACTTTCAGACATTATAAAAATTGTAATTTAATAATATAAATAACTTTATCGTCTCAATTATTGATTTAATAATATAACATATTATGCAGATGATACTGTGATAATAATCGAATCAATAATATGAGAGATATGATGCAGCAATTACTGTAGCAATAACTGAGTGACTTCTCACGTAAGCATCAATAATCAATACCGTGTGCTACTATGCAACCACGCGTATTACTGTACTTTTAATACCGGGTAGTTCAATAGTTTTAATGGTAATACTTTCGCCGTTATTTTTATAAAAAGATAATTATGTCATTTTCTTACTAAGACAATACTTCCGTTGTGGAGTCCACTAATGATTGTGCTGTCGTACGAATATTCCCCGACCAATCGAATATTATATAACCACTTGCTTACTTTATAAAATTTGTAAATATTACCCACAACTATAACATTATATCAAATCCACACCATAATATTCAAAAATATATTTCTAGAAAATTATTCTTTATTCATAAAAGTTGGGGTCTTACAACCTCCCCTTCTTATGAAATTTCATCCTCGAAATTAGGTACGTACTTGGTATATCGAAGAGGTGAGGATATCTTGACTTCATCTCAGATTTTAACTCCCAGGTCATTTCTTCCACATCGTGGTTTCTCCACAAAACTTTGACTTGAGGTTTAACCTTAGAGCGTAAAATATAATCCTTCTTATCCAAGATTTTAACAACTACCTCTTCATACGTTAAATCTTCCTCTATCTCATCTGGTTCTAATTCAATAATATGGTTCGGGTCTTTCACATATTTACGTAACATAGATATGTGAAAAACGTTATGAACACGAGACATACTTGGTAGTAAGGCGAGTCTATAGGCCACAGTTCCTACTCATTCGAGGATTATAAATTGGCCAATGAATCGAGGATTGAGCTTTCCTCTCTTTCTAAATCTCGTAACTCCTTTCCATGGAACAACACGTAACAACACATGATCTCCAATACTGAATTCCACGTCTTTTTGAAGAAGATCGACATAACTCTTTTGTCGATCTTGTGAGGTTTTTATGCGTTGTCGGATCGTCTGAATCTTTTCCGTTGTCATACGTACAAAATCCAGTCCCAACAACGTTGCTTCACCCACCTCATCCCAGCATACTGAAGAACAACACTTTCTTCCATACAATGCCTCAAATGGAGCCATGCCAATACTTGCTTGATAACTATTATTGTAGGAAAACTCCACCAATGATAAGAACTTGTCCCAACTTCCCTTGAAGTCAAGGACACAGAGTCTTAATAAATCTTTAAGAGTTTGAATAGTCCTTTTCGACTGCCCATCCATTTGAGGATGATATGCCGAACTAAATCGTAAATCCGTGCCCATAGCTTTTTGCAAACTAACCCAAAATCTTGAAGTGAATCTTTGGTCTCGATCAAAAACTATGAATACTGGCATACCATGCAATCTTACGATCTCGTTTATGTACATACTAGAAAGACGTTCAACTGTATAAGATTATCGTATCGGTAAGAAATGAGCAGACTTGGTCAATCTATTAACAATGACCCAAATCGCATCTATGCCTTGAGAAACCTTGGGAAGACCAGTAACAAAATCCATGGTAATGTGCTCCCACTTCCATTCTAAAATTTCAAGTGGTTACAATGGACCTTTTTCCACTTGATGCTCCACCTTGACTCGTTGACAAGTTAGACACCTTGAGATAAACCCCGCTATCTCTCTCTTCATATTGCTCCACCAAAATGTATGTCGAAGATTACGATACATTTTGATACTCCCAGGATGGATTGCAAATGGTGTGTTTTGCGCCTCCATCATGATTTTATACTTCAAGTCAGAATCGTTAGAAACACAAAGTCTAGAATTGACTCGAAGTATTCCTTCTTCATTGATTCTTGCTTCCAAAATAGCACCTTCTTGCACTTTCTTCCTCATACGCATCAGCTCCAGGTCTGTAGCTTGAGCATCTTTAACTTTATCGATTAAAGTCGGTTCTGCTCATATATTCGCTATCATCACATGGGTCCCTGGAGTATTTAACTCTATTTCTATCCTTTCCAAGTCATACAAAATGGGCCTTTGAGTTGACAATGTTGCACTCGTACCCAGGAAAATGTGCATCAGGAAGGCGACAGTCCTCATGCAAACAACAACACTAACCAAATGATGAACGATGGAATGTTTCAAGGCTTCATGAAATTCATGCAACATCAGGCGAGAGCGGCTCCTATCCAAAACGCAGGTGGAAACACTGGCAACTCTCGGACGGTCATCGCCAAACAGTTCAAGGAGCTGGGACCACCGGAGTTTTTTGGAGAGCCAAAACCACTTAAGGCGGAGACGTGGATAAAACAGATCAACAAGATATTTGATGTCTTGGGTTGCTCCGAGGAGCAAAAGGTTCCCTTTGCCACCTTCATGTTGCAGGTAGAGGCAGATTACTGGTGGGAATTTGTAAAGCGTACTCAACCTACCGCACTAAAGATGTCTTGGGAGAAGTTTCAAGAACTGGTCAATGATAAGTACTTTCCCGAAAGTATTCATCATATGAAAGAGGTAGAGTTCATTAAACTGGAGTAAAACAACATGACAGTGTCGTAGTACGAAACCAAGTTTGCCGAGTTGTCCTAGTTTGCGTCCCATTTGGTTGATAATGAGGAGAGAATGACGCGAATGTTTCTAAAAGGTTTGAAATCGAGATACGTCAATATCTTATCTATCATAAAATGTGTTTGTATTCAGATGTAGTTAATAGGGCTCAGTTATTGGAGCGCGATAATGAGTCAACCCAACCAGAAGAGAGCAGCCGATAAAATGATAATACCAGTGATAACAGTCATCGAAGCGGTGACAATAAGCGTGGAGGGAATCAACATGCTAAAAATGGTAACCTCTTCGGTGGTAATCATGGCCAAAATAATAAGAATGGACATTTCAAGAAGAGGAGATTCAACAATGATAGAAAGACGTCAGCATCAGCACCTGTCATTAAGGAAGGAGAACGACCACCTATCATATGCTTCAAATGTGGAGGGGAGGGACACATCAGTCCAAATTGCGCGATGCCCTCCAAAGCATGTTACAATTGTGGAAGAGAAGGTCACCTGGCCCGATTTTGTCGTGCACCGAAGACAAGTCTAGCTGGGATAGAGGCATCAAAGGCCATCCCAGACAAGACAAAATAGGTAGTTCAAGGGAGAGCGTTTGTCGTGACCTCCCAGAAAGCAAGGAACCCGAACGAGGTCATCACGGGTAAGCTTATCATAAACTCTAGCAAAGTATATACCTTATTTGATACTAGTTCTACCCATTCTTTTATTTCTCCTACTTGCGCTCAACGTTTAAATTTGACTCCGGAGAAATTGGACTTTGACTTATTTGTTGAAACTCCATTGGGAGAAACCTTCATTACATCCACTGTTTATAAGTCTTGTTTAGTTCAAATCGGTACCCTCACATTACTTGTCGATCTTATTTCATTGAAAATACTTGCATTTGACGTAATTCTAGGGATTGATTGGTTAACTACTTATCATGCAAATATTGATTGTTTTCGTAAGGTTGTTAGCTTTCATATTCATAACCAACCTATTATGTGAATTCAAGCAACCAAACCATTAAAATCAATCACTATCATCTCAAGCCATAAAGCTATTCGTTTATTGAAAAACGGATGTCAAGCTTTCTTAGCTCATGTCACGGATCTAAATAAAAATACGTTAGTTTTGAATGATATATCTATTGTTAATGAATTTCCTGACGTATTCCCTGAAGAACTTCTTGGCCTACCCCCTGAGCGTGAAATTGAATTTTGTATCGACCTTGAACCTGATACAAAACCTATTTCCAAAGCCCCATATCGAATGTCTCCTATTGAACTTCAAGAGTTAAAGACCCAACTGCAGGATTTGTTAGACATCAGTTTCATTCATCCAAGTACTTCTCCTTGGGGTGTTCCTGTTCTATTCATGAAAAAGAAAGATGGGAGTATGCGACTTTGTATTGATTATCGGGAGTTGAACTATGTCACCATAAAAAATAAGTACCTATTGCCACGTATTGATGACTTGTTTGACCAGTTACAAGGAGCCAAATTCTTTTCAAAGATTGATCTTCATTCCGGATATCACCAATTGAAGAGTAGAACCGATGACATTCCAAAGACGGCTTTCAGAACTCGGTACGGGCATTATGAATTCCTAGTCATGTCTTTTGGATTGACTAATGCTTCTGCTGCCTTCATGGATATGATGAACCGAGTATTCAAGGAATATTTGGATCACTTTGTGGTTGTCTTTATTAATTACATCCTTATTTATTCCAAAAGCCGTGAAGATCATTAGCAACACTTGAGGCTGATACTTCAAAAGCTTCGTGAATATAAGATTTATGCCAAGTTAAAAAAATACGAGTTCTGGCTTGAAGAAGTAGCATTCCTTGGGCACGTAGTATCAAGTCATTGAATATCTATTGACTCAGCAAAGATTGAAGCTATTCAAAGCTGGGAGTAACCCAAATCAGTGATCGAAGTACGTAGCTTTCTCGACTTAGCTGGTTATTATCGGAGATTCGTGGAAGGCTTTTCTCGAATCGCTACTCCATTGACTCAGTTGACTCGAAAAGATACAAAATTCGGTTGGAGCGAGGAATGTGTGAAGAGTTTTTAAGAACTCAAGAGGAGACTCATTTCAGCACCTGTTCTGACAATACCATCTGGCTCGGAGAGATTTATCATCTACATTGATGCTTCGGGCAAAGGGTTAGGTTGTGTTCTCATGCAACTTGGGAAAGTCATAGCCTATGCCTCACGATAACTCAAAGAATATAAGAGGAATTATCCTACTCATGATCTAGAGTTGGTAGCAGTCGTCTTTGCAATAAATATTTGGAGGCATTACTTGTATGTGGAGAAAGTGGAGATCTGTACGGATCATAAAAGCCTCAAATATTTCTTCATTCAAAAGGAACTCAACATGCGACATCGACGTTGGCTTGAACTGTTGAAAGATTATGATCATACCATCCAATACCATCCTAGAAAAGTGAACGTGGTAGTTGACACATTGAGTAGAAGATCATATGCGGGTATGAGTGCGATAGTTATAAACATGTGAATTAATAGCATTTAATAGTACACACATGTGAATACATAGTTATAAACATGTGAATTAATAGCATTTAATTGCTCATTTATCCGGTTAATTACCTGATTGGTCAATATAACCTTCAGACATTAATTATTATCGAAATAAATGTCGATTTCCATAAACACTAATAATTCCCACACAATGGAATTATCAATTTCATCTTTAATCAACACGAACTTATTCATCATTAATATTATAACTCATAATATTTAACAACCAGGTCGTTCCCAGGAAAGAGGGGGCTTTCCAATAAGGATTTCTCCTTATTGGCGCACAATTAGATGACCAAACATCTCCTTGACAGAACTTCTTGACATTGTAAATATTGTAATTTAATAATATAAATAACTTTGTTTTCTCAATTATTGATTTAATAATATAACATATTATGCAGATGATACTGTGATAATAATCGAATCAATAATATGAGAGATATGATACAACAATTACTGTAGCAATAACTGAGTGACTTCTCACGTAAGCATAAATAATCAATACCGTGCGCTACTATGCAACCACGTGTATTACTGTACTTTTACTACCGGGTAGTTCAACAGTTTTAACGGTAACACTTTCACCGTTATTTTTATAAAAAGATAATTCTGTCGTTTTCTAACTACGACAATACTTCCGTTGTGGAGTCCACCAATGATTGTGCCATCGTATGAATATTCCCTATTAAAATGAATATTCCCCGACCAATCGAATATTATATAACCACTTTCTTACTTTGAAAATTTTATAAATATTACCCACAACTATAACATTATATCAAATCCACACCATAATATTCAAAAATATATTTCAAAAAAATTATTCTTTATTCATAAAAGTTGGGGTCTTACAAAACCACTCAGCGTAGCATATTAAAACTATTAGAGACTCGATGTGTATCAAGTATAGAAAATGGATACGTATGATGAAAAAGGGAAAGAAAGAGGATCGTAAAACAAAACGATCACGAGTGAAGAAAAGAATTTTAAGGGAGATGATTATAGAATAAGGTCACGACGTGATCTGTTTAAGTTATAAGAGAAAGATGGTTTGTAATGTTTGAATAATTATAGCTTGATGCTATGAAGGTAATGTACTATGAAATAGTACAAGATAAACTCATGAGAAGTTATAGATAATGTGATACGAGGAATTCGTATTGAGCAAATAGCAAGTTAAGAGTAAGATAGAGTTAGGTGGGATTTCAAGTGAGGACTCATGCGATGGCTGAGTTGTACAACTCTTTGTATGGGTGAGGGTTTTGTGCTTGCACTCAGTTTATCACATTTATAATCATTGGAATGTTGGTGTCACGTTATCAATGTATATATGGTGAAAAGGTGATGCTTTTCTCATGTGTATATTTGATTGTTAGAAACTATTAAGATTAGTCAAAATATTATTAGGATTAGGTGCGGTTCTTAAACCTAATGCATATGGTAAGTTCGTGACTCATAATAATATGTTATGTTTTGAACCCCTCAGCGAATGGATGCCTATGGTCTAAATAGGACGAGTTCTTAAACTCATATTATTGTGGCATGTTCCTGAACTTCTAATGTGCGGTAAGTTTGATGAACTATTTTGGGTAGAAAATGGTTATAGTATAGAGAGCATTGATGAAGTTAAAGATTGATAGAATGGTTAAGTAATGAAGTAATGAAGTAAAGATTGAAGTTGATGGATACCTGGATATTCTAAATCTACTAGCTATGCTAGACTTTCAAAATTTATTGACTTCGTGTTGATGTTTGCACTTCTATTTTCTTGAAAAACATTGGATCAAATGATGAAACCATTGAGTTTTAAAAATAATACCGTTATTTGTATGTCTATGTTAATTGCTTCGGCTAGACAAAAATGATTTGAAATATATCAAAATGTATTTTATATCATCAATGTGTCATGGAACATGGTGCAGAGATGAAAAAAAATGATGGAGTCATCAATGCAGTATTACTTAGTGTTGGATGTGATCTAAGGATCGTCAGCCCACTATGGTATGATGTAGTATGATAAAATCACCAAATGACAGAATCCACAAACGAACTATAAATACAGTGCGGTATCATGACATCATAAAAAGGATTTTTGAGATTTCTTTAAGATATGAGAATATATATATATATTCGATTGATATCCAATTTGTTTGTAGAAATTTATGTTATTTGAATCAGCTAGATGATTATTAAAAGACGTTCATGAAATTCAAGCGTTTCTTGAAAAGTTATGCCAAACCAAATTGTTTTGGTGCGGATTCAGATGTCGAAAAGCTGAGATGAACAACCCTTTTATAGGGGATGACACGGAGGCGTTTAGATGTTTGTGCACAATACATTGTACGAAGGGCTGATCCCCCTAAGTACGAGGAGTCCCTATAGTCTTATAACTGTTAAAGTTTAAGTTAAAAGATTACTTATAACTATGGACATACGCACAACATTTAAATGTTTGTGTACAATACATCGTACAAAGGGCTCAACACTCTAAGTACGGGAGTCGCTATAGTTGTTGGGTAAAATCTATATACGCACAACACACAAGTATAAATGGTCAACAAGTAATAAAGTGATAAGTTGAGTATCATTCCCATAGAGACTAATTAGCAAAATACCTTAACTTACAATTACCAATCTTCTATTACCCCTAATTTTATTAAACAAATCAAATTCAATGATTGAAATTATTAAACTAAAATTAAGAATACTTAAACTAAAATGAAACAACAACAAATATCAAAATCTGAATTTTCAAGCAATTAATGGAGAATTAAACTTATAATTTCACCTTAAGCTTCACTTTGGTTTTAACACTTTTATCCCAATTCAATGCACTATCTCAGTTTATTAATCAAAAACACAAACATAGTACTAACCACCTCTCGATGCATTAATACCATATTAACGTCAATCCACAATTAAGATAGAAATCCGTTAAACACCTTAATCAACTAACGCACTATATCTCTATGTGAATTACAATTGAAGAAGGTTGAAGGACAAGTTCTCTTATCCGATTACATGCGGTGTTAAGTATATCTCTATCTTCACACGAATAAGGTTTAAGCTACTAACAAAATCCTGAACACATGCTATACTAACTAGGTCTAGAGTTGAATATCCTCTCTCGATTCCATCCAACCCCACGAAGAATTATTGGCCAGATAATTCATAGATTCAAGCATAAATCAATATAGATAAACTGAAGATAAATTATTAAATTGGGAATCAAAGATTACAAAACCATTTATTCACTTAAGGATCCATCACAAGCCTAAATAGTGAATTAGTTCATAATAAATGAAATAAGCACCGAATAAATCATAGAAATCATTCTTTCAATCACAAATAATAATCTAACAGCCTTGTGCTGTAGTTCCACCGGTAGATGACATGATTTCCCGTACAACAATTGATATGGTGACATCCCGATTGGTGTTTTGTATGCGGTTCAGTAAGCCCATAGAGCATCATCCAATCTCAGTGACCAATCTTTTCGACTCAGATTCACCACTTTCTCCAATATCTTTTTAACTTCTCTGATTGATACCTCAGCTTGTCCACTGGTTTGCGGGTGATATGTTGTGGCTATCTTGTGGTGTACTCCATATTTGGCCAAAAGAGCAGTAAACAGTTTATTGCAGAAGTGACTACCTTCGTCACTTATAATTGCTCTCGGTGTGCCAAACCTCATGAATATGTTCTTTTGCAAAAATTTGAGGACCACCTTGTAATCATTCGTTGGTAGAGCTGCGGCTTCAACCCACTTTGACACGTAGTCCACTGTGAGGAGAATGTATTGATTTTTCATGGACGATGGAAATGGTCCCATGAAATCGATACCCCATAAATCAAAAATTTCAACTTCCAGGATCGTTCGTAAGGGTATCTCATTACGTTTCGAGATGTTTCCCACCCTTTGACACCTATCACATTATTTAACAAACTGATGGGCGTCTTTGAATAATGTGGGCCAATAGAAACTGCATTGTAGCACTTTTGCTGTTCTTCTCTCGCTTCCATAATGCCCACCATAGGCCGATGAGTGACACTCATGCAGAATATTCTTTACTTCGCTGTATGGAACACACCGTCGAATCACCTTGTCGGCGCACTGCTTAAACAAATACGGATCATGCGACATGTACCACTTAACATCATACAAAAATTTCTTTTTCTGCTTCCTTGTGAGGTCTGGTGGTAGAATATTGCTTGCAACAAAATTTGCATAGTCGCCATACTATGGAATCTCTGGTGAAATCTTAAATAGCTGCTCATCCGGGAATGATTCATTGATTTCGCATTTGTCATCTTTTTCTTTCCCTTGGTTTTCCAGCCTTAACAAGTGATCGGCAACTTGGTTTTCCGTCCCCTTCCTATCCTTTATTTCTAAATCAAATTCTTGCAGAAAGAGAATCCACCTGATATGACATGGTTTTGCATCTCTCTTTTCTATCAGGTATCGAATTGCAGCGTGGTCCGTGTAGACTATCACCTTAGTCCCGATTAAATAAGCCCAAAACTTGTCGAATGCATATACCACGACAAGAAACTCCTTCTCTGTGGTTGTATAGTTAATTTGAGTTTCGGTAAGTGTTTTTCTTGTGTAGTATATAACATGAAACACCTTATCTCTGCGTTGACCCAAAACTGCCCCAATTGTGAAATCGCTTGCATCACACATAAGCTTGAAAGGCATGCTCCAATCCGGTGCAACTATCACGGGGGCTGTAGTTAATTTCTTTTTTAATAACTCAAACGCTGTTTTGCAATCATCTTCAAAGTTGAATGTAGCCTCTTTCTCTAAAAGACTGCAAAGAGGTTTTGCAATTTTTGAGAAATCCTTAATAAACCTCCTATAGAATCCTGCGTGTCCTAAAAAGCTTCTAATACCCTTCACCGAGGTTGGTGGGGGCAAATTTTCAATTATTTCCAGCTTTGCCTTGTCCACTTCTAGTCCTTGAGCTGATACCTTATGGCCCAAAATTATACCCTCTTCAACCATGAAGTGGCGTTTTACCCAATTTAGAACGAGATTCGTTTCCTTGCATCTTTGCAGTACCATTACCAGATTTTTTAAGCAATTATCAAAGCTATCCCCATATACTGAAAAGTCATCCATGAAGACCTCGACACTTTTCTCCACCAAATCAGAAAAAATTACCATCATACACCTTTGGAAAGTTGCTGGTGCATTGCATAACCCAAATGACATCCTCCTGAATGTGAATGTGCCGTAGGGGCACATGAATGTGGTCTTTTCTTGGTCCTCTAGAGCAATGACTATTTGGTTGTAGCCCGAATACCCATCCAACAAGCAGTAATACTAATGTCCCGCTAATCTGTCAAACATTTGGTCAACAAAGGGCAACGAGAAATGGTCTTTTCGGGTTGCTTTGTTCAATTTCCGGTAATCCATGCAAACCCGTCAACCTGTCACTGTTCTGGTTGGGATTAACTCATTGTTGTCATTCTGCACCACCGTCATTCCTCCCTTTTTTGGTACACACTGGATTGGACTAACCCATTTACTGTCGGATATCGGATAGATGATGTCGACATCTAACCATTTCAGAACTTCCCTCTTTACCACTTCCTTCATAATTGGATTGAGTCGTCTCTGTTGCTCTACTGTCGGTTTTGCCTCATCTTCCATCAAAATTTTGTGCATACAGAATGAGGGGCTGATTCCCTTTATGTCTGTAATTGTCCATCCAATAGCTGACTTGGTTCCCTAAGTACCCTCATCAACTTTTCTTCCTACAATTCGTTAAGTGCAGCTGAAATAATAACAGGTAAAGAATTTAAATTACCAAGATATGCATACCTGAGGTGCTTAGGAAGTGGTTTAAGTTCCAGCTTTGGTGGCTCCACCAATGATGGTTTCAACTTTTCTGTAATTAACTCCTCCGTGTGTAATGGTTTAAATGGTGGTCTGAATCTTGGTATCCGTGGCAATGAATCAAGCAACTGTAGGTAATCTACTAATTTTGGATCGTCGATCTCTTCATCTCCCACCAGTATTGTTTCTAACAGATAATTCGCCAAACTCTTGCTCATGTCTTCACTAATGATTTGATCAATTAGATCCATTCGGAAACATTCCTCCTCATCCGTAGGAAACTTCATGGCCTTGAACACATTGAATTTCACTTCTTGATCTTGAACTCTCATCGTAAGTTCTCCCTTTTGAACATCTATAAGAGTCTTCCCTGTAGCCAAAAATGGTCTCCTCAAGATGATTGGTATGTTCTTGTCCTCCTCAAAATCCAGAATGATGAAATCCGCAGGGAATATAAATTTGTCCACTTTCACTAAGATATCTTCAACTATTCCTCTCGGATATGTGACTGACCTATCTGCCAACTGTAAGGAGATGTTTGTATGCCTTGGATCGGGCAAACCTAATTCTAAGTATACAGATAATGGTATAAGGTTTACACTTGCCCCCAAATCACATAAACATTTACTGAAATGCCTTTCACCGATTGTGCATGGAATCGTAAAACTCCCCGGATCCTTGAGTTTTGGTGGTAATTTCTGTTGTAATATTACACTGCACTCCTCTGGTAATTCCATCGTTTCAAAATCTTCCCATTTATTTTTCCTAGACAGAATCCCTTTCATGAATTTCGCATTTGTTCTAGGTCTTCTGCAAATGGTATGTTAATTTGAAGTTTTTTGAAAACTTCCAAAAATCTTGAAAACTTCTTATCTGTCTTTTGTTTTTGAACTCTTTGCTAGAATGGTGGGGGAGGGTAAACAACTGGTTTGTTCACTGGGTTGATTTTATCCGTTTGATTCTCATTTCCTTGCTTTATCTCACCCCCCGTCTTTTCTATTTCTGTTTCTTTTTCCTTTGTAACTGAAATCTCTACTTCTTGACCCACAAGTTGTTTTCCACTTCTCAACATAATGGCTTGACACTGTTCTTGATTACCCTTAGGATTTTTCTCGGTGTCACTTGGCAGTGTTCCTTGTGGTCTACTGTTTGATTCTCTTGCTATTTGACCTATCTGAATCTTGATGTTCTTGATCGTCAATTTGGTGGTAGCCATGAATTTATCCAACTTCTCATCAAAATGTTGCACTTTTAGTCGTTGATTCTGAAAACCCGGAGGATATGATTGTCGTGGAACTTGATTCTGCAGATTGTTGCTCCATGAAAAATTCGAATGATTTCTATTCCCTTGATTATATGTGTTCTGATAGGTGTTTTGAGGAATTCTGTTGTGATTGCCAATGAATTGCACATCTGCTGGATTAATTGCACATTGTTCCGTTGGATGTTCTCTTGTACATAATTCACATAGCACTGCTAATTGTGGTGCTGTCTATGGTTGCTGTGATTGGACTATTGCCAATTGCTCTATCCTCTTTGACATTGCAGCCATCTGTGCTTGTATCGTTGTTCTATCATCTACATCTAACAACCAGCTGCCTTCACCCGTGTCATTCTCACTGTGGGCCACTGGTAATTATTAGCAGACATGGTTTCAATCAAATCGTAGGTTTCTTCGTAATTCGTGGCCATAAATGCTCCGCCCGATGCTGCATCGATACTTGTCCTAAGATTCCTATGTAGTCCGTTATAGAAGGTGTTTATTTGCAGCCATTGAGGCAATCCATGATGTGGGCATTTTCTAAGTAGTTCTTTATATCTCTCCCATGCCTCATATAACGACTCCACATGTTGCTGTTCAAACATTGTAATTTCATTCCTCATCTTTGCAGTTTTTGCCAGTGGGAAGAATTTTGCAAGGAATTTCTGAGCTAGATCCTCCCACGTTGTTATCGAGCCTAATGGTAAGGAATGCAACCAACTCTTCACCTTATCCCGTAAAGAGAACGTGAACAACCGAAGTCTCACTGCCTCATCTGAAACTCCATTAAACCTAAAAGTATTGCACATTTCCAGAAAACTGACTAAGTTCTCGTTTGGATCATCGTTTGCCAATCCCCCAAATTGAACTGAATTTTGTATCATTTGAATCATCCCAAGCTTAATCTCAAACGTGTTTGCTGCTATTGCTAGTCTCGTTATACTTGAATGCAGTTCCGTTACTTTGGGTATTGTGAAGTTTCTCAACGCTTTCCTATCTTCGGCTGCCATCACTATTTCCTCTTCTTTTTAAGGTATTTCAAATTCTTGCCTCGTTTCTTTTATCCACTTACTCAACCTCTGAAACCTTCTTTCAATGTCGTTGTCAAAAGGCACCAAGTCTGGATTTTTAGACCGAGTTTGCATAAACTATGTTCCACACCTGAAATAAGAAGCACACAACAAAAATAAAAATGTCTAAGTAAAACTGGATTAATTAAACTGATATTGTAAAAGTATTAAGAATTATACTAATTTGTCCCCGGAAACGGCACCAAAAACTTATTGGGTAATATCAATATACGCACAACACGCAAGTATACGTGGTCAACAAGTAATAAAGTGATAAGTTGAGTATCGTTCCCACAGAGACTAATTAGCAAAATACCTTAACTTACAATTACCAATCTTCTATTACCCCTAATTTTATTAAACAAATCAAATTCAATGATTGAAATTATTAAACTAAAATTAAGAATACTTAAACTAAAATGAAATAACCACAAATATCAAAATCTGAAATTTCAAGTAATTAATGGAGAATTAGACTTATGATTTCACCTTAAGCTTCACTTTGGTTTTAACACTTTTATCCCAATTAAATGCACTATCTCAATTTATTAATCAAAAACACAAACGTAGTACTAACCACCTCTCGATGCATTAATACCATATTAACGTCAATCCACAATTAAGATAGAAATTCGTTAAACACCTTAATCAACTAACGTACTATATCTCTATGTGAATTACAATTGAAAAAGGTTGAAGAACAAGTTCTCTTATCCGATTACATGTGGTGTTAAGTATATCTCTATCTTCACACGGATCAGGTTTAAGCTATTAACAAAATCCTGAACACATGCTATACTAACTAGGTCTAGAGTTGAATATCCTCTCTCGATTCCATCCAACCCCACGAAGAATTATTGGCCAGATAATTCATAGATTCAAGCATAAATCAATTTAGATAAACTGAAGATATTTTATTAAATTGGGAATCAAAGATCACAAAACCATTGATTCACTTAAGGATCCATCACAAGCCTAAAAAGTGAATTAGTTCATAATAAATGAAATAAACACTGAATAAATCATAGAAATCATTCTTTCAATCACAAATAATAATCTAACACAAAGAATATTAGAAAACACCCTTTACGTAGACTAAAAATGTAACCGTCTTGAAAAACTCTTCGAAATACTCTTCCACTTTTGCTCTCCAATAAGATGACTTTGATCATCGTAAGCTTCTTGATTCTCCCTTATTGTGTTTCTAAAGAGTAATATATATCAAGTCTAACACTCCAGCTACATCCCCTAACAAATAGAGTTATAAACTCATTAAAACAGCTGAAATTCGAGTCCAATAAGAAGTTTTAATGCAACAGGACAATCTTAGTTTTCCCAACCCCCGCCCCGGCGGGGGTGTTTGTATCCAAAATGCATGCCCCGGCGGGCTTAAGTTCTGTCTTGGTCGAGAGCTGATCCCCCGTCCCGGCGGGGGTGTGTAAGTGAAAAACGCCCGCCCAGAGGGATCCTGCTCTGCTAGTTGACTGGGTAGACCCCCGCCCCGGCGGGGGTGTTTGGCCTGTACATGCCCGCCCCGGCGGGCATTCCTCCTGATATCTGACTTACTTACTGCAACATTGAGTTATTTCTATGGCTCCAACTTAACTGCAAATGCACCAAATATCCTGAATAATCCATGAATCGCCGCAACCACCAACCTACACATAAAACAACAAAAACCAAGTAAAAATGCACTTGTTTACAAAAACATAACAAAGAATAAGCATGATTTAGACATGAAATTACGTATATAAAATACACTTATCAATAGTCTAATGTCTGTTAAGTTTAACTTGAAAGAGTACTTAGAACCGTGGACGTAGTTCAAGGTCTTATGACCCTCAGCATGATTTGGAATCGTTTAAATTCCTGTTATTTATATCGCTTCCCAATTATTGAGCAATTGTGGAAGATTCTTATTATTTTGAAAGATGAAAGTGGAAAGGATGAGAAAATTAAGAAAAATATAATAATTTCAAAAAAGAATTGAAATTCTAGAAAGAAGAGAAATGTGAAACTCTTAGAAGAGGAAGAGGTGAGGAATATGATGATCTTAGAAAGATCCTTAGAGAAAGAATTTGGTTATAGAACCCAATGAATGAATAAAGTATTAACGTAAAATCTATTTTGATAGATTAAATGAATAAAGATTAATAGATAAAATTTCGAGGACGAAATTCTTAGAAGAATGGGTGAATGTAATATCCCGAGTATTTATGATAACGATCCTTAGCAAAGGAAATGAATGGGTTAAAGAGTATATATTACTAAAAATATAATTGAGTTCAAGTGAAAGTTATGAAATAAAACCTAGAATTTGTTGAAGTAATGAATGTAGTAGGAAATATAAAACCTATATTAAGGTCATGTGTTGAAGTTATTCAACGAAGAGATTTGATGAAAACTTGAGTAAGGTAGGGTTTCGGTGATTCCGAGGACGGAATCCTTATAAGGAGGGAAGAATGTGACGAATGAATTGTTTGAGTTGTGATTATGGGGACAAAATCCTTGTAAGGAGGGAAGGATGTAACAATCCATGATTTTATTTATAATTTAAAATATTTATTAAATTAAATAAATATTTTATTTATGTGGTAGTTGTTAGTATATATTTGTGAATTAAAATTATTAGATAATACTCTAATTTAATTTAATAGTTAGAGAATTGTTAAAGATTACATGAGTTGCTATATTGCTATCGTAATTTAATAATTAAAGTGATATATTAATTATTAAATAAACACTACTAGAAATTTGACATATAGCGACGATCTATAGCGACGGTCAGGGCGGAACCCTCGCTATAGGGTTTATATAGCGACAGTCACTGAATGACCGTCGGTATAGTTCTTTGAAGGGAATCTGTTCCGAGGGTCACAAATTGGCCGTCGGTATAGGACTTCTCTTTGGGTTTTTAACGAGAGTCATAAGGGAGCTTTCCGCTTTGGAATTACTAGGGCTTGTTAATTCAGTTTGGGCGCGCACACACCCTCCCATATTTTCCCCCAAATCAATACCAGACAATTCTCGCCCAAATCGACATTAGCATCTTAGTCAGTCCATCTCGTCACTGCATCTCTCCGTCACTCCATCTCTCCATCTCTCCGTCACCCATCTCATCACAAATCGACATTAGTCTCCTAAATCGACATTAGTCGCCCAAATCTCTTGTCACTCCATCTCTCCGTCACTGCATGTCATATGGTCTCACTTCATCTCGTCACTGCATCTCATCTCACTCTATCTCTCAGTCCGGCTTGAATGCTTTTCTTGCATATTGAAACTATTTGAGCAGGTAATTTCAGGCTTCGATTTATATTTAACCGTAAGTTATGATTTCCTCTATTTCTCTCCTCCATCTAACAAGCCCTAAATTTTGACTTGACTGTCACTGGAGTCTTAGATAAGTTTTTAAAAGGAAGATTCAGCGCGGATGCAGTTCAGCTGTGACGAGTATTTGAGAAATTCGGAACTTGATTAGACTAGCATTTTTCTGGGTAAGTGGAGTTTTTATATTGGTTTATACCTTGTGCACTTACAGTGCTATTTCCAGTGATATTTGTTATTTGTTGGTACTTACGGTGATATTATATCTTGGTGAATTCGTTTCATTTCCTTGATTTTTTAGTTATAAAGTTTGAAGCTATGTATGTTTTTTTTAATATAATAAGGGAACAACTTTAACTTTGAGTATTTTTATCTTAGTCCTGCTACTGACTATTGTTTTCTCTGCTAATTTGCAATTGTAGAGTATCTTGATAGTGAGACATGACAGCTTTTTGATAATTTTTTCCTTATAGTATTAATATCAATATTGGAAACTTACAACATGCTTTAAGTAATATTTTCTTTATCTTATAGTAATTGATATTATAATTAAGATTAACTTGGATTTTAAAAAACTTATTTGTGTGGCCTTCCCCCTCAAAAACTGGTTTGTATTGTCTTGTATATCGTTACTAGCTGATGGCAGTACTGGTACAAAAAGGGGAAGTATAACATGCCATTTTTCTGAATCTGTTAATTAATTATTAAAATTGTGGATCATGCCTTTCCAGTAACTTATTTTGAGTGGTATGTTGGCCAGCGTGTTTCATAGCTAGTATCAGTTTTAGCCTGTATGTATTTTCTAAAATGATTTTGTGTATTGGAGTAACCGTGTGGTAGACTTGATTCGGCATATTGCCTCTGCCAAGTTATGGGGATGGCTTTTGCCAATCTATTTTTGTCTAAAATAATTACCAATGTCTGACCCCTAAATTATTAAGCCAGATCAAGCCAACGAGCAAATGACAATCATAAACAAAAGAGATTAACGAAGTGAAGGCAGTTAAATATCTTTGCATTACAAAAAGAAAAGCAGCCTAACATCTCTTAACCTCTAATTCTTGTACTTGAAAGTGATGAGAAGTCTATGATGTGAAAATGAACAATTTCACCCCCGAAATCCCATGGCTGTTGCACTAAGATCAAAATAATCTAGAGAAATAGCTTCTTTCACTGTTTCTAAGTTCAGATACTTTATACTCAACCAAATGCACGCTGGCCGTACGGCCATTTTCCAAACCAGTTCCATTATTAAACTTGTGGACCATTATTTTACAAACACTTCTTATCATCTCACCTCTTTTAAACCCATATCCCTTCGAGGAGAATTAGTCGACATGTGTTACGATATATAATCCCATGTGTTCTTAGGGTTTTAGTAAGAATAAAAGGAGAATTAATATAACCATTTCTTATAGGGACCCTCCTGAAGTTTGGCAGCCTCCCGGGGATGGAATTGTGGTCCGTCCTCATGTGACATTTGTTCAAATGGACGATGGGGGTAGTTCGAGCTCTGGGTCGGGTGGTGGTCTTGGGTCAAATAAGGAGGGATAAGATGGATCAAAACGTAACCCTTGTGGAAAGGAAGTATTTTCCTTCTATTAATTGGACTAGAAGGAATCCAACAGGATGTTAAACCAGGCTGGAAAAACGTACCTGCAATTAATTTATAGGAATATTTGAGGCTTATAATTAAAAGAACTTCCATGTTCAACATCCTTGAATGCGATGTTTTGGTGTAGTCACCCTTAATTATTACCTGCGCTATTTGAAATTCGTTAATTATGATAATTAATATCTAAATTATCTACGACCTTTTTTGTTTTGTTTGAGTGAACTGGGAGTTTGGTTGGCATTCAAGGTACTTAATTATGATAATTAGTTATCATAATTAATTATGATAGTTTTTTATACGCAATATCATTCATGTGGTTGTTCATTTTGAATTAGGGACACAATATCATGGATAAGGGGTGGATGGAATTACCAAGATATTCTAGAGAATATCTTGCAGGCCTTGAAAGATTTCTGAACTTTGGTTTCGAAAAAGTGGGCATGGTCACTGGAAGAATTCCTTGTCCATGTAAAAATTGTGTGAATGGAAGATACCAGATTCGAACAACTATTCGTGAACATTTGATTTGTGATGGATTTATGTTTGGCTACACGAATTGGGTGCATCACGGGGAAGATGAGATTGTCAGGGATGTGAACAATGATGATATTCACGACGAACCATCACAATCCAAAGATGATCATCGTATGCCTGAGATGATAAATGATATATTTAGGGATTACGGTGTGGATTCGTCGGCTGAAGCTTCAAAATACGTAAAGTACATGTCAGAGGCCAATCAAACTTTATACCCTGTATGTGAAAATGAGATAGTCCTATCATTCGTTGTATGGCTTTTCAACCATAAAAATGTTAGCAAATGGACTGATGTGTCCTTCGATGGATTGCTCCGTAAGTTCAAGTCATCATTTCCATCATTTGCAAACTTGCCTGATAATTTCTATGAAATGAAGAAAATGGTTGGAAATTTAGGGTTTGGTTATGAGAAGATTGATGCATGCGAGAATGATTGTATGCTCTTTTGGAGGGAGAATGAAAAATTAGAGTCTTGTACAGTTTGCAAATCATCGAGATGGAAGCAGACCGAGATGGTTGTATCAGAGAAGACACAAATAGATACAAAAACTAAGAGAAGCAAAGTAGCTGTGAAGCAATTACGTTATTTAGCGTTAATTCCGAGATTGCAGAGGCTATTTATGTCTGTAGAAACTGCAAAGTACATGACGTGGCATCATGTAAAGCGACGGAAAGATGGAGTGAATCGTCATCCAGCTGACTCTGCAGCTTGGAAGCATTTGGATAAAATGTATCCTACATTCTCTCAAGAACATCAAAATGTAAGACTCGGACTGTCCACTGATGGCATGAGTCCCTTTACCCATGGGTCACCGTATAGTATATGGCCAGTGACAATTGTTGTATATAACTTACCACCATGGATGTGTATGAAGCAGGAGTATTTTATCATGCCGTTGTTAATACCTGGTCCAAACTCTCCATGCAATGATATTGACGTGTATATGCAACCTTTAATTGAGGAGTTGAAGATACTATGGAGTAATGGGGTTGAAACGTATGATGCATCTACCGGTACAAAGTTCCAAATGCGTGCGGCACTGTTGTGGACAATTAGTGATTTTCCAGCTCTTGCTATGTTGTCTGGTTGGAGCACTAAAGGTAAGTTGGCTTGTCCATCATGTCAAATGAGCACTCGTTCTCGTAGATTGCAAAGTAAGGAATGTTATATCGGGCATCGTTGTTTTCTGGAGTCGGGTCATAGTTATAGGTTTGATACACGAAGATTTAACGGAGAATGTGACCATAGTGAAGCTCCGGTGGTGCCATCAGGATTTGATATTCTTGAAAAAGTTAATGCCATTAATGTCACTTTTGGAAAGACACCCACTAGCACGAAGACCATTCCCCATGACTCAAAACATAATTGGAGGAAGAAATCTATTTTCTTTGAATTGCCATATTGGCGGATACTTTTGTTGCGCCACAATCTAGATGGAATGCACATTGCCAAAAACATTTGTGATAGCCTGATTGGGACATTGTTGAGTGTACAAGGAAAGTCAAAAGATAATTTAAAAGCACGGTTGGACTTGATGAAAATGGGTATAAGAAGAGAGCTCTATCCAATACCCGTGCAAGCAAGCAATTCAAAGTACCTTTTACCGGCTGCAAGCTACTCAATGTCTAAGAAAGAAAGACATGATTTCTTGCAAGTGTTGAAAAATGTTAAGGTACCTGATGGATATGCTTCAAATATTTCACATTGCATCAATTTGAAGGGGGGCAAGATCTCAGGTCTTAAAAGTCACGACTGCCATATTTTAATGCAACAATTACTTCCAATAGCAATACGATGTACCAACTTGCCTAGACATGTCTGCTCAACAATAATTGAACTTTGTAACTACTTCAGAGAATTATGTTCCAACTATAACACATCGGAAGATTATGAACGGTTGAACATAAAAATTTCGTTAATACTTTGCAAGCTTGAGATGGTTTTTCCTCCTGCTTTCTTTGATATAATGGTACATTTGTGTGTCCACCTTGCTGAAGAGGTGAAGATAGCTGGAAATGTGAAATATCGACAAATGTGGGCTTTTGAAAGATACATGGGCAAGTTAAAAGGGTATATTCGCAATAGAAGTCGTCCAGAAGGGTCAATTGTTGAAGGGTATATTGCTGAAGAATGTGTTACATTTTGCTCAAGATATTTGAGTCAAAACAATGCTACATGGAATCGAGTTGGAAGAAATGAAGCTGGATATGAACAAGGAAAAGAGATTCTCTCAGTATTTAGAAAAATAGGTCGATTTCTTAATGTCTCAAAAGTTTGTACTCTATGTAGCGATGATGTCAAGAGTGCACACCTGTATGTGTTATTCAATTGTACAGAGGTTGAGTCATATCTAAGGTGAGTAAATTTATTGTTCGAAATATTAATAACTTATGTTAGCTAGCTAGCTATGACAAAAAAATTTGTTTATTTATTTGTTTGTAGTATTTGGCAAGATTCATATATGTTGCGACGTGGAAAGCGTAAGCAAAAACCGACGCCAAGGGAAATTGACAATGCTAAGAAAAAGGAATTTCCTGAATGGTTTAAGAATTATGTAAGTACTACATTATGTGAACGTAATTTTATGCAAAATTTTGTAATGGTTATTAATAATAAATGGATGGAATTTGCTTATATCGCTACTATTTTGTAGATGGCAACTATGAATAACGATGTTTCAAAGGAAGTTCAAGCTCTTGCATTTGGCCCAAATTTGATAGGCAGGAGAGGAGATGGTTATTTGGTAAATGGGTATCGATTCCATTCGACAAGTTGTGAGAGTAAGAGGAGAACGCAGAATAGTGGGGTATATGTGGTAGCAACTACTCGTGGATATTCATCTGCTAGAGATCGAAATCCTAAGGAAGATGTAGTTGAATACTTTGGTATTTTGGAAGATGTTGTTGAATTAGATTATTATGGATCTGGCAAAGTTGTTCTATTCAAATGCAAGTGGTATGACAGTTTAGCACGTGATAGAGGGGTCAAAACTGATGACTATGGCTTCACGCTTGTAAATCATCAAAAGTTTGGTTCAACCGATGAGCCCTTTGTAATGCCTGCTCAGGTTCAACAAATATTTTATGTTGATGATCAAAGGGATAACAATTGGCGTGTGGTTATACGAACAAAGCCGAGAGATTTATGTGAAGATGCTGAAGTAGATTCTGATAGTGATGAGTTACCCAATACCAATGAAGAATTCATCACTCCAGTTGCAGAAGTTGATATTGAAAACATAAATTGGGTTAGAAATGACATTGATGCTGAATTAGTTAAAAATGGACAAAAAAGACCGAAAAGTAAGCGAAAAATAGGATCTCAAATTGATACATCTCGTTTCAAAAGACGAATGATTGAACATATTGTTGATGAAAATGAAGATGAGAATGGAGACGGAGACTGAAGACGAAGACGAAGACGAAGATGAAGGAGAAGATGAGGGTACCGAAGATGAAGAGGAGGGTGATAGTGAGGAAAATGAAGATGACGAAGAATGAAGAGGATAAACGTCACAATTGATAAATCTGTTTTTTTACACTTTGTCCATTTTCTCCAAAAGAGAAACCGTTACACTTTGATAGATCTATTTTTTTACACTTTGATAGATCTATTTTTTTACACTTTGTTTTCATATCAGATGGATAACAGGTTTTTTTGCTGCTCATCTGGTTATTTTGCCTTGCATAAATTAGAATCCATGAATGAAGACTGAAATTTTGAAGTGTTTGTTCTAGTTTGTAATTTTAAGCTTGTTTGCAATTTTTTGGATCAATATATGGTATTCAGATACTGCTTTCATTTCTCCACACTTTCTCATGCAAAATCTTTTTTGCATAACAAAGAAAATAGTTAAGTATTTCTCCTAGATGGGCTCAATAATTTATGTACTTCATCATTGTGGAGTCCACAATGCTCTCACCGCTAAGGTATCCTCTCTTGATATTACTTCATCTTTTTATTTGCCTGATGTGGCGACAATTGTTTTAGTAATTTCTTTTGATTCATATGGTCAAATACATTAATACAATATATCCATACAATTTGATTCATATTGTCTATGGATGTATATCTCATACGCATCAATGTATTTGCAAAATACAGTGCTGACTTGCTGCTGCTCCTGAGCTGATGTTTCTACTATTTGTTATTTTGTTATCCTGACACTCTTTCTGTCTTTCATGTCAAATTTTAATTTTGGGTTGGGTTGTAGTTCTGTATATAAGGAAATCATGGACTTATGGTACTCTTATGGATGTTAATTTGTTAGACATGTCACATGTATATTATGTTCTGATAGAACCTTCTGCTAGTGGTTGGACCTTCTTTTTATATATATACATTTGTTATTCATTGGATCAATTGGATGTGCTTGTAATTTAGAATTTGTTAAGACTTTTCATTCTTCATTGAAAAACAACAGCATGTTAATTTCTCGACCTGTTCTTATTACAGACCTGCGAGGAGTAATAGAATTACAAACATGTTATTTTAGTTCAAGACAAATCAAAGCTGCTAGCAATAACTTTGACCCTGCAAATAAGATCAGTGAAGGTGGATTTGGGCCAGTTTACAAGGTAAATTCACTCACATGTGCAAAACCACATTCATATCACATGAAGTAAATTCACAGTTTATTCAAAATTTATTCACAGGTGAGTTTACAAGGTAAATTCACTCAGTTTATTCACAGTTTACAGGTGTTGTGCCTAAAAGTAACGAGTGTCACATTTATCACATGCTTACGAGTGTCACATTCATATTTTTGTTTTTCAGGTTGCTTTAATGGCTTCTAATAGAACGTCTAGATCTCGTGCTAACTGTTCGAATGGCCCAGAAATTAATGATAATGAGATCCATGCCGATGAACCACATGTAGAGGAGGAAAGTATTCATGAGAATGCTGAAGGTACTATGCATATATCTACACTTATACTTGCATTGTCATGAAGCCACCGCCTCATCACTTGATAGCAAATTCGAACAATGAAGTTTTCAAGCTTAGCAAACTCATTCTCCCAATCCTCGTTTATATCTTTTCCTATTTCACCATTTTGATATTTCTCTCTTATATCAACATAGAATTTTAGGGCTCCAAACCCATCTTCCAGTCTTCGATAAGCTAACAAGGCCGTAGAATAGGATGCCGGAGATGGGCATAGACCCTTTGTCTGCATGTCTTCGAAAAGATTAAGAGCGTCAACTTCCCGACCTTCTTCTAAGCAAATTCCCATCAAAGTGTTGTAAGTCACAATGTTAGGCTGTATGCCTTCCATGGCTATATCATTTGAGAGGCATAACTGATAAAGTGGGGTGAAAAACACCATTTTCTGCATAAGATGAGATAAAGAAGCTTGTTGGAACATTATGTTGATGAGGATCTTCCATTTTCATGCGAGGGGAAAGAGAAAAACCCAACCAGTTAGGAGTACCATTATTGTTACTGCCATTGTTGTTAGTAGGAGAATCATTCATGCTCTTCATCTACTTCTTTTTTTTCCTTCTCTTTTTGAAGAATCAAGAATTTATATAACTCAGCAGAATCTCCTGTGGTTCAAGGCAAGTCAATGATTGGCAGAGCAAATAAACTAATCATTTCAAAAATCTAACCATCTTTCTTTTTAATACTCTCTTTTATCATCAAAAAAACATGGGTATTTTGTAGTGTAGCTGCAGCAGCAGAACTTATGAAGATTGAAGCGAAGTAAAATATATGGATCCCCCCATTAGCCAAGTCTCTTAAATCTATGCAATTAAGTAGTAGTATCTTTTTTCTCTCTTTCTTTGTTTCTCAAGAAAACCAAAATGGTTCTTTTAAACTAAACAAAGAGAATGAATAACAGCAAGACACAAAACACAAATTTTTTTACTGTAGAGCATTTAGAAAAAATCCCACATCTCAAATCACTACTGGGGCTCTTAAAACAATCTCTACTGCTAATAGAGAATTGTGTAGTATATTCTCACAACCATTCACTTGCAAAAGCAGGGAATTGTGTAGTATATGATCACTCACTCATCTTCAACCAGAATAAAACAAAATCCATATCATGAAATAGAAAAGAGAAGTTAATATGGGTCTAAGGCAACTATTCTGCTAAAAGGGCCCCCATACAGTGAGGCTCTAGAATCATTGCTCAACCAAAATGGGAATGGTAGTTTTTCAAGTATAGTCCCTTTGAGGCCTTTTTCAGTGGGTCCAGATTTATTGTATAGTCCATATTGAGAGAGGTAAGTTATTTTACATCCACCACTACTTAGGCGCCGTTTGGTTGTACGTCATAATAATATGGAATGCTCTAATTTGGCTTTGGCTGCAGCTGTAGTATGCTTTCTAATAATACTCCTATGGAGTTATATACATGGCACTTGCAATATCCTAGCTTTCTAATAATAATGAGTTGCCTCTAGACTCCTAGCTTTCTAATAATAATGAGTTGTCTAGATCTATATGAATTATGGACTGCTAAAGTTTTCTTTTGAGTTCTATTATGGACTGTTTGTAAATTTATAGCTAAAACTGTGCCTAAATATGGACTGCTGTGGTCAAATGTTGAGACTGAAGTTGTGAGTCAGCATAGAGTCCCTATATTGTCTATGTATACCATTTGAAATTTGTTCCTCATGTTATATTTTAGTTTTGTTTAGTTCAAATATCTTGATTCTCTCTCTTTTAGGTTCTCGACCTAAGAGGAAGCGTGGACCAACGATGGGAGCAAAGTTATGGTCAAATATTGATGCACCTAAGAAAGTAATCTATGATGCAAATGGTCAACCTGTTGGGGGAGAGGCCAATAAGTTAACCACCTTTCTCGGGTGTCTTGCTCGCAATGGAGAATTTTTTCCAATAAGTACTCCAACATGGTCCAATATGACAGAGGCTAACATGACAAGGGCTTGGGATGAAATTCAGGTTATTAATCATACTATTTTATAGAATTTGACATTAAGCACATTGAAACAAACTAATATATGTTTAAATTTGTTTGTTGTAGAAACGATTTACCACAGATCACCCCAATGCTAAGAGAAAACTGATGACTATCATGAACAATAGGTGGAGAGATTGGAAGTCTAACTTGAAGAGTAGTAATTTTGTGCCTGGTGACCGTGCCAAATCGATAGCGAATACTATCAACAATGATCGAGTAAATCCTAATCAATGGGCTGCGTTGGTTGATTATTGGCTAACTGATGATGCACAGGTTGTGTTTATTCTAATTTATGTATTATCAATTCTTACTTATTGTTATATATTATTATTAATTTATAAATACATGCAATGCAGGATATAGCAAAAAAAAATTGTGAAAATCGGAAAAAATTGTTGGTAGGTCATACGTTGGGCACTAAATCAATTCCAAAAAAGAAGCATGAATTGGTAATATTTGATGTTATTTCAATATTTTTTTATCATTAATCATGTATTAGACTTTTATAAATAGAGTATTTCTTGAATTATGTACTATTTTTTGTTTTATTTGTAGTACCAAATAAATAAAAAAGAAATTGATCGAGCGGATATGTATATACAGTCCCACACTCGAAGTGATAACTCAATTTTACCGGGAGCATCCTCGAATGTGGTACGTATTTATCAATCCTCAAACAATGGGGTTTTTAACTCTTTATCCCTGTATGTGTGTGTGAGTTTGTTTAATAGCATTCATTTACATGAATTTAAACCTGGCCTTTTCAGAGTATCAAATTCCCAAAAGATCAACAAAATAAATTAGTAAGCATAAATAGAGAGACCATTTCATTTTATAAAAACACAGACGAATGAATAAATTAATAAGTGGAAGTGTGTGAGTGTGAGTAACATAATATTCGATCATTAGGTGATAATATTACATACATTTGCAAGAGATTAGATTATAGAATTAGTAGCTAGTAGATAGTAGATAGCATATTTATTAGTAGTAATTTACAATACACTCCATAAAGCTTTATAATAGGGAGAGAGGGAGTGAGTATTATAATCCAAAAGCTTATAAGAAGGTATTTATGTATCTTGTAAGTTACTTCCGAACAAAATCAGAATAGAATATCTTGTAAGTTACTTCCGAACAAGATTAAAAATAATAATAGAATAAAATAACAGAATTACTACTATTATTTGCTACTCTTCTTTAAGTTATGTTGAATTGCCTTGCATATTTAAGTTGCCTTGTATATTTAAGTTGTGTATATTTTGCCTTGTATATTTTCACAGGAAAAAATTATTGAGTTAAAGAAGACTCAGGAATCGACTGGTGAAAGCAGTAGTACAGGACGGAATGATATACTTGCACAAGTTTTTGGACCAGAGCGACATGGTAGACTTCGACAAGGAGGAGTTGGTGCCACAGCTACAAACACTTGGGGGCCTCGTGACACAAATAATGAGGTACAACGTGAGAATCAAGAATTGAAAGCTGAGTTGAAAAAGGTGCGGGAAAAAGGAGACGATACTGCAAGGAAAGTGGATGAACTATTATCAATGATGATCGAATTTATGAAGAATTCATCAGTTCCAAATGCTCAATCCAACAATCAGGTGTTGCTCTCTCACTTCACTTATACTTAATTTTTGGGGCTATCATTCTGTTTTTATGGATTAACAAGTTCACTTGATAATTAATTTGTAGGATCGATACACAGAAGGAGATAATGGTGATGTTAGTGGATCAAATAATCCTATAGAGGACCTGTGACATGTCTCGTGCTGCTGGAAATTTGTTATATGTAACACTATTTTTGATGAAAATTTGTTAGATGTCATACTACAAATATGTTAAATGTGTTGTTGGTTATGTACTGTTTTGATACATAGTAACATTATTTTGGATGGTTATGTATATTTAGATGATATTATACATTAATAGACTTTATTTGTTTTGTTCTTTTAGTTGTAAATGTTATATTCAGATTGATGGTTGAATGTAGTTATGTTTCTTAACAGGTAAAAATAAATAAAAATTATTGTATAAAAACAGCATGTTCTTTAAAAATTTAGGGAAGATATAGCGACGGTCATGACTATAGCTAAAGCTAAATTTTTTTGGCAGCATAACACCTATAGCGACGGCCACGACCGTCGCAATAGCTCACAGACAAATCTCACCTATAGCGACGGTCGGCGCCCGTCGTAACAGCTCATATCCAAATCTCACCTATAGCGACGGTCGGCGACCGTCGCAATATCTCATACCCAAATCTAACCTATAGCGACGGTCGGCGACCGTCGCCATAGCTCATACCCAAATCTCACTTATAGCGACGGTCGGTGCCCGTCACAGTATCTCACAGTCAAATCTTCTATAGCGGCGGTCACGGCCGTCGGTATATCCACTTCCTGACCGTCGGTAAAAACTTTCAAGCGCGTTTTTGTGGAGTTTTCTGGCGACGGCCTGACCGTCGCTATACGTAAAAAGACCGTCGCTATAGGTTTCAGCGACGGCTTCTATAGCGACGGTCACCGACCGTCGCTATAGCCTATAGCGACGGTCTTTTTACTTATAGCGACGGTCGGCGACCGTCGCTATATCCTGATTTTCTTGTAGTGAAAATTATAATGAGATTATAATTTTGTGATATTTGGTTAAGTGGGAAATTTATTTAGTATGTGGTAATTAGTTAATTTAATTAAGATTGGATTTGGAAATCCAAGTAAACAATGTGGGACAATAAACTATATTATAAATGACTTATGAAAATAAATTAAAAGAGTTTTAATTTGGTTTTACCAAACAAAGCCTTAGAGCTTTTGAAATTCTTATTTTAATATTGTTTTGCCAAACAAGACTTAAGAAATGATTAAGTCATTATTTTAAAATGGTTTAGCCAAACAAGCCTTATGGCTTTTGATTTTTTTTTAAAAAAAGAAAAAATAATGTAACTGATATTAGTTACATATATATATTTATATTATATAATTTATATCTATTATATTATACGTTATATGTTTCTATGTATGTAAGTTAGAGAAGAGAGAATACAGAGAAGAAGAAGAAAAGGAAGAAGAAGAAGAAGGAGGAGGAGAAGAAGGGAAACCTTGAGAAAACAAAAGAAAAACTTTCCTTATCTCCATCTTTTCTCCTAATTCAATCTAGAAGGCTATCAAACTAACCCTTATACTAAATTAAGATGTTTTGTATTTAGTCTTTATAAAATTAGGTTTTTATGATTGTGAATTTATATGCATATATGGTGTTCATATGTATTCATGTATACGCTTACATGAGATTTTTATTGTTGTTCAAAGGTATTCATCTAGTTCTAAAATTCTAATTTATAGTTTCTCAAGTTCTTCACTTAAAAAGCTATTTTGGTTGGGTAATTTTAAGAGATGTTGTATATATATATATTTGTATGGGGGTATAATCTAGTATATATAGTCTCTTTAATTGGTTCTAGAGTAATCAAAATCATAAGAATATGTTAAAAATGAAAAACTTTGGTTTTGATGGCATATGTATATTTTAACTTATGTTGGAGTCAAAATTGATGGATAGAATTTGAAATTGATGATAAATATTGTTAGTATGTTGAAAAATGAAAACAACCCAAGTTGAACGAGTCAAAACAGATGTAAAACGAATTCAAGATGATTCAGAATGATGAAGAGTAGACCTACAACTTTTGTTCTTTATGTTTTTTAATTTTAGGTCTTTAGGAAGGTTAAAATTAGTCATCTTTGTGACTGTTACGTATTCGGAGGCGATCGGAGTGATGTAACATGAAAATGCATGATATTATACATGGCATATAAAATTTTCTTGCTCATAATAGAAAGCATTGGCATGACTTAGTATGTGTTTTGAAAAGAAACTTAAAGATTTTGAAAAAAAAACAGACCTTGTGGAAACTTATGTTCTATAAGTTCTGAACTTAGTGGTTTATATTCATGATTGAGTTCAAATAGAAATGAGCATGATATAGTGTTTATAGTGTCTTGTTCATGATAAAACTTGTTAGACCTTGTGTTAGAAAAGTTTTCAAGAGAAACTTGATATAATAGAACTAAGGTGCATAAATGCTACACGAGGTAGGTTTTGAACTTGAGAATACGTTATCATGACTTAGTTACTTATGGTAAGAGTTTTTAAAAGTTGTCTTATATGTGCTATACTACATCATTAATGATAAAATGATTTCAAAGACAAACTTCATTATATTTTGTAACTAAGTATTAAGACATGAATGATATGTGCACTCAAATAGTCAAGCATGACATAAGTTATTAAGCATGTTTTAAAAGTATGAACTATGCTATGTCCATGTAAATGAGATAGATACATGTGAGCATGCTATTAGAGGCTTATTAGTACAAATATATGGTTTAAAAGCTTATAACATCAAATCTTGTTAAAGAAAGTTGTTAAGCCTTATTGATTGAAATAAATCATTATGGAGCTAAGTAATTTGAATGTTAACTTGAAAATAGATCACTACCTATTTGATGTCAACTACGGATGGTTAATGTATACTTATACATGCGTACTTATTCTAAGAGTATGATGAGAAAGTGAAATGAATGTTTTACAAACCTAGTTAGGAAATAATGTAATGTTACTATTATATTAAGAATGTATGAAATATATGACTAATGGATGTGAAACCATGATTATATAACTGTGTAGGAATACACGAAGTGCAGATAAGCGTTAAGAAGTTAAGTTGTAGTTCATAAACTACGAATCATGCAAGTCTTTCAGTTCCTATTTGCTATGTGAACTTGATGATTAACTGTTTTAAATCTTTATTGTAAAGAGCATGATGTGTAACATATATGTTGAAAGTATGAAATGTTAAAGTCAATTTATGACTATGTTGATTGATTAAAGCATGTTGATTGAGTAAGGACTCAATCTTTATACTTGTTATACGAACTGTAGCATGTATGTTATATGTTGAGCATGTTATTATATGCTATGTGATGTATGAAAACTCTTAGATTTTGCTGGACTGTCGAGCTCAACCTTGCAAATAACTACTTTTGCAGGTTTAAGATTCAAGGTAAAGTTATGTGTTACTTGAAAGACATGACTCAGATGTGATACTTGAAGATTTATACACTTTGGTTGTATTATTATTATTTGAACCATGTTTAAGGTTCTGAATAATGTATTAATGTTGAATTGTAATATCGTTTTGCGATGTAAACTATTGTAGTATTAAAATGATTTTGAGATATTTAGATGTAAAGGTTGAAGGTTTTGGAAATGAGGATAGTTTGTAATAGAAAATTTTAATTATTCTGCAAATTTCAATGGTTGTATTATCGTTTAGTGATGTAAAATTAGAGGTTGAATGTATTATTAACGACCGAGTTCGATAATTAAATTGTATGAATTTTGGGGTCGTTACACTTATGAGTCTTGACGACAAGATCTTTCATACCTATTGAAGCATTCACATATGAATAAAAAAATGATCCATACCTTCACTTCTTTCGGTGGTTGTCATTCCCGCAGCAAAATATCTCATTGTGTATGCACTTATCCACTTCTCCTTCACATCATACAAACTTATGAGTCATTCATTTTGAGACAAATCATATTCTCTCATAAGTATTTCCCAACACTCTTCAAACTCGTCGATGGAATATGAATTATACACATAGTTGTTAAAATCATCTTTGAACGATGGGTGTTCCTCATAAACATGATATAATTTTTCTGAAAATTTATTACTAATATGCCAAGAACATAATAAATGATGAGTGGATAGGAGTACCCTACCAATAGCTTTGCTCATGGCTTTATCTTGGTCAGTGATGATGGTTACAGGATCCTTGTAATCCATGGCTTCAAGCCACGTCTCTAAGACCCAACTAAAATTGTCTTTTGACTCATCCCTTAAGAATGCAAATCCAAATAAAATAGAGTGATAATTGTGGTTGACCCCGGTAAATGGAACAAATGGCATAATATACCTAGTTGTCCTATATGTAGTGTCATATGTAACCACGTCTTTGAAACATTGATACATGAATCTTGATCAGGCGTCTACCCACAAGATAAAAGCTATGCGATTGTCTTCACCAGATTTTACATGAAAGAAAAATTTACTCGCACTGCTAGAATCAAATTTTTTTCATATAATTAACTGCTTCTTGTGCATAATTTTCATCCTCTGAGTCACGCCTTAAATCCCTAACTACATTATGAGCACCTTTGTTACTAAAGCCAACATTTTTCATTCCTCCACCCATTGTGGTCAAAACATTCATCATCCTACTTGGTCCAATACTCGCCTAATTTAATCTGTCAATTAATTTTTTTGTTACCGGCGTAATATTTTTGTGTCTCAATAAAATTTACTTTGATAGGTTTCACTAACTGATGATTGTGATCCAACTCAATAACTAAAATACGCCAGTTATCTTCTTTCTTATCGTGGAGAACATACATTCTAGCTTTGCATAGTGTTCTACCAATGTGTCTCGTTGTCTTATTTTCTTATCGTTATCACATTCATCATCTAATGAATTCTTTACAACAGTTGGTCTACCAGCTTTTTTAGATACATATAACCTTGACGTCAAATCATTACTGTGATCATGTTAACGACTCGTAGTAATACTAATCTAAAATCCACTTTTTTAGGCATAGGATCTATAAAAATTTTCAGCTTCTTCTAATTTAGAAAAAAATTGACCAACATAAGGAACCATTACCTTTTTACTACTACTCCGATTCATTTTTACATCATTAACTTACTCCGATTCATTTCTACATCTAAACTAGCAAAAGATTCAAAAAGCTATATAAAAATATATTTGTAGCAGGCATGAAAGCCATTGATGAAGACTTACCAAAAATTGATTGCACAAACAAGTGATTTCAGAATTAGCAGATTCTCTCTGAAGTTATATTTCTGCAGATATTTAGCATTTGGATGGGAATGGAGTAAAATGTTAGATCTATATCCTAAGATTAGGTTAATTTGGCTGCTAGTCCCTATAGCGGTTGGGCCAAATCCCCAAACAGCCCTTAATTTGATTAATTTTCTATGCTGGCCACTAGAAGGAGTAGTGGCCAGTCAAAATGTTGTCATTTTGACTGGACGCTACTCCCTTTAGTAGCCATAATAGAAAATTAATCAAATTATTGCTGGCCGCAACTCCCTCTTGTAGCCATCATAGAAAATTAATCAAATTATTGTTGGTCGCTACTCCTTCTAGCGGTTGGGCCCTCATCTCAGCCATTCACTTTGATTTTTTACGGTTGGATAACAGTTTGTTGAAATAGTGCCCAGAGCTAACATACTATGTGGATCATTTCCCTATATATATATATATATATATATATATATATATATATATATATATATATATATATATATATATATATTAAATGTAAGTCAAAGTCAATAAGTGGAAACTTACATTTGGTGTTGGAATCTATCTGTAATTACTACACCAGGCAGTGCAGTAGGCTCTTCAATGAGCTCTTGAATAGGTTCTTAAATTGACTCTTTAATTTGTTTTCCCGTGGACTCTACATTGGGCTCTTTAAATGTGCATTGGTTCTTTCTATGATCAACCTTTTTGCAAATGCTACAATGCATTTTCCTTCATACTCTACTCACCCTCTTCACTTAACCATGATTTCCTTTATCTTCCCAATCTTCTCTCATTTTCAGCCTCTGTGGTCTGCTTCTCAGTTAGGGGTGAAAATGATCCCGAGTTGATCAGAACACCCTAATCCTCAAGCTCGACTCGAATTAGAAAAAATTTGTTTAGGTTCGACTCAGATTAGAAATGATAATTTCAAGGCTGCTCAACGTTGGACTTGATGAATTACTCAATATTACTAAGTTCCTAGCAAGTTATCTGTCTTTAAATTTCTATTTGAATTGTTGGGTATAAAAAAAGTATAATTTTTTTTTAGATTTTTAATTTTCATCGATTGCATGCTATTTTGAGAATTCATACCTTCTATATTTTGTTTTGTGATAAGTTATTTTTTAATTGATTAGTAAAACTAAGAATTTTGCTAGGTGAATTCAAGAAGAACCTATTAGAGAGAATATTTAGAGGTAAAAGGCTTAGTAAGTGAGAATTAATTGAGGGTAAAAGCCAATTTTGAGTGCATACATGAGTGAAACCATTGATTCGAGTGAAACACATAAGGAAGTGGAGAGGAAACGTTTTTTTAATAACCCTTGTTTTGCAGGAAATATGTCTAGTTCCAAAGATAAAGGGACTTTTGAATATCAATCTTCCACGACTTTTAATATAAATTTTATGTTGGAGGCCATGAATAAGGAATGGAATAGAAGATGAGAGATGATGAATGTGCGTCTGGATCAGATTAGTGAGACCCGAGGGGAATCATCTCAAATACCTCATGGAGCACAGAAAAAGGGGAGACCACAAGTACAAGAAGTTAGAACGGAGGAAACTCACTTTGAAAAGGGGTTCAGTGAGGAGGAAGATAGTGATTCTGATTTCCTACATCGAAGACAAAGAGGTTCTAGAGAAAAGGGAGGTTTTAATAGAGAAGATGATAACTTGAGTAACATCAAAATGAAAATCCCAGCTTTCCAAGGGAGGAGTGATCCAGAGGCATACCTAGAGTATAAAAATAAGATTGAATGGGTATTTGATTGTCACAATTATTCAGATCCCAAGAAAAGTCAGATTTGTTAATACCGAATTTTTAGATTATGCAGTTACTTGGTGGGATCAGTTGATTACTAGCAGGAGGAGATTCGGGGAACGCCTAATTAAAACTTGGGTGGAGATGAAGACAATGATGAAAAAGAGATTCGTGCCTAGTCACTACTTTCAAGATTTATTTAGGAGTTTGCAAAATTTGAAATAAGGAAGCAAGAGCGTAGAGGACTACTTCAATGAGATGGAACTGTTAATGTCCCAAGCTAACATAGATGATGATAGTGAGGCAACCATGGCTCGATTTTCAGTAGGGTTAAATTTGGACATAACTGACTTGCTGGAACGATAACATTATGTGGAATTGGGGGATATGGTACACATAACTATAAAGATTGAGAAATAACTTAAGAGGAGAGATGGCCAGTGTTCAAATTCTACAATGGGTTCATCATGGAAATCTAATGTTGTGAATCGCAAGGAAAAGACAGTTATGAATAAGCTGAAGGTGGAGCTTAAACCTGATGTGACTAATCGAGGAAAGCAAGGTAATGCTGAACCTTCTTTTTTTAATCAGAATCGAGATATTGTGTGATTTAAATGTCAAAGCAAGGGACATATTTCTAATCAATGTACAAATCAGAAAACTATGTTGTTGCTTGATAATAGAGAGGTGGAGACCGAGGGAGAAGAAAGTGACACTGATTATATATGCCACCATTAGAGGAGATAGTTGAGAAAGCTATACATAGTGAGATTTTAGTCACGATGATGGCACTTAGTACGCAGGTGAAAGAGGAGAGCAGTGAACAGCGGGAAAACCTTTTCCATACTCGGTGTTTATGAAGGGAAATATATGTTGTGTAGTCATAGATGGATGCAGCTGTACAAATGTGGCAAGTACTACTATGGTGGAAAAACTTGGGTTATCTACGACCAAACACCCATAGCCGTATCGTTTGCAATGGCTCAATGATAATACAGCCATTAAGGTGACCAAACAGCTGTTCGTTCCATTTACTATTGGTCAGTATGTTAATGAGATATTGTGCAATGTGTGTCCTATGCAGGTAGGACATTTGTTGTTTGGTAGACCATGACAGTTTGATAGAAGGGTAAAACATGATGGGTTTACTAATGATTATTCATTTGTGCATGAGAAAAGAAAAGTTACTTTATGTCCTAAGTTACCACAACAAGTGCATGAGGTTCAAATTCACTTGTAGAGAGATCATGTACAAAGAAAAGGGAGTGAAGAAAAGAAAATTCAAGAAGAAAAAAATAAGAGAGAAAAAGAAAGATGAGTGAGGCGAGCTTTGGTTTCCAAATAGCTGATGATTATACTTCGTTATATGGAGGCGCTTTTGAATACTAACGCTAATGATTCTTATTTACCTAGTGTAGTTTCATCTATTTTACAGGATTACAAGAATGTATTTCCCGAGGAGCTTCCATAAGATTTACCACATATTCGGGAGATTGAGCATCAAATTGACTTCGTACCCGGTGCTACTTTTCCAAACCATTTAGCTTATCGAAGTAATCCCGAGGAGACGAAGGAGTTACAAACACAAGTGGATGAATTGATAGAAAAAGGGTTCGTAAGGGAAAACATGAGTCCGTGTCCAGTTCCAGTGATTCTAGTACCCCAAAAGGACGAAACATGGTGGATGTACATCGATTGTCGAGCGGTAAATAACATTACAATAAAATATTAGCATCCCATTCCTTGTTTAGATGATATATTAGATGAACTGTATGGATCATGTATCTTTACAAAAATTGATTTAAAAAGTGGTTATCATCAAATTAGAATGCAAGATGGTAATGAATGGAAAATAATGTTTAAAACTAAATATGGTCTTTATGAGTGGTTAATGTTACCTTTTGGTTTTACTAATGCACCTAGCACTTTCATCAGATTAATGAACCATGTGTTGCATGCATTCATTGGAAAATTTGTTGTAGTTTATTTTGATGATATTCTGATTTATAGCAAAAACTTGGAAGATAATGCGTTGTGTTTAAACTTAGTTTTAGATATACTTTATAAGGAAAAGTTATTTGCAAATATGGAAAAATGCACGTTTTGTTTGGATATAAATGTTTTTCTTGGATTTGTTGTGAGTTCAAAGTGAGTCCAAGTTGATTAGGAGAAAATACGTGCAATCCGAGAATGGTCTAGTCCATCCAATGTGAGTCAAGTACGAATCTTTCATGGACTACCAAGTTTTTAGCGACACTTTATTCAGAATTTCAGTGAAATTATAGCAACATTGACTGAAGTTATCAAGAAAAGTGTGGGTTTTAAGTAGGGTGATGAACATAAAAAGACAAAGATAAATTGACTAATGCACCTTTATTTATTTTTCCTAACTTTGCTAAAAAAATTTAGATTGAGTGCGATGCTTCATGTTTGGGAATATGGGTTGTTTTGATGCAAGAAGATAAACCAATGGCGTATTTTAGTGAAAAATTGAGTGGGGTAGCCTTGAACTATTCTACCTACGACAAGGAGATGTTAACGTTAGTTAGAGTATTGGAGTCATGACAACATTACATGTGGCCCAAGGAGTTTGTGATCCGTACTGATTATGATTCATATAAATATTTGAAGTGTCAGCACAAGTTGAACAAAAGGCATGCGCGATGGATTGAATTTATCGAGACATTCCCATATATCATTCGATATAAGCAAGGTAAAGAGAATGTCGTTGCAAATTCTTTATCTCGTATGTATTTGTTATTGAATACTCTTTATACCAACTTACATGTTTTTAAACGAATCAAAGAATTGTATGCTTATGACCTTGATTTCAGTGAAGAATTTAAAACTTGTGAAAAGAATGCTGTAGGTAAATACTTTAAATTTGATGGATTTTTGTTTTGTGAGAATAAATTATGTATACCTGCAAGTTCTTTACGTGAGTTATTGGTTAAAGAATCACATGAGGGTGGTAAGATGGGACACTCTAGTGTTGATAAAATCTTGGACATTTTGAAAGAACGTTTTTATTGGCCTCATATGAAAGGAGATGTTGAGCGAATTTATGATAGATGCATTATCTATAGACAAGAAAAATCTCGTGTTCAACCCCATGGACTTTATACACCATTGCCTATACCTAATGAACCTTGGATTGATTTGTCTATGGACTTTTTTTTGGGTTTACCTAGTTCTAAGCATGATAATGACTCTGTATTTGTGATTATGTATAGATTTTCAAAGATGACACATTTTATTCCTTGTCACAAAATTGATGATGCATCCCATGTATATAGCTAACTTATTCTTTAGAGAAATTGTGCGATTGCATGGTATGCCTTGAACAATTGTTTCTGATCGAGATGCTAAGTTCGATCGAGATGCTAAGTTCTTAAGCTATTTTTGGAAGACTTTAAGGTGTAAATTGGGAACTAAATTGTTATTTTCTACTGCTTGTCATCCACAAACTGATGGTCAAACTGAAGTAATAAATAGAAATTTGTCTACTTTGTTAAGGGATATCATTAAAAAGAATATCAGCCATTGGGAAGAATGTTTACCACATGTTGAGTTTACTTATTATCGTTCAGTTCATTCTGCTACTAAATTTTAACCACTTGAAATTATTTATGGTTTTAATCCTCTAACTCCATGGGATTTATCGCCATTACCTATTTTTGAGTTGACTAATATGGATGGAAAGAAAAATTATGAATTTTTTACGCAGATACATGAAAAGGCGAGACTCAACATTGAAAGGAGGACGAAACAATATGTTATACAGACCAATAAGGGTCGACGGACAGTTATCTTTGAAATGGAATATTTGGTGTGATTACATTTGCAGAAAGAGAGATTCTCAGCTCAAACACGGTAAAAATTTCTTTTGAGGGGAGATAGTCCATTTCAAGTGTTGTAGCGTATTAATGACAATGCCTACAAGTTGGATTTATCGGATGAGTATAATGTTAGTGCAACTTTTAATGTTTTTGATCTAAGTCCGTTTGATGTAGGTGACAATTTGAGGGAAAATCTTTTTCAAGAAGAGAGGAATAATGAGGACATGCCTACATTGGATTGAAATGGAGGTTATGGATCGGATCTGGTGCTAATACCTATCGGACCCGTGACGAGAGGTCGAGATAAACTCTTTAAGGATGGGCTTGTCGAATTGATTCGTGAAGTTTGCAATGAGGATGGATCGATATCAATGATTATTGAGATGGGTTCCAGGTCTGTGAAGGTTGTGAATTTGCTAAAGCTCAACCAGGAAACAAAAGAGCATACTAAGTTTTCTGAGTCTGGCGTTGCCGTGCCCTGACCTAGTACAAAAGCAGCACTACCGCGCCCTTAAGCAGACCAAAAATGGGGTCTCTGGACTTCAAACGCATCCGCGCCCTAACCCCATTCATTTTTAGCACTGCCGCTGTTGGTCGATTTCACAATCAATATATGCGTGCAAGTATACACAGTCAACAAGTAGTAAAGTGAAAGTAGAGTATTGTTCCCACGAGGAATTATTATTAAAAACTACCAAATACTAACTCTTAACCAAACTAATTTTATTTGAATAATAATTTATGATTTTGAATTAAATTATTTAATTAAACTAATTCTAATTACCACTAGTTAAAATCAGATTATGGATATTTATGATCAGAACTTCACTTATTACTTCACTTAAACTAATACACATCTAATTAATTATGCTCATATTTTTGAATTATTAATCAAGAACACATCAATATCTATGACCATCTTTCGATGCACCATAAATAAATCATCTTAAATCCACAAATGATAGAATTAAGAAGAACACAGATTGTTAATCGTCGATTGTACCGAGATTACCGCTTCAATATAAGCAAGGGGTCAAGGTGTTATTGATGTTCATTCAACACAGATTTATGAATGTGAGTGATTGTACCAAGATTATCGTCTACGTATAGGCGAGGGGTTAAGGTGTTGCAAGCAATCCACCATAAAACTTTGCTAGAAACGATCAGGACGACGACCACTTTACGCAAGCGTGCCATGGAGTCTATCATTTGGTATCAAAGCTAAGTTCCCAGCAAGTTATCTATCTTTAAATTTTTGTTTGAATTATTGAGTATAAAAAGAAGTATAGAAAATTTTCAAATTTTTAATTTTTGTCGATTACATGCTATTTTAGGAATTCATACCTTCTATATTTTATTTCGTGATGAGTTATTTTTGAAATGATTAGTAAAACTGAGAATTTTGTTAGGTGAATTCGAGAAGAACCTATTAGAGAGAATATTTATAGGTAAAAGGCTTAGTAAGTGAGAATTAATTGAGGGTAAAATCTAATTTTAAGTGCATATACAAGTAAACCATTAATTCGAGTGAAACATGTAAGGGAGTGGTGAGGAAACTCTTTTCTACTAACCCTTGTTTTGAAGGAAATATGTCTAGTTCCAAAGATAAAGGGAATTTTGAAGTTAAATCTTCCACGACTTTTGATATGAAGTTTATGTTGGAGGCCATGAATAAGGAATGAAACAGAAAATGGGACATGAAGAATGAACGTCTTGATCAAATTAGTGAGACCCGAGTAATTCTTCATCATTATTCCCATATGGGATTGCTTACAAGTATTTTAGGAGAAATTTTTTAGCACTTAGCCAAATGGGAGGGGGAATTTTTGGTCATGGAGGGAGTTATTTATATATATATATATATATATATATATATATATATATATATATATATATATATACTTACATCCTGGGTTAGTCTAACACAATATTTATTCGGCTACTAATTTAAATTAACTTGGGCCATACACAATTTCCTAACACCTACAAACATGTCACATTATTCACATTAGGCTTACATGCACCCATTAGTCTATTACATTATCCCATTATCTCTTCATTAATTTATCTTTAAGTAATTAATTAGTCCATCTAAATCATCATGCCACACAAGGAACCATACTTAAGCTTAATCAAGCTCGTCGTCATCATTACCACATGAACACGCTAGATGTCAGCCTAACTGATTTGCTTAACATATGGAAAATTGCTGCGAGTCACTTTCCAGCCAAGAAAGACTAAGTATTACAGATAGATGAAACTTCCAAGAAGCGGAAGAGGGCCAAAAGATCTTCTAAAAAGAAGAACAATTAAAAGAAGGTAAAAGGAAAGACAAATACAAAGGAAAATAAAAACAAAACTGATACGAATAATAAAGGATTTTGCTGCCACTGCAATAAGCCTAAACACTAGAAAAGGAATTGCAAGAAGAATCTTGTAGAGGCTAACCAAAAGAAGCTTAGTAAAGCTTCGGTTACAGATACATGTTTTTTTATGATTTAAATAAATCTTTTTGTAAGTCATGGTTCTACTTGGGTTTTGGATGCTAGCTTGGTTATCATAAAATGTAATTTTCTGTCCGGAACAAATGGAAGTAGAAATCTAAACAATGGATATGTAATCATATGTGTGGGAAATAAAGAAAATGTTGTTGCGTTAGCTGTAGGAACTTATAGTTTAGCATTACTTAGGTGAAAGTCTATTCAGTTAATAAATTGTTATTATATTCCAGTTCTTGTTAGAAATATTATTTCCATTTTGTTGTTTGACAATGAAATTCTTTGTATTATTGAACAATGGTTGTTCTATTTAAAAAGATAATTTTTTGTATAGAACTGGAAGATTACATAATGGACTTTGTATACTTGACTTAAATGAAAAATATTTTACAAATTGAACAAACTAGTAAAAGAAAAGGAAATGATAATTCAAAGAGTTGAATATATGTATTTGATGAAATACAAGTCTGAGTCATTTGAAAGGTTTAAAGAATTCATAAGCGAAACTAATTGACAAAGTATTAGGATTCTTGATCGGATCGAGGACAAATACTTGTACAATAAGTTTCTAGATAATCTTAAATGGTTTTTTTAAAATGGGCGCCTCTTGATATGCAATGATTGATTAATGTATCCAAAAGGAAAAATCATACCTTGTTGGACACGGTGCGGTCCATAATGATTTTATTAACATTCCAATATCCTTATGAGGTTATGCCCTAGAAATGGCTGCATATCTACGAAATAAGGTAACCTTAAAATTCAGCCCCAATACTCCATATGGGTTATAGACATGGAGGATTCCTAATATTAGGTATGTTAAGATAAGAGGTTATCCAACTTATGTGAAAAGGTTTCAAAAGGATAAACTTGGGACGTAATTGAAAAGTGCAAATTTGTGGGGCATCTTAAAGTAAGTTTAGAGTAAATGTTCTATAATCCTACTGAGAAAAAGGTTCTTGTTGCGAAACGCATTGCCTTCTTAGATAAATGTGTTTATCATTGAAGCGGTTACTGGGAGGATAATAGATCTTGAAGAAGTTCAAGAAGCACAAGGCACTATAATTCAAATAGAGGAACCTATAGATAGACCTATTGTATCACAACTGAATTATAAATCTGGAATAATACTGAAGATACCTAGGAGGTATGGATTCATCATAGATGATGATGATGAGGTACACATCATAGAGGATGATGATCCAGTTACAAATGATGACTTAGAGAAATGGTAGATGACCATGAAATCTAAAATGTACTCAATGTGTGAAAACCAAGTATGGACTTTGGTTAACCCTTTCAGTAGGCATAAAGCCTAAATGGTGAATATGAGTTTTTAAATAGAAAGACTAGAGTAGATGACAAGTGGAGAAATATAAGGCCAGACTGGTTATAAAAGGTTTCTAACAAAGTCAAGGAGTTGACTATGATACATTTTTACAGGTAGTAATGCTCAAGTCCATTCGGATTTTGCTTGTTATTACAGCTTATTATTACGGATTCTGGAAAATAGACGTGGAAATGCCCTTCCTCAATATTAATTAGAGGAGAGTGCATGTATTATACAACCAGATGGATTTATTTCAAAGGTTGGAACAAATCATGTATGAGAGTTACAACAATCCATTTATGGATTGAAATAGACTTCTCGAAGATGGAATGTCCGTTTTGATGAGACAATCAAAAGAGTCTAATTTTATAAAAAATGAGAATGAACCTAGTGTGTACAATAATTTCAATGGAAGCGCTATGACATTCCTGGTATTGTATGGTGATATACTACTAGTAAGGAATGCTATATCAATGCTATAATTAGTAAAGATAAAATTTTCTAAACATTCCTTCATGAATGATTTGGGTGAAACATCAAATAAATTGTGGATGAAGGTCTATACAGATAGATTTAAAAGGATGCTTGGCTTAACCTAAGGAACGTATATTTATTCGATGCTAAAAGGGTTTAGCATGACAAACTCCAAGAGATGTCTCATGTTGATGAGATATGCAGTGGATCTCTCTTAATTGTCCCCATAGACTCCTGAAAAGAGAGATTGCATGAGTTATTATCATGTCTGCAATGAAATGTATAAGACTTGATGTTGATCAGTCTTATTATGGAGAAAATCACTGCAAGACATTGAAAAACATCCTAAAATACTCATCCGGAAGTAAGGATGTATGGTGGGTCTGATTAAAAATTAGAGGGCTATAAAGACTCAAGTTTTTCAGACTAACCAAGCCAACACCAAATCCACTTTAGGGTAAATAGTTACCTTGAACAATGGTGCAGTGAATTGAAAAAGTTTCAAATAACAAAGAGTTACTGATTTAGTGATAAAGACAAAGTATATAATTTTAAATGAAGCTGCAAAGTTGGTTGTTTAGACAGAAAAGTTCGTTACATAACTAGGAATAGTTCTTAAGTCTCATCCGGGATTCAAAGATAAGTTACGACACTTTCATTTGATTAGAAAATCATTGAAAGAGGAGAAGTCATGACTATAAAGATAGTGAAATCTCAAGAAAAACATTGCATATCCATTTAATGAAGCTTTATCCAACAGTAGGATGATCACAACTTAGAGAATATGAGTATTAAATAACATGACGATTGACTTTAGTGCAAGTGAGAGATTGAAAGTAGTATGCACATAATTTAATTATATTTGATATGATGTTACATATACTTGATAATCTTATTTGTTTATTAATAAACGAATTAATTAGTTAAAGGCATTTTCATTATCCACGATATGTTGTTATATTAAGGGTAATAAACTCATAGTTTTGAGCAATACTTTTAGAATTATGATGATGATCATGCTAATGAGATCTAAATTCTAGATAGATTAAAACTAAAATCATTCCCAATCGTTGGATTCCTAAATTAGGGATTAATGAATCCAGATAGACTGGTTCATACTATGCTTGCTCTTAGGAAGAGGATGATTGATCTCTTAATCATTTGTGTGGAGACAATAAGGCAAGTATATATGTGCTTATTAGAGAATAAGTTCACTGAACATGGCTGGCTAAAGGAATACCTAATGGAGTTTTACTCATCTGTCAATAGGAATTCCTTAAGTTATAGTGGTACAAGTGATCCTTGGATTTGAGATCATCATATTATCTTTTGTGTGACGAGTTATGCTTTAACATATTCGTACTCCTTAAAACCTTTAGCGTATATCAAATGGTATGCTTGGGTATAAAAAGTTGTACATGGAGATAATGAATGATCAACAATGAATCTACTACTTCTGGTAAAATGAGAGAATGTCCTATGTGATTTGATAAATGACGACTCAGTAATCCTTGGCTAAGGTAGAATAAAATTAGAAAGAAGTTTCCAATTTGCATTATTTAGAGTTGTGCATTTGAGAATTGAAATATACATAATTAAATAAAATAAGACTTGCTAGTAATTCATTGTCTTATATTTAATTGGGACATTGTATGATAGAAGGATTGAATTTTACGGTAACTATTCACTAAAAGGTTCTTTTTATGATTAATGATGAAATCTATATTATCTGGAATGGAAAGTTGTTGATCGCTAAGGGGGCTTACCCTTATTGTAGAATAAATATTATTTATTTAAATAAATTAAATAGTTTAATTTATTTATTTAAATAAGATTAAAAAAATTTTAATTGATTTATTCACAACCAGTTTAATATGGAGAACCTAAAATGTCACACTGCAAAAGAAAAATATTTATTTAAGAAGTAAATGACATAATCATAATAATAAGTTAAGTATATTTAATTTAATTAATGGTGATAGAATAAATTAAATATATTAATATTTATTATTTAATATTTTAGAAATATTAAATTTAAATTAATAAGATGAGTACTACTACTACTACAATTATTAATATTTAGTTCCTAAAAGGATTTAGGAATTAATTAATAAAAGTACTCTCAAAAGTTCCTAATTGGATTAGGAGTCTAATTATTTAAAAATGTTTAATTGATTAAATAAAATCTTATTCCTAAATAGTTTTGGAAGTCTAATTAATTAAATAAAACTATATTCCTAAATAGTTTAGGAGGGTTGTCTACATTTATAACTAAGAGGAGTCTTATTATGGGTTGAGGTTACACAAAGTGATTTCCTAATTGTTGGGTTGGTACTTATAATTTTTGTAGAGATAAAAACTAGGGTTTTGACAACATATATTATTCCTTGGTAGATCATCTCTAGAGGCCAAACACTTGGGTGGCTAACATTGATAAAAAGAAGGAATCTAACTGGTGGAATTCAAGGAGAACGAGAATATATTGGAGGTGAAGTTGTACCCGAGGAAGCTTTGATTTACGATGGTATAATTCTACATTTCCATCTCTTTTGTTTTAATTGATAATTAAGCACAAGGAAAGATCATGGTGATGGTTTGTATAAAAAATTTTAAATATGATTTTATCGCGCTTTCGCTATGTTAGTTCTCGGAGGCACAATAGATATCTAGAAGGGGGGTTGAATAGATAATTAAAAACTTTTCTTTTAAACTAGTTAGTATGATGCTGATTAATGCACAGTGGAATGAGTATTTGATAAACCTTCTGTTAGATATCTTGAACTAATGAGAGCGAGGCAGTTATGGCAGGTATAACAGTTATAGCAGTTATAATGGACACAACAGTTTTAAGTGGTTCAGAGCACTTAAAGTTCCTAATCCACTCTTCTACTCATCGAATAGGAAATCCACTAAGGATGTCAGTTACACTTCTTGAATCTCATAGATTCCTTCTAGACCAACAGTCTAGGCACTTCTTAGTTCATTCTTGAACTCTTCAAGTCTAGTAGACTTGGTTCTTCATAGTTCACTTAGAACTCTTCAAATTCTTCAGACTTAGAACTCTTACTTCAGTTGATTGGTTGTTGTTTTGATCGTGATTGGTGCTACTCAGTTGCTATTAAGCACTTGTTCGACAGAACTGAGTAGCTGAACAAGCTTTCTCTTTTTCTCAGATCGTAGATTTTAGCGTTGAGTGTTCTTGTGCATTTTTGTTCAATGCTTGCTTGCTTCTCTCATCTGTCTGTGTCTTGTATATATGTGATCTTTTTAAATCTATCCATTGAAGTCATTTGATGAGGCATTAAATGCATTTGACATTTCTGAGCTTTAATGGATACATTTCAGCACATCTTCTGAATTGCAATCTGGCCCACTGACACAGCAGACTGCTTTTTCACCTAACACCTAAAAAGGTGTTTTTCTCTGCCCAATGGTCCTTTTCTTAGCTTCTTGAATACTTTTCTTTTGATCAATACTAAGGATATCTTTTGTACCGTTGGGACTGGTGAGTGCTTTAACATTCAAAACCCATTCCACATTTGTTGGAATTTGTTTCTAAACAAAAGATAGGGCTCGATGCTTCTGACACAAGACAAATGATACTCTACGATGCATATCGTGGTGTCTTGTCATATTTGTGCTTGGTCTGAGTAAAACACTTCGATTTTTTCAAGGGTTTTCAAGCTACGATCTTTCCACACTACGATCTTTGCTTGCTCGTCTTGCAGACTCTACATTTCTGAGAGGACACTACGATCTTTGAGTTAGCTTTGGCAAACGTCTTGACCAATCTACGATTTTTGGAGAGGCCCTTCAAGACAGATACACTACGATAATCTTAGCTCTATGATCCTGCCTTAGCTTCTCATTCTGTTGATCAACTAGATAGACTACAATTCTCTTCAAGGCCTATCTATTTCTTTCTAGTGATATATCAACCTAACATTTTTGATCTCTTTATCTATACAAGTGAACATAAAGGCTAAGATCAACCTAACAATTTTTGATCTATCACTAAGTCCTTGTACATATATTCCTGGAAGGACTTTACATATAATCATGAGCATTTACTTTAAACATCAAATCAAAATATACATTCTTCCAACAATCTCCCCCTATTTGATGTTGACATAACCAAGGAGATTTGTTGTCATGATTATTAAATTTTATATGCAGTTGCCGCAAAGTAAACATGACTTAATATTTTAGTGAGCAGCTAAAATTTCTAGAGAATAAGCATTAATTTATTGATGTATGAAGACGGATATTACATTTAAGTTTGACTACATCAATATGACTTAAAATTCAACTTATCTCTATTTCTTCGACCTTTTGCTTCTTGGAGGATTTGCATATTCCTCAGCTCTCCTTTTTCTGCTTGCTTGGGCTAAATCTTCCAGTTCACTTGGGCTTATTCTAGGATTGTGATCATGCCTATTCATGAATGCAGGATCTCTAATTGGCATTCTTAGGAATGTTGTTGTCACCTCATGAGAGCTGGTAGTTAGCCTTAGACTCCTTAATAGTTGATTCATTAAAACTTCCTACTGATTAGCTCGTTGGGTCTGATGGCTGGATCGTGGAGTCTGCTGGTGGATTTACCTTGCAGGAGGATTCCTCAAGGATTGAGTTTGGAATTGACCTCTGCCTTTCCCCTTGCCTCCCTGATCTCCTTTCCCTTTATTTTCCCCCTTTATGTCAGCATCAAGTGTTCAAATGTCTTCGGAGAGGCGAGTGACTCCTTAGATAAGCTCATTGAGTTGACTCTGAGTTTGAGCAATGTCCTCACAATTCTCTTGGATCAAAGCATCAAAATGAGTTTAATATCGTTGAAGAATGTTTAGGACAGTTTCAGTCTGCTGCATTTGACCAATAGAGAAGTCTTGAAATTCCTTTACTGCAGTTTGAAGAATTTTGATGCTCTTTATGATTAGATCATTCTGAGATTCTTGAGTCTTTTGTAAGATCAAGACAGCATCTCGATGCTTTTTAGCTGCGAGAAAGTGAATGTCATCCCTGCCTTTTATTCTTTGAAGCATTTCTTTGATGATCTCTTTAAGTGTTTTAGAGAGCTCAGAGCTGAGGGAGCTTTGGAGATTATTTGTAGCATTAATCATTAATGTTAATCTCAGCTGAATAAAGGCAGTGTGATCTTTAAGACTCTCATCGAGTGCCTTGATCACTTGCGCAAACATTGCTGACAAATCAGCCTTTGTGGACAACTCTGAGAGAATTTCATTCAGTTAGGGAATTTGTGAAGGAGGTAGTGTGTTCTTGAATTGATCTTGCAATGAATAGAGGGAGAGATCAAGATTGAAGTATTCGTTGCTGGATGATGAGGGAATATCTGATGGAGGGGCCTGGGTTTGAATGTTTAAGTTTGGTGGCTCTACGATTTGAGGTCGAAACTCTACAATGGGGCTAGAGTCAGTGATCGTAGAGATGATAAGATGTGGGAGCATTATAAAGTTGATCTTATTTGGTTTCTTAGTTATAGAATTTTGGGATTCTACAACTGGAAATTGTTTTAGTGAATGAAGAATTACTTCGAACCATCGTGGGAATTCATAAAACTGTTTAAATGAGGATGATGTCAAGTGATTAACTCTGAAGAGGGTTGGGATAGACAGTACCTCAAGTTTATTCTTTGAGGAAGAGTTGTTTGTGAGTAACTTCTTGGCAAAGTTGAATATTCCTGGGAATCCATTAGCTAGCACTAAGATGGCCAGATACTCTTTGAAGCTCCAAAATATGTGACTTCAAGAGTTTAGAATTTGAGCTTGATGGAAAGGCATCATAGGTAGATATGCGAACAGTTGCTCATAGTTGGCTCTTCTATACCCATCAATGCCCACAACTATAATCTCGACCTCGTCCCCTTTATCCTTTTCTCTGTTTTCATTGGAGGATTCCATTATCTCAATGGGCTCATGATGTTCTTGCACTAGTTATTCATTTCTTACAGGAACCTCTTCTTCTGTCATGGAGATGTCAGGAGCCTCCCCCTCAACTTGATCATCTTCTTGTAAGATCAATGGCTCTCCCTCAATTGGATCACCTTCTAGGATGGGAGTTTCAGACATCTCCCCCTCAGCAGGTGTATTCTCTATCATCAGAGCTTCAGGTGTCTCCCCCTCAGTTTGAGCTTTGACTTTTGGCTTTCATTTGTTGGTTCCTTTTCAGCAACCAATTCTTTGTCTTCCCTTTTTAGTACTTCTTTATTGACAAGAATATATTTCTTAACCAGTTTTTTTCTTGATTTTCTAGGCTGAGCCACAGCCTCAGGACTTTCTTGAACTTCAGTTTTGTCCTGCTGATCAGCCAGAATGTTTGATTCAGCTACTTCCTTACTTGATGTGTTTGGTCTGGTCTCTGTGATCGGTAGAGACTCTACAATCGAAGAGATTGATGGACTTTTGGACTTGTGGCTGATTTTGTTCTTCTTCAACAACTGAGATATGGTAGCTCTATCTTCTTCTGCCTCAGCCTGCTGTTGCTTTCTTCTTAGGATCCTTTGAGTCTTAATGTCTGAGGACTCTATGGGCTTATCGGTAGTGGATCCTTGAGGCTCTTCTGTAGTTCTGGCTTTTATCTTTCGTTTGCCCTTACTTTTTCTGATCAAAACAATGGGTTCATCCTTTTTAGCTTCTTCTTCTTCTTCTTCTTAAGTTTTTCTGACAACTAACATATTTCCTAGCACTCCTGATTCCTTTATTTCATCAATTCTTCCACTAGATTTAGACATCATTCGTACATTTTCAGCTGGATTCCTTTTCCAGTTTTTGAATAGTTATTGGGTCATTCGCCTGTTTGGATTAATGGCTTCTCCTTCGTCGTCCTCAATCTTGTCACCCAAAGAAGCTTGTAGAATGATGCTTATAAATCGTCCATATTCTTTTAGATGATTAACCACTTCCCAATCTATTCAAGCAATAGAGCCCCATAGTTAAGTTATATTTTATAACATATGGAAGTCATGAGCTTGAGTTGCACCTCATTTACAGAGTCATGACCAGAGCTCTTGTAAGATGTACATTTTCCAACAATATCAGCTAGAAATTCATACCTCTATGGAAACTCCTTCTTCTTGTATCCTTTGACAGATGGTGATTTCTTGTGATGCATCTTTTTGAGTCCCTTATGGAAGCATATGCCATCTATGGATGGATACACTTCAGGTTTGAGACCTAGGGCTAGATTGATGTCATTAGACTTTAATCTGATTTCTACGTTCCTAACTTTCGCAGTGATGGTGTTGTTTTCAAATACACCATTATTGTAGAATTCTTTTACCAGCTTCGTGTAGATCAATGTGTTTGTACCCAAATCTTCTTCGAGACCCGCCTTCTTCAGTAACGACAAAGTCTTGTGAAATTGAGGTTCAGCTATTTTGAACTCGTCAAAGCAGAGTTTATAGCCAGAGACAACGTTGGAGGTTTCCATTGATTTCTTTGTAGAGTATATGATTGATTGAGCTTGATTGTTTAGGGTTTTTTTTTGCAGAGATAAGGAGAGAGATAAGCTTTTGAACTTCTAATTTTCAAAAAGGTGCTTTCAAATGGTACAAGTAATTTCCCTCTCTCCATTTTACTTAGTGGGACAGGTGTCGAATTCTGCTTGGCTATACGAATTTGACTGAGAAGGATTGTACTGAATTGCTCTTGACTTCTTCTAGGCTAATATGTTCTTCGGGAGGACTATGATCGTTGAGATGGTCCTTGGAGTCGTCGAGTCTGTTCTACCATCGTTGAGTCTGTTCAGCAGTTTTCATGTCTGAGCTGCAATCGTTGAGTCTGACCTGTGATCGTCGAGTCTGAATGTCAATCGTCGAGTCTGACCGAGTCGTTATGATGAATCTTTTGACTTAGCATTCTTCTTGGTTTAAGATAACTCAGGAAGGGCCAACCTCATTGAATGAATCAAGGGTTAGGTTTGTCCCTGAGGCTCTTATCAGAGAGATTGCTTTGTTTTGTACTTTATCATTATAGGGTGTTCCTTTGGTTTTGTTGATGAAGCTCTGCTATCATTGAGTCTGTACTGCGATCATTCTCTTATGGCATTTCAGCTCTACGATCATGGACTTCCTTTCATCATGTCTATGATTTCGAATATAACCTTTAAATCTGTATGGTTAGCACAAACTAGAGCATATTTCATGGTTGCAAGTTAAGTATGCGTAACTCACTTATTAACTTGTTAAATCTGGATTCATCTAGAGGTTTTGTAAAGACATCAGCAAGTTGATTTTCAGTAGGGATATATTGTAAAGATATAGTTCCATTTTGCACATGATCCCTAATGAAGTGATACCTTATTTCTATATGCTTAGTCCTGGAATGCATGACAGGATTATGAGTTATAGTAATTGCACTTGTGTTATCACAGTGAATAGGTATGTATTTAAATTCAAACCCATAATCTGCTAGTTGATTTTTCATCCATAAGATCTGAGCACAGCAACTGCCAACAGCAATGTATTCAGCTTCTGCGGTTGAAGTTGATACTGAATTTTGCTTTTTGCTATACCAGAACACAAGTATGTTTCCTAGCAATTGACAGGTGCCACTTGTACTTTTTCTATCAATTTTGTAACCTGCAAAATCAACATCTGTGTATCCTATTAGCTCAAATGAGGTCTTCTTGGGATACCAAAGCCCCAAGTGGGGTGTTCCTTTGAGATACCTGAAAATCCTCTTTATAGTAGTTAAATGAGATTCTTTAGGACTAGCCTGAAATCTAGCACAAATGCATGTTGCAAAAATTATATCTGGTCTACTAGCAGTTAGATATAAAAGAGAGCCTATCATACCTCTATATTGAATTATATCAATACTTTTACCTTTTTCATCTTTGTCAAGCTTGGTTGTAGGAGCAATTGGGGGTTTCATGGGAGAGGCTGACTCCATGCCATACTTCTTAAGTAAGTCTTTAATGTACTTGGCTTGGTTGATGAAGATTCCTTCATCAGTTTGCTTTACTTGCTGTCTAAGGAAGAAGTTCAGCTCACCCATCATGCTCATTTCAAACTTGCTCTGCATAAGCTTGGAGAATCTCTTGCATAGCTTTTCATCAGTAGATCCAAAGATAATATCATCAACATATATTTGAACTAATAGGACTTTGTCTTTATGCTTTCTAAGAAATAGTGTGGTATCTACTCTACCTCTAGTGAATCCATTTTCAATGAGAAAGTTAGTTAGTGTTTTATACCATGCTCTAGGTGCTTGTTTAAGACCATATAAGGCTTTGTCTAATCTAAAGACATAATTAGAAAGAGATGGATTGATGAAACCTAGAGGCTGCTCTACATAGACTTCTTCTTGAAGTTCACCATTCAAAAATGCACTTTTGACATCCATCTGAAAGACCTTGAATTTTATGTGAGCAGCAAAGGTAAGAAATATTCTCATGGCTTCTAGTCTGGCAACAGGTGCAAATGTCTCATCGTAGTCAATACCTTCTTCCTGAGAGTAACCTTTGGCCACTAGTCTAGCCTTATTCCTGGTTTTCACTCCATCTTCATCCATCTTATTTTTGAAGACCCATTTGGTTTCAATGACAGGATGGTTCTTTGGTCTTAGAACCAATATCCAAACTTTGCTTCTTTCGAACTGATTAAGTTCTTCCTGCATGGCCTCTATCCAACTGGAGTCTTCCATAGCATCCTCAATTTTCTTTGGTTCCATTTGTGATAGGAAGCTTAAATAAAAGCATTCATTTTGGGTGGCAGCTTTTGTTTTGACTCTTGCACTCGAATCTCCAATGATTAGATCTTGAGTGTGATCTCTTGCCCATCTGCTGCTTGTTGGGACATCTATTCTTATGCCTTTTTGTCTTAGATCTTCAAGATCTATTTCTTCTTCTTGGTGTGGAGGTTCGTCGTCTATCATAGGTCTCTTTACGATCTCATTTCCTTGCTCAACGATTTCATTGTCTGGTACTACGATCGTAGCGTTGAGCTCGACGACCTCATTCGTAGCGTCTGAACTGTTGGTCGTAGTGTCTTGGGACACTATTTTGTCTAAGTCTGTCTCATCAAAGATGATGTGAATCGAGATTTCAACACTCAATGTCTTCTTGTTGAATACTCTATAGGCCTTACTGTCTGTGGCATATCCAAGAAAGATTCCTTCGTCTGACTTTGGTTGAAACATTGTCAAGTACTGCTTTCCATTGTTGAGAATGTAGCATGCACAACCAAAGATATGATAGTAGTTGACACTTGGCTTTCTTCCTTTCCACAGTTCATAAGGCGTTTTTTTAATCTTAGAGTGTATGAGTGATCTGTTCTGAGTGTAGCATGCAGTGTTGACAGCTTCTTCCTAGAAGTATTTATGCAGATGGCCTGCTGCTAGCAGAGTTCTTCTAGCTTCTATCAATATTCTGTTCTTTCTCTCAGCTACTCCATTTTGTTGGGGAGTTCATGGAGGTGAGAAGTTATGACTAATGCCATTGTCTGTGTAGAACTGATCCATTTCAAAGAAGTTGAATTATCTACCATGATCACTTCTTATGGCATTGATTTTCTCTCCTTTCTTGTTCATCACCAGTTTGAACATCTTGATCAATTGGGAGCTTGTTTCATCCTTTGAGGTTAGAAAGAACACCCATGTAAATCTGGTGCAGTCGTCGACTACGACCAGAGAGTATCTCTTTCCCCCAAGGCTTGTCGTTGGAATTGGCCCAAAAAGATCCATATGTCTCATTTGTAGAGGCTTGTCAATTGAGTTGATGGTTTTTCTCTTGAATGAGCTTCTGGTGTTCTTTCCAAGTTGACAGGCATTGCACGACCTTTCTTTGACAAAGTTAAACTTGGGTAAGCCTGTAACTAGATCTTTTGAAGCTAATTTGGACATGCTTTTGAAGTTGAGATGAGATAATCTTCGATGTCATAGCCATCTCATTTCTTCAGTTGCTTTAGCCAAAAAAATATATAGTCTCGTCTGAGCTTACTTTTCCAAGGTTTATTGTGTAGACATTTCCTTCTCTTGTTCCGGTTAACTTTACAGCAGATGTCTTCAGGTCTCAGACTTGACATTGATTGTTGAGAAATGTTACTTGATGACCCTTGTCACAGAGTTGACTAATTCTTAGAAGGTTGTGTTGTAGTCCTTCCACATAGGCCATTTTGCTGAAGGATACTGCACCATTTCCAGCTGAGTCATAGCCTCTTGTCTTGCCAGAGCCGTTGTCTCCAAAGTTGACCGAGGGTTTTGTTCCCTGTCATGTGCCTTGAGCATCCACTGTCTAGATACCAGGTTGTGATCGTGGAGCTCTTTTCCTGTAATAACATTAAACCTTCACTTGGGTATCCATACTTGCATGGGTCCTACATTGTTAGTGCCCTTGGGGACCCAAATCTGCTTGATTTTGGGTCTCACATGCATGGAATTGGAATAACATTTTGCAGCCTTGTGACCAGTTCTATAGCACACAAAACATTTGATATAATGCATGTTTATATGTGAGTGAAAGTTCTTCCTCCATTTGGACTTTTTTGGGTTATTGGTCATCCTCCTGTTAAGCAGATATTCCTTTTTCCTTGTTTTCTCGTGTTTCATAATTTGTGAGGAGTATGTCTTACTTCTATTGTACCTTCCAGGTTCGTTTGTAGAGTTGATCTCATTAAACTCTACGATCCTTCGAGGTTGGTGAGTAGCAGCTAGGTTACTCTTCTCTTTTCTGAAACCCAGACCGGCATGAGATCCCTCGCTCCTGGGAATATGAATTGAATCAGCTGAGCAGGGTTTGACAGGCTCAACCATCTGTGAGGATTTCACAAATATAATGCCTTTACTAAAACCTGAGGCATTATAAGTGTTAATTTCCTTTGCTTTTTCCACACATTACTCTAAGGTAGATTCCCCAAAGCCTAGTCCTGTTCTATCAGAGACATTTCTCTGGTTAGAGATTAAGGAGTCCATGGATGAAGAGGATTTATTCCATGTAGAGATTGTCTTTTATAGATCCTCAATCTTAGAGGTTAGACTTGACTCTCTCTTTGCACTGAGCTCATTTGTTTGTCTCAAGAGCTTATTCTCAACTTCAAACTTGGAGACAGAAATATTACTGAGAAGGGCTATTTCCAGTTCTTGTTGAACCTTTTCTTTCTCCTTTTGAAGAAGTGAATAATCCTTAGACAGAACTCTAAACCACTTCATGTATTGATGCATATCAGATGCAGTTCTTTGGTCATCAATATCTACATCAGGAGAGTTGAAGTCAAATACCTCATCGATACTTACTTCATGTATGTTGGAGTTCTGTTGTGACAACCCGAGAAATTAGACAATTTATGAAAATCTTAAATGATTGATTTAAGGTTAAATAATAGACCTAGACAGAAAATAAGTGTATGCGTTTAATGTTATTGAGAAGGAATTTTGAGGGTTTCAAAATTCTGTGAAGGATATAGGTGAATTATTCAGGATTAAGGATTTATGGGATTATGTTCTGTGTTTATGGTTAATGATGTGTTCAAAATGTGGTTAAGGGTCATGGGTTGACCAGATAAATTATATCTGTGACAAACCCTGAGTATATATTAAGAACGCCAACGTTCAGTTAGAAAACCCTAACGTCTAATAAGAAACCCTAGAAATCAGTTCTGAAAACCCTAGTTTCAGTTCCGGGAGTCCAAAATCCTAATTCGGATATTAAAAATCCTAGATTGGGAATGCAATGCTATGTACAAGGTTAAACGTCATTAATATTGAATTAATTAAGGAAACCCCTAATGAATTATCTAAAATCTTAGTTGATTATTTGAAAACCCTAATATAAGATCTGAAAACCCTAATTTCAGATTCTGATAAAATGAAAGCCCTAATCTGGGAATGGAAAGGATAATTGTAATGCTTTAGTGCTAATAATTAAGTACTAAGTAGGGTAAAGGTTGATTAATTTACAAACCCTAATTGTCAATTTATGGAACCCTAATTGTTCCGTCAGAAACCCTAACGCTCAATTGTGGTTTTAATTGCTAAAATTAGCAACGCTAATTAGGAAACCCTAATCCTAATTATTTCAATTTATAAGTAATTAGAAAACCCTAATCTAATTACGAGATTTAATTTTTAAAATTAGAAAATTTATTAGAAACCCTAATTTGTGGTTTGAAAACCCTAATGACCATTTTGAACCCTAATTGTGCAGTGATGGATTTAATTGCTTAATTAGCAATGTTAATTAGGAAATATATATCCTAATTGTCAAGTTATTAGAAACCCTAATTTAATTAGTAAATCTAATTTTTATAATTGAAATATTATTTTTCTATTTTAAAACCCTAAAATGTGATTTTGAAACCTAATGTACAATATTGACCCTAATTGCTTAATTAGCGGTGGTAATTATGAAATGCTAATCCTAATTAGCAAGAATGAATTTATGATTAAGAAAATTTTAATATAATTAGTAAATTCTAATTATAAGTTAAAAATGTTAACTTTTATAACCAAAATTCGAAAATGCAGAAATTAAATTTGCAAAGTTAAGGGTTAAACCTAAACCCTAAATGCTCCAAACCCTAAACCCTAAAATTTCCAAACCCTAAACCCTAAGGGTTTGGTCAATTACAAAAATGCCATTAAAATAAAATGAAAAATTACTAGAATACCCTTTGTATATTATTTAAGGGTTGGAGTGTAGATCTAAACCTAAGATGGTTGTTCACCAACCCTAGACCTAGATGTAGCTTAGCATGTGACTAGAAGACTCAATACATCAGCCACATTCATTGAGTTCCAAAAATATAAAAGCCTAAAATGAGAGGAAACTCGCTTTATTTCTTTCATATGAACAACCACCTCCTCTCTCTAGAAATTCGGAAATAGGAAGTGAGGGAGAGTTAAATGTCGAGTCATGATCAAGGATTGGCAAGCCAAGAACAGATTATGAAGGCAGAAATCGAAAATCAAAGCATAATAGGTATATGAACCCTAAATTTTGAAATCATTGATCTTATGTTGTTTGTTGTTGTTTGTTGGTTAAATATGTGTTATAAGGTGTCAATTAGAGATCTGGGTTGATGGATCATAGATCCATAACATCAAAGTACTCGGATTTAATTTTTTTGAAATCTGGAATGATGCAAAAAATATGGCCTGACAGTCAAATGTCAGGGTCCATAGATCTTTGTGTGTTAATGATCTCTTGTGTTTGATGTTATAGATTTGTAGTATGTCATTTTGTCTGTGATCTGGAACTGAAAACAGAGCTAGATCATGTGTATATTTCAAGATATAAGCAGTTATACTGCATTGACCAGCCACGAAATCTGATTTCTGGGTTACCCAGAAACCCAGAAGTCACTGACAGCGTTTTTGCAAGTCAAGAATCTTTCTGTTGTTTGTTATTTTGGTCAAGTTGTTGTGGGAAGGTTGTAGATTGGTATGAAAACTACAAGTTCATGCTATTAGATAACCCATATCTGTAACAGAATCGAATATATTGTTGGTCAAAAAGCGTTGACCGATCAGCCATATGAACTTTCTGGAAAACCCAGAAAGTTCAAGATCCGGTTTTTGAGTACCACTTTGACCAGCTTGAATCTTGTGTATTAATTGTTGTTATGATGATAGGTTGCTACAACCTTGTACATTGACATCTCTGCTACAGATTTGAACCTTAATATCACACATAAAAAGCTCAGAACGAAAACTATAATGACCTAAACCTAGCACCCTTATCTGTTCTTCATTTTCTGGAAAACCCAGAAAATGAAGAACAGCGTTGTCAGTAAATTTAGAGACTTAGATCTCTCGGATATGATATTATTTGGCCATGAAACAAGTTGATGATTGTAGTATTACATTAGTACTATAACGTTAACACGAATTCTAGCCCAGAAATCAATGAGAACATAGAAATAAAACCGGAAATTAACTATGGCGACCCTCGAACACTGTCAAGAACACTCAAGAACACCTATGGCGACAGACAAATGTCGCTAAAGGCCTATAGCGACAATTTATTTATTATTTTCCGGAAATTAACTTAAAATTAGAAAAAAATAGTTTTTAATTATTAAAAATACAAAATAAATTATGAAAAATTATTTTAAAGTCTGAAAAATAGTTTTTAACTATTTTGAGTATATTTTGAAAATATTTAATATTTTTGAAATATAAATGGTATTTATTTATTTAATTATAATATTAAATAAATTATTTAAAAATGATTTTAATTCATAAAAAATCATGAAAAATAATATTATGGTATAAGAAAATATTTTAAGTTTTTTTTGATGACTTTTAATATTTTGTGATGAAATTCATTAATTAATCAATATTAATGATAATTAGTTTATTTAATAGATATATTAAATAAATTAAGGAAAAATAGAATTAATGCTTTATGAATTATATAAAAATGATTTAAGTGTTATAAAAATATTTTAAGTTATAAATTATAACTTTTGATATTTTGGCATGAAAATATTAATATTTTAATATTAATATTAATTACCGGATAATGGATTTAAAGGTTTAAAAATCATATAAATATGATTTTTTGGTATTAAAAATAATTTGATATATTATAATTATATTGTAATATTATGTTATGATTTTCATTAATATTTTATAATAAATGAATATTAATGATTAAGGGATTATTTGGTATTTAATTTATTTAAATACAGTTTTTAATGATTGAAAAATGGTGATAAATGGTAATAATTATCCGAAAATTATTACGAGTCTAGGAAAAATGTTTTGACTGAGAAGAAATTATCTGTGATAATTGTTAAGTGTTTAGGCAGAGTTTAACTGAACTTAAACTCGATAAAAGTCCGACTAGATCGTCGGGATGTTAGAATTGTGTCGGGTTCAACTCAGACTGCAATGGTTTGACTTGATACCTAGTCTTATGTGTGTTATAGACTGATAGGATTATGTGGTAATGTGTTTAGGTTATTCTGTGGTTATATCTATATTATTAATATTAGGTCTTCGGGGTAAAGCGTTATTAAATTGCGTGCAGTAATCAACGGTTCAGGCAAGTTTTCTTTGTACTTAACTCTAATAAGAGTAATTTCTTCAAGCTTATGGTTAATCATTGCTGATTGCCATGAAAATTGTATTCTGTACATCTTGCATGTATAAGTCAGGTATGAAAGGCTGATCACCTTCATTACCAGTTGGTTCAGAAATATTTGTTCATGTATAATACTTGTTCAGTCAAAAATTTGTTCGTGCTAGTTCTCAATTATATTGATGAATTATAGCAAGCCCTTTATTCATATTCTTCAATCATGATATATCGTTATATTATTGTATATAAACTTGCTGGGCAACTTTCATGCTCACCCTTGCTATATCATGATAAAACATTGTAGAAAAGGCGAATGCGTTCAGATACAGGAAAAGGTTAAAGTCAAGTTCAGCTTGGGATATAAAGTGCGGCTAGAATGTAATAGTATAGTTTAATAAATGTGTTATATGTTAGAAAATTTATGAATTATGTATAAGTTAAGGTTACTCGACCTTGGGGAATAGTGTGTAATGTATTGTATAAACAATTTATGTTTATATCTTCCGCAAATAGTTATAGAAATAGTGTACCAGATCCGAGGTGATTTGGGGCCCGGATTCGAGGCTACTACATCTGTTTGTCCCTTGTATTTTTGGCCATCAGGCAAAGATTTGCCATTTGAGGATCTTCATCATCTCCAAATTATGGAGTTGAGTCATTGTTTGAGTCACTCCACGATCCTCCAGCTACAAGGTCTTTGTCTTTCTTCTGAGGCCTCTTATTGCCTTTGTATTCCTTATTTGATTGTGATTTCTTCTTGAGTTCTTCTCTAAGAGGTTTGTTGCAATTGGCAATGAAGAGACCATGTTTCTTGTAATTTTAGCATAGGTCATTCATTTGCTCCTGGCTGTTGTAGTTGCTGACTTTCTTTGGCTTGTTGGTTTTGCCTTGTCGCATGAACCTTCTTAGTCTTTTCTATAGCATTGCAAGGTCCTCATCGTCATCTTCATCGTTGTCAGAATCAACTTCAGTGCTGACTTTAGAGGTGTTTTTAGTTGCTTTGAGAGCAACACATTTATTCTTCTTTCTTCATTCAGGCAAGGTTTCTGCTCGTTTAGTTAGTTCCAGTTAGTATGTGAGAAGGTTGTCATACAACTGTTGAACAGTCATTTTATGTAAATTCTTCGACTCTCTAATTGCAGTGGTTTTGGCATCCCACTTGCTTGGTAAGACTCTCATGAACTTTATGATTAGATCTTTGTTTGGATAGATATTTCCATAGGCTCGTAGAGAGTTGAGCAGAACATTAAATCTCTTGTAGGTGGCAGTGACGTTCTCTCCTTGAACGTGAGCAAACATCTCATATTGCTGAGTTAAGAGAGATTGTTTATTTTCTTTGACTTCTTCTATTCCTTCATGCATAATGAGTAATGGTTCCCAAACCTCCTTTGATGTTTAGCTGTTGACCACATTTTCAAATAGATCATCTTCTAATGATTGGAATAAGATGTTCTTGGACAACTCTTTTCTCGTTTTCTATCCATTCTTCTTTGACCTTGATCTGTATTCTGTTTGGGTCGTCTATAGTTGGTGCAAGCTTTATGGGAATATAGGGCCCATTCTAAATAGTTTCAAATAGATCTTCATCTATTGAATCCATGTAAGCTTGCATCCTAACCTTCCAGTTAACAAATTTATCTTTGTTGCAAATAGGTGGATTGCTGCCTCCTCCAGTCTTTGATTCGCTAGGTAAGTGTGCCATTAGATCTACTCAAGCTTTGTAGGCTATCTTATAGAACCTGTTCTAATACCAATTGTTAGTTCCCGGAGGCACAATAGATATTTAGAGGGGGGTTGAATAGATAATTAAAAACTTTTCTTTTAAACTAGTTAGTATGATGGTGATTAATGCACAGCAGAATGAGTATTTGATAAACCTTCTTTTAGATATCTTGAACTAATGAGAGTGAGGCAGTTATGGCAGTTATAGCAGTTATTATGGACACAACAGTTTTAAGTGGTTCAGAGCACTTAAAGCTCCTAATCTACTCTTCTACTCCTCGAGTAGGAAATCCACTAAGGATATCAGTTACACTTCTTGAATCTCACAGATTCCTTCTAGACCAGTAGTCTAGGCACTTCTTAGTTCACTCTTGAACTCTTCAAGTCCAGCAGACTTGGTTCTTCGCAGTTCACTTAGAACTCTTCAAGTCCTTCAGACTTGGAACTCTTACTTCAGTTGATTAGTTGTTGTTTTGATCGTGATTGGTGCTACTCAGTTGCTATTAAGCACTTGTTCGAAAGAACTGAGTAGCTGAGCAAGCTTTCTCTTTTTCTCAGATCATAGAGTTGAGCATTGAGTGTTCTTGTGCGTTTTTGTTCAATGCTTGCTTTCTTCTCTCATCTGTCTGTGTCCTGTATATATGTGATCTTTTTAAATCTATCCGTTGAAGTCATCTGATGAGGCATTAAATGTGTTTGACATTTCTGAGCTTTGATGGAGACATTTCTGCACATCTTATGAATTGCAATCTGGCCCACTGACACAACAGACTTCTTTCTCACCTAACACCTGAAAAGGTGTTTTCCTCTGCCCAATGGTCCTTTTCTTAGCTTCTTGAATACGTTCCCTTTGATCAATACTAAGGATATCTTTTGTATCGTTGGGACTGGTGAGTGCTTCAACATTCAAAACCCATTCCACATTTGTTGAAATTTTTTTCTAAACAAAAGATAGGGCTCAATGCTTCTGACATAAGACAGATGAAACTCTACAATGCATATCGTGGTGTCTTGTCATATTTGTGCTTGGTCTGAGTAGAACACTACGATTTCTTTCAAGGGTTTTCAAGCTACGATCTTTCTACACTACGATCTTTGCTTGCTTGTCTTGCAGACTCTACGTTTCCAAGAGCACACTACGATCTGTGAGTTAGCTTCAGCAAACGTCTGGACCACTCTATGATTTCTGGAGAGGCCCTTCAAGGCAGATACACTACGATCATCTCAGCTCTACGATATTGCCTTAGCTTCTGCATTCCGTTGATCAGCTGGATAGACTATGATTCTCTTCAAGGCCTAACTATTTCTTTCTAGTCATAGATCAACCTAACATTTTTGATCTCTTTATCTATATAAGTGAACATTAAAGGCTAAGATCAACCTAACAATTTTTGATCTATCACTAAGTCCTTGTACATATATTCCTGGAAGGACTTTACATATAATCATGAGCATTTACTTTAAATATCAAATCAAAATATGCATTCTTCCAACACGCTATATTTGCGTAATTTGATTACATGATCGCGTTATATTACAAACCTAACAATTAATGGCTTGTATAGATAAGGTAAGTCATACGTTGTGACTCACCTCTTATCCCCAGCATCTCATCAAATAGTCGGCCATAATGGCCCTTTTTACCCATTATCTTATTTTTTACTTTAGTCTTTTCATCCAACATTATCCCACATGGGTTAAACACCAATTCCCTAAATTTGGTTCCCGATCTTTTGGTTTAACCCTAAGGCTTGAGTTATGGCTCAACCCTAGCCAAGTCACTCCAAAAATTGGGCTCAACCCTTAGCCAAGTTATTCAAACCCTAGGCTAACCCTAGACTCAATCATTGGTTCAAACCTAGCCAAGTCTTACAAATCCTAGCCAAGCCTTGAAAATCCTAGGCTTAGTTAGTCTAACTACATTCAATTAGACATTTCCTTATCCAGATAGGTTTTCTAACTTTTTCAGTTACATTCTTGTAATCCGCTTGGTTAGCCAAAAAATAGACTTTCAATTTTCAAAAATCCGATTTTTCCACCGATCCCCATTTCCTGAATAAACGTTGTCTTAATTCGAAAATTCAAATAAATGAAGTTGCGTTTTTAGCGTGAACAATGTTTTCACGCATTTTTTTCGGAAAAAAAAATTATTTTCCATATACGATCTCTAAACACTAAAAATGCTTACATATCTCATATTGTGGTCATATTACGACCATAAGTCACATAAAACCCAAATTATCCATAAAATTTGATTTTATTAGATAATTTTCATATAAATCTTATTTACAAAGATTATTCGATCATCCCGATCATTATAGATATCACTTTTTCTAGCAATATGAAAGGTGTATAAGTACATGCCTTGTGATAACCCGAAATTTCAGAAATGATTAAAATAAGAATTAGTAACTAAAATTCATATTATAGGATATGTTGCGTTCAAATATGAATGTATATATGTGTTATATAATTTGAAATTTGGGATTATATGGGAAGAAATTATATATGAGATTTTATAGTAAATTAAACTATTAAAGGAAGAAGAGTTTGAACTTGAAGTTAATCTCTAAATTATTGAAGAATGTAGTAATGGATATTGTAAAGTCAAAAGGGAGATTGATTTTAGTTAGTATAATAAGTTAGCATATAAGAAGCATGTAAAGGATTTGCGAGTAAAGTTTCAATTTCTGTTGAAGCAGAACATGTCTGCGTTTAAACTTAAGGTGGCGCGACCGCGCCACTCTCAAGCCTAAGACCAAGGCGGCCGCGCCAGTCTGCAGATGGTTCAGAATGAGTTTGTCTAATATGAACTTTAAGATTTGTATATTAGTGTCTAATATGTTGTAATAAGGAACATAATTGGTGGTCCAACTGTCTATGAATGGATTGAAATAGCAAAGCATGAATTGAATGAGGGTTAGTTACGGAAATTAACTAAACAAGAATAAATATTAGTTAATTTAAATTAAGTTGAAAATATGATATTATGGAAGAATATAAATTTAGTATTAAAGCCTTGTGTAGAAGTGGCGTGACAGTAAATTGAATGAAAGGGGGTAGTTCACTTAAGTAAAATGGTGAATTAATATATGTGCTTTATATGCAGAAAATGAAATGATTATGTTAATTAATTTTGGTATTTTAATATATTACACAACATGGTAAATTATGAAAGGGTTTAATATCCTGAAAGATGTTAATGAAAAACAAGTGGTGGATGAGAAAAGAAAACCAATATAGTTACAAAAAAAATATTGGTTAGAGATTAAGGGATTATATTAGCACTTAAGATATGGCTAAATGTAAAGATGGAAGAAGTTGTCTTGAGACAATCGAATAATTATACGTATAGTGTATAATTTAAATAATTAATAGAGTAGATATTAATTATTCTAAGTGTAAAGGTTATACATATTATAAGTGTATAATTATTTAAGTAAGCTAAAAAATTTAACATTAAGTTAAAGTGTGTCACACAAACTTTATATTAAAGAAATATTAAAATGTGGTAATGAGCTTAAAGTAAGCTTGTGGGATATGCCTAGTGTGGCATAAAGATGGACTAAGGATTTGTTCAATTACATTAGTGGGGAATTGATGAAGTAATGTGATGGAGTAATGATTATTATTATTAATTATTATGTGCAATTACATGTGTTGTAAGAGCATACAAAGTAATGCAATAAAATTTTCTTCATGTATAAAAATAAGATGAGATGTTAAGAATAACATAATGTGATGTGAATAGTTATAATATAAGGCTATAAGCTTGAATGGTGTAAATTATTAAGCAAGTATAAATGATATTTGTGTGACAATGATTCATGGTGAATCAATTAAACGTGTATTCTAAAAGTATGGAAGAAAGTTAATAGATATTTGATAACAATTATCATTATAATAATTGAGTGTATTTGAGATAATAAATTTTATGAAAAATAATGGGTTGAGAGTACCCAACTGAATTATATTAAAATATTAATTGAATTAAACCAATGTACATAAGGTACATGATATTAGGTATTGGTGTATATTTAAAATATGAATGTATTTATGTGGGTGTACATATATGTTTGTGTATATGTACCCATAACTTTATATAATGTAGCAATATTAAGCTATGAAAATTTACTAGATGAGCCAAATTGCTAAAATGCTGAGTTATAAGCTTTTGTCCCAATTAGAGAGTCTCATTTCTCTCATACACGTGAATAGGCCATTGTCCTATCCCCCTCTATTGCTTATAAACAGAAAATTGAATCATTGCTATAAGAATGGCTGGGGAGGAAGATGGTAACCACCTTTCACCAACTCTATCTTAACTGATGGCTTCTCCTTCTTCCCGTTAGTTCAATTCTTGGGGAAAAACCCAACAATTGGTCCATGGTTTCTCTATAAATGGAGACTTTTCACTTCTCAGACAAATTCTTGAGATTTCTGTAAGTTACAATTAGAGAGAGAGAGAGGGAGGTTTTTTATGAGAATTGAAAGGAAATTCTATGGAATTAAAAGAAGAAGGAGGAGGAGGAGGAGGAGTTTGGCAAGCATTTTGTTCTAAGCTACCAAGAAATCAAGAGGTAGACAAACCAATTCCAATTGTTAGTTTATATTCTCTCAAAATACTTTCTCTATGATTATATTTTGAGTAGATGAATTGGGTAAAGATTATATGCTTTCACTCTTAAGTATGACTAATATGTTTTATAGAATATACAATCAATTTAAGAGTAATTGAATTCATGAAAATATGTTAAAGGATTGGGTTTTGGTAGTAATATATTGCTTTAGCTTGAATTAGAGTCAAAATTTGTGGATAAGTCACTCTGTAAATGGTAAAATTTATGATGGATTATGTTAGCCCTCTGAGAAACGAAAAGAACGCAAGTTAAATGAATCAATTTGGTTGAGAAACGAATTCGTAGCGAATGAATTTGTTAAATATGTTAATAATATAAAAATATAGCATGAACAATGAATTGGAACCTTTCAAATAAATTGTTAATTTTTTGAAGTGTTATAATTATGCTTTAGATGAGTAGTTCAGAGTTTAACAAGTTCAAAGAGTCAAAAACCAACTAATTCGGACTTAAAATGAAGAAGTTATGAAGATTTGAAGTAAAAGCATTGAGAAAACAGTAGAAGCCAAGCGCGAGCGCGCTACCCAAGAGCGTGGGCGCACAACTGGGCACTACTAGATGGCACAGGTGCACTGGAATTGTGAAGGAAATGGGTGCGTCCGCGACCATAGTGTTCCAGGTGTGACTGTTTTGACATGTGTTGGTAAAACGGCCATAACCTTTTCATACGGACTCCGATTGAGACGATTCAAGATGATCCAGAACGAGGACGAATAGAACTACAACTTTGTTTCTTTAATTGATTCAATTGGAGGTCATTAGAAGGGGTCAAATGGTCAGATTTAGGACTAATGTGTATTAGGAAGCAATCAGAGGATATCGGGCATACACGTATGCAAGTGTAGTACTTCTGAGGATAAAAGATGTTATTCGAAGTGATAAAATGTGAATATTAGTAAGTATAATGATACTTAACATTAATAAATAATGTATTAGATAAGTTGTATATGCATACACAAGAGAGATGAATTGGGCGTATGACGAATGAACGTCAAAACGCCGTGACAAGTGTTAATGAACTTAAAGAGTGTTTCAATTTAAATGAAATGAACATTATACGATCTGGAATGTGGTTAATATACCATAAGGAGTCCTAGCAAGACTTAAACACTTGAATGAACTTCAAGTGTGACCTAAGAAGAAATATAGTGAGATATAAGTCGAAAGTTAACACAATCAAATTGAACATTATGTATTGATAGTAGGAAAGGTTATGAGATGTGACACCCCCAAATCTAGGTACTTCATTCCCAAAAGATTTGGTGCTCACTATCCATAAATTCATATTATCTACCCAAATAAAATAATATTTAAATCATAATCCTCCCTTTAAATAGGGTTATATCAATTAATTCAAAAACATCCCAGGTTATCTAACCTTAAAACATCATTCAAGTGCAGAATTAAAACTTATTACATCACATCAATATTAAAAAGTCTAAGATCATCATAATAAATAAAAGTACAAATTAGCATCACTTGTACAATTTTCCCTTTTGTTTGCTAGTTGAAGGCTAATCTACCTTCTCAACTGTAGCTGTAATGAGTATATAAATATACAAGAGTGAGCAAAACAATTGCTCACTAGATAAAATAATGAATCAACAGGAGAATAACAATAATAACTGCCAACAATAGGCTCATCAAAACTGAATAGTACTCTAACGATGATAATCAAAAACTGGAATCCAAAATATGGAATATATCTAACTGAGGGTCATAAGACCATGAACTATGTCCACAGTTGTGAGTAATCTTTCAACTCCAACTTTAACAGTCATAAGACTATAAGGACTCCTCGTACTTAGGGGGATCAGCCCTTCGTACCATGTATTGTGCACAAACATTTAACGCTACGCGTAAGTTATCCCCTAATAATAATAGGGTTGTTCATCTCAGTATTTAGAGTACAAGTCTGCACCAACGAAAGTTTGGTTTGGATAAGCTTTCAAGGGAAATTTAAAGTTTAACGAACATCAACTAGAGGACTAGTTGAATCAATAGTGTTTGATGAACACAACAGATATTTTAATACAACATAACATAGAACAATTGAGAAACATAAATGAACTAATTATACATATTAAACTCATGCTTGAAATAACTATAGAGCATAAGTATTCAACAAAATGAGTAAAATGGTAAACCTTTGCTTGAACAGTAAATAAGCTACGGTTAGAATCTTATAACATTAGAAATGAATATACTGAACGTACATTAACTGATAGCAAGCTGGAAACTAAAACTTGCCCAACAAGGTATTAACTCATGCAAAGAATTAAAACAATTCAATAATAAGGATGAGAATTCAAAACTACATTCATTATACAATAATAGAACTTAAGAAACTTGCTTAACTATAAACAAGTTAGAATGAATCAATCAAATAAGAATTCCAAATAACATTAGAGTTAAAGTTTGCTCAAATGAATTTTAGGAACAATTGACTTATTCAATAACAGATAAGATAAAAAAACTCGCTCAATCAAAAGAATAAAGTTACGCAATGTAATAATAGAACTAACTCAATGAAAGTGTAGAGTTAGAAATCTTTCTTAATGTAAAAAGATAAGGTTTAGAAACTTGCCTTGAGCATAAGCTATAAAATTAAACTCACAATCACCTACACATAATTTTAGAACCACAATACCTATTAGATATGCTAACATACCATCACATGTTCATTTCTAGCTAAACTTATCATTGAAGCACAAGACCTTCATTACCATTTACATTTTAGAAAATCCAAGTGTTTTCCTTCACAACACTTGTCTAACGCTTATTATGTATACTAATTACCACATAACGCGTTCATGATTTACTAACCATTTTTGCAACTTCGAACTTACTAACCCCAATTCACTTTGTTATGTTAACCTTAACATTACACATTTAACATGCTAACATAATTTCAGACCATGTTATGATGTTAACTCAAGACTGCAGCAACATCAGAAAATCAGAATCTCAAACCAGTGTATGGCGCAGCTGCGCCATACAAAGGATTGGGACCGGCGCAGCTGCGCCATTTTTTGCCTTGTCACCGGCGCAGCTGCATCGGTGTTTAGACAGACGCAGAGAGGCTAATTAATAGTAGCCGACTTTAGCCCAACAAACACAAATTTCACCCACCAAATAGTGATAATAACACGTAAAATAAATATACAACTAGCATAAACATGATTGCTAACATATATAACCACTTAGCACAATTTAACAACAACTAAAACCATTTTAATTTCTCAATTTTTTTATTTTTCATATAAAACTCCATTTTTGACATTCATCCCAAAAATCATCACTGTGAATTCATTATTTGGCCAAATCACTCCATTCAAATCACGTTATGCTCGTATCTCATTGAACTAACATATACAAGCTTCAATTTATAATTTCACATACAAATTGTCCATTAAAATTGATACTAACATAGTTACATATGAAAACATATATATTGACAAAATTTCTACTGATATCCGAAGTTAGCATGTGATTATTGTTTAAACATAATATCTAATCATCATAGACACATGCAATCATCATAACTAATTCAAGAAAATCAATTCTAAACACATAAAATTCACAGAGTATGAAAATTGTTGTCGTAATATTCATATATATGCTTATAATATCAAAGTTGTAAAACATACCTTCAATTACAAATACAATCGCTGCTAATCACTTGAATTTGCTGTGAAAATTCGTAACACTCTCTCAATTTTCTCTACTAACCTCTAACAAGTTCTCTGAACTCTCTCAAAACCAGCAACTAGTATGCGTGAAACTAAAACAAACTGATAGCTAATATCCGTGATATCAAAACATAAAACTGATATGGCCTTAATAGCCATCATCAGTTATCAAAATAACGTATACATTATATTTATTATTCTAATTTATTTTATTTATATTATTTATTTAAATTTAAAAATTAGAAATTTTAAAAGCCATAAGGCTGGTTTGACAAACCATTTAAATTTTAAAGAATTAAAATACTTAAGCCTTGTTTGACAAAAACTAATTTAAATCCTTTTTAATTTATTTTAATAAACACTTTAGTTTAAAGAATTATAATCACATATTATTTATTCGGATCTCCATGTCCAATATTAATCAATTAAATTAATCACATACTATATTTTATTTAAATATAACCTTTTAGCAAATATCACCAAAATTATAATTTTATTTGATAATTTAATATACCATACCATATTAAATTATTAGCCACAATATAACACCTCATGTTATAATACAAATCTCTAAATTATAAATTAATTTAATTTAGAAATTTATCTAATAAATTCAGATTTATAAATATTTATTAAGGACCGTCACATCAATAATTATTTATTCAGCAATAAACACCTCAAATAAATATTTATATAATTCAATAAATATTTAAAATTACAATTTGAAAATTCGGATCGTTACATCCTTCCCTCCAATTCAGATTTACAAATATTTATTAACGACCATCACATCAATAATTATATATTCAGCAATAAACACCTCAAATAAATATCTATATAATTCAATAAATATTTAAAATTACAATTTGAAATTTTGGATCGTTACATCCTTCCCTCCTTACAAGGATTCTGTCCCCAGAATCACAATTTAAACAATCAAATCGTCACATTCTCCCATACTTATAAAAATTCTGTCCCCATAATCGAAGACACGGACTAATCAAATAACTCAGGGTAATTCTTCATCATTTCCGTTTCGAGTTCCCACGTAGCCTCTTCGACGTTGTGGTTCCTCCATATCACCTTCACAAAAGGTATCACTTTATTCCTGAGCACTTGTTCTTTCCTATCGACTATCTGGATAGGAATCTCTTCGTAGGACAAATCTTTACTGAACTGTGATGGTTCATACTCGATCACATGCTTGTAATCGGGTTTAAATGGTCGTAACACTGACACATAAAAAACATTGTGCACATGCTCTAATTCTGGAGGTAAAGCCACCTCTCCCACTCTTCGTAGTATCTCGAAAGGTCCAATAAACCTTGGACTGAGCTTTCCTTTCTTGACAAAATGAATTTTCCCCTTCCAAGGAGAAACTTTCAGGAATACAAATTTCCTGTTTCAAATTCACGACTCTGCCGATGTTGATTAGCATACTTTTTCTTTCGATCTTGAGCAGTTACTAGTTTTGCTCTGATGAGTTTGACAACTTCAGCGGTCTACTGAACCAGTTCCGGGCCTAACAATTGTCATTCTCCAACTTCATCCCAGCATAGTGGAGTTCTGCACTTTCTGCCGTATAATGCCTCGTACGGTGGCATACCAATGCTTGCGTGGTAACTGTTGTTGTATACAAATTCCACCAACGGTAGATGATCATCCCAGTTTCCTTTAAAATCCATGATGCACGCTCTGAGCATATCTTCAAGCGTCTGGATCATTCTTTCGCTGTGCCCATCGGTTTGTAGATGATACACTGTACTCATCTTTAGTTGTATTCCCATGCATTCTTGTAGTCTCTTCCAGAAATTTGATATGAACCTCGGATCTCTATCTGATACAATTGACACTGGAACTCCATGTCTTGAGACGATCTTTTTAACGTATAGCTTTGTTGGTTGATCAAGATTAAATCTAATCTTTATTGCCAAAAAGTGTGCAGATTTCATCAATCTATCCACTACCACCCATATCGCATCGTATCCTTTGTGAGTCGTTGGAAAACCTACCATAAAGTCCACTGTGATATGCACCCACTTCCATTCCGGTATTTCCAACGGTTGAAGTAATCCGCTTGGTCGTTGATACTCGACCTTCACTTTCTGACATGTCAAGCACTTTGCAACGCATTCTGCAACGTCTCTTTTCATATTTGGCCACCAAAAATGTCACCGCAAATCTTGAAACATTTTCGTACTTCCTGGATGAATTGAATATCTTGAGCTATGATCTTCCGTCAAAATTTCTTCTTTAATATCCTTTACTGCTGGAACCCAAATTCGTCCCTCGAATCATAGCATTCCATCAGTATCGACCTGATACTTCACTTCTTTACCACCGACCACACTTTCTTTTATTTTCTTGCATTCTTCATCCTATAGCTGCTCGTTCTTCACTTTGTCCACCAAAGTTTGACTGGCTTCCATCTGGTACAATTTTTTATCGGATTCCTCTGGAAATTTGATTTCCAGATCTAGTCTTGCCATTGTTGTAATAAGCTCTTCCTTATCTGTTAACAACATTAACTTTTCTCTGCCTTTCCTACTCAAGGCATCTGCAACCATATTAGCTTTGCCCGGATGATAAAAGATCTCACAATCATAATCCTTTATCAATTCCATCCATCTCCTTTGCCGCATGTTCAGGTCTTTCTGTGTGAAAATATACTTCAGACTTTTATGGTCTGTGTAGATCTCACTCTCTCTGTAGAGATAGTGTCTCCATATCTTCAATGCGAACACAACCGCCTCCAACTCTAAATCATGAGTCGGATACCCTTTTTCATAGTCTTTCAGTTACCTTAATGCATACGCAATAACCTTGCCGTTCTACAAAAGGACACAACCCAATACTTTGTTTGAAGCATCACTATACACCACAAAATTTCCTGTATTATTCGGTAATGACAACACAGGTGCCATACTGAGCTTCTTCTTTAATTCATGAAAACTTTCTTCACATTTCTCCGTCCAAACAAACTTTACAGATTTTCTTGTCAAATTTATCAACGGAGTAGCAATCTTGGAAAAATCTTGAATAAATCATCTATAATATCATGCCAACCCCAAGAAACTTCTTACTTCTGATGGAGTTCTTGGTTGCTCCCAATTTATCACAGCTTTAACTTTTGATGGATCCACGGAAATCCCATCCTTATCGATTACATGTCTAAGAAATTATACACGTTCCAGCCAAAATTCGCATTTAGAGAATTTCGCGTATAACTTTTCTTTTCTTAACGTCTCCAACATTAAACGTAAGTGTTCCACGTGTTCCTCTTGAGTTTTAGAGTACACCTAAATATCATCGATAAATACCACCACAAACTTGTCTAAAAATGGTTTAAACACCTTGTTCATCAAATCCATGAACGCTACAGGGGCGTTTGTCAAACCAAATGACATTACTAAAAATTTATAATGTCCATATCGAGTTCGGAACTCCGTCTTCGGTACATCCTCCTTCCTCACTTTCAATTGATGATACCCACTTCTCAAATCTATTTTTAAAAAATATCTAGTACCCTTCAATTGATCAAACAAGTCATCTAATCTTGGCAATGGATATTTGTTTTTAATAATGACTTTGTTCATTTCCCTATAATCAATGCAAAGACGCATTGACCCATCCTTCTTCTTCACGAATAACACCAGTGCTCCCCACGGTGACACACTTGGCTGAATGTACTTCTTGTCTAACAGTTCTTGTAGTTGCACCATTAGTTTTTTTATCTCCACCGGAGCAATTCTATACGGAGCCTTCGATATCAGAGCGGTTCCTGGCGCTATGTCGATCACGAACTCAATTTCTTGGTTAGGCGAAAGTCCTGGCAAATCCTCCGGAAACACATCCACAAACTCCCTAACTACTGGTATTTCTTCCAATTTCACACCCTTTTCCTTTTTGAGTATCGACTATATAAGCTAAATACCCCACACAGCCCTGACTCAATAACTTTTTGGCCCGCATCATCGTCAAACATTTCATTTGTCTAGGCGATTTGCTACCATAAAAAACTACCTTTGACGGAGTCATAAGGTTTACACACTTCTTTTGGCAATCAATTATCGTTCCATAATTAAACTGCAATCCATTCCCAAAATAACATCAAACTCACCGAGTTTTATCGGGATTAAATCTACTTTCATAACATTCCCCTTAATGTTCACCCTACAGTCCTTGTATATGAACCTAACAGGAATCACTTTCCTATTCGCAATTTCTATATTTAAAGGGAATTTCAACTCTTCACTAGGTATTTCTAACTTGTTAGCAAAATCATCAGATATAAACGAGCAAGTAACACCCAAATCAAATAATACATATTCATTTATATCATTGATTGGGATAATACCTGACACGACATCTTTTGATTGCACCGCGTCCTGCACCGTCATATTGAAGGTTCTAGCTGTGGGCTTATTTGTTGATGTTAGCCCTATGATAGCCAGCGCACCTGTACTAGCATTTCTCTTGCTCCCATTTGCCTCACCAAATCTCTTCTTAGGGCATTCACGAGCAAAGTGATCTTTGGATCCGCACGTGAAGCACACATTCTTCTTAGCTTGAGTGCAATTTGGAGAGATGTGACCCTCCTAGCCACAATTGAAGCATACTCGTTTCCCCATCAAGCACACACCCTTATGAAACTTCCCACAAGTAGCACATGCTTCGAACTTCTTATTTTGCTAGTTTCTTTGCTGACTTTCACCATTCCACTTCATCTTCAAATTGTTGTTGTCATTTCCACTGTTACCACCAGCACCATTCTTAGCTTCACCTTCACTCTTCTTATTTCTTACTACCTCGCCTCCACTTTCAGTGAGAATCACCTTCTCCATCACTGCTGAAAACGTCTTCAACTGGAACAGGGAAACCCTACTATACAACCATGGTTTCAGTCCCTACTCGAACCTCCTTGCCTTGCACTCGTCTGTACTGACTTGATATGGCGTAAACCTCACCAACTCATTGAATTTTGCGGCATACTAAGACACCAACATCGTTCCCTGCTTTAGTTCCAAGAACTGAACCTCTAGCTGGCTCTTCGAACTCTCTGGGAAATAGGTCTCGAAGAACAGCTCCTTAAACCTATCCCAGGTCATCACTCCTGGTCCTTCCCAAGTTTTGTTGGCCTACCACCAATAACTAGCCTCTTCTTTCAACATAAATGTTGCAAAAGCAGTCTTCTGGTTATCCTTTACCCTAGCAACATCAAAAACCTTCTCGATTTCCATAATCCAGGTTTGCGCTTCAACTGGATTCATGGACCCACAGAATTCTGGTGGTCCAACCGCCTTGAAATTCCGTTGATTCTGCAAAGCACTCGTCAGTAACGTCACTAGCTGTTGAACTAGGTTTCCTTCCACATTGTTGTTATTTTCCTCAACGGTTCTCTGTCGTGGTGGTTGACGTCTTGGAGGCATTTTCTGTTAAAATACATCCATTAGCTTTTATTCAACCTTTTAAGTACTATATACTTAAGTTACAACTCATAAAAGTTTATCACATAACACTTAACACTTTGAATAAAACAATAACTTTTATTCATTCATCATCTTTTGAAAAAAAACATCAAAACAATAGCATCGCTGCTATTTACATTACTTTTCCTGAACTATAACAGTTGCAGGACAACATCATCAACACCTATCCCATTAGTTATATCATACCCAGGATTTACATCATATTTACTCACTAATCACATATATCCCTACGATGTTCTACTAAGATACTGCGTAGCCTTACGATGCTCCTCCTCCATAATTCGGAACATTGTTCGGCGATCCAATATGTATGATGGTAGCATCTCAGATTGAATCGGATAACCCATGACTCGATCTTGAGCTCGATTGATCACGGTGTTGAATACGTTGTTAATTTCTTCCATCTTCCTCCTCTTTGCTTGTGTGTCTCTTTCTGCCATTCTGGCTCGTTGATAAGCTTCATTGTACACATCTTCAGCCCTTTCCCTCTTAGTAGATTCCTCTTTCAGCTTATTCTCTAGTTCTGCAATCTTCTGCATCAGTTGCTCATTTCCCCTTCTGTGTGGATCAGCTTCTCTTCAACGTTGTTCAGTCGTTCTTCTCGATCCTGGATCTCATCATCTTTCTGTGCCATCGAGGTCTATTGTTCAGCTACTATCTCCTGTAATTGTTGCCTCTTTTTCAGTTCTGATAAAAGAGCTCTAACTCATGCAAGCATACATGTGTCAACAAGTAATACGGAGTAAGTAGAGTATCGATCCCACAGATAAAGTTGTTAAATTTAAATTATCATGCATCAATTAACTCACCGTATTTATATGCTTAGACTAATGACTAAAAGTGTTAAATTAAACTAATTATGAATAACAACTAAAAATAAGAATACAAATAGAATAAATATAATCTGGAAATAATGGGACCCTAACTTAATTTAATATTTCATCTAATTGCCACTATCATGCGAGAAGCGTTCACATATCACAGGAAATAGCCAAGAGCACAAATAGAGTTATAACCATTTTTCAATGCACTATAACCTACTTACACAACATCTACAGATGTTAGACTCCATGTAATCACCAATACAACCAAAATCACTATATGTCAATATGAGATTGTAATTATATTGATTTTAAGTACAAGCCCTTATTCTAGCTCATACGGTGAAATAGTATATGTCTATCTAGTTCACAAAATATGCAAGCCATATACAACAGCCCCATATTCGAATGTTATCATGATTATAATCCATACTTGCATGTTCATTGTCAATTCTATACAAATACTAAGACGAATGGTGATCAAGCATTCATGCATGTAAAACAATTATGATAAATATCCCATATGATATGCAAAACAACCCTAGCATTTAAGCGTGCAACCAAACTACATATTAAAATCCGTTAGAATCCCATAATGGAGTTTAGTTAATGACTGGACCAAAGGCCATTATGGGATCAACGCTAAACATGATCAATAAGCAACAATTGAAATAAGAAAGATAGAACGATCAAACCCAATCGCTGAATAAAAACCAAGGATAAACTCTTAAATCCTCATAAAAATCCAGTAGATAATAATGAAAATCCACAATGACAGAGAATCCCAAGAAGAATTGGAGAAGAATACGTTTTGGCTTCGTTCTACGTTGGAATCTCTCCCAATGTGTAAACCCTAGTTACTATGATGAAAATACGCTAAAAAGTATCAAGTGTCCCTCCGACACCAGTCAGAATCGTTTTTAAAAACAATTACCCATCATTTAATTAAAATTAAAATTAAACAAAATCACAGCATCAGCATCGCATGCGACCGCGAGACTTACAGAAAGTTTGCCCTATCCAGCCGACCTTTCACGTGGGCGCGTGTCTCCTGCACTTGTCCTGCTCGCGGCCGCGCAACTTACAGTAGGTCGTCATTGTCTAGCCGGGTACTCGCGCGGGCGCGCACTCCCAAGGCTATTCTGCCACGCGGCCGCGTGGCTTGCACTCTGCAGGTTCTGGTTCTGCTTTTTTCTTTTGTCATGTTGCAGCTGCTATTTGTTCTTTCATGCTTGATCCTCTTGCTCCATGCTTGGTCTCCATGCTTCATTGTACCTCCATGCCATGCACATCCTCGTTTGCGCCTCGCCTTCACGCATCTATTTGCCACGTGCCTTCTAATACCACCAAAATTAAGTCAATTCCTGCACATATTCACCAAAAGGTGTTTTAAGTAAATGCAATGCAAAATAACGTGAAATGCAACTAAAACACAATAAAATGTACTTGAGATGGGCACAATTCGCATGAATTGGTATTCAATAAGTAGTTAAAAATACCACTTATCAAATACTCCCAAACTTGAACTGTTTCTTGCCCTCAAGCAATGCATACTAATGAACAATGAAAATGAAACTACAAAACTATGAAACTACTCTATGATGAAAACTAGTCTCACATAATCCCAGCCATAACAGAATTTCAGCCCAAATTGCCTCAGTGAATTATCGAGATCCAAGAATACAAATTCAAACCAAACTATAGGCATAATGTTATACACTTAAATAATTCATATATGCTATAGAAATGTTGTGTGTGTGTATGATGTTCACCAAAACTTGATCTAAGTAAAGAGTACATATGATATACTGCTCCAAATAGAAAATTATTGTCTAAATCAAGACTCATGTATACTCATGTGACGCGGACTGTTTCAACATATTGACACAAACTGAGGTTCAACAATGGGTTCAATGCTTTATTGCTACTCACGAGGGCGATTTACGCACTTTCCCGCTGTGTTTTTTGCTATTTTCTTCTTCTTCTTTTTTTCATATGACTGTGCAATGTCTCAATTCCTTAGGCACACTGCTACCCCTTAGCGAGCTTTCAACCAATGACTCCCAGACCATAAAAGACCTTAGGGCGCTAAGTGTAGAGACAATCCCCTCGGGGGTACTTACTCAAGTAGCCAGGGCCCCAAATTAAGACTAGCCACGTTATTACTATTTAATTTTTTTTATACATAGCATACCCATGTTTTCCCAAAATTTGCATGTCAATGTTCATACAGTCTAGGAGTACTTTCCACATGCTTCTCTTTTTAAAACTACATGTTCTATTAAGCCGTGCAACACATACTTCTTAAACCTACAAGTGATTATGAACACGTTTGTGCAAACCGAAAGCATTTAAACAGTAACATGAATCTCATCGTGTAAAATATTATATCCTAGCTCATTTTATCCAAAATATTCTAAAATCCTTCACAATTCACTATCATCATTGGATAGGCAAGAATTTCTATTAAGCAAAATTATGTGTGAGACATGCAACTAAAATATACTAACACAATCAATAATGAATAAAAATTTAAATATTTTCTGCCAAATTTTATTTAACCTATAATCATACAAAATTAAACTAAATATGCAAGAATTAAATAAAACTAAACTACTATGCTATGACCCCCAATACCCCCAAACTTAAAATATTCAATGTCCTCATTGAATAAAGGTAAAGGATATAGAAAAACTCCCCTAATGATCGGCTTGACCACCCTCCTCGGGTGTTGAATCTGGTGGTGGATATGGCGCTACGGTTCCAAACTGAGGCCAATCTAGCATTGTTCCTTGCTGCGCAAAGGCTTCAGCCAAGGCCCTTGTGAGTCCCATAGAAAAAGTTCCAAGATTGTCATACATGGCGTCGACTTTGCGCTCTAACCTTCGAAGCTGTCAATTGCTAAGAACGGTGTGTGCTGGGTGGACGGGCCTGCCTCATCTGTTTGAGGGGGCTGCGGCGATGGCTCGAGAAATATAGGCCAGAGAATAAAACCTAATCCGTGTGGATGCGGTTCACCCCCGTCCAATCCTTGAACTTGGCAATTGTGGCAGGAGTGATGTCGTGGCTCGGATTTTGCAATTGCTCATCATTCCACGTTACTGTTTGTTGGGTACAAAGCATGGCTGCCAAAGAGGCATATGGTATACTCCCATTCATGCTCCCCCGCCAATAACGTAGCATGTTCTGATGAATTAGGTGGCCGACTTCAATATACTTGCCTGTGATAATGCCCCATAAAATGATAGCTCTCTCGGTAGGTACTTCATGTTTGTGAGCGGACAGAATTAACTTGGTGCATATGAACAGATTCCACGCTTGGGCATAACGATTCAAGGTGGACGCTGGAAAATATTTTGGCTCGGTCGTCCCTGGTTTATAATTCCATTTGGTTCCTGGGATGTACAAATCTAAATCACTATGTCCAAGTCCTTCATCAAATGTGCACCTGTAACCTAGCCACATGGTGTATCAGTTATCCCAAACATGGCTCTGATGGCTGGGGGGCGAAAATCCACTTGTATACGTTATCCCTACTCGTATCTCCTCCTTCGCATTCGCGTAGAACTCTCGAACAACCCCCATGGGAATAGGCGTAGGAGTTGCGGTAAGGTTAACCCAGCCTCTTTCGCGTAACATATTCCATAGTTGGCTGTCTTTCTTGTCAGGTTTAAACCCCCGTTCTTTCACAAATGATTTGGTCTCTAGGTTATAATATTCTCGTTGGGCTTCCCAACTGAGAAATTTTCTGCGATCCATGATATCCTTGTCGCGAGCACTAGATGATGAGTCTGATGATGAAGAGATGGAGATTGAACGTATTCTTTTTAGACCCATAACAGATGAGAGATAGAGAGTGTAGATGCTCTTCTACAGATGAAAGTACCCTTCAAACTTGTTTGTGCACAACCCACACAAAATAAACCCTAGATTGAGGCCAATAAAGAAAGTTGTGATATGAGCTTTGCTGATAACTGAGGAGTCTTATGATTATGGAAGAACAGAAGAATACGCTTATATTATGGCACGTGAGAGACCAAGTAGACCACCACTCGGATTCTTAAACTTAAAAAATTTTCAACCCCCTGTGTCGCGCGCTGCCACGTGGATTTTCTTATGGGCAAGTGCGCGGGCGCGCGAGTGACTTTCCTGGAATTATGAGCTACGAACTTTCAGGCACTGGCCTACACGGCCGCGCGATGTAACTTCATGAACTGCAAACTGTGTATGCCCAATTTATATATCAGTGATGAGTGCAATTGAAAACACCTACATGAGCATGAATGCACCAAACATTATTTATCAGGCATGTAATAGAATTAATTGAACTACTACTCTACTAAAGGAATAAAAAGAAAATAAGGGTAAAAATAATGGGTTGCCTCCCATCAAGCGCTAAGTTATAGTCAATTAGCTTCACTGTCTCTGAATCTCATGTCGACGAGAGAGTTGAGGTGACGTTCTGTCTGTCCACCTCGCCACCAAAGTAATGCTTCAATTGCTGGCCATTTACCTTAAAAGGCTTGTCTGGAAACTGATCATATACTTCAATTGTACCATGCGGAAAGACAGTCTTCACTATAAATGGACCTGACCATCTCGATTTCAAATTTCTGGGAAAAAGTTTAAGTCTGGAATTATAGAGAAAAACCCTTTGTCCCGGTTCAAATGTCCTTTCTACGATCTTTCGGTCATGCCATTTCTTCACTCTCTCCTTGTACAACTTCGAATTCTTATATGCCTGCAATCTAAATTCATCTAACTCATTGAGTTGGAGTAGACGTTTCTCCCCTGCAGATGTCAAATCAAAATTGAGCTTTCGTATTGCCCAATAGGCCTTATGCTCTAGCTCCATAGGGAGGTGACAGACTTTTCCATATACGAGTTGAAAAGGCAACATGCCTAACAGAGTTTTGTATGCTGTTTGATAAGCCCATACTGCATCATCTAACTTTAATGACCAGTCTTTTCGTGTGGGATTCACAACTTTTTCCAGGATTCTCTTTACTTCTCGATTCGACACTTCAGCTTGCCCATTCATTTGTAGGTGATAAGTTGTAGCGATGCGATGGTTCACCCCATATTTAGCCAGCAAGGCTGTAAACTGCCTGTTACAAAAATGACTGCCTTCGTCACTGATGATAGCCCTTGGGATCCCAAACCTCGTGAAAATGTTTTTGTGTAGAAATCTAAGTACGACCTTGGCATCATTAGTCGGAAGAGCTACAGTTTCAACCCATTTTGAGACATAGTCCACTGCGAGCAAGATGTAGAGATTTCCACATGAAGAAACGAAGGGTCACATGAAATCAATCCCCCATATATACAAAAATTTCTACTTCAAGGATTGTATTCGAAGGCATTTCATTTCTTTTGGAGATATTACCCACTCGCTGACATCTATCACACCGCTGGTCAAAACTGTATGCATCCTTGGAAAGTGTTGGCCAGTAGAATCCCGCTTGTAGTACTCTAGCTTCTGTTCTTTCACCACCATAGTGACCTCCATACACCATAGAATGACACTCTTGCAAAATCCCCTCGGTCTCGCTATACGGAATACACCTACTTATCACTTGATCGGAGCACTATTTAAATAAGTAAGGCTCATCTCATATATACCATTTAACATCATGCAGAAATTTATTCTTTTGATAGCCCACCAAATCAGAAGGTACCATCTTACTTACCAGGTAGTTCGCGTAGTCAGCGAACCATGACACTTCCCCGTTCATCACAAACAACTGTTCATCCGGAAAGGATTCGTTAATCATAACGTTGTTGTTTACTTCCCTTTCCAAATTCTCGAGTCGAGATAAATGGTCCGCCACTTGGTTTTTAGTCCCCTTTCCGTCCTTGATTTCCAAGTCAAATTCCTGCAATAATAAAATCCATCTGATAAAACGAAGTTTTGCATCCTTCTTTGCCACTAAATGTCGAATTTCCGCGTGATCCGTATACACTATCACCTTTGTGCTAATCAGATATGCTCGAAACTTATCAAAGGCGTATACCACTGCCAATAACTCTTTCTCGGTGGTGGTATAGTTTAATTGTGCATCCGTGAGGGTCTTGCTGGCATAATAGATCACATGAAATATCTTGTCCTTCCGCTGCCCCAAAACAGCCCCTACGACATAATCACTGGCGTCACACATCAACTCAAATGGCAGAGCCCAATCTGGTGCAGTAATCATTGGTGCTGACGTTAGCTTTCTCTTTAAGTGCTCAAATGCTGTCATGCAGGCGTCATCAAAACTAAAATGTTCATCCTTCTCCAATAGATTGAACAATGGTTTAGTTATTTTGGAGAAGTTCTTAATAAATCTGCGATAGAAACCTGCATGCCCCAAAAAATTGCGAACACCTTTTACTGAGGTAGGTGGTGGCAAGTTCTCAATAGTATCCAGCTTTGCCCTATCCACCTCAAGTCCCTTTTTTGAAACCTTGTGTCCCAATATGATTCCTTCTTGGACCATAAAATGGCATTTTACCCAGTTCAGCACTAAATTCGTCTCAACGCACCTCTTCAAAACCAAAACTAGATTCTCAAGGCATAAATCAAACGAGTCCCCGAAGACTGAGAAGTCATCCATAAATACCTCCACATTCTCCTCCACCATGTCTGAAAATATAGCCATCATGCATCTCTGAAAAGTGGCTGGAGCATTGCACAACCCGAAAGACTTCCTTCTAAAAGCAAAAGTGCCATATGGGCATGTGAAAGTAGTCTTTTCCTGGTCTTCTGGAGCTATCATAATTTGATTATAGCCCGAATATCCGTCTAGAAGGAAATAGTACTCATGACCTGCTAATCTATCCAACATCTGATCAATGAATGGGAGTGGGAAGTGATCTTTCCTCGTATCTTTGTTTAGCTTGCGATAATCCATGAAAACTTTCCACCCCGTTACTGTTCGTGTTGGAATTAACTCATTATTTTCATTGGTCACAACTATCATGCCACCCTTTTTTAGAACACACTGTATTGGGCTCACCCATGAACTGTCTGAGATCGGATAAATTATTCCTGCATCTAACCATTTTAGTACCTCTGTCTTAACCACTTCTTTCATTATCGGATTAATCCTCCTTTGTTGCTCAACTATCGGCTTGCTGACATCTTCCATCAGGATCTTGTGCATTCAATAAGAAGGGCTGATCCCTTTGATATCTGTTATAGTCCATCCAATAGCTGATTTAAACTGTCGAAGCACTCGTAGCAATCTTTTCTCCTGACAAGATGTTAGTGCAGAAGCGATAGTCATATGTAATTTTGAATCTAAACTTAAAAATGCATACCTGAGGTGTTCGGGAAATGGTTTTAATTCCAACTCTGGAGGTGACTCAAGAGACGGCTTTAACTTTACTAAGGCTTCCCCAGCTATTGTCAATGGCTCTGCAGGTGGTCTAAATCTCCTGAATTATGAGGTTGTATCCAGATATTGCACAAATTCATCGAATTCTTCATCCTCCAGATCTGAACTCTCTTTAGTGATATTCTTCAAAGGTTCATAATCTACAAGACTCTACACCTCATCCTTTATGATCTGATCCACCAAATCAACCAGAAAAAATTCTTCTTCATCTGTTGGGAACTTCATGGCTTTGAAGACGTTGAAAGTGACCTCCTGATCCTGAACGCCCATAGTGAGCTCCCCTTTCTGCATATCTATCAAAGTCTTGCTCGTGGCTAAGAATGGTATCCCTGGTATGATTGGTATGCTTTTGTCCTCCTCATAGTCTAGAATTATGAATTCAGCCGAAAAAATGAACTTGTCCACCTTTACTAACACATCTTCCACAATTCCACGTGGATACGTGATGGATCTGTTAGCTAGCTGTAATGATATGTTTGTCAGCCTTGGAGAAGGCAATCCCAACTGATTGAACACTGACAAGGGCATCAAGTTTATACTTGCCCCCAGATCACATAAACACTTACTAAAGTTCATCTTCAAGGCCACTGTCTTAAACTCATCTTAAACACTTGCCCGGATCCTTCAGCTTTGGAGGTAATTTCTGTTGGAGCACTGCACTGCATTCCTCTGTCAAGGCCACTGTCTTAAACTCATCTAGTCTTCTCTTCCTTGACAATATACCCTTCATAAACTTTGCGTAGCTTGGCATTTATTCCAATGCCTCGGCAAATGGTATGTTAATCTACAACTTTTTGAATAGCTCCAGAAACTTGCTGAACTGTTTGTCTTCTTTCTGCTTAACTAACCTCTGCCGATACGGAACTTGAGGGTGAAGTAGTTGTACTGGACTCTTACCCTTCTCTTCTGAATTTGCCTTGTCTTTCTCTTCCTACTGAGCCTCAGAATTTTCAAGATTTTTCTCCTCTTCAGTCAACTGTTATGCCTCGCGCGGCTTCCTTAGTATTATTAGGCGCGGACGCGCGACTTGCCGAACCTATCAAATCTTTCCCTGATCTCAATGTGATCGCTTGACACTGCTCCTTCCCATATCTTCTAGGATTTGTCTCTATGTTATTTGGCAATGAACCTTGGGGCCTATTGTTAAGCATGCTTGCCATCTGCCCCATCTGACTCTCAAGATTCTTGATAGCCACTGCTTCTCTTTTGATCATGACTTCAGTGTTTTCCATGTATTTCAATAGCTTCTCCTCCATCTCTGATTTCTTTTCTAGCTATGGAGCAGCTAGAGTGTGGTGTTGTTGTTGTTGTTGAGAAAATCCCGGTGGAAACGGTGGTTTTGGTGTAAACTGTGGCTGAGATGAATGAGGTTGAAACTGATGGTTCGACTGAAACTTATTTTGCTGGTGTCCTTGGTTATTAGACCAACTAAAGTTCAGATGGTTGCGGTTGTTGGGGTGGTATGTGTTCTGGAATTGACCTTGGTCTTTTCTGTAGTTGCTCACATACTATACTGACTCTGAGCTGATAGCACATTGATCTGTGGAGTGTGACCCCGCACAAATCTCACAAACGAAGGCAACTGTTTTCACTTTGCTCTCTACCAAAGTATCAATTTTCGTAGCCATAGCTAACATCTGTGCCGATAACTGTGTAATCGCATCTACCTACAACACATCTATAACCTTAGGCTGTGGCATCCGAGCTGTAGGATTCTGATAGTCATTTACATCCATAGTCTCGATAAGCGTATAGGCCTCGTCATAGCTCTTTGCCCATAATGCCCCTCCTGCGGCTGCATCCACAATCGGTCTCGACTGCCATCCCAAACCATTATAAAAAGGAGTTGATCACCATCCAATCTGGCATACCATGATGCGGACATTTTCGGAGCATCTCTTTGTATCGCTCCCATGCTTCATATAAGGACTCACCCTGTTGTTGCTCAAATTGAGAGATAGCCGTCCTCATCTTTGCAGTCTTTGCCATTGAAAAAAACTTGGCTAAGAATTTCTGTGCTAAGTCCTCCCATGTGGTTATTGACCCTGACGACAAAGAATGTAGCCAACTCCTAGCCTTATCTCTCAATAAAAATGGAAATAACCGTAGTCTAATGGCATCCTCCGTCACACCATTGTGCCTGAATGTATCACAGATTTCAATAAAACTCAATAGGTGCTCATTTGGATCATCTGTAGCAGCACCCCCAAACTGAACCAAGTTTTACACCATTTGAATAGTGCATGGTTTAATTTTAAAGGTATTGGCTGCTATCGCCGGTCTGACTATGCTCGACTGTAGTCCATTTATGTTTGGCATGGAATAATCTCGTAGAGCCTGATGCTCTTCCCTTTTCTCAAATCTCTGTTCCTCAACCATTCTGGATGTTGGACCGTCTAATTGTGCCTGCAAATTTCTTTGCACTCTCGCTTTCCAACCTCTTCCGTTTATGTTATCATGTGTTGGTGTTAGCTCTGAGTTGGATGACCGCGTGTGCATAAAAATCTACAAGTACCTAAAACAAAAAATGAAATAAAAATAGAAATAAGAAACGATCAGACTTGTCTAGGTCATATAATATAGCTTTAAACTAATGATAATTATTTAAATTAAAGCCTTTCCTCGGCAACGGCGCCAAAAACTTGTTGCCTCTTTTTCAGTTCTGATAAAAGAGCTCTAACTCATGCAAACATACATGTGTCAACAAGTAATATAGAGTAAGTAGAGTATCGATCCCATAGAGAAAGTTGTTAAATTTAAATTATCATGCATCAATTAACTCACCATATTTATATGCTTAGACTAATGACTAAAAGTGTTGAATTAAACTAATTATGAATAACAACTAAAAATAAGAATACAAATAGAATAAATATAATCTGGAAATAATGGGACCCTAACTTCATTTAATATTCTATCAAATCGCCACTATCATGCAAGAAGTGTTCACATATCACAGGAAAATAGCCAAGAGCACAAAAAGAGTTATAACCATTTTTCAATGCACTATAACCTACTTACACAGCATCTACAGATTTTAGACTCCATGTAATCACCAATACAACCAAAATAACTATATGTCTATGTGAGATTGTAATTATATTGATTTTAAGCACAAGCCCTTATTCTAGCTCATACGGTGAAAAAGTATATGTCTATCTGGTTCATAAAATATGCAAGCCATATACAACAGCCCCATATTCAAATGTTATCATGATTACAATCTATACTTGCATGTTCATTGTCAATTCCATACAAATACTGAGACGAATGGTGATCAAGCATTCATACATGTAAAATAATCATGATAAATATCTCATATGATATGCAAAACAACCCTATCATTTAAGCGTGCAACCAAACTACATATTAAAATCCGTTAGAATCCCATAATAGAGTTTAGTTCATCACTGAACCAAAAGCCATTATGGGATCAACGCTAAACATGATCAATAAGCAACAATTGAAATAAAAAAGATAGAACGATCAAACCCAATCGCTGAATAAAAATAATGGATAAACGCTTAAATCCTCATAGAAATCCAGTAGATAATAATGAAAATCCACAATGACAGAGAATCCCAAGAAGAATTAGAGAAGAAGATGTTTTGGCTTCGTTCTACGTTGGAATCTCTCCCAAGGTGTAAACCCTAGTTACTATGATGAAAATACGCTCAAAACTATCAAGTGTTCCTCTAACACCAGTCAGAATCGTTTTTAAAAACAATTACCCATCATTTAATTAAATTAAACAAAATCACAGCATCAGCATCGCGCGTGGCCGTACGTTCCTCTAATATATCACTCGTGCGGGCATGAGACTTGCAAAAAGTTTACCTTGTCCAGCCAGCCTTTCACGCGGGCGCGCATCTCCTGCACTTTTCCTGCTCACGGCCACGCAACTTGCAGTAGGTCATCATTTTCTAGCCGGGTACTCGCACAAGCGCGCGCTCCCTAGGCTATTCTGCCGCGTGGCTTGCTCTCTGCAGGTTCTTGTTATGGTTTTTGCTTCTGTCATGCTGCAGCTGTTATTTATTCTTTCATGCTTGATCCTCTTGCTCCATGCTTGGTCTCCATGCTTTATTGTACCTCCATGCCATGCATATTCTCGTTTGTGCCTCGCCTTCACGCATCTATTAGCCACGTGCCTTCTAATACCACTAAAATTAAGCCGATTCCTGCACGTATTCAGCAAAAGGAGTTTTAAGTAAATGCAATGCAAAATAACGTGAAATGCAACTAAAACACAATAAAATGTACTTGAGATGGGTACAATTCGCATGAATTGGTATTCAATAAGTAGGTAAAAATACCATTTATCAGTAACTCCTCGACGGTATCTTGAAGTTCCACATTGCGGTCATACACCTCGTCATACATACGGACAGCTATCGAACTAAGTGGAAGCTCTTCCTCCTCGTCCTCCTCATCCCCCGACTGTGGCAGCTCCATGGGATCTTCCTCGTCCGTCTCTATCTCATCCTTCTCAATTACTGTGACCGACGGAACTGTTTCTTGTGGAAGTAGTTGTTCCCAAATCACCTGAATATCTCGAGGTCCTCCTCTCTAGCCTGACTAGATCCTCCTACATTAGCCATCCTGTCAACCAAATTTTAAGCTTTAATTACTAATCATTACTACTCAACACTCACGAGCACATAAGTTGTAATCACATAAGCACATAAGTATTTTATTACTTTCTCTTTCCTAAAACTCGATAAGAGTTCATCATTACTATCTTATCAAAGGTTACTTCCTAAGGCTTTTTCCCCAGCTAAGGTTCATAACCTAAATCTTTGATACCAACCTGTGACACCCCCAAATCTAGGTACTTCATTCCCACAGGATTTGGTGCTCACTATCCGTACATTCATACTATCTACCCAAATAAAATAATATTTAAACATAATCTTCCCTTTAAATAGGGTTACATCAATTAATTCAAAAACATCCCAAGTTATCTAACCTTAAAACATCATTCAAGTGCGGAATTAAAACTTATTACATCACATCAATATTAAAAAGTCTAAGATCATCATAATAAATAAAAGTACAAATCAGCATCACTTGTAAAATTTTCCATTTCCTTTGCTAGTTGAAGGCTCATCTACCTTCTCAACTTTAGCTGCAATGAGTATATAAATATGCAATAGTGAGCAAAACAATTGCTCACTGGATAAAATAATGAATCAACATGATAATAATAATAATAATAACTGCCAACAATAGGCTCATCAAAACTGAATAGTACTCTAACGATGATAATCAAAAACTGGAATCGAAAATATAGAATATATCTAACTGAGGGTCATAAGACCATGAACTATGTCCACAGTTATGAGTAATCTTTCAACTCCAACTTTAACAGTCATAAAACTATAAGGACTTCTCGTACTTAGGGGGATCAGCCCTTCGTACCATGTATTATGCACAAACATTTAACGCTACGTGTAAGTTATCCCATAATAATAATAGGGTTGTTCATCTCAGTATTTAGAGTACAAATCTACACCAAAGAAAGTTTGGTTTGGATTAGCTTTCAAGGGTAATTTGAAGTTTAACGAACATCAACTAGAGGACTAGTTGAATCAATAGTGTTTGATAATCACAACATATGTTTTAATACAACATAACATAGAATAATTGAGAAACATAAATGAACTAATTATACATATTAAACTCATGCTTGAAATAACTATAGAGCATAAGTATTCAACAAAATAAAGAAAATGGTAAACCTTTGCTTGAATAGTAAATAAGCTAAGGTTAGAGTCTTATAACATTAGAAATGAATATACTGAACGTACATTAACTGATAGCAAGCTGGAAACTAAAACTTGCCCAACAAGGTATTAACTCATGCAAAGAATTAAAATAATTCAATAATAAGGACGAGAATTCAAAACTACATTCATTATACAATAATAGAACTTAAGAAACTTGCTTAACTATAAACAAGTTAAAATGAATCAATCAGATGAGAATTCCAAATAACTTTAGAGTTAAAGTTTGCTCGAATGAATTTTAGGAACAATTGACTTATTCAATAACAGATAAGATAAAAAAAACTCGCTCAATTAAAAGAATAAAGTTACACAATGTAATAATAGAACTAACTCAATGAAATTATAGAGTTAGAAAGCTTTCTCAATGTAAAAAGATAGGGTTTAGAAACTTGCCTTGACCGTAAGCTATAAAATTAAACTCACGATCACCTACACATAATTTTAGAACCACAATACCTATTAGATATGCTAACATACCATAACATGTTCATTTCTAGCTAAACTTATCATTGAAGCACAAGTCCTTCATTACCATTTACATTTCAGAAAATCCAAGTGTTTTACTTCGCAACACTTGTCTAACGCTTATTATGTATACTAAGTTACCACATAACGCGTTCTCGATTTACTAACCATTTTTGCAACTTTGAACTTACTAACCCCAATTCACTATGTTTTGTTAACCTTAACATTACACATTTAACATGATAACATAATTTCAGACCATGTTATGATGCTAACCCAAGACTGCAGCAGCAGCATAAAATCAGAATCTCAAACCAGTGTATGGCGCAGCTGCACCATACAAAGGCTTGGGACCGGCGCAGCTGCGCCGTTTTTTGCCTTGTCACCGGCGCAGCTGCACCGGTGTTCAGACAAACGCAGAGAGGCTAATGAACAGTAGCCGACTTTAGCCCAACAAACACAAATTTCACCCACCAAATAGTGATAATAACACGTAAAATAAATATACAACTAGCATAAACATGATTGCTAACATGTACAACCAATTAGCACAATTTAACAACAACTAAAACCATTTTAATTTCTCAATTTTCAAGTTTTTCATATAAAACTCCATTTTTGACATTCATCCCAAAAATCATCAATGTGAATTCATTATTTGGCCAAATCACGTTGTGCTCATATCTCATTGAACTAACATATACAAGCTTCAATTTATAATTTCACATATAAATTGGCCATTAAAATTGATACTTACATAGTTACATATGAAAACATATATATACTGACAAAATTTCTACTGATATCCGAAGTTAGCATGCGATTATTGTTTAAACATAATATCTAATCATCATAGACACATGCAATCATCATAACTAATTCAAGAACATAAATTCTAAACACATAAAATTCACAGAGTATGAAAATTGTTGTCGTAATATTCCTATATATGCTTATAATATCAAAGTTTTAAAACATACCTTCAATTACAAATACAATTGCTGCTAATCACTTGAATATGCTGTGAAAATTCGTAACTCTCTCTCAATTTTCTCTGCTAACCTCTAACAAGTTCTCTGAACTCTCTCAAAACCAGCAACTAGTATGCGTGAAACTAAAACAAACTGATAGCCAATATGCGTAATATCAAAACACAAAACTGATATGGCCTTAATAGCCATCATCAGTTATCAAAATAATGTATACATTATATTTATTATTCTAATTTATTTTATTTATATTATTTATTTAAATTTAAAAATTAAAAATTTCAAAAGCCATAAGGCTTGTTTGACAAACCATTTAAATTTTAAAGAATTAAAATACTTAAGCCTTGTTTGCCAAAAACTAATTTAAATCATTTTTAATTTATTTTAATAAACACTTTAGTTTAAAGAATTATAATCACATATTATTTATTCGGATCTCCATGTCCAATATTAATCAATAAAATTAATCACATACTATATTTTATTTAAATATAACCTTTTAGCAAATATCACCAAAATTATAATTTTATTTGATAATTTAATATAACATACCATATTAAATTATTAGCTACAATATAACACCTCATGTTATAATACAAATCTCTAAATTATAAATTAATTTAATTTATAAATTTATCTAATAAATTTAGATTTACAAATATTTATTAAGGACCATCACATTAATAATTATTTATTCAGCAATAAACACCTCATATAAATATTTATATAATTCAATAAATATTTAAGATTACAATTTGAAATTTCGGATCGTTACATCCTTCCCTCCAATTCAGATTTACAAATATTTATTAACGACCATCACATCAATAATTATTTATTCAGCAATAAACACCTCAAATAAATATTTATATAATTCAATAAATATTTAAAATTACAATTTGAAATTTCGGATCGTTACATGAGATATAGAGTAAAGTTTACATTACAACTACTATGCGTTGCTAATAGTTGATGTGCATGATTATATAAATGTGTAGGGCACGTGAAGTATAGATAGTTGTAAGCTGCTAATCTGTTATTGGTAAACAACGATCAAGGTAAGTCTTTCAGTTTCTATTTACTCTATAATGTTGATGACTGTTGGTTGATTTATGCCATGATATGGAATGTTAAATTATATATAAAATGCATATGAGATATGTATGAAATGAATTATGCTATGCCATGAAAAGTGGAAATATCTATGAGATATGTATGAGATTGAAAGTCAATCTACGATTATATGAATTATAAGTTATTATCTATACTCGTTATGTGAGAAGCAGCATGCAGGCTATGATTTTAAATGATTATAATTGTATAAACTGTGTATGATGATATGTGCTATGTGATGCATGAAAACTGTTAGAATTGTTGGGCTGTCAAGCTCACCCTTGCAAATAACCACTTTTGCAGGTTAAGGACTCACGGTAAAATTACGTGTTACTTGATTGATAAAGTTCAATAGTATCGAAGAAGATTGATTTATTTATTTAAATATATGCTCTTGAACCATGTTTAGGTTATAGGAGATGTATATGATAGTAGTTTACTATATGTAATACATGTTGAGTTGTAAAGTTGTACTATATGATGCATAGAGGAATTCGAATCGAGATGTAAAAATTTATACAGTAATTCGAATAGAATGAATCACGACATAATTTGATTCAAGGATATGTAATTGATTCAAGTTAAGAAAGCAATAAAAGATTTTTTTTCAAAGGAGATTGAAAAAGTTTAAATTATTCCGCATATGTTTATAATATCGAATATGATGTAAGACGGGAATGGTAAATAACCAAGATTTGAAACTTATAAAAGTTTGCGGTCATTATAAAGATCCTGAAAATAGAAAGAATTTATATTCTAAATTATAATAAACAAAGTTATATTCATTAAGTTATGAATAAAAGATATAAATAGTTTGACGATAGTAGTATCGTGGCGAACCGGATCCGAAGTTTTAAGGGACCCAAATTTGGGGGCGTCACATGCCTCAAGGCTGATAATGGAGATATATATCAGACATCACATCATATATCACAATCATCGAAAGCTTGGGTTTCTTATTAGATTTTTGGGAACAACACGAAGGGAAGCATGATTTGAGGCCAAGTTTAGAGAGAAAAAACGCACTACACATTTTTATCTCTCTTTTTACTTTAATCTTTGTAATCCTATGATGTTATTCATTATTTGGATGATGTTTTCGTTTTCCACTATGAAGTAAATTTTAATTAAGATTACAATGGAGAACTCAATGATTACTTTAAATTGATTTTCTCTATTTTGATTATTGTTGATCATATATAAATCTTTTATCATATTTTATGCTTTATGTTATGATTGTCTGATTAGAAATTATTAGATAACCTAGATGAAATTAGAAGATGAATTCTAGGATTTAATATGAATATGATAACATGCGTCTAGATTATTCTTCTTAGGATTGAATAACATGATTTGTGTATAGAATAAAAATATACCTATATGTCGTATGTAATCATTGTGAGAATCTGATCTTAATGAATCTGTTCTAAATTACTTCACATAGGAATATAGTGATCTAATTAGAAGAGATATTTTTATCTAACCATCAGAAGAGGCTTTATAAATATTACAGAATTCCTAGTTAATGATTTTTTATGATTAATTAATTTAAAATAGAGTGACAAGATTTAAACGAGACATTGAGGGAAATTGTAATCTTAGACTTTAATTCTGATATTAATCCTTGATTATTTATTTATATTCTAGTTAATAAATTTGTTTCATAAACTTAAATTCATTTGTTTAAATAAAATTGAATTCATATAAAGTTAGTACTTTGTAGAATATTAGACATAATTCCTCGTGATGAGATCGACACTTTCTTTATTATTATATTACTTGTTGATCGTGTATACTTGCACATAATTGTCAATACAACAAAGTCCCAACATGACTTAGGAGGGTGTATTCAATTAAGACTTTTAAAGACTTTTAAAGTTTGGTTGTATCCAGTTAAGACATTTAAAGAGTTTATAAAAGTTTACTGATATTCAATTACAATTTTTGTAATACCTTTAAAATTTAGGTGGTATTGACTTGAGACTTTTACAAAGTTTATAAAAGTATTTTGGTATTGAAAAATTCGTAGATTTTTTAGATTTCTATCAAATGGTAGAGTTTGACAGACCTTAATTAGAAGAAGAGATACACATATCCAAAGTCTGACCTCATCCGTAAAGACTTCCAAAGAATTCTAAATATTTAAGAAAGGGAGAAGATGAATAGAGGAGAAAGAGAAAGAGATAGAGGAGATCAAACAAAGAAGAGAAAAGCAAATAATATATATATATATATATATATATATATATATATATATATATATGTCTCACTTTCTCTCTCTACCTCAGTCCTTTCAAAATAAAAACCCCAAAAAGGAAGAGAGCTCTTATAACAGGTGAGGAGAGAGAAAAACGAGGCGGGGTTAAAAGAGGGAGTAGCGTTAAGAGTTTCAAATAGAACCGATGTCATAAATGGAGATACCAAATATTTTAATATCATTTTATATTTATTCTCTCCCATAAAAAAATCTCATTTATTATATTTGTAAGTATTAAGGAGTTATTTTGTTTTATGTTTATTTTTAAAAGTAATAAATTTGTTAATTTTGTTATTTGTTAAAAATTATGACTTGAAAGGAAAATGACAATAAATAATTATAAAATCGAAATTGTTTTTTTATTTTACTGTTAGTAGAAAATGACTTTTTTTATGAAATATAAAAATTATAAAATATGACATTTTCTTGTAATAGACTAGGTATGATCTAATAATTCAACTTCAACAACGCCTTTTTATTACAAATTAGGTTGTGACATGGTCAAAATATTTTAATATTATTTAATATTATATTCATTTCATCTAAAATATATGATCTTTTTTTACGTTTTAATAATTAATATAAGATGCAATATATATTAGAAGTATACAAAAGTTTATCAAAGTCTAAAAAAATTTCTCCAACGAACAAAAAAATGAAGCAAAGACGAACTGAGCTATATCGACGGTTTTTTGAGACATAGCGACGGTTCAAACTACCGCATTAGATATAACCGACTATAGCGATGATTTTCAATGCTATAGCGACGGAAAAAACCGTCGATATAGCCATATCATTTTTTCTCCATTTTTTTATTCGTTGGAGAAGTGCTCCCATCAAAGTCTTGGCAAAAAGTCTATAAAAGTTTGTCACTTATTTTACTGAGTCTTTAAAAATCTTTAAAAGTTATTAAAATTTACAAAATCTATAAAAGTTTGTTACTTAAAAAAATACTTAAAAATCTTTATTGAATAAACTCTCCTTAATTTTATTCAAATTTAAATGTTCGTACACTCAAAGGAGAAATAGTAGAGTGAATATAAGCAAAACATTGAAAAAGAAAGTACATCACATTGAGATAAATTAGTTAATCCGCATGCTACCCTATTCACCTGACGTCGGACATGACTAAATGATAACACAATAAAATTCACTCGTAATTGTGACACCCCCAAATCCGGGTACTTCATTCCCTCATGATTTAGTGCTCACTATCCAAAACAATCACATTATACTACCCGTAATCAAGGATAAAGACATATGCTAAATAAAAATAATCCTTCCCATTAAAGGGTTACATCAACTTAAAACAAAACCTAGGTAATCTAACCTTAAATTATTACATAAGTTTTTAGAATATGTCATATAAACAAATAAGTCTCATAACATAAATTTTATCAAATAAAATCAAATAAGTCTTCATCACTTGGTCATCTTTCCTTTACCCTTACTCATAGATGGCTCATCAACTTTCTCAACTTTAGCTGCAGTGTTATATGCAAGAGTGAGCAAACAAGTGCTCATAAATATAATGACGACAATAAAAATATCATAAGAGTAAGCAATGAATACTGAATAATATTGAATTCGATCTTCGAATCAAGATTAGAAAACAAGATCGAGATATATATTTGAGGGTCTCAAGACCATGAACTATGTTCCAAGTTACTAAGTATTTTTACTTCAACCTTTAACAGTCGTTAGACTATATGGACCTTTCTTCTCGTACTTAGGGGATAAAACCCTTTTTATAATGTATTGTGCACAAACATCTTAATGTTAACGCGTAAATAATCCCCTATAATAGGGTTGTTCATTTGAGTTTGATTTAGGATTCCGCACTAAAGAAAGTGTAGTTTGGATTAGCATTAGTAACGATTCAAGAATTTTAGAACACTGATCGATTATGGACTAATCGAATCAACCAAGGTTCACTAGCCATTCAAAGTTCGATATGATAACTTGGTATTGAGTAACGATATTTAAATCAAAAATGAAATCACGACAATATACAATTGAATAAAACATTGTATATTCAATATACTACTTCCAAAGGAATTAGAAAGTCTCATTCGATATAATGAAAAATTTAAGCTTTGAATTAATAAGAAACAATGGTTAGAAACTCGCTCAATATAGATAAACAACTTGAACCATCGTAATTAAAACAATAACGAGTTCAAGATTAGGAAACTTGCTCAACAAAAAGTAGGGTTTAAAAACTTGCATAACAATAAACATGATATGGATAAAGAACTTCTTCAATGTAAAGAAATAAGATTTAGGAACTTGCCTCGTGCGTAAGCTATACAATTATAACACACGTTCGTCAAAACCCCCACATATATCATTAGAATCGCAATACAGATTAGTTACACCAACATTAACCCTATAGGTTTAATTCTCATTTAAATCTAACTTGTTAACATAATTAAAGTTCTGACTTTTAAATTAACATTACATCGCCAATCTAAAATCATAAATCTAACATATTAACACAACTTTTAAACCACATCTCAAGACTTAAACAAATAGCAAGTTAAAGTTTTTCACAACTTATTAACTTTACAATTTAAAATCATCAAATTCATGTTTACAATCTATTATAGAACCTCAATACATGTTTAACACATCATCATGACCATTAGACTAGGTTAGGCAAATATGTCATGGAATAAAAAAAATTATTTCTGCTTAGGGGAGGGCATGGCTACGATGTTCCTATCCTTGACACCCGGTGTAGCTGCGTGGTTCATATCCTTGACACCGGCGCAACTACGCTCGCCGGTGCGCAGACAAGAACACTGCAGTGTGCTTCTAACACTGTTACGAAGCAAAACTCCAATTCCTCTAATTCCATAGCAACATGGACAAACCCATACACTATAAAACTTACCAAAACCACATAACATATACACTTTATAAACCCTGAATTTATGAAATAAAAGTATTCAATTTTCTTATAATTATTATTCTATTTAGTAAATGGTTAAATTGATAACAGGTCAGAGTTAAGGGTGGTATTTGAAAATTTTACAAAGTAAGAAAATGGTCATAAAATATTCGTTTGGTCGGGGAATATTCTTTTTGTCAGGGAATATCTGTACGACGACACAATCATTGGTAGACCCCACAACGGAATAACTGTCGAATATATAAAGCGACAAAAATAACTTTTTATAAAAATAATGGAAAAACTTTTACCATTGAACTGTTAAAACATCCGGTGATAAAAGAACAGTAATACGTGTTGCTGCAATGTAGCACACGGTATTGCACAATATCTCTGATTATTGATGCTTACGTAAGAAGTCACCCAATTTTATTCAATTATTGCAACAGTAGTTGCTGCATAGTATCTCATATTATTAATTCAATTATTGTCACATTATCATCTGTACAATATTTATATTATTAAATCAATAACTGAGATAACACATTTGTTCATATTATTATTTGTATTATTGACAATATCTAGAAAGTTCTGTCGAGAAAATGGGTTAGGTCATCTAATTGCGCGCCAATAAGAAAAAATCTTTATCGGAAAGCCCTCTATTTCCTAGGAATGATCTGGTTGTCAATATTGTAAGTTATAATATTAATGATGAATAATTGTTAAAAGATTAAAAATGTGTTTATTAAAGATAGGTGATTTATGGTAAATATTTATTCAAAGTTTTTATATAAATAGAGGGGTTTGTTATGAGGCATTTGTTGTAAGTTGACTTATTATTCCATGGAGAGATGTTCTAATTTCTGGACCATCGGTGGTGGTTTTAATAGTAAATCAAGTTGGACCGTCGGTGGAGGTTTTAATAGTAAATTAATCTGGACCGTAGGTGGTGGTTTTAATAAATCAATCTGTACCGTAGGTAGTGGTTTTAATAGTAAATTAATCTGGACCTTAAGTGGTGGTTTTAATAGTAAATCAATCTGGACCGTCGGTTGTGATTTTAATTGTAAATCTATATAAATCGTCGGTTATGGTTTTAATAGTAAATCAATATAGACCGTCCGTGAATCAGTTACTATTTAGTACATTCTCCTATAAATAGAAGCTTATTTCTTATTTTATTTTCACCAATTCACTAAGATTCACAAGAGAAACTATAGAGAGAGAAATTATAGAGAGAAAGAAGAAGAGTATTCTGTTACTTCACTATTGCAGTATCCAATCTCCTGCTAAGGTAAGGGGTGTTATTTTTCGTATAGTAAGAGGTATTATTTCTTTTCATATTCTTAAATCTAAACTTACTATGATAAGCATTGCTTCTATAATCCCTGAAATTAGTAGAATATCCTTGAGTTTTGCGCTTCATCTAGTATCGTTTCTTAGGAATAATGGTCTGAACTTTCTTATTAAATTTTAATATTTTTACTCGGGGTACTATTCACAGGTTACTATTCACTCGAGTACTATTAACTCGGGTATTATTCACTCGGGGATTTGGGGTACTTTGCATTACAGGTTACTATTTATTTGTTACTATTCACTCAGGTATTAATCACTCGAGTATTATTCACTCGGGGATTCGGGGTACTTGGCATGACGGGTTACTATTCCCTCGGGTACTATTCACTCGGGGTAATATTGATTTGGGGTACTTTGCATGACGGGTTACTATTTATTTATTACTATTCACTCGGGGTAATATTCATTCGAGGTACTTTACATGATGGGGTACTATTCATTCAGGTACTATTCATGGGGTGCTATTCACGACAAAAATGATTTATTTTCTGTCCAAATTATTTTTGATATATGAATATCATTCTTGAATTTTACTCCACAAATAAACTATCATGTTAAAAATTTGGATATTCTTGAACTCTAGATAAATTGAATTATAAATCTCTAATATTTTTCCTTGATCTCACTTGATTGATTCGTTGTATCATTGTCATCATTCTCATGCTTATATTGTTGTAAAAGTCATATTTGGCCCATAATGCATAGATGGATTGTTGATTGGTAAGATTATGACCAGGAATTATGTATTGGTATAATCATGACCTGTAATGTTACAGACAAATGATGTGGTGAAAGTCCTTTTTGGCTCGTAGTGAAAAGATGGATTGTTGATTATTGATGTTATAGTTGTATGTCTTTGGCCCGTAGTGCAAAGATGAATTGTTGATTGATATATTTGGCCCGTAGTACAAAGATGGACAGGTGTTTGATATGATCATGACCACTGATGATACAAATGAATACCTTTAGCCTGTAGAGCAAAGATAGATTATTATTTGGCATGATCATTGGTTTTACAGTTGAATGTCTTTGGTCGTAGTGCACTGACAGATAATCAATTGACATGATCATGACCATTGGTTTTATGGTTGAATATCTTTCGCCCGTAGTGCAAAGATAGACAATTGATTAGTATGATTATTGAAATTAAATTTGAATATCTTTAGCCTTTGAGGTAAGGATATAGAGTAAATGTTCTTTTAAGCTTTTGTGGAAAGGAGAAACTGTTGATTTACATGATTATAAACATGAATTGTGAATTTAACTATAATCTTTGGTGGTTCAGGTGAAGACAGGTGATGAAAGTTATCTTTGTCTTGGGTACAACAAAGAACTATTGATGGGTATTACAGGGATAAAATATTAGTAATGGTTTTTTAACCAATATGATTAGACATAAAGTTAAGGTTATGACCTAAATGCTGGGTTTAACCTATAAAGCTAATGTTAATTCAACTAATTGGTATTGTGATTTCAATGGTATGTGTAAGGGAATTGGTGAACATTATTATACTTGTGTATCTTACACACGAGGCAAGTTTCCTAACTTCATTCTCTTTATAATGAATGCAAGTTCTCTAACTTCATTCTCTTTATAATGAATGTAAGTTCCATAATTCCGTTTTTTTGTTATTGTCAAACAAGCTTTCTATTTCTAAATTATTATTATGCAAATCCTAAATTATAGTTGAGCAAGACTATTGATTCTATCTTGTGTATGGTTGTAAGCTCTTGTAACCTAATTAGTTACATCGAGCAAGTTTCATTTTCCTATTTCTTGTTATTGTTATTCAAAGAACATATTATTTTAATACATTGATTCAAATGAGATTGTTCTAACTCCTTTGAATGTAGTACTTTCCATGTATACATGTCTACTCAATTGTATATTGTTGTTATTCGATCTTTGACTTAAATAACTTTTTTCAATTATATATTATTGTATTGAACCTTCTAATAGAAAGCAAACTCCTATTGATCGAATTGGTCTAAAATTGAATAGTGTTCTAAAATTCTAGAACTACTGATAAGTCAGTTCCAAACTAAACTTTCTTTAGTGCGGAAATTCTAAATTCAAACTGAGACAAACAACCCTAAAATAGGGGATTATGTACGTGTAACGTTTAGATGTTTGTGCACAATACATGGTACAAAGGGTTGATCCCCCTAAGCACGTAAAGAAGGGTCTGTATAGTCTAAATGACTGTTAAAGTTGACGTAATAATACCTAAATACTAGGAACATAGTTCGTGGTCTTGAAACCTTCATATATTAAATACGAGCTTATTTTCTATCTTTGATTCGTAGAACAAGTTCACCATTATTCAGCATTCGTTGTTCATTCTCATGTTATTATTATTACTCTTTATATCAGTGAGTAAATGTTTGATCACTCTTGCAATTAACACTGCAGCTAAAGTTGAAAAGGTCGATGAGCCATCTTCCAGAAAAGGAAAGGGAAAGATGTCCAAGTGTTGAAGATTTATGTGAATTTATATGTTATAAGACTTAATTTTTTTTGTGATGTATTCCACAAACTTATGTAATAAGTTAAGGTTAGATTACCTGGGATTGTTTAAAGTTGATGTAACCCTTTAAAAGGGAAGATTATTGTTGAAGTTATTTAAATTATGTTTTTATCCTTTATTATGGGTAGTTAGATGTAATAGTTGTAGATAGTGAGCACCAAATCCTATGGGAATGAAGTACTTGGATTTGGGGGTGTCATAGGTTGGTATAAGAGCTTTAAGTTATGAACCTTAGGTGGGAAAACCTTAGGAAGTAACCTTTAAGGAGACAAAACATAGTGGTGTCAAACTCTTATCGAGTTTTAAGGAATGGATTAAGGCATCCATTGAAAATAAACAATAAAAGATATTATGTGTTATGTGTTATAACTTATGTGCTCGCGAGTATCAAAGAATGTCACGTAGTAAATAAAAATTAAAAATATTTTGTTGTCAGGATGTCAAATGATGGAGGAGCCAGTCCAACTAGGGAAATGATACCGCAGATACGTAGAGATAAGGAACCCCGTGATGTCCATGTTGTGCAGGAACAGTTGATTCAGTCTTCTCGGTTGATTGCTAAGGAAGAACAGGAGGATGAGCCTGTGTCTGATCCTGAGGAGGAGAGCTCTGAGGAGTTAGAGGAGGAGGATGAGGAAGAGGATGCTGTGGAGTTTCCACGAAACTCCATATCAGCTGAGATGTATGATGCACTGTATGATAGAAACATAGAATTATAGGATAAGGTTGAGGAGTTGAAGGAGTTGTCTAAGATGCATCAAGCCACTATCGAGCAGAAAGATGCTAAGATTCAGGAACTAGACTCATGACTTGGAAACACGGAGTCGGACCTAGTTCATACAAAGGGTCAGCATGAAGATCTGTTGGCGGAGAACAAGAAGATGAAGAGTGATGTAGAGAAGTTAAAAGATGACTTGAAAGAGGAGTCAGTTAAGCATGCAAGAGCAGAGGAACCTTGGACGAAGGTGACTCAGTGTGTAGACCATGTTGAGGCTAAGGTCCAAATGAAGAAGGCCAAGATGAATGAAATGGATTATGCCTTTCATTCTGCGATTGATAGGGCCCAAGATCAAGTCTTTTATTACCCGCCTCAATTTGAAGACTCGTCCTAGTTCATGATGGATCGTAGGACGATGTATCGTATTATGAAAGAAGAATGTAGAGAAGCCTCTCGACGTCTTAATATTCCCATATAGAAAGAATAAGAATAATAAAGATAAGTGGTTAAGTATATGAATGACTAAGTTGTAAATCCCTTAGTCATAATAAAGATAAATAAAGGGGTAGTATGAGAATGTAATCCTAAAACTTTTTTAGTTCAGGAAAGTGGATGTTAATAGCAGATATGCTAACTTTATTATGTTTTAAAACATTATGGATGAATAAAATTATCAAAGTTTATTGAAATGTTATGTGTTATACCTTTAATCATAGCATGTTTAAGTTAAACTTCAAATACTCAAGAAGTAGAGTAATGAACTAATAAGCATATATTTTAACAGAAGATGCCTCCTAGAAGAAGACAACCACGTCAACAACCACCTCCTGAGGAGTCTAGTAACACTAATAATGAGGCCAAAGCTAACTCGGTTCAACAGTTGGTGACCTTGTTAACGGGAGCACTTGCGAATCAACCACAAGCTCAAGTCATGACCTTCAATGAATTTAAAGTGGTTGGACCGCCAGAGTTTCAAGGGTTTATGAATCCAGTTGAAGCCCAAACCTAGATCATGGAAATAGAGAAGGTGTTCGACGTTGCCAGAGTCAACGAGGATCAAAAGACTGCGTTCGCAACGTCCATGCTGAAGTTTGAAGCTAGCTACTGGTGGCAAGCAAATAAGGTTCGTGGGGGACAAGGAATAATAGTGTGGGATAGATTTAAAGAGATGTTTTTCGAGATGTACTTTTCAGTGAGTTCTCGAAATCAGTTAGAGGTTCAATTTTTGGAGCTGAAACAAGGAACCATGACAGTGCCAGATTATGCTGCAAAGTTTAATGAGTTGACAAGGTTTTCCACTTATCAAGTTAATACCGATAAGCGTAAGGCAAGAAGGTTTGAACAAACGTTGAAGCCCTGACTTTATAGAAAGGTTTCAATGTTCTAGTTAAACACATTTGCGGCTGTACTAGAAAAGGCAATTATCGCAAAGGGTGGAAACGATGCCTTAACCAAGTACAACCAAGAACAGAAGAAAAGAAAGAACGAGAATTAAAATAAGGCTGGTGGAAGTAATAATGGAAATAACAATCAGAAGAAGAAGTGGAGTGAGAATTTGACTACAGGAAGACAACAAGGAAGTCAACAAAAGAAGAAATTTGAAGCTTGTGCTACTTGTGGGAAGAACCATCCTGGGGTATGTTTGAAGGGTAAGCGGGTGTGTTTCAACTGTGGTCAAGAGGGACACATTGCACCGAACTATTTTAACCCAAAGAAAGGAGCATATTTCACCTGCGGTTCAAAGGATCACATGGCTCGTGATTTCCCTAAAAAGACAGCGGGAAGTGCAAGTGGAGTAAAGGGAAACAACGGTGGTGGTGCATTGACTATCACTGGACCAGCACAGTCAAGCTGACCTACCACGAGGACTTTCAATATGACTGTGCAAGATGTTGTGCAGTCAAAGGATGTGGTGTCAGGTATCATTCCGATTAATGGTATTAATGCTTATGTGTTATTTGATTTGGGTGCTACTTGTTCATTTATATTTAATGAATTTGCTTAGAACTAAGATTTGCCTCAGGAAGAATTAGATTATCCTTTGAACATAGAGATTGCGAATAGGGAAGTTATTCCTGTCAGATTTATATACAAGAATTATAGAATGATTATAAAGGGTTGTGAGATGATGGTGGATTTGATACCAATTAAACTTGGGGAATTTGATATTATACTGGGAATGGATTGGTTATTAAATTATGGAGCAGTAATTGATTGCCAAAAGAAGTGTGTTAACCTTATGACTCCGTCAAAGGTTGTGTTCTATGGCAGCAAGTCACCTCGACAAGCAAGTTGTCTGACGGTGATGCAAGCCAAGAAGATGTTGAGACAAGGATGTGTAGGATACTTAGCCTACATAGTCGATACACAGAAGAAGAGTGTAAAGTTCGAAGAGATACCAGTTGTTAATGCCAAGATCTTCTCCAACGTCCCAATCACGTAAGACGCCCTGATCCTGCACAGTAAACATGATAAGACACCAAAAGCTTGACGGCTGGACCATCGGGGGATAGCTCAGGCGTGAGAGTCAGTATACGTGTTCACAAGGTTAACAATGGAGGATGTAATGTCTAGTGTATTGAGAGAGATTGTAAGACCCCAAATTATTAATAAATGAAATTTATTTTCTTCCATTTATTATTTTGAAATAGTAAGGGTTGATTTGATTAATGTGGATAGTTATGGGTAAAATACGCAAATATTTCAAAATAAGCAAGTGGTTATAAAATATTCATTGTTGTCGGGGAAAATTCGTTTGGTCGTGGAATATTCTTGCTGTCGGGGAATATTCGTACGACGGCGCAGTCTTTTATGGGCCCCATACTGGAAAACGGTTGGATGAAAGAAAACGACAAAGATTGAGTTTTATAAATAATGGTGTAAATTGTTACCGTTAACACTGTTGGGTTACCTGGTGGTTAAAATACAGTAATACACGTGGTTGCACAGTAGCACACGGTATTGCACAGTATTGTTGAATTATTGATTCGTACGTAAGAAGGCACTACTAAATAATTGTTACAGTAATTATTGTTCATTATTTTATTTTATTGATTCAATAATTGCTGCGTTGATATTTATATTATTATTGTTTCAATAATTGTCACTGCACAGTATTTTTCATTATCAGATCAATAATTCATATTATTTGAATAATATTATTAGATAACATTATTGGCAATGTCTAGAAAGTTCTGTCTAAGGAGAGGTTTGGTCACCTAATTGCGCGCCAGTAAGGAAAAATTCTTATTGAAAAGCCCCCTCTATCCTGGGAACGGCCTGGTTGTCAGTACTGTGATTCTATAATATTATTTTTAAATAATTAATTATTGATTATTATGATAAAGAAAATATTTATTTTATGTGGATATAGATGGAGAAAATTTTTTATGTGACAATTGTTGAAAATTAATATTTTATCTTTTTATGATAAAATAATTCATTTAAATATATTATTTTAATAATATATTAGCGGTGATATTTTTACAATGAATGTGGGATATATGAGTATATGAGGAGGAAGAGTATTTTTGTGGTATTAAATGTTTAACACATGTTTTGTGTGTCGGTGGACACAATTCTTGACCAAAAATTGATTATAGACTGTAAAATCGCCCGTTTGTGGATTTCGAATTATTTCTGTTTGGAATTTGGAAAAAATTTCTTTTGCAAAATTGTAGAGAATTGAAATTCCTATAAAAAGCCACGAGATTTGAATTTTCTGATAAAAGGGCTATTTATTGTGAATTATTGAAGTTCCGGAGTTCTGAAATAATTGATTTTTGGAAGTTTTAATTATTATTTTTAAGAAAAACGTTTTTCAAAGGTTGGTGGGCATCTTTAACATGTTTTGTGGCTGATTTCTTTGGTCAAAATGGTGGGCTAAAGAAAATTATATAAATAAATTAATATTTTATTAATTTAGTCTCCTTTGGCGTTCTAGCATTTTCCTATAAATAGAGGGCTAAGTTAGAATTGAAAATCACACCAAAAACAAAGTTTTCTCTCTTTCTCTCTCTATATTATCGAGCGTATTCTTGTGAGTATACTTTGAGTGTTGCTATACGATGCGAGTTTCTGTCAGCACTATACCAAAATTCAGTCAGAAGTGCGGTTATTTTGAGGTAAGGGATGTTGTTTCTTCTTAAATGATATTATCTTCTTCAATATCATTATGCCAAAATATTGTTCTGAACTTTTTATCAATTTGGAACTTTTTCATGTCAGAGTTACTATTCACGAGTTACTATTCACGAGTTACTATTCATGAGTTACTATTCACGAATTACTATTCATGAGTACTATTCACGAAGCGTGATGATGTTTTTGTGAAATTTCTATCTTTTGGTGTCGGAGTTACTATTCACGTGTACGACACTATTCACGAATACGACAATATTCATCGAAAAATGAAATTTCTTCTTTTTATCCAAAATATCTATTTTGGCTACTATCTTTGATTGTATCCATGTTTTGATCGTTAATTTTGAGTTCTGCTTTAAAATCAGTTGTTATGAAGTATTATTAATCTTGGACAAACTGTTGTACGAATCCCTAATATTTGTCCTTCTATCTCACTGGATTCGTTCTTAAAAATGTTTTTCATCATCCTCAGTCCTTAATGGTGATACTTATTGAATATCTTTGGCCTGTAGTGCAAAGATAAATGATTACTGATGAATATCTTTGGCCCGTAGTGTTGAGATGAACAGGTGTTGAGATGAACAGGTGTTGAGATGAACATGACCAACTTGTGATACAAATGAATATCTTTGGACTGTAGTGCAAAGATGATTAAAGATGTATATTAATTGTTGTTACATGGATGAAATATTGATGGACTTTTAAATCTTAGAAGACAGTAGAATTCATTCTCTACGTGACTCTTCTAATGGATTGCTGTTTTCGTTGCATTTGTTGATCTAAAACTTGTTGTCTATTATATTTTATCAGATTTTTCCCTGTTGAAGACTAACGATAATTTGTTGTATATTATCTTAGTCATAATATTCTTTACTGGGCTAGTTGAGCTCACCCTTTCCTTTTTGTTCCATTTTTCTTCTTAGGAGGTGAGAACATAGTAGGATCGAGTCGAGGTATGGAGTGATGGTTCTAGGAAGATGTTTTAACAGTCCTCACTATTTCTATAAAATAGTGTTTGAATAATTGTAATGAGGACTTATTTGCATGTAGATATTGTCTAGAAGACAATATTTGTATTTAAACTCATAGTATGTATTGTCGTATTTCACACGACATTTGTATTATTGAAGTTGTAGTTTGCTTTATGTACCATGTATTTGGCGACTCAGAATGGGTGTTGTATACCTATTTTGGGGGGCGTCACAGAGATAATAATCCTCAGTTGTGTGTCTGTGTGTATGTGAATGTTAACATGAATGTACCTGGTTGTGAAGACTTGGTTGATAGGTTATACTCTCTTGCCTGGTTTACCGTTCCACCCACTACCTCTGACACAGCCCCCGTGATCTGATGGGTCCTGCCGCCTTCATGCAGCCTACTCACTACCTTTGCTCACTGTTTAGGCTCCGGCCGACTATAATCCCATCCACATTAATGCTTGGCAGATGTCTTAGTCAACCGCCATGCTTTTTCATCATTACAAGTCAAAGTAATAGATATTAAATGATCCAATGGGTTAATCCAATGAACCGTCCCGATCTTATAGGGTTAAAATAGAAGTAATATGGTGACTAGGCCCAATGACTTTTAAGTTTCAATAGTGATGGCCCAATAGATTAATTAAATAAGTGAGCCCAACTTACTCGGTCCAAAGAGGGGAAATATCATGACCCAACATTGCCCCCTAGTTTTTTGTTGAACAGGATGTTTAATAGAAAACTATAAATGGTCCATGATATTATTAGAATTTACTAAAGGCCCATAACAGGAAGTAATTGAGACATACCCAATTTGGTCCATGAGATGAGATAGGGAATGGCTGAATGTCCAGAGTAAAAGTCCCAGTCAATAGAGGATTGAAATTGAACAAGACGGTCTAAAAATCGGAAATCCAACCGAGAAGCCCAATCTGATAAAATGTCTATGAATTGGTCCGGATGCTTCCCATTCGAATTCTCATCATTACTAACATTTAATGGACCGCCTTCGTAACTCGTGCAACCGTCAGTATAAAAGATAAACTTTACCAATTTTGACGATTTTACCTTCCAATTTGAACTTTGAACATTTGAGCTTTCTTCTCCTTCCCAGAACTTCCTTCTCTGTTTTACGAAATCTCAACAATGGTGACTGTGAACTCTAACCAAAACTCTCCCCTCCGCATGACTCCCGTTCGCACCGCTTCCCCCAATCCAAACCCTAACCAAGAGGATTCGAGTTCAAATCCCTAATCCACAACAACTATGGGGAAGAATCCGCCCCAGATCCCTTCTCTGCCTCCTTTCGACTTCTTCAAAGATGGGAAACAGTTTCCTCATGCCAATACCCCCTCCACTGTTACAGAATCTGAGATATATATCCTCTGGACTCGCTATTAGATTCCGGATATGTACGCGATAAGGGCTCCTGCTCCTGAATAACGCATGTATCATCGATCGGATGGTTGGGTCGCTGTGCCAGTTACTTTTCTGGAAAAAGGGATTCTTCTACCCCCTCCATGCCTTCGTCGTTACCCTCCTAGGATTCATAGGAGTGGGTTTCGCCCAGTTGGTGCCTAATTCCTACATCTAAATTCTGGCATTCATTGCCTTCTGCCACGAATTTGGGATTCCTCCCTCTGTCGACATCTTCATTACCCTCTTCTCAGCCGGTAGGTCTCGAGAACGAGGTTTCAAAATGTTGAGCAAATAGTCTCCTCGACTCAACGCCAGATTTAAGAAGAGACCCCTGATGGATACCCCTTCAAGCAACAAGGGTTGGCATGAAAAATGGTTTTTTGTTACGGGACCCGAAATCTTTTCTCTTCCAGATTGGACTATCTCTGATCGGATCTCTGCTGACTTTGGAGATATCCCTGAAGAGCGTGTGAAGGAGATGGCAAATTTTTTGAAGAAGATTCATCCGAAGGAATGGAGTTTTACACTTCTGACTAAGCAAGCCTAGCTATATGACCATAAATGTAAGTTTTGAACAACTTTGTAACACAGTTTTTGGAGATATTTAAGTGATATGGGTTCTGATACATGGTTATTTGTAGTGTCTCTGATCAAACCAACTTCTTCGGAAGTAAAAGAATTGGAAGACTTTTTGGCAAGGAAGATTACGGAGGCGAGCGAAGAGCCTCCAACTGAAGAATCTTCCCGAGCTAATCTTCCCGTCACCGATCCACCCAACGTCACTCTTCAGAACGACGAACCCCAAACTGATGAACCCATCGTTCTTAAAGAATCTCTTAGACCTCGGCGAAGGAAGAGAGCCGCTAAGAAATCCAAATCCATCCAACCGGAAACAAATCTTGAAAGTGATCCGGAAACAATTCCTGAAGCAGTTCCACAAGCAACCCCCTCATCCAACCCCAGCTCTGCACCTTCCGAATCTGTCCCGATTAAGAGAAGCCTACTTGATATACCTCTCCATTATCGGGCGAAGGTTCTCTGTGCTAAGAAGATAAGGACAAAGATTACTCCTTTGACTGCCGATGAGCTCCGAGTTCCATCATCTTCGGCTGACATTCCCCCAATAATCCCAACGGAAATCCAAGTGCCTGATGATGAACTGGTTAGGTCTGCCCCTCTCTTATCTCGAAAAAGGAAACATCCATCAGATAGCCATCCAGGTTCATCCTCGGCTCCCTCCCTAGTCCATGAACCTAACCTGTTCGATCTCCCTCTCCAGAAAATATACACGTTGATCCCTCGCCGATTCGCGATCAACCCATGCCTTCTCCTCCAACACAGTTAGCCTTTGAATTTCAGCATGACGTTATGCCCTCTCCAACCATGTGGCCTCGATTCAATGCCAACTTCCCTTTTCAACTGTTTGACACCTTCGTCCGTGAAATCGATGACCATCGATTCGGGAACAGTTCGAATGGGGATTTGCTTAGCGAAGGCATGAGCTACCTGGCGAAGGTAAATGATTTTCTCCTTTATTTCCGTATTTATCTTTATACTTATACACCTGAAATTGATCAAATAATACGAAACTTGTACAGGCGAATGCTGTATTCGGACGTCTGCGTCCAAGGTCTATCGAAGCTGAATCCAAAGAAGAGGCAATAAAGAAGGAGAATGCCATCCTGAAGTCTGCTCTGGCTCGGGAAAGGACTCAACGGGAGAGCGTTCTTCACATGAATAAGGGTCTTCGAAAAGAGTTGGCCCAAGCTAGAGGAGATTCGAAGACATCCAATGAAGAACTGAAGTCAACTAAAGCACAATATGAGGAGATCATCAAGATAAATGTTGACTTTGTTCAGAGGAGCGAAATAAGGATGGAGAAGATCGAAGAGTTAAAGACTGATGCTAAGATCTTGACTAAAACGATCTAGAAGCTAGAGCTAGCAGAAACCCATCATCTGAATAGACGCCAGAAGCTTGAAGAAGAGATCCAAGAACTCAAGGCTCTTCGGGACCTAGGGCCTCCTTTGACCGATGATCTTCGGAAGCAGATCTATGAAGAATATCAGACATCGGATGAGATTAACGGAGAAATCATGAAGATATATTCTGAAAGCTATGAGCTCTGCCGGAGCCGTGGCAAGGAGAAGTTGATTGCAGCTAACGTGGATCCATCCTTGTTTGACTCTTCAGATGGCGAGGATGATGTCTGAAGTGAATGCTCTTGTTTTTCCTGAGTTTTATTCAAGAATATCTGTGAAAATTTCTGTTTATTTTGGAAATTGTTCAAGGATTTTGTTTTAAAAACTTTTATCAGGACTTCTATTGTTCTGAAATTACGTTAGCATTTATGTTTTTGCACAATGTGTTTGTCAATATGAATGAATAGATCAAATGGTTCAAATTTTAGCTTTCTATGTCATGACTTCTGCATGATGCTTTTTGTTTCTTGTCAATAATTCAGTACAAGTGGTCTTGAATGAACCGAGCTTAGATTGTGAACTAGTTAGGGCATATAACCGTTAAGAATAAAATGAAGTGAGTGGAATTTAATGGATAGAATTTAATGAACTGAATTGAATGAACTGAACTCAACACTTGAACAAAATGAAATGAAGTAATGTATACTTATCATTTCCGAAGTGTGAGATCGGTCATGCGCCAGATGAATTCGGCTGATCCTCTTTGTACCATTGAAATTTTGTTTACCACTCGGGGTGAAATAATTATATAGGAACCAAGATATAAGGATCACGGAATTTGTTTACCACACGGGGTGAAACAATTATATAGGAACCAAGATATAAGGATCACGGAATTTGTTTACCACACGGGGTGAAACAATTATATAAGAACCAAGATATAAGGATCACGGAGTTTGTTTACCACGCAGGGTATGAAAAATTCATAGGAACACTCCTGCCGAACCATTGAATGGTCAGCGAGTCCACCCCGTCCTCCTTTCTTCGGTGAACTATTGATTTACCGCCCTCGGTAAAAGTAATATAAAGGAACATAGGATTTGTTTACCACGCTGGGCAACAAATAAATGGGCTGCCATCGAATGGCCAGTGAGTCTGACCATACCTCCTTACACCATTGTGAACTCAGGACAGATAAGAAGAGGATCAGTTGTGAAAAAGTGAACTTTTATAGATGGTGAACAATTATGTACAGACTTCTTGGTAAAATGGATCGATATCTACTGGAAATATTTTTGAAGCCTGCCTGCATGCCAATTGTTCTTGATCTCGAATCCATCTAATGCTTTTAAACGATAAGTCCCTAGCTTTGGTACTTCGATCACCTCATACGGCCCTTCCCAGTTCGGCATTAGTTTTCCCGTGTTCTGAGGTGTAGATGCTTTGGCTTCTCTGAGGACGAAGTCTCCCACTTCGAATTTGCGAAGTTTAACCCCTTTGTTGTAATGCTTGGCTACTCTTCGTTGATAAGCAGCCAATTTGAGTAAAGCTACCTCTCTGACTTCTTCTAGCAGATCTAAGTTGGCCTTCAGTCCTTCGTCATTGTAGATCTCTTTGAATTGACTGACCCGAAGACTTGGAGATCCGATTTCGACTGGGACTAAGGCATCAGTACCATAGGCCAATCGAAAGGGTGAATCCCCTGTGGTGGTCCTCGGTGTAGTCCAGTAAGCCCACAGTACGCTGAGCAGTTCTTTTGGCCATCTTCCTTTAGTTTCATCCAGTCTGTGCTTGATCCCGTTCAGCAACGTCCTGTTGGTCACCTCGACTTGCCCGTTCGACTGTAGATGAGCCACCGAAGTCTTCTTGTGCTGAACCCCTAACTCCGTCAAAAATCCTTCAAATTTTGATCCCGCGAACTGGCGTCCATTGTCTGATATCACCATTTTGGGAATTTCGAAGCGAAATATTACGGATTCTTTCATGAACTTCAAACATTCCTGCTCTGTTATCAACCAGAGTGGCTTCGCCTCTACCCACTTGGTCATGTAATCAATGGCAACTATAACGAAACTGACCTGCCCTTTAGCTTTCGGTAATGGACCCAGTATATCAACCCCCCAGACATCAAAGGGTATAGGAGATAGAATCGAGTATAGCTCTTCTGGTGGCTGATCTGGGATCGGACTGTTGAGCTGACACTTCTCACACTTCTTCACATACTCGGTTGCTTCCTTGAAGATCGTTGGCCAGTAGTACCCTTGCCGAAGAACTTTGTGTACTAATGACTTAGCAGCCATGTGATCGCCGCAGATACCTTCATGAACTTCCCAAAAGGAATACTCAGCTTCAGACGGAACCAGACACTTCAATAGTGGTGACGAAAATGCCCTTCGATAAAGATACCCATCAATAAGAACAAAGTTGGCACTCTTGTACTTGATCTTCTTTGCTAGCATCTGATCTGAAGGCAGGACGCCATCTGCCAAATATTCGATGCAGGGAGTCATCCAGCAGTTAGATCGCTCGATACACATCACCACTTCATGCTAACCACTCGGCTGCTGCAAAACTTCCAAATTAACCGATCCGTTGAAAACATTTGCATCCGTAGTGGCCAGCTTTGACAATGCATCGGCAATGGAATTGTTGTTACGCTCTATGCCCAGAAACTCATAAGAAGTGAAATACTAAAGTTGGTCTTTTAATTCTACAAGGTACATGATCATCCTGGTCCCACGAGCTTCATAATCTCCCGATAGTTGTTTGACGACCAACTGAGAGTCGCTGTAAATGATTATCTTCTGAAGTTCTAGACTCTTTGCTAGCCGAACTCCTGCTAGCACGGCTTTATACTCGGCTTTATTGTTCATCGCTTTAAACCTGAATCTGATGGCCTGCTACACTTTGAATCCCTCCGGACTCGTCAAGATGATACCTGCCCCGCTAACAGTCATTGTAGAGGATCCATCTGCGTACAGTGTCCAAGCATTCTGACCCTGTTGAAGAACAGCAACTGCTTGATTGGACGTCTCAGCCTCTGGCAACTCAGCATCTGCTTCGGTGAACGAGCACTCCACCATAAAATCGGCCAAGGCCTGACCTTTGATAGCGGTTCGGGGATGATACTCAATGAAAATTTGGGACAAGTCCATAGTCCATGCTGCTAGTCTCCCTGAAACTTTTGGCTTACTCATCACCTTCTTCAATGGCTGATCCGTGTAGACGGCCAAGAGCCGACCTTGAAAATATTGCCGAAGCTTTCTACTAGCATTATCAAAGCAAAAGCAAAATTTTCAAATATTCGGGTACCTGGTTTCAGCATCTCGTAAGACGTGACTGACATAATAGACCGGATGCTGCTTCCCACGGACCTCCCGAACCAATACTGCTCCAACTGCAAATGAAATCGCTGCAAAGTACAAATATAATGTCTCTGTTGGGGCAGGCTTCACCAATAAAGGAGCAGAAGATAGATATGTCTACTGGAACGTCGTCGCATTCTTCGGCCCCTTCAATGTGATGAAGAACGGCAAGCATCTCTCTGCAGACTTTGACATAAACCATCTCAGAGCTGCAATCCTGCCAGTCAGTCGTTGGATGTCTTTGAACGACTGAGGAGTCTTCATGTCAATACTGGCCTGGATCTTCTCCGGGTTGGCCTCGATGCCCCTCTGACTGACTAGATATCCCAGGAACTTCCCTGCACTGAGTCCGAAGGTACACTTGGCTGGATTAACCCTCAGCTGACGATGACGGACAGTCTGGAAGCATTCCTCTAGATCATCCAAATGCTTCTGAACCTGCATGTTCTTCACGATCATGTCATCCACATAGACCTCCATATTTCTCCCGAGTTGCCTATTGAAGATGAAGTTCATCATTCTCTGGTAAGTGGCTCCAGCATTCATAAGGCCAAAGGTCATCTTCTTATAGGCATACACCGAACGGTGTGCAATGAATGCTGTCTTCGAAATGTCCTCCCTACAAATGGAAATTTGATGGTAACCTAAAAAAGCATCCATAAAGCTTAATAACGCATACCCCGTAGTGGCATCGATGAGTTGGTCGATATGGGGTAGAGGATAAAAGTCCTTTGGGCAATACACAATTCTTGGTCATAATCATACCAATCAACAGTCCATCTTTACAGTTCGGGCTAAAGATGACTTTTATCACAATATAAGCATAAGGATGATGACAATGATATAAAGACTCAATCAAGTGAGATCAAAGATAAATATTAGAGATTTCTAATTCAATTTAACCAGAGTTCAAAAATGTCCAAATTATCAACATGATAACTATTTGTGAAGTAAAATTCGAGAATGATATTCATATATCAAAAATAATTTGGACATAAAAGAAAATTAGATTCTATTGTGAACAGTACTCATGAATAATACTGTATGAATAGTACCGTGTGAATAGTTCCCATGAATAGTACCCTAAAATGAAAAGATTAAAATTTAATAAGAATGTTTAGACTAATATTCCAACGAAATGATATTAGATGAAGCGCAAAAGTTAATGATTTTTTAATCATTTCAGGAATCATAGAAGCAATACTTACCATAGTAAGTTTAAATTTAGGAATAAGAAATGAAATAATATCCTTTATATAATATTGAATTTGAAAGAAAATGATACCTCTTACGAGTATTGAAAGAAAATAACATTCTTTACGAGAAAAATAATATCCTTTACCTTAGTAGAAACTGGATTTGACTGGAATATCGAACATTATTCTGAGAAAATCTTGTACAAAAAGCTACACTCAAAGTATCCTTATACTCGAAAGAAATACTCACAATACCACAGACTAAGAATTTCTGATATTGAAGGTGTGTTGAGGAAGGAGGATTACCCCTCCCCCCCTTTTATAGCGTAACACTAAGGAAGGAAATAAGGAAACCTACCTAACTCGCTGCCTAACTTTCCTTTTTTTCTTTTTCAATGCCTAACATATTTGCCTAAATCTCATTTTCTTATGAGAGAGGGCCCACACATTTGGAAAATTTGTTTGCAAGAGAAATGAAATGGCCATCCACCAAAAAAGACAAAGCATACATATGCAGGAAAATTGTTCCATCCACCCATTAGGAAAAAGAGAAGTGCATGAAAAGTTTCCTAATTCAAATTGCTAACCTCCAATCTACTTTTATTCACATGCTGAAAATTATGTAATACAATAAAAATATTACCATTATAAAAAATTATATTATTATATTATTACATTATTATAATGTAATATTATAATAATATATTTGAATGAATATTTTTATCGGAGAAGATAATTGCCAAACTTTCAACACATATTTCACGCTAAATTCCTTCATTTATTTAAAATTGAACCAATATCCACCACATAATAATTATTCATAAATAAAATTATAAGCTCACAGTTTTAACAACCAGATCATTCCCAGGAAAGAGGGGGCTTTCCAATAAGGATTTATCTTTATTGGCGCGCAATTATATAACCTAACCCTTTCATCGACAGAATTTTCTAGACATTTCCAATAATGCTAACTAATAATATGTGTGACGTCTCCAAAATAGGTATACAATACCCATTCTGAGTCGCCAAATACATGGTACAGAAACAACTACAACTTTATTAATACAATTGTTATACAAAATACGACAACACATAAACTATGAGTTAAAATACAAAAATTGTCATCTAGACAATATCCACACCCAAATAAGTCCTCATCACAATTATTGATACACTATTTTACGAAATAGTGAGGACTACTATAACAACTGCCTTGGAATATCACTCCACACCCCGACTACTCCCCACTATATTCTCGCTTCATGAAAAGAAAAATGGAACAAAAGGAAAATGGTGAGCTCAACTAGCTCAGTAAAGAATATTATGACTAAGATAATATAGAACAAATTATCGTTAGTCCTCAACAGTGAAAAATTTGATAGAATACAATAGACAACAAGTTTTAAATCAATATTCGCAGCGGAAATAACAATTCATTAGATGAGTTACGTAGAGAATGAATTCTACTTTCTTCTATAAATTTAAAAGTTTATCATCAATATTTTATCCCTATAACATCAATCAATATACATCTTGAATCAAATAGTTATCTTTATACTACAGGCCAAAGATATTCACCAGTTGGTCATGTTCATCTCAACACCAGTTCTTCTTTGCACTACAGGCCAAAGATATTCATCAGAAAATCATTCATCTTTGTACTACAGGCCAAAGATATTTAGTAATATCATCATTTAGGACTGAGGATGATGAAAAATATTTTAAAGAAACGAATCTAATGAAACAAAAGGATAAAGATTAGGGATTCGTACTTTATACAGTCCAAGTTCAAAAATACTTCATAAATAACCATAGTGGAGTAAAATTCAAGAATAAAAACCAAAACATGGATACAATCAAAGCTAATATCCATAATAGATATCTTGGACAAAAAGCGAAAATTTTATTTTTCTGTGAATAGTGTCGTAATCGTGAATAATACCGTATACGTGAATAGTGCCGTATACATGAATAGTAACCCCGACACTAAAAGACAAGAATTTCACAAGAAAAATCTTTCCAATATTCCGGCATAATGATATTGAAAGAAATAATATCATTTATAAAAAAATAACATACCTTACCTCGAAAAGACAGTACTTCTGACTGGAATACTGGATATAGTGCTGAAGGGAACTTGCACTGTTTAGCAACACTCAAAGTATCAAAATAATCACAAGAATATGCTCGACAATATAGAGAGAGAAAAGATTTCAGTTTCTGGTGTGATTTTTAATTCTAACCTAAGCACACTATTTATAGAAAAATGCTTAGAACACCAAAGTAGAAAATTTAATAAAATAATAATACAATTAAAAAAAATTCAAGCCCACCTTAGACCAATTGAATTCAGCACATTTATATCACATGTGGGGCCAACTCAATTGCAAAAAATGTTTTTCTTAAAATAATTATTTAAAACTTCAAAAATCAATTATTCTGGAACTTCAATACCTCATAATAAATAGCTCTTTTTCAGAAAAATTCGAATCTTATATCCATTCCATAGGAAATTCAATTCTCTACAACTTTGGAAGTTTAAGTTTTTCCAAATTCCAAGCAGAAGTTGACTGAAATCCACAAACGGACGATTTTACAAGCTATAATCAAATTTTAGTCACAAAATGGTACCCACCAACACACAAAACACGTATATTAAACATTTTTTGTAACAAAAGTACTCTTCCTCCTCATTTATTCATATATCACACATTCATTATAAAAATATCACCATTATTATATTATTATAATATAATAATATATTTAAATGAATTATTTTATCAAAAAAAGAAAAAATAACAATTTTCAACAATTGTCACATTAAAAATATTGAACAGTAATTACTGTAATAAATATTGAGTAGTGCCTTCTTACTTAAGAATCAATAATTAGTGCAATACCGTGTGCTACTGTGTTTTAACCACCGGGTATTTCAACAGTATTAACAGTAACAATTACGCCGTTATTTATAAACAACTTATACTTGTTGTTTTCTTTATCTAATCGCTTTCCGTTATGGGGCCCACAAAAGGCTGCGCCGTCGTATGAATATTCCTCGACAGTAAGAATATTTCACGACCAAACGAATATTCCCCGACAACAATGAATATTTTATAACCACTTGCTTATTTGAAATATTTGCGCATTTTACCCATAACTAACCACATTAATCAAATCAATCCTTACTATTTAAAATAATAAATAGAGGAAATTCAATTTCATTAATAGTTAGTTGGGGTCTTAAAATCTCCCCTACTTATGAAATTTCGTCCTCGAAATTGATGTACATAACTGGTGTTTCGAAAAGGTGAGGATACCTCGCTTTAATTTTCGTTTCCAATTCCCAGGTCATTTCCTCAATAGCATGGGTTTTCCACAAAACTTTGACTTGTGGTATGCCCTTTGTGCGTAGGACATGCTCCTTCCAGTCCAAGATCTTGACAGGTACCTCCCGTACGTTAAATCTTCAGTTATTTCATCTGGTTCTAACTCAATAACGTGGTTCGGGTCTTTCATATATTTTCGAAGCACAGATATGTGAAAAACATTATGAACACGAGTCATACTTGGAGGTAATGCGAGTCTATAGGCCACATTTCCTACTCGGTCAAAAATTTGAAATGGACCGATAAATCATGGATTGAGCTTTCCTCTTTTTCCCAAATCTTGTAACTCCCTTCCATGGAGCAACACGCAACAATACATTATCCCTAATACTAAATTCCACATCCTTTCGACGAAGATCCGCATAACTCTTTAGTCGATCTTGTGTCGTTTGTATACGTTGGCGTATCATTTGGATTTTTTCTATAGTCATACGTACCAACTCTGGTCCCAACAATGTTGCTTCACCCACCTCATCCCAACATACTGGAGAGTGACACTTTCGTCCATACAATGCTTCGAATGGAGCCACACCTATACTTGCTTGATAACTGCTGTTGTAGGAAAATTCCACTAATGGTAAATACTTATCCCAACTTCCTTTGAAGTCTAGGACACAGAGTCTTAATAGATCTTCAAGAGTTTGAATAGTCCTCTCTGATTATCCATCCGTTTGAGTATAGTATGTCGAACTAAATCGTAAATCCGTGCCCATAACTTTTTGTGACAACCTGATATTTTAGATACAAATAAATCATAAATTTTGCGTATATTTTTTTTAGGATGAGGATTTGAACAAGATAATGTGTATATGTATTTATGTGGTAAAAATATATTTATTACATGATTATTTACAAGTAAATTTAATTTTGAATTATCGATTATTAAAAAAATATATTTTTAATAATAATTAATTCCTTATTGAAAATGTTTTTATGAAAGTATAAGTATATATTATTTAAATAATATATAAAATGATTTTTAGAATAATTATAATGCTTATTTCATTATATGAATTTTTCAGGTTATTAAGTAAATTTTACCTTAATTATTAAGGATAAATAGAAAGAATAAATCAGATATGGAATCCAAACATTAATTTTGGATTATTGTCAAGGTATGAGGATAATAATATAATATTAATTATATTTTGATTTTTCAGTGCTATAAATATGTACTGTAAAAAATTGTATTGTTGATGGTTGGTCAATTATGGTATATTGACCAAATCCTAGCATTAATTGATTTAACTCTATTTATCAATTTAAATGGAAAATGTAAGATTATTAAATATCTGTGTTATATGATATATGGTTACGTATTACTTCATGGAACGCTAATTAGGCGAAACCCTAATTCTGTCGCGAAACCCTAATTGTGAAATCGAAACCCTAATTGATATTTCTGTGAACCCTAATTGTTAATTTTAAGCACTAATTATGCAAGTGGTATAGTTAATTACGATATAATACCCTAATGTCCATATATAAATAAAGAATTTAATTTATATCAAGAACCCTAATTTTATTAATAGGAAATCTAATTATATATTTTAGTAGCCCTAATTATTAAAAATTGTGAACACTAATTGCCAAATTGGCAAGGGTAATTATGATTAGGGGTATTAAACTCTAACATTCATGTATAACGTAATTAGTAAACCTAATCTAATTAACAATCTTAATTTTTTTTAAATTTTAGAAACTAAAATAATTCTATTTATTTATTTATTTATTTTTATTTTTTTTGGCACAAACCCTAATTGCTAAATTCTACAAATACTATGTAATAAACCTTAGGGTTAAACCCTAAGGGTCAAACCCTAAGGGTTTGTCAAATGCCAAGAATGCCATTAATTGGAAAAATAAATGACCTTTTTGCCCCTAGTTCCATTATTTTGGCTAATTTGTAGGTGTTGACAATTAGGGGAAAGTTGGTGACCAAATCCAACCACCCCACATGCTCTGATTGACAGCATTCAGCTCCCTTTTCCAGCAAATTCATGCATCACATTTGTTTATAAATAGATTGGGAGAGAGAAAGTGTAGAAAACTTTGCCAAATTTAATATTTCTCTCACCAACTCTTCCTCATACTAGAACCTTCGAAAATTTCTAGTAATTCAGTCCCAAAACACAGCCCCACGTTCAACATAACCAAATCAACAACACAAAATCAGATTTTGGTCATCAAAGGTATAAAATCCTATCTCAATTTCTGGCCAAAATTTGGTTGTTAGATGTTAGTTTTTTCTTGTTAAACATGTTTGTTATAGTGTCTAATGATGATCTGGGTTGCTAGATGTTAGATCCATAACATCTAGAGTCTCGGATTTGAAGATTTGCAAAATCTGGAAAAGTGAGAAATATGGTCTGACAACCAAATGTCAGGTCCCATAGATCTCGTCCTGTTAAGTGTTGTTGTGTTTTTAAGCTTTGATCTGGTAGTATGCGGGAAGATCTTTGATCTGAAAGTGGAATCAGGTTCATTCGATGTGTATATTTTAAGTTATAATCGGTCAAAGACCGTTGACCAGCATTGACCGGGTAATTTCTGGGTAGCCCAGAAACTGAGAACAAGCGTCTGACAGGTTCTTCAAGGACTTGAATCTGTCAGTGGTTTGATGTATCGTTATGGTTCTTATATTTAGTTGTAGTATGTTTGTTAGACTACCTAATCATGCCTTAATATTACTTATTTCATAAATCTATCGAAATCAGTGGTTGGTCAAACCAAGGCAGATGATCACGAATTGAGTTTTCTGGAAAACCCAGAAAACTCAAGAACGCGATGACTGACATGGTTTGACCGTGTCGAATCTAGCTGTTATATTGTTGTTTTAGTGATGTTTTGTGATGGATCTATAGTTCTACATGTTTTTTATATACTTCAACTTTTAAATCACTAAAACAGATCATATCTTGCAAGTTGTGGAAGCCCAAAGTAGGCATTACGAGCTGTTCTTCATTTCTGGAAAACCCAGAAAATGAAGAACAGGTCTGACAGCCACTTTAAGGGCTCAGATCTCGTTGGTTATACATGTTATAAGCACATTTGTTGTTGGATCTTGTAGTCGTGCATTAGTACTACAATATGTGACTCATAACATGTCCATTAACATCAAGATCTGACCGGGAATCGTGGTCAAACGTGATACCCTGCGAACTGCTATGAACAACTCAAGAACATGAAGAACACCTATAGCGACGGTTCTGTCGCTATAGGTGGTCTTTAGCGACAGATTTTATTTATTTTCTGGAAATTATTAAAAAAATAAAAAAAATAGTTTTTAATTATTAAAAATACAAAATAAATTATTAAAAATTATTTTAAATTCTAAAAATTAGTTTTTAATTATTTTAAATATATTTCATAAATATTTAATATTTTTGGAATATTAAAAGTATTTAATTTATTTAATTATAATATTAAATAAATTATTTAAAAATGATTTTAATATTTGAAAAATCATTTAAAATTATATTATGGCATAAGAAAATAATTTAAGTTATTTTTGATAACTTTTAATATTATGTGATAATTTTCATTAATAAATTAATATTAATGATAATTAAGTTATTTATTAAATGAATTAAAGAAATAAATTAAAAATGATTTTATTAAATTAGAAATAATTTTAAATAAGAATAAAGTATTTAAAAATATTTCAAGTTATAAAATATAACTTTTAATATTTAAAGGTAAATTTCATTAATTAATTATTATTAATGATATTAAAGTTATTTAATAATTATATTAAATAATTTAATTTAAAAATGATTTTTAATATTATAATAATCATTTTAAATGAAAATAAGTATTTAAAGATATTTTAAGTTATAAAGTATAACTTTTAATATTTAAAGGATAATTTCATTAATAATTTAATATTAATGATATTTATTTAATGATTAATGATATTAAATTTATTTAATAATTATATTAAATAAATAGTTTAAAAAGGGTTTTTTTTATTTAAAAATCATTTAAAAAGGATACAAGTGAATTAACAATATTTTAAGTTGTAATTAATAACTTTTAATATTGGGATAATGATAAATTAATATTAATGGTAAGTATTTAATAATGATTTTAATTGTTTTAGAAATCATTTAAAGGTAATATAAATGTTTTAAAACTATTTTAAGTTATTATTAATGACTTTAATATTTTGGCAATGGTTTCATTAATAGTTTAATATTAATTAAATATTAATGATAATAGAATTGTTTGATATTTAAATCATTTAACAATGATTCTGATATTTCAAAAATTATGGTAAATGGTAATAATTATTTTATAATTATTATAAGGTCATGAAAAATGTTATAACGGTTGTTTAAGATATCTAAGTGGATATTGTATAACTATATAGAGTCATAGACTCGATATTTACCCAATAAAGTTGTCGGTAGGTCGACATATTTTAGAAATTGATCTGGACTTAGCTAGATTGACTGTATAAGTGAATTATTTGTGATTCAATGGTGTTAAAGTTATGTGACAATGTGATTAGGAATGTGCTGACTGCAATAAGCAGTATTATATGATATGATATATAATTCTAATCAGACAATGATCTATTTAATGATAGGACTTGATAGAAAAGATATATCTAAGTTGTGTAAGCAGCATACAAGGCAAGTATCTAACCCTTTGCATTCTTTATGCTAAGGACATTGCGTAAGATAATATCTGAACTGTTCAAATATTTCAACCTTTGTATATACTTATGCAATGATTCTGTATAAGCAAGTTATTAAGCCATAATTGTTGTACAATTTCCTTTATCCTGTTAATATTGATCAAGTTATTTATTATGTTCGTTAATTTCTATAACATGGTTATACAAGTGTCCCCACTTGGATAATTATTATATTTTATCACATGTTGATACATACTTATAGTTCTTAGTATGTATACCTTGAAATAAAAGTTGTCTAAGCTATTTGATCCTGCTAGACATATATCTAAAGTTGTTGTTGAACAACATAAAACTTATCCAACCGAATTATTTTGGTATGGATTCAAGACTGTTATGAACATCCCGATTATGGGAAATTTTTATGCGCTACAGCGGACAAAGGATGAACGATAATATCGTTCTAGCAATGTAGTATTGATCAATACAGGGCATAACGGGCTGATCACCCCCGTGCCCGTAAGTAATGACGGTTTACAGATGAAGTTCTGTTTAAACCTTTTCAAAAATATAAAACAATGTTCATAGTATGTCAACTGATCATCATTTATAGTCTGTACGTAGTTTCAAAAATTTGAAATCAAAATGACATGTTGTTGCTTATTGGTTCAGCTTACTTCACAACTGTTGATCCGTTGCAGAAGTATCTTTCAAAGAAATCATTTAATCCTTTTAGTTAACTTTTATTGTTGTTATTACTTGCTGGGCACTCAAATGCTCATTCTTGCTTAATTTTAAATGTTTTCAGCTAAGTGTGAACAACCCGAAGGATCTGCCAAGAACAAGGGGAAAGGAAAAGTTGCTGATTAAATGATTAAAATTATTCTATATAATAGTCTGAATTTATGATAAGGATAATAAATATTATTATTATGATCATGTAACGAATGTTAAAGGTTTCGTACTTGGGAACTAAACTCTGATAATATGTAAATTAAGTTTGAAAATTTATATTATTGTTATTATTATTAGTATTTCCGCTCATAGAAATGATATCGTGAAGCACCGAGTTCGGGTTTCAAGTACCGTAATTTGGGGGCGTCACACTTTTTACATGCTAACCCAAAATCTTGAAGTGAATCTTGGGACACGATTCGAAACTATGGATACTGACATGCCATGTAATCTCACAATATCATTTACATATATACGAGCAAGACGTTCAAGGGAATAAGTCTCTCGTATCGGAAAGAAATGCGCAAATTTAGTTAATCTATCAACAATAACCCAAATCGCATTAATGCCTTGAGAAACCGTGGGAAGACCAGTAACGAAATCAATGGTAATGTGTTCCCACTTCCCTTTCGGTATCTCAAGTGGTTGCAATGGATCCTTAGGCACTTGATGCTTCACCTTTACACGTTGACAAGTTAAACACCTTGAGATAAACTTCGCGATCTCTCTCTTCATATTGTTCCAACAAAATGTATGTCGAAGATCACAATACATTTTGGTAGTTCCAGGATGGATTACAAACGGTGTATTGTGTGCTTCCATCATGATCTTGTACTTCAAATCGGAGTCATTGGGAACACAAAGTCTGGAGTTGACTCGAAGTATTCCTTCTTCGTCGATTCTGGCTTTTGGGATAACACTTTCTTGTACTTTCTTCTTCATACGCATCAGCTCCGGGTCTGTGACTTGAGCAACTTTAACTTTATCAATTAAAGTTGGTTCTATGCGTATACTTAACATCAATGTATGGGTCCCTAGAGTCTTAAATTCTATCTTCATCTTTTGTAAATCACATAAAATGGGCCTTTGTATTGACAACATCGCACTCGTTCCTGCATATGAACGTCTACTCAATGCGTCAGCTACCACGTTCGCTTTTCTAGCATGGTATTAAATGGTATGGTCGTAGTCTTTCAACAGCTCGAGCCAACGTCGTTGCCGCATGTTGAGTTCCTTTTGGCTGAAGAAATATTTGAGACTTTTATGGTCTGAATATATCTCCACTTTCTCCCCATATAGATAGTGCCTCTAGATCTTTAGCGCAAAAACGACTGCTGCCAACTCTAGATCATGAGTAGGTTATTTCCTCTCATACTCTTTAAGTTGTCACGAGGCATAGGCTATGACTTTCCCATGTTGCATGAGAACACATCCTAACCCTTTGCCTGAAGCATCGATGTAGATAATAAATCCATCCAAACCAGATGGTATTGTCAGAACAGGTGCCAAAATGAGTCTCCTCTTGAGCTCTTGAAAAAATTTTTCGTATTCCTCGCTCCATACAAATTTTGTATCCTTCCAAGTCAACTAAGTTAACAGAGTAGCAATTCGAGAAAACTCTTCCACGAATCTCCGATAATAACCAGCTAAGCCCAAAAAGATACGTACTTCGGTCACCAACTTAAGTTGCTCCAAACTTTGTATTGCTTCAATCTTCGTCGGGTCAACAGATACTCCATGTTTTAACACCACGTGCCCAAGGAATGCTACTTCCTCAAGTCAGATAAAGCTTGTTTTCACGAAGCCTTTGGAGTACCAGCTTCAAATGGTGTTCATGATCTTCACAACTTTTGGAATATATGAGGATGTCATCAATAAAGACAACAACAAACTGATCCAAATATTCTTTGAATACTCGGTTCATCATATCCATGAAAGCCGCAGAAGCATTAGTCAATCCAAAAGATATGACTAAGAATTCATAATGCCCGTACCGAGTTCTAAAGGCAGTCTTCAAAATATCCTCAGTTATAATCTTCAGCTGATGATATCCAGAACGAAGATCGATCTTTGAAAAGAATTATGCTCCTTGCAACTAGTCAAATAGGTCATTGATACGAGGTAGCGGATACCTATTCTTGATAGTGACATGGTTTAATTCCCGATAGTCAATACAAAGTCGCATACTCCCGTCTTTCTTCTTTACGAATAAAACAGGAGCACCCCAAGGAGATGTACTAGGACGAATAAAATTGATGTCCAATAACTCCTGTAGTTGGACCTTTAACTCCTAAAGTTCAATAGGAGCCTTTCGATGTGGGGTTTTAGAAATGGGCTTTGTACCCGGTTTAAGGTCAATAAAGAATTCAACTTCACGTTCTGACGTCTTTTCATCATTGTTGAATCTCCTCTTTTTGAAATGTCCATTCTTATTATTTTGGCCATGATTCCCACCGAAGTGGTTACCATTTCTGGCATGTTGATTCCCTTCACGCTTATTGGCACCGCTTCGATGACTGCTATAACTGGTATTATCATTTTGCCGACTGCTCTCTTTTGGTTGGGTTGACTCATTATCACGCTCCAATAACTGAGCCCTATTAACAACATCTAAATACAAACACAGTTTATGAGAGATAAGATATTGACGTATCTCAGGTTTCAAACCTCTTAGAAATAATCGCGTCATTCTTTCCTCATTATAAACCAAATGAGACGCAAATCGGGACAAATCGGTAAACTTGGCTTCGTACTACGACACGGTCATGTTGTTTTTCTCCAGCTTGATGAACTCTACCTCTTTCATGAGACGAATACTTTCGGGAAAGTACTTGTCATTGAACAATTCTTGGAACTTCTCCCAAGTCATCTTCAGTGTGGCAGGTTGAGTATGCTTTACAGATTCCCACCAGTAATCTGCCTTTGCTCACAAAATGAAGGTGGCAAAGGGAACCTTTTGCTCCTCAGAGCATCCCAAGACATCAAATATCTTGCAGATCTACTTTATCCGCGTCTCCACCATAAGTGGTTTTGGCTCTCCAAAAAACTCTGGTGGTCCTAGTTCCTTGAACTGCTTAGTGGTGATCGTCCGAGAGTTGCCAGTGTTTCCACCTACATTTTGGACAGGAGCCGCTCTTGCCTGTTGTTGCATGAATTGCATAAAGCCTCTGAAAATTATATCGTTCATCATTTGGTCAGTGTTGTTGTTTGCATGAGGATTGTCGCCTTCCTGATGCACATTATCCTGATTATTGATCTGTTGAGACTCAACGGTCTCCTGTGCTACATTGATGTTCTCAACATTCTCGTATGTCATTTTCAAATACTGCCACAAAACAAAGGTTAATTAATATATCACATATTATCCCTATACTCTGACCGGCCAATTAAATACCAAATAAACTTATGTAGGTCATACTAGCGAAGGAATTCCCCGTTTCTCCCCTCATAGTTCTTGTCTCACATCTAAGCCAGGGATCATATCCCTAAGCTTTGATACGAACTGTGACGCCCCCAAAATAGGTATACATCACCCATCTTGAGTCGCCATATACATGATACTGAATACAAATACAAACTAATTATACAACAGTCGTGTAAAATACGGCAAAATATAAATTGAGAGTTTTAATAAGAATATTGTCATCTAGACAATATCCACACTCAATGGAGTCCTCATTACATTTATTGTCACACTATTTAACAGAATAGTGAGGACTACTAATACTATCATCTGGACCATCACTCCATTCCTCGACTAGTACCGGCTACGTTCTCATTTCCTGATGAGAACAGTGAAAGAAAGGGGTGAGCTCAACTAGCCCAGTAAGAAATATTATAAGATAATGTAGAATAAATTATCATTAGTCTTCAACAATGTTAAACTGATAAAATATAACAAACATCAAGTTTAACTGCAGCAGAACAAGAAATCCATTAAAAGAGTCAAGTAGAGAATAAAATCTACTATCTTTTGTGATTTAAAAAGGTTTTTTCATCACTTTTATTGTTGAGACTCAGCTTAATAAATAATTCACATCATCCCTGCACTGAGGCCAAGGATATTCATTAGTATCACAACCATAAATTATCCATGCACTACGGGTGAAGGATATTCATGTATTCATTAATGGTCATGATCATGCCAACAACTGTCCATCAATGCATTACGGGACAATGAGGACTTTTACCACATCATTTGTAACATTACGGTCATGATTATACCGATTAATCCCTGGTCATAATCATACCAAGTCCATCTATGCACTACAGGCCACAGATGACTTTCAACATAAAATAAACATGAGGATGATGACAATGATATAAGAATTCAATAAAAACAAGTTCTAGAATTAATTTATCTAGGAACTAATAACGTCCAAATTGTCAACATATACTTCTTTGTAGAGTAAAATTCTAGAATGCTCAGAAGAATATTTTCATGAAAAGATAGTAGATGAAGCTCAAATATCAAGGATATTACATTAATTTCATGGAGTATAGAACTCAAAACTTTAACCAACTGAGTATAATAAAGAATAGAATAACAAAAAAAAATCACCAGGCATGCGATAGACTGCACTGTTGGGCTTCGGCACAGAAACGCATAGCGAAAATTAAAATTTTAAAGCAATTTCTGAAACCCTAAAATAGGATCCATGCGAAAAATCAATCAATTCAGAGGTTTAGATATTATACCAGATATGAAAAAAAATGAGAATCTGAAATCGACTTCGCCTCGAATCTCCAACGCAATACAAACCGATTGCGCCTCTATGGTATCCACACGAACGCCGCATGAACCGTCAAACGATTCTGCAATAAGAAGGACTTGCGGTACTAGCCACCAAAAGGAATGGATTTTCTGAAACTGTTTTCTCTCTAGTCTCTCTCTAAGAGCGGCTAGGGTTTTTCAATTATGATATATCCCTAAGTAGCTGCTATATATCATATATATAGTAGTTAAAAGGAATTAATCAAATCAAAACCTAATTTCATAAAATCTGAATTTATATATATATCTCTTAATTAAGTCTTACTTAATTAATATACATATATACAAATTATCCTTTTAATTTAAATTCGTGATTTAAATACTATTAATCATATTACTATATTTAAATCCTTAAAATTTAAATTAATTCCCTTTTAAATAACGTTCTATGTGTGTGACCCTATAGGTTATTATTACGTTGGCAATAATTTTAAAATCATATTATAAAATTATAAACAATGAGCGGTATCTAGTAATGCATCACTGCTACCCAAGTAATAATAAGATCGATGATTCGATGCAACCTTTTCGTGACCAATGTTTCAATGTAATTTAATCCTTTTAACCTTAATATCCTAGATTAAACTCGAGTCATGGAATGTGTCATACTCTTCATAATTTAATCTGAGTTTTCTTGATCAATGAGTAGACTATATGAAACAAATCACTATTTAAGCATGGCCATGCATTTCATAGTCCTACTCAATCAAGAGGCCTATGGATATCACCCATAATATATAGGATGGTTAAATTCCATCTAGATCACTCATATTTCTTACACGATTAATGATGAACCCAATAATCACCTTTATAGTCCACCCTATTAAAGGTGACATTTGATGATATCAAAGTACATAAATTCTCGTGTAGTAATATAGCGATTTCAGGTCGAAGGACCATTACATCATTGTCACTATGAGAATTGCTAATGACACTTCGCATAATGCTCCATATAAAATTCTAATGGTGGGTCTGTCCAGTACATCGTTCTCTAACATGTACCTATGCATTGACTTAATATCTCATATATTTATGACTAGTGAGATTTGGTCATCAGTCAATCCACATACTAGTCTCAATGCATCATTGTGGTCCCATCAATAATGATACTCGACTAGGGACATTTAAGAACATTGATACTAATGGTAATATATAATCTCATGTTCAAGTCACATACTTGAAACTATATAATTTGTATCACTATTCTAAGGAATTTTATTATGTTAACAATTATATTATGCAGTAAATAAAACCATAATAAAATCATATATTTATTCAATCAAATATAATATCAAAACGTTAAGCAATTATATCAAATAATTGGCCTCTAGGGCATAAACCCTAACAGTCTCCCACTTGCACTAGAGCCAATCACTCATGTATCTAATACCCATGGAACTAGTGTGACCGTCGTACTTCTGCTGCGACAAAGCCTTGGTTAGTGGATCTGCAACATTATCATCTGTTGGCATTCTTCCTATATGTACATCTCTTCTATCAATGATTTCACGGATGAGATGGTACCGCCTAAGTATATGTTTGGATCGTTGGTGAGATCTAGGTTCCTTAGCCTGTGCAATGGCTCCATTATTATCACAGTATAGAGCAACCGGATCAACAATGGTTGGAACAACACCAAGTTCAGTGATGAACTTTTTAATCCATACAACCTCCTTGGCTGCACTAGAAGCAGCAATATACTCAGCCACACAAATGTCAGAACCACATCCAGTATACAATACCCATGATGTAGAAGTAAACAAGTTGACTTCTATAATATATATACCTGAATCAGAAGTCGTACTTCCTTTTCTTTTCTTCACTTCTTCCAGATAAGCAAGACAGTTCATTTTCCAGTGTCCAGGTTTTTCACAGAAGTGACATTCACCTTCTTTAGCCACCCCACCTTTAGGTTTTAAAGCATGTTTGCTTTTGGAATTGGGTTTGGCAAAAGATTTAGATCCTATCTTCTTCTTGCCTTTCCAATTTCCCTTAGTATTCCCCTTTTGCACCATCATTATGGGAGCGGGTCCTACCTTTTTCATGTTGTTCTTGGCAGTTCTTAACATGCTCAACAACTCAGTAAGGGGTTTTTCAATTTCATTCATAAGATAGTTCATAACAAATTGAGAGTAGCTGTTGTTCAAAGATCGCAAAACAAGGTCAGTTTGGGCTTCCGGGGTGATTGGAAAACCCAACCTATCAAGGTACTCAATATACCCAATCATTTTCAGCACATGTGGACCAACTGGATCACGTTCACCCATTTTGTAGTGATACAACGCCTTGCTTGTATCATACCTCTCCTGTCGAGCATGCCCTTCGAACAATTTCTTGAGATGCTCGATCATCTCATAAGCATCCATCAACTCATGTTGCTTCTGAAGCTCAGCGTTCATGGTTGCTAGCATGACACAACTCACATCCAGAGCATCATCTTGATGCTTCTTGTAAGCATTGTGCTCCGCACGTGGTGCAGTGACAGCTGGTGCTGTAGGAATGGGCCCATCAAGGACATATAGCTTACGCTCTTGTTTGAGGACAATCCTCAAGTTCCTATGCCAGTCAAGGAAATTAATTCCACTTAGCTTGTCCTTTTCAAGGACTGATCGTAATGAAAGACTATTTGTGTTGTTGTTGTTTGCCATTTGATATCTACAATTTATAAGTGCAAAAATAATAAGTCAAATTACAGAGTTGATATTATATAATTGATAATAGTACATTCAAAATATACCTTCCACTATTTGATTCAAATTAATATCCCTCACCATTAATTCGGAAAGCATTTTCTATTAAATCTTTCTAGTGAGCCAAGATCCATATTTTATTATGCCTTAAGTTAGCTTTGGCTATTCTCTCAAAACATAATTATTTAGGTAGACAACCCTTTGTCAATTATATCATATATAACTCCTGGATAGTTTGGTAAACAACATTTGTTTCTAGTCCATCTAATGGTACCAACCAAACTCTATGCCTCTAAGTCCACAATCCTATTGAGATAACTTAGTTAAGTCGGGCCCAATGATTTTAATAGTTTAGATATCACAATTATCCTATCGCATCTTACTTAGATAAATAGGGTACTTTACTTTGGCAAACCTACATCTATTGATCAAGGTCCTGATGAGTGTTATTCATTGGAAGGCATCTGATTTAGACTTAATAATTTAATGAGGGATTTTATTAATTTAGATCTCACCAATTTTAATCTTATTAAGTATGCACATTATTAATCATATCATATCGCATACAAGCATAAATAAAGTGCAAAATTAAATGTGTCACAGTTATGGCCCAATCCACTGTCAAACTTTTCAAGCTAATGATAGATTGAAGGTCAATCTAAGGTGGTAAAAGATCTTAAAATAAATATCTTCCTTGGATCTTCCTCTAGCATGCGCCTCCTCTCCATCATCATCTTTCCATTGTGTTCTCCATCTTGACATCTTCATCAATTACAGATTATTACATGACATAAAGAAATCTCGAGTTATATTCGTGGGGATTTAGATGAGAAGAGAATATTACATTAGAATTTATAGAAAGGTACGACATGCAAGCCGTATTTCAAAACCAAAAACCGTTAACCTATGGGTCAAAAGGCCATAACTGTGCACCATGCATATCACAATAAGCACATAACAATTTATATATAATTAAAGAAAACTATATATAAAATATAGGGGACACGACCATCGTGCGCTACGACGGGGGGGTCCAAGGGCAGGTCTCCCCCCTGGCGGTGGTCCGGCTGACCGATCAGCCAGCGGGTGGTCTCGCTGACCAGTCAGCGAGCGGGGTCGGGGGCAGCGCCCCTGGAAAAAAATTTTCGAACTACATTCTGTATTGCAGAATTTTTCCATGCGAAACTCTAAAACAGTTTCAGAATCATACATTTTAATCCACCAAAACACCCATAATAACAAATCATATATGTCCAGTTTCGATTTAATCATATTAAAACGAATAACAGTACACCCAGAATTTATCATATATTTCCAGTTTCGATTAATCATATTAAAACGATTCTTCATGCTTCTAATCCGATTAGAATAGTTATATTGTTATTCCACCAATTAAAGATACGATTAACAGTATCATCATATATATTACCAGAATACACATACAACGGAATATCATATATTCAATTTTATATCGGTAAACATGCATCATCATATATCATATATATAGAATACAATTAAAACACGTAATCTGAATTAATCTTTTCGCAAGTAGCTCTGATACCACTGTTGGGCTTCGGCACAGAAACGCACAGCGAAAATTAAAATTTTAAAGCAATTTCCGAAACCCTAAAACAGGATCCATGCGAAAAATCAATTAATTCAAAGGTTTAGAGATTATACCAGATATGAAAAAAAACGAGAATCTGAAACCGACTGCGCCTCGAATCTCCAACGCAATACAAACCGATTGCGCCTATACGGTATCCACACGAACGCCGAACGAACCATCGAACGATTCTGTAATAAGAAGGACTTGCGGTACTAGCCACCAAAAGAAATGGATTTTCTGAAACTGTTTTCTCTCTAGTCTCTCTCTAAGAGCGGCTAGGGTTTTTCAATTATGATATATCCCTAAGTAGCTGCTATATATCATATATATAGTAGTTAAAAGGAATTAATCAAATCAAAATCTAATTTTATAAAATCCGAATTTATATATATATATATATATATATATATATATATATATATATATGTATATATATCTTAATTAAGTCTTACTTAATTAATATACATATATACAAATTATCCTTTTAATTTTAATTCGTGAATTAAATACTATTAATCATATTAATATATTTAAATCCTTAAAATTTAAATTAATTCCCTTTTAAATAACGTTCTATGTGTGTGACCCTATAGGTTATTATTACGTTGGCAATAATTTTAAAATCATATTATAAAATTATAAACAGTGAGCGGCATCTAGTAATGCATCACTGTTACCCAAGTAATAATAAGATCGATGATTCGATGAAACCTTTTCATGACCAATGTTTCAATGTAATTTAATCCTTTTAACCTTAATATCCTAGATTAAACTCGAGTCATAGAATGTGTCATACTCTTCATAATTTAATCTGAGTTTTCTTGATCAATGAGTAGACTATATGAAACAAATCACTATTTGAGCATGACCATGCATTTCATAGTCCTACTAAATCAAGATGCCTATGGATATCACCCATAATATATAGGATGGTTAAATTCCATCTAGATCACTCATATTTCTCACACGATTAATGATGAACCCAATAATCACCTTTATAGTCCACCCTATTAAAGGTGACATTTGATGATATCAAAGTACATAAATTCTCGTGTAGTAATATAGCGATTTCAGGTCGGAGGACCATACATCATTGTCACTATGAGAATTGCTAATGACACTTCGCATAATGCTCCATATAGAATTCTCATGGTGGGTCTGTCCAGTACATCGTTCTCTAACATGTACCTATGCATTGACTTAATATCTCATATATTTATGACTAGTGAGATTTGGTCATCAGTCAATCCACATACTAGTCTCAATGCATCATTGTGGTCCCATCAATAATGATACTCGACTAGGGACATTTAAGAACATTGATACTAATGGTAATATATAATCTTATGTTCAAGTCACACACTTGAAACTATATAATTTGTATCACTATTCTAAGGAATTTTATTATGTTAACAATTATATTATGCAGTAAATAAAACCATAATAAAATCATATATTTATTCAATCAAATATAATATCAAAACGTTAAGCAATTATATCAAATAATTGGCCTCTAGGGCATAAACTCTAACACGCACAGACAAGTTATTCCAACAAAATAATAAATAACGGAACCAGGTCATGCGAAATTCGCACCGACAGAATATTCTAATAGAATAATAAATAATGGAACCAGGTCATGCGTAAACGCACAGACAGGATGTTCCAACAGAATAATAAAGAATGGAATAATAGAAGAATTTCACCATGTATGCAGTACTTCGCATAGACATGTTATTCCAACATAATGATAAAGAATGGAATAACAGAAGAATTTCACCAAGTATAGGGTAGCCCGCGTATACAAGTTATTCCAACAGAATAATAAAGAATGGAATAACAGAAGTTCTCTTCATGAATACAAAAGAAATAATACCCCTTATGAGTACAACAAATAATATCCCTTACCTTAGAAGAAACTGGATATAGGAGTAGTGAAGTAGCATAATACTTTTCTTCTTTCTCTCTATAGTTTCTCTCTCTAAAGTTTCAGTGAATTCGTAAGAAATAATGAAGGAATGAGCTTCTATTTATAGGAGAATGGACTGAATAGTAACTAATTCATGAACGATCCAGATTGATTTACTTTTGAGTAGACGGTCCATATTGATTTACTATGCAGTATAAATAAAATATTCTAATAAAATAAAATCTTTTAAATAAAATAAAATATATTCTATTTATAATCTAATAAAATGAATAACTTTATAAAAGTTTTTTGTTTTATATAAAAAGATTTTACTATAAAAACACTATGCAGGCACTGTACAAACACTATGCATAATAAAATATAATATATTCTAATTATTGTCTAATAAAACAAATAACTTTATAAAAGTATTCTGTTTTATATAAAAAGATTTTACTATGCAAAATAAAATATAATATATTCTAATTATTGTCTAATAAAATAAATAACTTTATAAAAGTATTCTGTTTTATATAAAAAGATTTTACTATGCAAAACACGCATAATAAAATATAATATATTCTAATTATTGTCTAATAAAACAAATAACTTTATAAAAGTATTCTGTTTTTTATATAAAAAGCTTTTCTGTTTTATTACATTAATAATACTAATAAAACAAAATTTATATATATAAACATCCGTGACTTTATAAAAAGACACCTCAATATATTTAACAATATTTATCATGATTATTATAATTCACAATATTAATCGACCAGGTCGTTCCCAGGAAAGAGGGGGCTTTCCAATAAGGATTTCTCCCTATTGGCGCACAATTATGTGACCAAACCTCTCCTTGGCAGAACTTCTAGACATCGTTAATATTGCAAATAATAATATTAATAACTCTGTCATCTCAATTATTGATTTAATAATATATAACGTGAGATACTATGCAATAATTACTATAGCAATAATTGAACAAAACTGAGTGACTTCTCACGTAAGCATCAATAATCAATACAGTGTGCTACTATGCAACCACGCGTATTACTGTACTTTTAACACTGGGTGTTTCAACAGTTAATGATAAAACTTCCGCCGTTATTTTCATAAAAAGATATTTTTATTGTTTTCTCAATCCGACAATAATTCCATTGTGGGGTCCACCAATGATTGTGTCGTCTTACGAATATTCCCTGTTAAAATGAATATTCCTCGACCAATCGAATATAATATAACAACTTGCATACTTTGCAAAATTTATAAATACTACCCACAACTATAAGATTATATCAAATCCACACAATAATATTAAAAATATATTTCGAGGAATTTAAATCTTTATTCATAAAATCTGGGGTCTCACGGGAATTAACAATTCATTAGAAGAGTTATGTAGAGAATGAAATCTACTTTCTTCGATGAATTTAAAAGTTTATCATCAATATTTTATCCCTATAACATCAATCAACATACATCTTGAATCAAATATTCATCTTTGCACTACAGGCCAAAGATATTCATCAGTTGGTCATGTTCATCTCAACACCTGTTCATCTTTGCACTACAGGCCAAAGATATGCATCAGAAAATCATTCATCTTTGCACTACAGGCCAAAGATATTCAATAATATCATCATTTAGGAGTGAGGATGATGAAAAATATTTTAAAGAAACGAATCCAATGAAACAAAAGGACAAAGATTAGAGATTTGTACTTTAAACAGTCCAAGTTCAAAAATACTTTATAAATAACCATAGTGGAGTAAAATTCAAGAATGAAAACCAAAACATGGATACAATCAAAGCTAATATCCATAATAGATATCTTGGACAAAAAACGAAAATTTAATTTTTCTATGAATAGTGCCGTATTCGTGAATAGTACCGTATACGTGAATAGTGTCGTATACATGAATAGTAACCCCGACACTAAAAGACAAGAATTTTACAAGAAAAATCTTTCCAATATTTTGGCATAATGATATTGAAAGAAATAATATCATTTATAAAAAAATAACACCCCTTACCTCGAAAAGACAGTACTTCTGACTGGAATACTGGATATAGTGCTGAAGGGAACTTGCACTGTTTAGCAACACTCAAAGTATCAAAATACTCACAAGAATACGCTCTATAATATAGAGAGGGAAAAGATTTCATTTTCTGGTGTGATTTTCAATTCTAACCTAAGCACCCTATTTATAGGAAAATGCTTAAAACACCAAAGTAAAAAATTTAATAAAATAATAATATAATTAAAAAAAATTTAAGCCCACCTTAGACCAACTGAATTCAGCACATTTATATCACATGTGGGGCCCACTCAATTTCAAAAATTGTTTTTCTTAAAATAGTTATTTAAAACTTCAAAAATAAATTATTCCGGAACTTCAATACCTCATAATAAATAGCCCTTTTATTAGAAAAATTCGAATCTTATGTCCATTCCATAGGAAATTTTATTCTCTACAACTTTGTAAGTTTAAGTTTTTCCAAATTCCAAGCAGAAGTTGACTGAAATTCATAAACGGACGATTTTTAGGCTATAATCAAATTTCAGTCACAAAATGGGGCTCACCAACACACGAAACATGTGCTAAACATTTTTTGTAACAAAAATACTCTTCATCCTCATTTATTCATATATCGCACATTCATTATAAAAATATCACTATTATTATATTATTATAATATAATAATATATTTAAATAAATTATTTTATCAAAAAAGATAAAATAACAATTTTCAACAATTGTCACATTAAAAATTTTCTCCATCTATATCCACATAAAATGAATATTTTTCTTATCATAATAATCAATAATTAATTTTTCACAAATAATATTATAGAATCACAATATCGACAACCAGGCCGTTCCCAGGAAAGAGAGGGCTTTCTAATAAGGATTTCTCCTTACTGGCGCGCAATTAGGTGACCAAACCTCTGATTAGACAGAACTTTCTAGACATTGTCAATAATGCTATCTAATAATATTATTCAAATAATATGAATTATTGATCTGATAATGGAAAATACCGTGTAATGATAATTATTGAAATAACAATAATATAAAATATCAACGTAGCAATTATTGAATCAATAAAATATTGACTAGTAATTACTGTAACAAATATTGAGTAGTGCCTTCTTACGTAAGAATCAATAATTGGTGAAATACCGTGTGCTACTGTGTTTTAACCACCGGGTATTCCAACAGTATTAATGGTAACAACTACGCCATTATTTATAAACAACTTATACTGGTCGTTTTCTTCATCCAATCGTTTTCTGTTATGGGGCCCACACAAGGCTGTGTCGTCGTACGAATATTCCCCTACAGTAAGAATATTCCACGACCAAACGAATATTTCCCGACAACAATAAATATTTTATAACCATTTGCTTATTTAAAATATTTGCGCATTTTACCCATAACTAACCACATTAATCAAATCAACCCTTACTATTCAAAATAATAAATAAAGGAAATTCAATTTCATTAATAATAAGTTGGGGTCTTACAATATGAACAATTGTGTCATGTTAATTATAAATTTATTAATATAAAATATTGTGCAGATGATACTGTGAGATTAATTGAATCAATAATATGAGATACTGTGCAGCAATTACTGTGGTAATTATTGAATGAAACTAATTGACTTCTTACGTAAGAATCAATAATCAGAAATATTGTGCAATACCGTGTGCTACTATGCAAAACCACGCGTATTACTGTATTTTTTTCACAGAGTATTTCAACAGTTAACGGTAAAAGTTTTGCTGTTATTTTTATAAAAATGTTATTTTTGTCGCTTTCTATATCCGACAGTTATTCTGTTATGTGGTCCACTAATGATTGCGCCGTCGTACGGATATTTCCCAACAAAAAGAACATTTTTCGACCAAACGAATATTATATGACAACTTGTTTACTTTGAAAAATTTGCACATATCACCCATAACTAAAGCATTATATTAAATCAACACATTATTATTCCAAATAATAATTAGAGAAATTAAATTTTTATTTATAAAAAGTTGGGTTCTTACAATTATTATTATAAAAGAATAGCACCTCCAACTTATGTCGAATGACTGAACTTTATTATGATTTCCCAACTGCTCATGCTTAGTCTAATATTAAGGCTTAATAAGTCTTATAAGCTCAATACCTCCAACTTTGGTTTCTAAAGGCTCAACAAAAAAAATATACATTACATACATCGTACTTTTAATACACATTAATGTATTATAATTACTTAAAATTTCTAATAAAAATGGAACTAATACATTGAATAAAATAACTCATTTATTATAATGGACAAATTATATTAAAATAATTAATTATTTTAATTATTTATTTAATATATACAACAATTTTTGTATAATTAAATTTAATTATTTCTTTTCCTTTGATAAATTATTTTTAATAATTTATTTACATTCAATAAATATATAATATAATATATTCAACTCTTCACAAATAATCACATATAACCATATATTTCACTTCACATATTCATTTATGCAGTTCAATTAAACATATCATATAATAAGAATTTTATTTATAAAATTTTTGTTTTAATATTTTTTCAAAAATTAAGATTGTTACATTCTTCCCCCTTTATAAAGATTCTGTACCCAGAATCGCAAAACAAGATTACCCAAATAGATGGGGCTAAATTTTTTTCATCTTTTCTTCGAGTTCCCACGTTGCATCTTCAGCATTATGGTTCCTTTATACTACCTTTACTAATAGTATTATCTTGCTTCTTAGGATTTGTACTTTCCTATCAATGATTTGAATCAAAATTTCTTCATATGTTAAGTCCTTTTCAACTTGTATGGGTTTGTATTCTATCACATGCTCATAATTTGGCTTATATGGTCGTAAAACTGACACATGGAAGACATTATGTATATGTTATAACTTTGAAGCCAAAGATATTTTGTAAGATACATCTCCTACCTTTCTCAGTACCTTAAAAGGTCCTATATAGCGTGGACTTAACTTTCCCTTCTTCCTAAAAGGTATCTTCCCTTTCTAGGGAGATACTTTCAAAAATACATACGAATCAACTTCAATTTTTTTTGTTGATGTTGATAGGCATACTTCTTTTGTCTATCTTGAGCTGTTATTAATTGTGTACATATTAACTTGACTATCTTTACATTCTGGTGCACCAATTCTGGCCCCTAGAAAATGACGTTCTTCTTCCTCGTCCTAGCATAGTGACGTCCTGCACTTTCTTCCAAACAACGCTACATAAGGTGTCATGCCTATACTCGCATGGTAGCTATTATTATAAGTAAACTCTACTAGAGGTAGATGATCATGCCAACTTCCCTTAAAATCCATGATACATGCCCTCAACATATCATCCAAGGTCTGTATTTTTCTTTCACCCTACCCGTCTATTTGAGGATGGTAACCTGTACTCAACCACAGCTGCGTTTCTATATACTCTTACAAGTTTTTCTAGAAGTTCGATGTGAAACGCGGATCCCTATCCTACATGATTAAAACTAGCACTCGATGTCGAGAAATGATTTCTTTGACATACAGTTTGGCTAACTAGTCTTGATTAAACCTAATTTTTATCGGTAAGAAATGTGCCAATGTGACACCCCCAAACCCGAGTACCTGTAAACTCCGAATATAGTGCTCCAAGATACTTCTCATTGAACATAATAATAATAACATAAGGGTAATTATTAATTTAATATATAAAACATTTTTTGTTTAATTAAATTTAATTATATATTTTCCTTTCATAAATTATTTTCAATAATTTATTTACACTCAATAAAAATATATATAATAATATATTTAAGTCTTCACAAATAATCACATATAACCAAATATTTCACAGCACATTTTCATTTATGCAGTTCAATTCAACATATCATATAATAAGAATTTTATTTATTAAATTCTTATTTTAATATTTTTCAAAAATTCAGATTGTTACATTCTTCCCCCTTTACAAAGATTATGTCCCCAGAATTGCAAAACAAGATTACCCAAATAGATGGGGATAAATTTTCTTCATCTTTTCTTTGAGTTCCAACATTCCATCTTCGGTATTATGGTTCCTCCATACTATCTTTACTAATGGTATTATCTTACTTCTTAGGACTTTTTCTTTCCTATCAGTGATTTGAATTGGAATTTCTTCATATATTAAGTCTTATTCAACTTGTATGGGTTCGTATTCTATCACATGCTTATAATCTGGCTTATATGGTCATAAAACCGACATATGGAACAAATTATGTATCTACTCTAACTGTGTAGCTAAAGTTATTTCATAAGCTACCTCTCCTACCCTTTTCAGTACCTCAAAAGGTCCTATAAAGTATAAGCTTAACTTTCCCCTCTTCCTAAAACGTATCTTCCCTTTCTAGGGAGATACTTTCAAAAATACGTAAGAACCGACTTCAAAATCTTTTTTCTGTCGACGCTGATCCGTTTACTTCTTCTGTCTATCTTGAGTCATTATTAATCGCGTACATATTAACTTAACTATCTCTACAGTCTGGTCCACCAATTCTGGCCCTAGCAAACAATGTTCTCCTACCTTGTCCTAGCATAGTGACGTCCTGCACTTTCTTCCGTACAACGCTTCGTGAGGTTGCATGCCTATACTCGCATGGTAGCTATTATTGTAAGCAAACTCTACTAGAAGTAGATGATCATCCCAACTTCCCTTAAAGTCCATGATACAGGCCCTCAACATATCTTCCAAGGTCTGTATTATTCTTTCACTCAGCCCGTCTATTTGAGGATGGTAAGTTGTACTTAACCTCAGATGCGTTCCTATATACTCTTGTAAGTTTTTTTAATAGTTCAATATGAAGCGCAGATCACTACAAGGAAACAACCTATTCCGTCGAGAATAAGGATTTTTTTTATGTTTGTTTTGTTTTGGCAACATCCAAGGTTATAACCAACATTTTTGTACCATTAAACCTATTTATTTTCCCAAAAGCTCATGCAACATAATAATAACCTTCAACAACATATACATACAGTAATAACTAACTTTTGTACACATACAAGTCCAATATGAATTACCAATGTCAACAATAATGAAAATAGTCTAATATTCCATAAGATATACAAAAATGACATGTGATTACAAGGTTTAAACTACAATACATTAAACATATACTAAACTAATAAAATTACATCCCATTAAGCTAAACTAAAGTAAATATGTATAAACCATCTACAAAACTAAGTCATCGAGTAGTACTACCCCCGGTGTTAGGAGAATCATCGGGTGGGCGTCGACGCTACAACTTTGGCGTAAGAAAATCATCGTCGACGTCATCCCTCCGCTCGTGATCGGAATGAGCACCTTATTGAAACAAATTAAAAATATAACTCATTAGTTAATATGATACAATTAAAGATTCAAATAAATAAAAATAAAATAACATGCAGAATACGTGAATTTAAAATGAATAGAATACCTGAGTAGTCGAGGGTTGACCCAGCAACGACCCAAGAGCGTCCCTGAGTAAGGTAACCACCATCCGAACAATCACATCACGTATCGCGATGAACTGCTTTAGAGGGATACCCGTACCCTCTGCGGTGGCACTAGTTGTAATGTCTTGAGCAAGCTGATGGAGGCGAGAAAGGCTGGGCAGGTCCTGACGATGGAATATAGAATCTGTACCAAACCTCTCCAACACCGCAGCTATAACCCGCTAGAACATAGCATCGTATAAGCCAGCGCCCGTATGCGATGGTTACACGGGGGCTCTCGGATGCAAACGCTGACTACTGCCTGAAAAAATAAATATAATATCAATAATAATCAAAATTAATCACTTTATATATGAACGAGAAATCTATACTAAAATATTATACCTCCAGGTAGTGTATAGGCTGGTATCCTCAGCAAGCTCAACACTCGATACCGACAGGTAGTGCTACTAGGAGGATTCTGAGACACGACCCAAAGATTCAGTTCTTTATCCTGAGATAAACTAATCTCAGGCGGAGGGATAGTGGAATTGGAATTTAATATCTCGATATTTCCCCTAGCAGTCTGCAACTTAGCTACACACGTGTCTCGGAGCTTCTCAAACCATTCCTATAATTTAATATATGTACATATGAGTTAACTTGGTATCATCATATTAATTACGTAATATGATGCTAAACTATAATCATTATATTCAATGTATTACCCGTATACCAAATGTAGCGGGAGACATCGTCGATGACAAAGTCGAATCCTTTGGCGTATGAACTTTATCCCAAATCTCCATCATAGTAGGAGGTCGGCCCAAGCTGTTCTGCATGGCTTAAATTATACATTAATTAATATCACCTTACTTTACTATATATGCAGTTTAATATTAAACTAAACTAAATATATATACATACGAACTTAACCTCCTAAAACGACTTTGAGCCAGAAGTATGTTCAATACGGGCTGGCCTCGATTCTTCTTTATTTGCTTGGACTTTGTCTTGAAGGAAACATCTTCCCAGTATGTAAACATGGAAACCTATGTTGCATCTGATATTGCTGGTGGCTGATGATCTCGTATAGTAGTCCTGGACGATTCTTCATTATCCAGGCTGCCCTCTGCCTCATCTCGTATAACCAGCCCGTTCAGTTCTTCGAAATATGTGTAATAATAATAGTGTCACCATTTGCGTCAGTGATGTCAGCCTCATATCTATAATACTTTTATCAAACAGACATAAAGTATGTATCAATAATTATTTAAACAAAATGTAAATAGTTAGGACCAAATTTTTGATTTAATATATATAAATCGACTTACGTGAAACTCACGCAACACGGTCACCATAAAGGAGGCATTATACCGCGCATACTGGTTAAATAGCATACAGCCAGTCGGGAGATGCGTCAGGCATATGGGATGTATGGTCACCTTAATGACAAGATCCGTAATACTAGAATACAAAATTTAAATGGATTATTTTAATTTATTAATCACATAATAATATTATTTTAATTGACCATATTATATTATAGTTGAAACCTACACCGACGAGCCGACATCAACATGAACTGTGTCAGGTACTGTCGGTGGATGACCTAATCGACCAAGGTTATGCCCTCACTAACGCCGACGTCTAGCATCTGTATGTATAATATAGTTAACACATTGTCAAAAAATAGTAAATGGCCATTTTTTATAAAAAAAAAATTATGAAAATAAGTACTGCCGCCACCACGGTCACCTCCACTGCTATGTCTAGCATAGTTATACTACTAAAATAACAGACATATATGAAATTAATTAAATTTTAGTTAAATTATTCTAGTGATTATTTTTAGTAGTAAAATATTTACAAAACACCAATTAGTTAAGAAGTAGTACGTTGTCAAACCCATTAGAATTAAAATCATTTTCATCCTCTGATTCTGTCTCTTCCTCTTCGGTATCAATTTCTTCCTCAATATCATCTTTTACAACCACAAACGAACTGACAACCACATCTTCCTCCACTTCGTCAACATCAGGTATGTCAATGACATCATCTACTACCACAATGTCATCATATAAAAATACGTGGCTGGGATTGCTAACTTTTTCTTGCAACGGGTCATCTATTCCAGACAGATTAGTACCATCAAATACCTGAGTCTTTGTTGTGACAATAGTATACTAGGGGGTTCTATAATTAACGACGTTAGGGGCGTATTACACTTGAGTTACTTGTCCGGCTAACACAAATACGTCATCAGAATGTAACTTCGACTTTATATCTACTGTGACGATTCTATTACGATCAACTTTAACACACTTTGTAGTATAAAACCAGCGACACTTAATTATAATGATCTTTTTACCCCCGGGATAATTGAGCACGCCAACTTCATCTAATCTTCCATAGAAATTGGACTCAGAGTCTTGGTAACAACTTCCCAATATGAAAACGCCAGAGTTGACTAATGTCAGTTCATTAAAGTCATCAACCTTGAATCTATACCCATTAACAATGCAGCCTGAAAATGAACTAATAAGTTTGTACGAGCCCAAAATGACATCTCTAAAATATTTAGAAGTGTTTTCATCTTTGACCCTTATCTTCAACCACTGTTGAAAATTTTCATAAGTGAATGCTTCCATCTGTGCTGTAGTCAACCCCGAGTTAGAAGCATGCGTTTTCGCTTCGAATGAACTGCGTACAATAATAATATATTATTTAATTATTGATTAATGTTAGATATTAAAGCTTTAACTTATAATAATACATACTTGATGTACGATGTATGACCCCAAATTTTATGAAATGAATTTATTCAATTTTCTTATAATTATTATTCTATTTAGTAAATGGTTAAATTGATAAAAGGGTAAAGTTAAGGGTGATATGTGAAAATTTTGAAAAGTATGCAAATTGTAATAAAATATTCGATTGGTTGAGGAATATTCATTTTAACAGGAAATATTCATACGACAACACAATCATTGGTCAAACCCACAACGGAAGTATTGTCGAAGTTAGAAAACGACAGAAATATCTTTTTATAAAAATAACGGTGAAAGTTTTATAGTTAAACTGTTGAAATACCCAGTGGTAAAAATATAGTAATATGCGTGGTTGCATAGTAGTACACGGTATTATACAGTATCTTTAATTATTGATGCTTACGTGAGAAGTCACTCAATTTTATTCAATTATTGCCACAGTAATTGCTGCATAATATCTCTCATATTATTGATTCAATTATTGTCACATTATCATCTGCACAATATTTTATATTATTAAATTAATAATTGAGACGACAAAGTTATTCACATTATTATTTATATTATTGACGATGTGTAGAAAGTTCTGTCGAGGAAAGGGGTTTGGTCACCTAATTGCGCGCCAATAGGGAGAAATCCTTATCGGAAAGCCCCCTCTTTCCTGGGAATGATCTTGTTTTTAAATATTGTGAGTTACCATATTAATGATGAATACGTTCGTGTTGATTAAAGATGTTTGTTCATTTAGTTTTCTTTATTTCTTCCATGACCCAATTACCCTCAAAGGAGGTATTTCTGTAATTGGCTAATTTTATTGACCAAATCGGCAATTAATCGAATAAATGAGCAATTAATTGCTATTGGTTCACATGCAAATTACTGTTAGTTCATATGTATGGAACTATTGATTCACATTCATGTACTATTAGGGGAGGTGGTGTAAGATTGATAATACTTGAAGGACTAAATTAAAAACACTACAAGAAAAAGATTTATTTTCGACGGAATTATTGTCGACTAAACATATTCAGTCGATGTTAATATAAGACCGACCGAATATTTAGTCGACATTAATTCAGTTGGAATTAATGTATCCTTGACTGACATCAGTCGAATAAGATCTTCTCCTTTGCGCGAGGGTTTCCCGCCAGTGCGAATATATATTCGACGGAATATATGTCATCCTCGACTGAATAATTCGTCGAGGGTATCCTAACGTCGACGGAATATAGTCGACGGAATTCCGTCGAAAATAAACCTAAAAAAACCCTTCGCCTTCCCTGCGTCCTCTCATTTTCATTTCCCTCTCTATTTCTACATTTCCCTCTCTATTTCATTCTCTACACCACTGATCTCTCTCTCTCTCTCTCTCCACCAGTCCCCCCACCCTGCACCCGGTACCCCCACCCCCCCAGTCGGTCGTCCCCCCTGCACGACACCACCCTGTCCCAGTACCCCCACCCCTCTCCCCCTGTCAACGTCGTCCCCGGCCCCACCCATTGGCTGGTAGTCCAGTTGGTACCCACCCCACCCACCCTCAGGTTCCCCCACTTCCAAACCCCTTCCCCCAGTACCCCCACCCCCTCCCCCAGACCCCCGACCCACCTAGCACTTACTGCCGCCGGTCACGACCCACTGCCGTCGGTCACCGGAGACTGCCGCCGCACTTAGACTCTCTTCTTTCTTAATTTTCCAGGTATTGAGTATATATTATATATATATATATATATATATATATATATATATATATATATATATATATATATATATGTTAGTAGTATGAAATTTAAGTATGAAATTTGTGTTTGAATTTGGTATTATAATGTGCAATTGGTCTAAATTTATTTTATTTTTGGATTGATAATGTATAATGTATATACGAATTATGTTTTTGGTATTATAATGTATATATGAATTCTGTTTTTGGTCATTTGCAGCCTCTGTACATGTATAGCAGTGTAATTGTAGTGTATATTTCTTTTATGTAATTGTAGTGTAATTGGTCATTTGGTTTGTTATTGTTTGGTTTTATTTTCTTTTATGTAATTGTAGTGTATATTTCTTCAATTTCAATATTGTATGTTGTATGTTAATAACAGTTAGTAATTTTATGCTTGATATTTCAAACGATATTTCCCACGAAATCCTGTTAGAATTATTGAGATGCAAAATCTGTTGCTCTACTAACTATTTATTACTTAATTTACTAATACTAAAATTCACTAATTAAGTAGCATTTACTTAATTAGTTTTTGACAAATAATGTATACTTCAAATATCAATTATTTTAATCAACTTAATTAAAAAATAAAATAAAATAAAAATTCACTATTTAATATACTAATATATAATTCAGAATAAAATAAAATAAAGTTTAATAAATGAAATAAATATAATTTAATATATAAATAGATTAAATTAAAAATAAAAATTATTAACAAATAAATAAAATAAATAAAACAATAAATTTCATTTAATTTGGTTTATTAAATAAAATAAATTTTAAAAATGATATAATATAATATAATAAAAAAATAAATTAAATTAAAATAATTAATAAATTAAAATAACATAAAATAAAAATAAATTAAAATAAAATAATTTTAACAAATTAAATTAAAATTTAATTTAATTTAATTTAATAATTAATAAATGTTATAAGGTAGTTTAATTTAATTTAATTTAATAAAAAAATTTAAAAATTATATTATATAATACAAAATAAAATAAATTAAAATAAAAAAATTAAAATAAAAAAATTATAATAAATTAAAATAATACATTAAATCAACTCAAAATAATAAACTAAGTAGCATTTGCTTAGTTGGGATGCAATTCAAAGAGACTGAATATATAAGAATGTTGTCGCGGAAATAAAATAATATACTTTGCAACTTAATTAGAAACCCGTTTGACAAGTAGGAGTGAATATCACACATTAGTCTCTATAGATTCCAAATAACAATTCTAATAAACTAAGTACCGTTTACTTAGTTTATCATTGGCAAAATAAACTAAGTAGCATTTGTTTAGTTTGCCACAATTTTCAATAAACTCGATAATACTCTACCTACATATATATATGTACTCTTCCTTGTATGCAGGATTCGACGTAGCAGTTGCAGCTAATAGTACTTCAACTGGTTCCTCGACAACAATTAAAAAAAGGTTTGTGTCTTATACTCGAATAATAAAGTTAATTGAATTATTGAAGACATTCTTCACTGTTCCACCATAACAGATGCCAACATATGGAAGGGGTTCCATTAAGTTGTTGAACAAAGTTGTAGGTTAAGCAACCCTCTAGATGAGCGAATGATCACTTCTCTACTAGGAATGAGAATTGCCTGATATGGGTCCAATCCATGACATAGACAGCTTCTCACCACTCCAAATTCCTCAGATGGGTAATTGGAGTGGTGAGAAGCTTTCTATGGAATGGATTGAACCCATATCAGGAAATGATTCAATCATAGTAGAGAACTGATCGTTCGTTCATCTAGAGGGTTGTTTACTTGTAACTTTGTTCAATAGCTTAATGGAACTCCTTCGGGATGTTGTCATCTGTTATGGTGGAACAGTGAGGAATGTCCGCAGTAATTTAATTTACTTTATTAATAGAGTATAGGACACAAACAGGAACTATGACCCTTTTTTTTGTCCGAATACTGCCGCGGAACGGGTTAGAGTACTATTAGCTGGAACTACAACTAATATGAAACTTAGATTTGCAACTAATAAACTAAGTAGCATTTGCTTAGTTTTCTACAATTTTCAATAAACTCAATGATACTCTCCCTTTACTCTTCAATACACTCATAAATATATATATGTAATATACTTTAAAACATAGAAAATCGTTTGACATTCACTCAGTAGGAGTGAATGCCGAATAGTCCCCAGTTTGGGACTGTTACTGGATGTTATGTCTCTCACTCAGGTCGGTACTAATTCACAATGTGCGTACGTGTTTATAATTTTTTGAGGATTTTTCAGCTGGTGTCTCTACATATGTTCTTCGAGTGCATACTTAGACTAAGTTGTCTTGGTCTATTTCGTGTACTTGAAGACCATGGGGAGGCGATGCTGAAATTTTCGTATAATATTATAAACACGCACCTTGTGAATAGCACTAGTGAGGAGACGCATCCAGGAAAGGGATAGAAGCCTAACCCCTACAGAGTGGAGATATATACTAGGTAAACTAAATATATGCATATATATATATATATATATATTTTTTTTTAATTGGGTATTATCTTCAATTAAAGATGTCAGCCGACCGGAGTTGGATGTGCCGTAGGATACCAGATGGATATGCTTCTAACATATCTCGTTGTACTAAAGTTGAGCAGTTGAAAATTACTGGCTTCAAAAGTCATGAATGTCATGTATTCATGCAGAAGTTGATGCCAATTGCATTTCGTGAGATGTTACCCAGGAATATTAATGATACTTTTACCGCACTTTCAAATTTCTTTTGGGATATTTGCTCAACTGTTATAAGGTATAGTGATGTGGAGCAGATGGAGAAAAACATAGTGTTGACAATGTGAAAGCTCGAAATGATTTTACCACCGGGGTTCTTTGATAGCATGGAACATTTGCCTATTCATCTGCCATATGAACTTAAGCTTGGAGGACCAGTGAAATATCTATGTATGTATCCATTCGAGAGGTAAAATTACATACATTGTGAAATATTCGTCATCTTTATATTTAACTTATCAGGTAATATATATCACATACTTTCATGTGACAGCTATATGCGTCGATTAAAGCAGAAAGTTAAAAAAAAAGCGCGTGTAGAGGATTCTATTGATGAACGCTATACGGAGGAAGAGCTTGTCAACTTCTACTCGTTGTAGTTTGACGATGTAGTCGCAACGAAGCATAACCGTCTACGTCGGAATGAGGTCAGGGATCCGTCTGGTCATGCTGATGATGGGTTGGTTGTATTCAGTTATCCAGCTAAACCATTTGGACATGAGACGAAGACTTACCTAACCGATAAAGATTTAAAGATTGTCTCTACATACGTGCTTCTAAATATGCCTGAAGTATCGTCGTACATCAAGTATGTATTATTACAAGTTGAAAATGATTTATCTATCCTTAATCAAAAATTAATTAATTGCCATATTATTGTATGCAGTTCATTCGAATTGGAAGTGCATGCTTCTAACCCGGGGTTGATAGAATCACAGATGGAAGCATTCACTAATGCAAAATTTCACCAGTGGTTTAAGAGAAGGGTCGAAGAAGAGAACGTGTATGATCATTTTAGAGATGTCATTCTAGGTCCGTACAAACTTGTTAGTTTATTTCCAGGTTGTATCGTGAATGGGTATAGATTCAAGGTTGATGACTTGAATGAATTGACATCAGTCAACTCCGACATTTGAGAATCTCCTCAGCCAGCGTATAGTAGATTTGCAGGCTGCTAGGGGCGATGTTGAGACGTTAGATTCCACCGTCCCTCTGCCCGAGATTAGTTTATCTCAGGATACTCCAACTAGTACTACCGGCCAGTATCGAGTGCTGGGGTTACCGAGGATACCAGCCTATACACTGCCAAGAGGTATAATATTTGTGTTTATTTCGTGTTTATGAACAAAGTAAACTTATAATATTATTCATGTTATATTTATTTTTGTAGGCTCTAGCCAGCGTCTACGTCCGAGAGCCCCCGTGGGACCATCACATACGGGCGCTGACTTAGATGATGCTTTGTTCCTGCGTGTTCTGGCTGCTGTGTCGGAGAGGTTTGAGACCGATTCACTATTCCATCGTCAGGATCCGCCCAGCCGTTCTCGTCTCCATCAGCTTGCGCACGACATTGTAGTTGGTGCCACCGCCGAGAGTATGGGTATTCCTCCGGAGCAATGGGCCGCGATACGCGACGAGATTGTTCGGATGGTGGTTACCTTAGTCGAGGACTCGTTTGGGCTAATGTTGAGTCAGCGCTCGACTGCTGTTGATCGATTTCGCAATCAATGAATACGTGCAAGTATACACGGTCAACAAGTAATAAAGTGAAAGTAGAGTATCGTTCCCACGAGGAATTATATAATAAAAATCACCAAGTACTAATTCTTAACCAAACTAATTTTATTTAAACAATCTCAAATCGTTATTTTTCTAATTAACAAAACTAAATTAATCAATTAAAACTATGTTACTTTATAAATGAATTCAAATAAATAAAGATTAAGACTTAAATATCCCCAATTATGAATTATAAATCAATTATCCAATTATCCCAATTATTATGCCTGCTGAATTGTTAACAGGAATTCTCAAATGCCAAAAGTCCTTTTCCAAGTGATCAATTGCCTTCTATTTAATCCAGATTAATCTTGCTATATTCCTATGCAAAATAAGTGAATTAAACTCCTTTAATTCTAATTCCTTATGTGTTACATGCGGTGAACATATATTTCCATTCAATTCACAAACCTAATTATTTACTGTGCAAATAACTAAGTCACATGATATCATGCCCAGTTCTAACCCTAGAATTCCTTTTCCAATTCCTTATAGAGTAACAAAGTAATTACTGATCAGATAATTAAGCAATATGCACAAGACAAGATAAACAACTCACTTTAACATAAATAACTGGAATATAATGAATAACTAATTCATAGCCATAAAAAGTTCAATTGAAATCTTAATAAAAAAAGTTAGTTCATAATTAATGAATGGAAACCAAGAATCCACAATTGAATAGACATTAAAAGATAAAAATAAGATGAGAGAAGAGAATAGAATCTGTTGTCAGCAAATCTGATGCTCCCTTCTTGCTCTTGCTCTTGATCTTCAATGATCTCCAAGTTGCTTCAATCTCCAAAACTAATAAGAACTAGGGTTAATGTTCTAATCTAATAGAGTGTATCTCTAATCTAAGCTATGTAATCTCCAAGCTAAGCTATGTAATCTCCAAGCTAAGCTATGTAATCCCCTCTTATTTTATGCCTTACATCATGTATTTATAGGTTACAAGTCTAATTTTGAGTTTAGGAACAATCCCAATCCAATTTGGAGTCAAAAAGGTGTCAAAATTCGTCCAAAACGCGTCTAGGCCCGCACCAGGCCCTTCCCCAGTGCCCCGGCGCTGGGCACGGCGCTGAGATTCTGCCCCCCAGCGCCCCGGCGCTGGTATCAAGCTTAAAACGAGCGCCCCGGCGCTGGCCCAAAAGTTAACATTTTCTGCTCCGACGTCCTTTGGGAAAACGACCATAACTTCTTCGTCCAAACTCCGATTTAGATGATTCAAGATGTTCTGGAAAGAGGAGAAGTAGATCTACAACTTTCATTCTTGAAGTTTTCCGAAATAATGTCCGAAGCTATAGTCAAATTGGCTCTGAAGTGACTGCTGTGTAAATGACAAGCCGAAAACGCGAATCTAGCCACCCCGAACGTCGATCCATGCAACTTTTGTCCCAAATCCTACAAAACAATATAAAACATGCATGAATAGACACAAACACATAAAAACATCCTAAAAGACTTGAGAACAACAATAAATTAAGCCCGAATGTATCCAATTCATGTGTATAAAACTCACTCATCAACTGCTCAGATATATTTCATTTTAAATACAAATATATATTTTGCATGTTATTTAATTTTCATTTAGTTATCTTTAACTGAATCATATATATGGACTAATGTGTTACACTATATTGTATTAATAGGGTGACGAGCGGACTGACGAGCGGGATGACAATTTTCATACTCCTGAGTAGCGTCGACGCCCGCCCGATGATCCTTCTCACACCGGGGGCTCTACTAGCTTGACTTAGTTTACATTCTTTTGTAATTTAAATTCTTTTGTATTAATTTTACATAACTTTTGATGTACATATTGTAGTTTAAAGTACCTTAGCATTAATTACTTTGGTTTTGTTGAGGTTTAACACTTAGCTTAATGGGATGTTTGTTATAGTTAGTTTAGATTAATGGGATCTTTTGTAATTTACATTAGTTTAATTTACTTTAATTAATGCGGTTTTACATTTCATTACTTTGGTTTTTTGCAGTTATGCTAGTTGTAGTAATGGGATGTTTTTGACATTTAGCTTAATTTAGCTTGTGTATGTGATGCTGGGAAAACAGTTATAGGTACAGGTACAGGTACAAGATGTGGGTTAAATCTCTGGATATTGCAAAAACAAAAAAAAATATTTTTAAAAAAGAAACAGTAACCTCGACGGAATACCGTCGAGGTTAAGTTTCTTTCCATTTTTGGTATACCGCCATGAGGCATACATAGCCTCGACCGAATATACTCGACGGACGCGTTATAGAATCGACGGAATTCTGTTGATCTTAAGGTGATTTTCCATTTTCGTCAGGTTACCACGTGGCATGCTTATCATCGACCGAATATCCTCGACAGATACAGTTCAGTCGGGGATATATTAACTCCGACTGAATGTTCAGTTGAACCTAGTTTCTTCGGCGTTAAGTGTTCCCGACCAAAAAATCAACGGACTTATTTTCGACGTGCTTATATACGACCAAATTTATGACCGAATATTCCGTCGGATATGATGTTACCTTCGACAGAATAGTCTTAGTACCGAAGGAATATTTTGTCGGAAATAAACCTTTTTGTTGTAGTGAAATGGAGGTATAGATGAAGGTACTATACTGTAATAATTCGAGCCCCTAAACGCGAAATTATCAGAACTATGTTTTCCTATAAATAGAAGCTCATTCTTCTTTCATTCTCATCAATTTACTAAGACTCACAAGAGAAATTACAGAGAGAGAAGCTATAGAGAAAAGAAGAAGAGTATTCTGCTACTTCACTATTGCAGTATCGAGTCTTCTACTACGGTAAGGGGTATTATTTATTTCATATTCTCTTATGATATTATTTTTCTTATTCGTGAGGAATATTATCTTCTTTCAATATTCGTAAGGGATATTATTTTTGTTTAATATTCGTATTAAATAATATTTTCTTTCATACCCTGTAGTATTTAAGTAATATTATTTTGTTTTGTATTCCTAATTCTGTACTCATTTTGTTAAAGTATCGCTTCTATACTTCGTAAAATTAGTAGAATATCCTCGAAATTTGCACTTCAACTAGTATCGTTTCACAAGGATATTTTTCTGAACATTCATATTGAATTTTAAGCTTTTCATGTCGGAGTACTATTCATGGATACTATTCATTTATACGGCACTATTCATATATATGGCACTATTCATATGTACGATACTATTTATAAAGTACTATTTATAAAGTACTATTCATAAGTACTATTCACGGGATACTACTCATGAAGTACTATTTACGGTATACGATTCACAAAGTACTATTCACGGGGTATTACTCACGAAGTACTATTTACGGTGTACTATTCACTCAGGTACTATTCACCAGGGGTACTATTCATGACAAAAATTGATTTCTTTCGGTCCAAATTATTTTTGATACAATATTATTCCCGAATTTTACTCCACAAAGCAATATCTTGTTGACAATTTGGACATTATTGAATTATGGATAAAATTGTAAATCTTTAAAATTTATCATTGCTCTCATTTAATTGAATTCTTATATAATTGCCATCATCCCCACACTTATATTGTGATAAAAGTTATCTTTGGTCGTAGTGCATAGATGGACTATTGATTGGTATGATTATGACCATGGATTATTCGGTATAATCATAACCCGTAATATTACAAATGATGTGGTAAAAGTCCTCATTGGCCCGTAGTGCATTAATGGACAGATGTTGGTATAATCATAACCATGCGTTCTCTTTAGCCAAGGGTGAAAATATGAATTGGTGTTTGGCATGATCATGACCATTGGTGAAAATACGAATATCCTTGGCTTGTAATGCATGGATAATTTGTGGTTGTGATACTAATGAATATCCTTGGCCCGTAGTGCATGGATAATTCAGTGATGTGGATTATTTATTAAGCTAAGTCTCAACAATAAAATTAATGATAAACTTTTATATCATAGAAGATAGTAGATATCATGCTTTGCTTGACTCTTCTAATGGATTGCTTGTTCCACTGCAGTTGTTGATCTAAAACTTGTTGTCTATTGTATTCTATCAGTTGTTATACTATTAAAGGCTAAGGATAATTTATTCTGCATTATCTTAGTCATAATATTTCTTACTAGGCTAGTTGAGCTCACCCTTTTCTTTCATTGTTCTCTTCAGGAAATGAGAATATAGTTGGGACTATTCGGGGAATAAAAATGACGGTTCGAGATGGTTGCCATAGTAGTCCTCACTATTCTATAAAATAGTGTGATAATAATTATAATGAGGATTGAATTTGAGTTTGGATATTGTCGAGGAGACAATATTTGTATTAAAACTCACAGCTTATGTTTTGTCGTATTCTGCATGGCAGTTGTATAATTAAGTTGTAGTTGTGTTCTATACCATGTATTTGGCGACTCAGAATGTGTGATATATACCTATAATGGGGGTGTCACAATTGGTATCAAAGCTAGGGATATGATCCCTGGCTGAGATGTGAGACTAAAACTAGGAGGGGAGAGACGGGTAAATTCATCGTTAGTATGACCTACCTAAGTTATTTGTTATTTAATTGGTCGGTAAGAGTATAGGGATAATATGTGGCATGTCAATTAACCCTTGTTTTGTGATTTTTATTGAGAATGACATCTGAAAATGTTGAGATAAGCAATGAAGCACATGAGACCGTTGAGTCACCGACGATCAATAACCAGGATAATGTGCACTAGGAAGGAAATAATCCTCGTGTAAACAATAACACCGATCAAATGACGAACAATGGTATGTTTAGGAACGTTTTAGAATTTATGCAAAACCAAATGAGAGAGACTCCTATTCAAAATGCAGGTGTAAACACTAGCAACTCACGGCTGGCCACCTCTAAGCAGTTCAAGGAGCTGGGACCACCAGAGTTTTTGGGAAAGTAAGAACCATTAAGGCGGAGACAAGGATAAAGCAGATCACCAAGATATTTGATGTCTTGGAATACTCAGAGGAGCAAAAGGTTCCCTTCGCCACCTTTATGTTGCGTGAAGAAGTAGATTAATGGTGGGAATTTGTAAAATGTACTAATCTTTCTGCACTAAATATGTCTTGGGAGAAGTTCTAAGAAATGTTCAACGACAAGTACTTTCCTAAAAGTATTCGTCACATGAAGGAGGTGGAATTCGTCAAACTGGAGAAAAATAATATGACTGTATCGCAATATAAGGCTAAGTTTGTTGAGTTATCTCGGTTTGCATCCCATTTGGTTGATAATGAGGAACGAATGACAAGAATATTTTTGAGCGGTTTAAAACCCATAATACATCAATACATCATTTCTCATAAACTTTGTTTATATTCAGATGTTGTGAATATGGATTAGTTAGTGGAGCGTGATAATGAGTCAGCTCAACCAAAAGGCAACGACCAACAACACGATAATAATTGTACCAGTGGCAATGACCATCGGAACAACAATAACCATCGTGGAGGAAATTATCATGCCAAAAATGGTAACCACTTCATGGCCACGACAATAGACGTGAAAATTTCAAGAAGAGAAGGTTCAACAATTATGGAAAGACAGCAACACCGGCACCAGTTTAAAAGGAAGAAGAATGACCACTGGTAGTATGTTTCAAATGCGGACAGGAGGGACACATCCGTCCAAACTTTACGCAACAACCCAAAGCGTGTTTTAATTGCGGAAGAGAAAGTCATTTATCTCGATTTTGTCGTGTAGTGATGTCAAGTCCAGCTGAGATGGTGACGCCAAAAGATGTCTTAGACAAGTCAAAGCTGTAACGATCAAGAAATTTGTAATTTAATTTAAATATTTATTGAATTCAATAAATATTTTAAATAATTTATTTATTGAGGAAAATAAATAATTGATGAATTATGGTGAATTAATTTAGTAACTAAATTGATTAGTGTAAATTAAAGTGAGTAATGATAACTTTATCTGAAGGGTTTAATTTAAGGAAATAATTAAATTAAATAAATTGTTTAATTTAAAGGGAATAAATTAAATAAAGTGATATTTCTAATTTATTAATTAAATTAGATATGTAATTATTTATTATTTATAAGTATATGATAATAAGAATTTTATTATTATTATTTTAAGTTATTTAAATTAACTAAACTAAAGTTATTTAAATTAATCAAATTAAAGTGTGACAAGTAGTAACTATATAATATAAATATTATTTAAATAATATAGTACGAGAATTATTATGTAACCAAACGTAGCCTTATGGCTTTTGGTTTATTTTAACTGATGTGAGCCTTTTTGTTTTTTAACTTGTCGTACGTCGGGTAAAGGGAGTCAGTGTATATTATGTGTGATTTTTTTTCCTAAGGCTAGATAACATAGAATTGCAAAGAGGAAAACACAGAGATTTTAGAGAAGAAAGATCATAGTGGTTTTGAGAGAGAATCACCATTTCTTGCTAGCATACAACTAGGGTTTGCTAAATCAAGGTATATTCTACTTCTAAGGTTTATGTTTGAGTTTCCATGTTCATTCTCTGTAAATTGCTAAGTCATGTTGTGTTGAAATATACATGTATATATGGTTTATAAACTGATAATCGTCATATATGATTGATACTTGTGAGTCAAATTCGTTAAAATTGGCTTTGAAGGAAAGAAATTGAGATAACAGTGTGTATGTTTGAAAAAGGGCTTTAGAAAGTACGAAAATTGATGCTTTATATGTGTTGTAATTTGAAATTTGTTTTCGGATTGTGTAACTATGTTAAGAAACGAAAGTGACGTAGTTGGAATCGTGTCAATTGGTCAAGAAACGAATTCGTGGTGATCGAATTCGCTAATAGTGTAAAAATGATGAAATTTAGGAAAATTGGGATTTTGATCCTTCAAAATTGTAGGTATAGAGTGTTTATGTTGTTATTATGTGGTATTGCATGTTTATGGATGTTATCACAAAGTTCTAGTTGCTAGCTTTCATGTTTTCTATGATATTTGGTTAAATTGGGGTGACTGTTATGCAGAATAGAGCTACTGCGCGTTTTTGTCTGGTGTGTGGCGCAGCTGCACCGTCATCACAGTCAGAAATGGCGCAGCTGCGCTACTGGGTTTCTGTAGTTGAGCACGAGCACAGCTGCGCTAGTACCATGGCCAAAAATGGCGCAGCTGCGCCGGTTCCAGGCTTAAGTGTGGTTCAGCTACGCCACACCCTAAGCTGTGACAGTGAAGTCTGCTTATTTTTAGGTCCTGCGTAACGGACCTATGTTGGTTTAGCATGCATGTTAATGGTGTTAAGACATAATAGAAACTACAATAATAGATTGTAAGGTGTTGTAATACAAAGTGTAAAAGATTTTTAAGTGATTGTTAATTGAGTTATATAATGAAACTAAAAGGGATGTTTTCAAAAGTTAGAAATGAACGAATAAGTTATGTTGGCTCGTAATGCAATTTTAGATTCATTAAGTATGTTAACCTAAATGGTTAGGTGCTAGGTTAGGGTTATGACCTAACTGATGGTTTAAACCCTAAAGCTAATATTCATACAACTAATTGTTGTTGCGATTGTAATGATGTATGTAGGGTAATTGGAGATTATTTTACACTTGTGTAGCTTACATATAAGGCAAGCTTCTAAAACTTATCTCCTTACAATTGAGCAAGCTTTCAAACTTCATTCTTTTCATATTAAATGCAAGTTTCCATTCCTATATTATTATTGTACAAGCCTAATCTATCTTGAATATGTTTGTACAAGCTCTTATAACCTAATTCGTTACCTCGAACGAGTTTTACTTTTCTAAACCTTGATATTATTATTCAAAGAGTATATTGTTCTAATACATCGATTCAAATGAGATTGTTCTAACTCTTTTGGTTATAGCATTTTGCATGTATATCATGTTTATTCAATTATATATATTGTTTATATCCAATCTTTGACTTTGATAGCATTGTCCAGTTATACATTCATGTATTAAACCTTTATTGCTGGAAACTGAATAGTGTTCTAAAATTCTAGAAACACTAATAATCTAGTTCCAAACTAAACATTCTTTAGCTCAGAAATTCTAAATTCAAACCAAGACGAACAACCCTAACATAGGGAATTTTGTATGTGTAACATTTAGATGTTTGTGCACAATACATGGTACAAAGGGTTGATCACCCTAAGTACGTTAAGAAGTGTCTGTATAGTCTAATGACTGTTAAGGTTGAGGTAATAATACCTAAATACCGGAGACATAGTTCGTGGTCTTAAGACCCTTAGGTAATTAAAGTTCGAACTTGTTTTCTATTTTGATTCGTAGAACAAGTTCTTTATTGTTCAGATTTTGTTGTTCACTCTCATGTTACTATCATTACTACTTTCTATATTAGTGAGCATTTGTTTGCTCACTCTTGCAATTAACAATGCAGCTAAAGTGGAGAAAGTTGATGAGCCATCTACTAGCAAATGAAAGGGCAAATTGTCCAAGTGCTGAAGACTTATGCGAAATTTATTTAAATGTTTACTCTATGAGACTTATTTTAATTTTATGATGTATTCCGCAACTGATGTAATAAATTTAAGGTTAGATTACCAGGGACTACTTTTGAGATTTAATGTAACCCTTTAACGGGAAAGATTATTGTTTAAGTTATTTAAATTATGTCTTTATACTTTGATTATGGGTAGTTAGATGTAATGCTTTGGATAGTGAACACCAAATCTTGTGGGAATGGAGTACCTGTATTTGGGGATGTCATAGGCTGGTATCAAAGCCTTAGGTTATGAACCTTTGGTGAGAAAACCCTAGGAAGTAACCTTTAAGGAAATAGGAAACATAGAGGTGTTCAACTCTTATCGGGTTTTAAGGAATGGATTAAGGTATCTGTAAGACCCCAACTTTTTTGAATAAAGATGACTTTCCGATAATTATCATTTTTGAATATTATGGAATGAATTTGTTATAATGTTATAGTTGTGAGTAGTATTTATAAATTCTGCAAAGTATGGAAGTTGTTATATTATATTCGATTGGTCGGGGAATATTCATTTTAGCCGGGAATATTTGTACAACGGCGCAGTCATTGTTGGACCCCACAACAGAATTATTGTCGGATTGAAAAAACGACAAAAATATTTTTATGAAAATAACGGCGGAAGTTTTACCGTTAATACTGTTGAACTACTCGGTAGTAAAAGTACAGTAATACGTGTGGTTGCATAGTAGCACACGCTATTGATTATTGATGTTTAAGTGAGAAGTCACTCAGTTATACTCAATTATTGCTATAGTAATTGTTGCATCATATCTCTCATATTATTGATTCAATTATTGTCACAGTATCATCTGCATTATATGATATATTATTAAATCAATAATTAAGATAACAAAGTTATTCATATTATTAAATTTCAATATTTACAATGTTTAGAAGTTCTGCCAATGAGAGGTTTGGTCACCTAATTGCGTGCTAATAGGGAAAGATCTTTATTGGAAAGTCGCATCTTTCCTGGGAACGACCTGGTTGTTAAATATTATGAGTTATAATATTAATGATGAATAAGTTCGTGTTGAATAAAGATGAATTTGATAGTTCCATTGTGTTGGGATTATTAGTGTTAGTGGAAATCACCATCTATTCCGATGTATGAGGGTTATATTGATAAATCGGGGAATTTATCTGATAAATGAGCAATTAATTACTACTAATTCACATGCTTATATAACTATTTATTCACATGTGTGTACTATTGAATCACATTCTTATACTATTAAGGGAGTTGGTGCAAGATTGATAATATTTGCATGATTAAATTAAAGATGGAAGTATAGATGGAGGTATTATACCATAATTCGTATTTTGACATGATTATAAGTATTAATTCACATGATTGAACTATTGATTCACATTATTTACTATTAGGGGAGGTGGTGCAAGTTTGATAATACTTGCAGGATTAAATTAAAAATGAAAGAAAAGTTGGAGGTATTGTACTATAATTTTTTGAGCCCCAAAACGTGCAATTATTGAAACTATATTTTTCTATAAATAGAAGCTCATTCTTCCTTCATTTCTCACCAATTCACTAAAGCTATAGAGTAATTATTATAGAGAGAAATTATAGACAGAATCTATAGAGAGAAAATCTATAGAAGAAGAGAAGCCTGCTAACTCACTATTCCAGTACCTAGTTTCTTCTAAGATAAGGGGTATTATTCCTTTTGTATTCATGAAGAGAACTTCTGTAGCGCCCCCAAATCCGGGTATCTTACAACCCGACAGATGGTGCTATACTGTACAAACATTCATACGTTCATTCAATTGAAAGTCTCAAAGAATGAACATAACTTATATATATTTAATTCAATATTTACATTTCCCAAGTTCTAAACCCATTACCAAGGTTCTCTTGTCATAATATTTATTACATTACAACAATAGACCTATACTATTACATGACAGCTTAATAATCTGCCTTAGCTTTTCCTTTATCCTTATTTGATCCTTCAGGACGTTCAGTCTTAGCTGCATTCATATGGTTCAAGCAAGAGTGAGCATGACTAGCTCAGCAAGTATAACAATTTCAATAACAACATGCTTGGTACATATGAATCATATATCTTCGATAACTGAACAATAGCTATGAAGTATTATTGATGATTCAAAATAGCACTTCATCTTTCTTTTCAAAATGTTTCACAATGAATAAATTCAGTAAAACATTTACTCCGGTCAAAGACCTTGAGTATTCATTCTTTCTTTGAAAAGGACAACCCGGACCTAAGTCCGTAAGCCCGATATTACTTACGAGCACTTCTAGGTGATCAGCCTATTGTACTCTGTATTGATCAATACTACATCCATTAAACGTATGTACGTTTAATCATTTGGCAACCTCGTGTGCCTGTCGTTTTATCGACAAAACATTTGTTTAACAATTCAGTCTTCTTTTGAAAACTATTATTAGTTGACAAAAGATATTAGCATTTGATAACAGATGAACAGATTATCAATAATCCATTCAATATGTTAAGTCTAGCCAAAGAAACTGGCTTTAACTTCATTATACTTCAATTCATGCGAAAGGATACATGAACATCATAAACTTGTTCAGATTGAACTGAAACAAGAGTTATAATACTTGCCTTTAGCGTCTGCTACTGTGTATTTTACTTTACGTTCAAGTCTTTCAAGTCTCTACAATACATAATCACATAATGCCTTACATTAGGTCACATATAATCAAGTATGTATCTGACTATATCTTACCCTTCATTTCAATCTTAATTATAGATTAGATTTCATTCTTTATGCGTTTCGATTTATCGTTCGCTTTACATTCATTCGACTTGATTATATTAACCATTCTTCATTTCTTTTAAGTCTTATCAATGTCCTAACAATGTCACTTTAAGTTGTTTAAGGTAGGTGTAGTTCAATCTCCTACCATGCCCTTCCTTTCCCTTCATTTTTATTCTTTACTGTCAATGTTCTGTGCCTGGCGCCGCGGCGCGGGCATTACACTTGTAACTCGTACTGCGGCGCGAATTAGCAGTAACCGAGTCCCAGATGTCGCGCTGCGGCGCGACCAAAAAGGCTGAGGGTTGGCGCCGCGGCGCCAACTCTGTGCACCAGAAAATGTTTCTAACTTTTAATTTTTGTGAACTTCCCGGACGCATAACTTCTTCGTTTTAAGTCCGAATTGGCTCGTTCAAAAGCCTACGGTTCACAAATTACATAATCTACGCTTTCATGCAAGAATTTTATCTATTTAACTTCGTTTGCTAAAAATTCACCTATTGGTTCATTTTTAACGAAAACGATAAATGTTCGTGAACGTTAAACGCTCGTTTCTTCGTTCTAAGTCAGAATTCGTTCATTTTCGAGTCCGCAACTCTTAAATGACAAACATGACTTGTCTCCATTGGAAAATAACATTTCCGAACTCAAACTTAAAATTTGACTTCCATTCCGGGAAATTTATGAATTCGACGATTATCGTCTAATCGTGCGATTTCCGGCAATTCTTTGTTCTTAGAACTTGTTCAATACTACCTATGAATTCCATTCATCATGTGAACATCTCAACATATTTAATACAACAACTTATATTCATTGTTGGATTTTGACTTATTTCTTTGTAAGCTTATAACTTTATAAACTACTTATGATCTCATCATTCATGACTTATGAGAATTAAAGTTTCTTAATCATCATACATATATGCTCTCAACATATAACTTTTCTTATGTATACTTGATACATATGATCATACAAGTTCTTTTACTTTCATATTACTTCAACCAACAACCTCACATAGGTTTATCACTTATGCTAGTTCAAATGACTTATTACCAACTTATGTGGCTTAAGTTCATTACTCACACATACTTCTTACTTTTTATCATTCATGTTCCTCAATCCAAACTTTTATTATCAACCTATCAATGATAGAGATAGAAGATAATTGGAGAAGAGGTCTTACTTTTGAAGTCTTTGATATGAAATCTTTTTCTTCTTCTTGGCTTATGGAAGTAACTTATTTGCAACTTAATTCTCCTAACACTTAAGCACTTTGAGAGAGAGTGATTGGATTATTTGAACAACTATTAAAAGACTTGCCAACCTTCACTATTTATAGAATTTCTAAGGTTAGGGCAATTTAGTCAATTCCATCATCCCACCTCTTTTTGCACCTCCTTACTATTCATTAATTGGCTAGCTCTAATCTTATCCTTTGCTTGGCCACTACTCTTAATACTTGATAATTACATAACTTGGTCATTACTCATATAACTTGGTTACCACTTAACTTGGTCACCACTTTTCTTGGTCATTACTCCTTAACCATATTAATATGGATTTCCTCATGGGGTCAATCCATCCATTAAATCCTAGCTTGGGCTTGAATCAACTTAATCTTTGGGCTTTGCTTTAATAAACTTTTATATGTTTATTAATTCATAAGTTGGGCCTTAACCCTAAATTCACTTGGGCTTGTACAAAAATCCTAACCAATCTTTACTAGTCCATTAATATTACATAATACATATACATATAGTTTATGTATTATTCTCGTATTCTAATTCATATAGAATTTATATACGATACTGCATTCTTCTTACAAACTCATATAATACTTTGTATCATACTCGTTTCCATTCCTTGTACAATACTCACGTATCATACCATCATTCCTTAACACAATAGTTCTCCATTTTCCTTACGTTCTCAATTTAAGTCCGTAAGCGAAATATTACATTTTCCATAACTAGATTATTATTACATAATCCGTCTTACTTTAATATTCTACCATTACATATTTCTCGGAAATTCAAAAATAAATCCCGAGCAAATATCGATGAATAGTGTTTTTCGGAAAATTTCTCGGAAAACTTTTATTTTCGTCTTGGAAATTCAAACACCTTAAATCCTTCACATAGTTCAAATACTACGATATTCCAATATCAATAGGTAAAAAAAAAAATTAACAACCATCTTGATATCCCACATAATATGATTTTATTATTATTTAATCTAATAAAATCATCTTACATTAGAATCCGAATTTCTCGGTCGTTACATTCTCCCCCCCTTATAAAGATTCTGTCCTCAGAATCTCGTTTTTTAATTAAATAAATGAGGAAAGTTTTTCTTCATCTTTTCTTCTAACTCCCACGTTGCTTCTTCAGCATCATGGTTCTTCCATAACACCTTCACTGATGGTATTACTTTGTTCCTCAGAACTTGTTCCTTTCTATCGATGATTTGAACCGGCGATTCTTCATATGTTAAATCCTTCTCGATATGAATCGGCTCATACTCAATTACGTGCTTATAGTCCGGCTTATACGGACGTAATACAGATACGTGAAATATGTTATGTATTCTTTCTAGGTCTGGAGGTAATGCTATCTTATAAGCTATCTCTCCCACCCGGTTTAATATTTCAAAAGGTCCTATAAACCTTGGACTTAACTTTCCTTTCTTTCCAAAGCGTATCTTTCCTTTCCAGGGAGATACCTTCAGAAACACATACGAACCTACTTCGAACTCTCGATTCAATCGATGTGAGTCCGCATACTTCTTCTGTCTGTCTTGAGCCGTGACAAGACGCATCCGAATTAACCTTACTATATCCGCTGTTTGCTGCACCAATTCTGGTCCTAGCATCCGGCGTTCTCCCACCTCATCCCAACACAATGGTGTTCTGCATCTTCTTCCATACAGAGCTTCATAAGGCGGCATACCTATGCTTGCATGATAACTGTTGTTATAAGCAAATTCTACCAGTGGTAGGTGATCATCCCAACTACCCTTGAAATCCATAACGCAAGACCTCAGCATGTCTTCTAACGTCTGAATTGTTCTCTCGCTCTGCCCATCAGTTTGTGGATGATAAGCCGTGCTTAACTTTAACTGTTTTCCTAGATGTTCTTGCAAACTTCTCCAGAAGTTCGATGTGAATCGTGGATCACGATCTGACACAATCGATATCGGTACTCCATGTCTGGAAATAACTTCCTTGACATAAAGTTTAGCTAACTGGTCTAAGTTATACTTGACCCTAATTGGTAAGAAGTGAGCCAATTTCGTCAATCGGTCGACTATTACCCAAATAGAATCGTACCCTTTTGACGTTGTTGGAAGTCCTACCACGAAATCCATTGAGATATGTTCCATTTCCATTCTGGAATCTCCAATGACTGTATCAAGCCACTGGGTCGTTGATGTTCGGCTTTAACTTTTTGACAAGTCAAACATCTACTTACATACTCTGTTATTTCCCTTTTCATGTTTGGCCACCAAAAACTCTGTCGAAGGTCTTGATACATCTTAGTGCTACCAGGATGTATCGAGTACCTTGAACTATGAGCTTCTTGTAACACTTGCTCCTTTAATTCCGTCTCATTCGGAATCCAAATTCTTCCTTCAAATCTTAATAATCCTTCATTATCAAGACTATACTTATTATCTCCTTTATCAGATAACCACTTCTTCATTTGGTTACACTCATCAGTCTTGAGTTGTACCTCCTTGACCCTCTCTACAATGGTAGATTGTCTCTCCGTTGCAAAAAGTATCTGCCCTGATTCACTCGGCATCTTCACTTCTATTTCCATCCTAGCCATCTCTGTTATTAACTCATTTTGAGTCGTTAACATAGACAACTTTTCCCGACCCTTCCTACTTAAGGCGTCGGCAACTACATTGGCTTTCCCAGGGTGATACAGGATTTCACAGTCGTAATCCTTTATCAACTCCAGCCATCTTCTCTGTCTCATATTCAACTCCTTCTGAGTGAAGATATACTTTAGACTCTTATGGTCTGTATATATCTCACATTTCTCCCCATAAAGATAATGCCTCCATATCTTTAGGGCAAATACTACCGCGGCCAGTTCCAGATCATGAGTAGGGTAAACTTTCTCATAATCCTTCAACTGCCGTGATGCATACGCAATGACTTTTCCATGCTGCATGAGCACACAACCAAGCCCTCTATGCGAAGCATCACTATATACTACAAAATTTCCTGTGTCATCTGGCAATGACAAAACAGGTGCTTTACTTAGTCTTTTCTTTAGTTCCTGAAAACTGTCTTCACATTTATCCGTCCATACGTATTTCACCGTCTTCCTTGTTAAATTAGTCAACGGGGTAGCTATCTTCGAAAAATCTTGGATAAATCTTCGATAGTAACCCGCTAACCCTAGGAAACTCCGCACCTCAGTTGGCGTTTTTGGTTGTTCCCAGTTCATCACTGCTTCTACCTTTGCTGGATCCACTGAAATCCCTTCCTGATCAATGACATGACCTAAAAACTGTACTTTCTCCAGCCAAAATTCACACTTAGTGAATTTCGCATATAACTTCTCCTTTCTTAGTGTTTCCAACACTAATCTTAAGTGTTCAGCATGATCTTCTGGCGTCTTTGAATAGACTAGAATATCATCAATAAACACAACCACAAACTTGTCCAAATAAGATTTGAACACTCTATTCATCATGTCCATAAATGCAGCTGGTGCATCCGTCAACCCAAATGACATCACCAGAAACTCGTAATGACCATAACGAGTTCTGAATGCCGTCTTTGGTATATCCTCTTTCCTTACCTTCAACTGGTGATACCCCGTCCGTAAATCTATTTTAGAAAAATACTTTTCCCCTTTCAACTGATCAAATAGATCATCAATCCTGGGCAATGGGTATTTATTCTTTATCGTTAATTTGTTCAACTCTCGATAGTCGATACAAAGTCTTAACAATCCATCTTTCTTCTTGACAAACAACACTGGTGCACCCCACGGGGAAACACTTGGTTGAATGTACTTCCTATCCAACAGTTCCTGTAATTGAACCATTAGCTCTTTCATTTCCACCGGCGCCATACGGTACGGTGCCCTTGACACTGGTGCCGCTCCTGGCACAATGTCTATTACAAATTCGATCTCCCTATCCGGTGGTAAACCCGGTAACTCACTTGGAAATACATCCATGAATTCGTTTACTATAGGTATTTGTTCCATGGTTGTTCCCACTCGCTGGGTATCAACAACATGGCACAAGTAACCCACACATCCCTTTCTTAAGAGTTTTCTAGTTTGTGTCATCGTAAGACAACACGATCTCCCCGGTGATTTATTACCGTAGAATACTACAGGAGGTTGCTTCAACATCCTAATGCTCACACGTTTCTTTTGGCAATCTATAATTGCTCCATGGTTAATCAACCAATCCATTCCGAGGATTACATCAAATTCTCCCAACCTTATTGGTATTAAATCTACCGATAACTTACATCCACGTATATCTACGTAACAACTCCTATGAATACTATCCACATGAATTATCTCTTCATTTGCTACCTTAATGATCACAGGTATAGGCAACTTTTCGGGAAATAATTCTAATCGTCTAGCAAAATCACATGCTATAAACGAACAAGTAGCACCCGAATCAAAAAGCACATATGCATTAATGTTATTGATTGGGATAATACCTGCAACTACGTCTCCGGATGCCACCGCATCTTGGACTGTCATATTAAAAGTACGGGCCATTGGTCTACCCGGCTGAACTGGACCGCTAATAGCTAATTTTCCACTATTAGTGCCCTTATTTCCTTCCATACCCTTCTTCGGGCAATTCTTTGCTATGTGGTCAGTTGATCCACATACAAAACATCCGTGATTTTTCTTCGGATTTGGACAGTTAGGCGAAATGTGCCCGCTTTGTCCACAATTATAACATACGGCCTTTCCTTTGAGACAGACTCCCAAGTGAGTCTTCCCGCAGGTTTTACAGGCCTCCATCCTTCTTTTTGAATCGCCTTGTTTCACTCCGGTATTCCCAGAGTTAAAACCCTTTCTTTTCTGACCGTCGCCACTACCACTGGCTCCTTCGGTCTTAATTCCCCCATCAATTCTTCCTTTATTTTTCTTATCCTTGTGGTACTGGCTTAAAGCCTCATTCCCACCTTCGGCTATTATTGCCCTCTCTAATATGGTTCCAAAGGAAGTACTTTGGAACACAGAGATTCGGCTATAGAGCCATGGTTTTAAGCCCTGCTCGAATCTTCTAGCCTTTCTTACTTCAGTGTCCACTTGATGTGGAGCAAATCGTGCCAGTTCATTAAACTTGGTGGCATATTGGGGAACTGTCATATCCCCTTGTTTCAATTCCAGAAACCTCATTTCCATTCTCCCTTGCATACTCGTGGGGAAATAATTCTCGAAGAAAATCTCCTTAAACCTCTCCCACGTTAGGTTTCCTATATCGGCCCTAGCCTGGTTTGCCTCCCACCAGAAGTTGGCCTCTCCTTTCATCAAATAGGTTGCAAAGGCAACCTTTTGACCCTCCTCCACATTTGTAATTACAAATGCTTTCTCAATTTCTTTCACCCAAGTTTGGGCTTCTATAGGGTCCGTAGTTCCCTTGAACTCCGGCGGACCTACACTTTTAAAGTCCTTAAAAGTAGTAGCTCGTACTACTTCAGGAATTACAGGTACATTAGCCCCCGTTCTATTAAATGCAGCCGTTAAAAGATTAACGAACTCTTGCATTGGATTAACCGGACCACCTTCCGGTTGGTTAACATTAGCTTCTTGATTTCGGTGTCCCCTTCTTGGCGGCATTTCGCTGTTAAGAAAACAACACATCATTATTACTTTCTTCTTGTGAGTTAGTTATTATTTGTGATAAAACAATAACTCATACTCATTACTCAATATGTTCCATAAAAGAGGCTTATATTGATTAATAACTTGTAGTATAACACTACATTTTTTACATCATTCAGCCTTAGCTGATTACATTACTCAGTCTTAGCTGATTACATTACCCTCCCGCAATTACTTTCCAAAAATTGGGATTTACAAAAGACTACCCTTGTTTATACAAAAGAGGGTTTTACGTCACTACTAGCTACATAATATTTACATATCTACGTTACTCTAGCTATTGCTAGATTACATCTGCCTTAAGGCATTCTCAAAATCTTTGTTGGCCAGACCGGCAATAACATCCCGACTGATGGTATGTCGTGTCTGTCCTGACTCTACCGGATACCCAGCCACTTGCTGCTGAAAATCCACATGAGAGCTCCTATGTATATAGGACATCCTTTCCAATCTTCTCTGTTTAATCTTTAGCTCTTGCTTGAGCTCAAAGACTTCACATTTCAGCTCTCGGACCTTGTCCTTAGCTAAAACACGATCATCGTGTTCCTCCTCCCACATTCCCTCCATGCTAAGCTTGTCCTCACGGACAGCTTGGAGTTCCGCTTTCAACTCCTTTACCTCCTGGCAATAATGGACATTCCTATCCAATACCGTCATAAACAATGCTTTCATCGAATCCCCCGTAGATATCTCCTCGGCGGGTGGAACTTGGTCAAAGGACATTAAGTCCACCTCTTCCTCTAGCATGCCATCGAAAATAGACATATAGTCTAAATTGTCCGAGTCTCCAGACTCTATTGCTACCACTTCTGGCTCTATTGCTACGGGATTTGGTAGTATCTCTACCCGATTAACCGAATCCTCGCTTACAACATGTATATTTCTATACATATCATTTTCTCCTGACATCTACAATAAAACAATACAGTTTGATTAGTACATGTCAGTAACATAAATAAAAACACATAACATACTATAATGCATTTTTATAAGGTTATCTTTCTTCTTTTACTTCTTTATTAAGGTTATGACTTAAGGTTCTAATTCCCTTTAAGTTTTATAACCTAGGCTTTGATACCAACTTGTAGCGCCCCCAAATCCGGGTATCTTACAACCCGACAGATGGTGCTATACTGTACAAACATTCATACGTTCATTCAATTGAAAGTCTCAAAGAATGAACATAACTTATATATATTTAATTCAATATTTACATTTCCCAAGTTCTAAACCCATTACCAAGGTTCTCTTGTCATAATATTTATTACATTACAACAATAGACCTATACTATTACATGACAGCTTAATAATCTGCCTTAGCTTTTCCTTTATCCTTATTTGATCCTTCAGGACGTTCAGTCTTAGCTGCATTCATATGGTTCAAGCAAGAGTGAGCATGACTAGCTCAGTAAGTATAACAATTTCAATAACAACATGCTTGGTACATATGAATCATATATCTTCGATAACTGAACAATAGCTATGAAGTATTATTGATGATTCAAAATAGCACTTCATCTTTCTTTTCAAAATGTTTCACAATGAATAAATTCAGTAAAACATTTACTCCGGTCAAAGACCTTGAGTATTCATTCTTTCTTTGAAAAGGACAACCCGGACCTAAGTCCGTAAGCCCGATATTACTTACGAGCACTTCTAGGTGATCAGCCTATTGTACTCTGTATTGATCAATACTACATCCATTAAACGTATGTACGTTTAATCATTTGGCAACCTCGTGTGCCTGTCGTTTTATCGACAAAACATTTGTTTAACAATTCAGTCTTCTTTTGAAAACTATTATTAGTTGACAAAAGATATTAGCATTTGATAACAGATGAACAGATTATCAATAATCCATTCAATATGTTAAGTCTAGCCAAAGAAACTGGCTTTAACTTTATTATACTTCAATTCATGCGAAAGGATACATGAACATCATAAACTTGTTCAGATTGAACTAAAACAAGAGTTAGAATACTTGCCTTTAGCGTCTGCTACTGTGTATTTTACTTTACGTTCAAGTCTTTCAAGTCTCTACAATACATGATCACATAATGCCTTACATTAGGTCACATATAATCAAGTATGTATCTGACTATATCTTACCCTTCATTTCAATCTTAATTATAGATTAGATTTCATTCTTTATGCGTTTCGATTTATCGTTCGCTTTACATTCATTCGACTTGATTATATTAACCATTCTTCATTACTTTTAAGTCTTATCAATGTCCTAACAATGTCACTTTAAGTTGTTTAAGGTAGGTGTAGTTCAATCTCCTACCATGCCCTTCCTTTCCCTTCATTTTTATTCTTTACTGTCAATGTTCTGTGCCTGGCGCCGCGGCGCGGGCATTACACTTGTAACTCGTGCTGCGGCGCGAATTAGCAGTAACCGAGTCCCAGATGTCGCGCTGCGGCGCGACCAAAAAGGCTGAGGGTTGGCGCCGCGGCGCCAACTCTGTGCACCAGAAAATTTTTCTAACTTTTAATTTTTGTGAACTTCCCGGACGCATAACTTCTTTGTTTTAAGTCCGAATTGGCTCGTTCAAAAGCCTACGGTTCACAAATTACATAATCTACGCGTTCATGCAAGAATTTTATCTATTTGACTTCGTTTGCTAAAAATTCACCTATTGGTTCATTTTTAACGAAAACGATAAATGTTCGTGAACGTTAAACGCTCGTTTCTTCGTTCTAAGTCAGAATTCATTCATTTTCGAGTCCGCAACTCTTAAATGACAAACATGACTTGTCTCCATTGGAAAATAACATTTCCGAACTCAAACTTAAAATTTGACTTCCATTCCGGGAAATTTATGAATTCGACGATTATCGTCTAATCGTGCGATTTCCGGCAATTCTTTGTTCTTAGAACTTGTTCAATACTACCTATGAATTCCATTCATCATGTGAACATCTCAACATATTTAATACAACAACTTATATTCATTGTTGGATTTTGACTTATTTCTTTGTAAGCTTATAACTTTATAAACTACTTATGATCTCATCATTCATGACTTATGAGAATTAAAGTTTCTTAATCATCATACATATATGCTCTTAACATATAACTTTTCTTATGTATACTTGATACATATGATCATACAAGTTCTTTTACTTTCATATTACTTCAACCAACAACCTCACATAGGTTTATCACTTATGCTAGTTCAAATGACTTATTACCAACTTATGTGGCTTAAGTTCATTACTCACACATACTTCTTACTTTTTATCATTCATGTTCCTCAATCCAAACTTTTATTATCAACCTATCAATGATAGAGATAGAAGATAATTGGAGAAGAGGTCTTACTTTTGAAGTCTTTGATATGAAATCTTCTTTTTCTTCTTGGCTTATGGAAGTAACTTATTTGCAACTTAATTCTCCTAACACTTAAGCACTTTGAGAGAGAGTGATTGGATTATTTGAACAACTATTAAAAGACTTGCCAACCTTCACTATTTATAGAATTTCTAAGGTTAGGGCAATTTAGTCAATTCCATCATCCCACCTCTTTTTGCACCTCCTTACTATTCATTAATTGGCTAGCTCTAATCTTATCCTTTGCTTGGCCACTACTCTTAATACTTGATCATTACAGAACTTGGTCATTACTCATATAACTTGGTTACCACTTAACTTGGTCACCACTTTTCTTGGTCATTACTCCTTAACCATATTAATATGGATTTCCTCATGGGGTCAATCCATCCATTAAATCCTAGCTTGGGCTTGAATCAACTTAATCTTTGGGCTTTGCTTTAATAAACTTTTATATGTTTATTAATTCATAAGTTGGGCCTTAACCCTAAATTCACTTGGGCTTGTACAAAAATCCTAACCAATCTTTACTAGTCCATTAATATTACATAATACATATACATATAGTTTATGTATTATTCTCGTATTCTAATTCATATAGAATTTATATACGATAATGCATTCTTCTTACAAACTCATATAATACTTTGTATCATACTCGTTTCCATTCCTTGTACAATACTCACGTATCATACCATCATTCCTTAACACAATAGTTCTCCATTTTCCTTACGTTCTCAATTTAAGTCCGTAAGCGAAATATTACGTTTTCCATAACTAGATTATTATTACATAATCCGTCTTACTTTAATATTCTACCATTACGTATTTCTCGGAAATTCAAAAATAAATCCCGAGCAAATATCGATGAATAGTGTTTTTCGGAAAATTTCTCGGAAAACTTTTATTTTCGTTTTGGAAATTCAAACACCTTAAATCCTTCACATAGTTCAAATACTACGATATTCCAATATCAATAGGTAAAAAAAAAATTGACAACCATCTTGATATCCCACATAATATGATTTTATTATTATTTAATCTAATAAAATCATCTTACATTAGAATCCGAATTTCTCGGTCGTTACAACTTCTATTATTCCATTGTTTATTATTCTGTTGGAATAACCTGTATACGCGGACTACCCTATACTTGGTAAATTTCTTTTGTTATTCCATTCATTATTGTTCTGTTGGAATATCATGTATGTGTGTTTTACGCCGGACCTGGTTCCGTCTTTATTATTCTGTTGGAATATCATGTCTGTGCGTTTTACGCCGGACCTGGTTCCGTCTTTATTATTCTGTTGGAATAACCTGCCTGTGCGGTCTATAACATGCCTGGTGATTTCTTTTGTTATTCCATTCTTTATTATACTCAGTTGGTTAAATTTTGAACTTCTATACTCCATTAAATTAGTGGAATATCCTTGATATTTGCGCTTCATCCAGTATCTTTTCATGGAAATATTCTTCTGAGCATTCTTGAATTTTACTCTACAAAGAAGAATCATGTTGACAATTTGGACGTTATTAGTTCTTGGTTAAATTAATTCTTGAACTTCTTTTATTGAATTCTTATGTCATTGTCATCATCCTCATGTTTATATTATGTTGAAAGACATTTGTGGCCTGTAGTGCATAGATGGACTTGGTATGATTATGACCAGGGATTATTCGGTGTAATCATGACCGTAATGTTACAAATAATGTGGTAAAAGTCCTCATTGGCCCGTAGTGCATTGATGGACAGTTGTCGGCATGATCATGACCATTGATGAATACACGAATATCCTTGGCCCGTAGTGCTTGGATAATTTGTGGTCGTGACCCTAATGAATATCCTTGGCCGTAGTGCAGGGATGATGTGGATTATTTATTACGCAGAGTCTCAGCGATAAAAAACCTTTTTAAATCATAAAAGATAGTAGATTTTATTCTCTACTTGACTCTTTTAATGGATTGCTTGTTCCGCTGCAGTTAAACTTGATTTCTATTATATTTTATCAGTTTAACATTGTTGAAGGCTAATGATAATTTATCCTGCATTATCTTAGTCATAATATTTCTTACTGGGCTAGTTGAGCTCACCCTTTCTTTCACTGTTCTCTTAAGGAAATGAGAATATAGCTGGAAAGAGTCGGGGAACGGAGTGACAGTCCAAATGATAGTATTAACAGTCCTCACTATCCTGTGAAATAGTGGGATAATAAATGTATTGAGGACTTATTTTGAGTTTGTGTACTGTCTAGAAGACAATGATTGTATTAAAACTCACAGCTCATGTTGTATATTTAAGTTTGTATCTGAATTTTGTACCATGTATTTGACGACTTAGAATAGGTGTGGATATTATCTAGATGACACTATTCTTATTAAAACTTTCAATTTATATTTTGTCGTATTTTACACGAATGTTGTATAATTAGTATGTATTTATATTCAGTACCATGTATATGGCAACTCAAGATGGGTGATGTTAACCTGTTTTGGGGGCGTCACAGTTCATATCAAAGCTTAGGGATATGATCCCTGACTAAGATGTGAGACAAGAACTAGGAGGGGAGAGACGGGGAATTCCTTCGCTAAAATGACCTACCTAAGTTTATTTGGTATTTAATTGGTCGGTCAGAGTATAGGGATAATATGTGATATGTTAATTAACCCTTGTTTTGTGGAAGTATTTGAAAATGGCATCCGAGAATGTTGAGAACATCAATGGAGCACAGGAGACCATTGAGTCTCCACAGATCAATAACCAGGACAATGTGCATCAGGAAGGCGACAATCCTCATGCAAACAACAACACTGACCAAATGATGAACGAAGGAATGTTCTGAGGCTTCATGCAATTCATGCAACATCAAGGAGCTAGGACCACCTGAGTTTTTTGGAGAGCAAAAACCACTTAAGGTGGAGACGTGGATAAAACAGATCAACAAGATATTTGATGTCTTGGGTTACTCCGAGGAGCAAAAGGTTCCCTTTGCCACCTTCATGTTACGGGTAGAGGCAAATTCCTGGTGGGAATCTATAAAGCGTACTCAACCTGCAGTACAAAAGATGTCTTGGGAGAAGTTTCAAGAACTGTTCAACGACAAGTACTTTCCCGAAAGTATTTGTCAAATGAAAGAGGTAGAGTTCATTAAACTGGAGTAAAACAACATGACCGTGTCACAGTAGGAAGCCAAGTTTACCGAGCTGTCCCAGTTTGCGTCAAATTTAGTTGATAATGAGGAGAGAATGACGCAAATGTTTCTAAGAGGTTTGAAACCCAAGATACGTCAATATCTTATCTCTCATAAACTTTGTTTGTATTCAGATGTTGTTAATAGGGCTCAGTTATTGGAGCGCGATAATGAGTCAACCAAACAAAAAGAGAGCAGCCGACAAAACGATAATACTAGTGATAACAGTCATCGAAGCGGTGACTATAAGCGTGGAGGGAATCAACATGCCAAAAATGGTAACCACTTCGGTGGTAATCATGGCCAAAACAATAAGAATGGACATTTCAAGAAGTGGAGATTCAACAATAATGGAAAGACGTCAGCATCAGCACATGTCGTTAAGGAAGGAGAACGACCACCTATCATATGCTTCAAATGTGGAGGGGAGGGACACATCAGTCCAAATTGCGCGATGCCCTCCAAAGCAAGTTACAATTGTGGAAGAGAAGGTCACCTGGGCCGATTTTGTCGTGCACCGAAGACAAGTCCAGCTGGGATGGAGGCATCAAAGGCTGTCCCAGACAAGATAAAACTAGTAGTTCAAGGGAGAGCGTTTATCGTGACCTCCCAGAAAGCAAGGAACCCGAACGAGGTCATCTCGGGTAAGCTTATCATAAACTCTAGCGAAGTATATACCTTATTTGATACTGGTTCTACATATTATTTTATTTATCATACTTACGCTCAACATTTAAATTTAACTCCGGAGAAATTGGACTTTGACTTATCTGTTGAAACTCCATTGGGAGAAACCTTCATTATATCCACTATTTATAAGTCTTGTTTAGTTCAAATTGGTACCCTCACATTACCTGTCGATCTTATTTCATTGAAAATACTTGCATTTGACGTAATTCTAGGGATTAAATGGTTAACTACTCATAATGCAAAAAATTGATTGTTTTCGTAAGGTTGTTAGCTTTCATATTCCTAACCAACCTATTATGCGAATTCAAGCAACCAAACTATTAAAATCAATCACTATCATCTCAAGCCATAAAGCTATTCGTTTATTAAAAAAATGGATGTCAAGCTTTTTAGCTCATGTCACGGATCTAAATAAAAATACGTCAGTTTTGAATGATATTTCTATTGTTAATGAATTTCCTGACGTATTCCCTGAAGAACTTCCTGGCCTACCCCCAGAGCGTGAAATTGAATTTTGTATCGACCTTGAACCTGGTACAAAACCTATTTCCAAAGCCCCATATCGAATGGCTCATATTGAACTTCAAGAGTTAAAGACCCAACTGCAGGAATTGAAGATTGATCTTCCTTCCGGATATCATCAATTGAAGATTAGAACCGATGACATTCCAAAGACGGCTTTCAGAACTCGGTACAGGCATTATGAATTCCCAGTCATGTCTTTTGGATTGACTAATGCTCCTGCTGCCTTCATGGATATGATGAACCAAGTATTCAAGGAATATTTGGATCACTTTGTGGTCGTCTTTATTGATGACATCCTTATTTATTCAATAAGCCGTGAAGATCATGAGAAACACTTGAGGCTGATACTCCAAAAGCTTCGTGGATATAAGATTTATGCCAAGTTGAAGAAATGTGAGTTATGGCTTGAGAACGTAGCATTCCTTGGGCACGTAGTATCAAGTCATGGAATATCTATTGACCCAGCAAAGATTGAAGCTATTCAAAGTTGGGAGCAACCCAAATCATTGACCCAAGTACGTAGCTTTCTCGGCTTAGCTAGTTATTATCGTAGATTCGTGGAAGGATTTTCTCGAATCGCAACTCCATTAACTCAGCTGACTCAGAAAGATACAAAATTCGGTTGGAGCGAGGAATGTGAGAAGAGTTTTAAAGAACTCAAGAAGAGACTCATTTTAGCACCTGTTCTGACAATACCATTTGGCTCGGAGGGATTTGTCATCTACAGTGATGCTTCGGGAAAAGGGTTAGGTTGTGTTCTCATGCAACATGGGAAAGTCATAGCCTATGCCTCACGAAAACTCAAAGAATATGAGAGGAATTATCCTACTCATGATCTAGAGTTGGCAGCAGTTGTTTTTGCACTAAAGATTTGGAGGCATTACTTGTATGGGGAGAAAGTGGAGATCTTTACAAATCATAAAAGCCTCAAATATTCCTTCACTCAGAAGGAACTCAACATGCGACAATGACGTTGGCTTGAACTGTTGAAAGATTATGATCATACCATCCAATACCATCCTGGAAAAGTGAACGTGGTAGCTGACGCGTTAAGTAGAAGATCATATGCGGGTACGAGTGCGATATTATCAATGCAAATGCCCATTTTGTATGACTTGCAAAGGATGGAGATACAGATAAAGACTCCAGGGACCCACGTGATGATGGCGAATATATGAGTAGAACCGACTTTAATCGATAAAGTTAAAGTTCCTCAAGCTACAGACCTGGAGCTGATGCGTATGAGGAAGAAAGTGCAAGAAGGTGCTATACCGGAAGCAAGAATTGATGAAGAAGGAATATTTTGAGTCAACTCCAGACTTTGTGTTCCTAACGACCCTGATTTAAAGTATAAAATCATGATGGAGGCGCAAAACACACTGTTTGCAATCCATCGCGGGAGTACTAAACTGTATCATGATCTTCAACATACATTTTGGTGGGGCAATATTAAGAGAGAGATAGTGCTGTTTATCTCAAGGTGTCTAATGTGTCAACGAGTCAAGGTAGAGCATCAAGTACCAAAAGGTTCATTGCAACCACTTGAAATTCCAGAATGGAAGTGGGAGCACATTACCATGGATTTCGTTACTGGTCTTCCCAAGGTTTCTCAAAGTATAGATGATATTTGGGTCATTTTTGATAGATTGACCAAGTCTGCTCATTTCTTACCTATACAAGAAACTTATACACTTGAACGTCTTGCTCGTATATACATAAACGAGATTATAAGAGTGCATGGTATGCTAATATCCATAGTTTCTGATCGAGACCAAAGATTCACTTCAAGATTTTGGGTTATTTTGAAAAAAAGTTATGGGCACGGATTTACGATTTAGTTCGGCATATCATCCTCAGACGGATGGACAATCAGAAAGGACTATTCAAACTCTTGAAGATTTATTAAGACTCTGTGTCCTTGACTTCAAGAGAAGTTGGGACAAGTTCTTACCGTTTGTGGAGTTTTCATACAACAACAGTTATCAAGCTTGTATTGGCATGGCTCCATTCGAAGCGTTGTATGGAAGAAAGTGTCGTTCTCCAGTATGCTGGGATGAGGTGGGTGAAGCAACGTTGTTGGAACCAGAGTTGGTACGTATGAGTACGAAAATGATTCAAACGATCCGACGACGTATAAAAACCTCACAAGATCGACAAAAGAGTTATGTTGATCTTCATCAAAAAGACGTGGAATTCGATATTGGAGATCATGTGTTGTTACGTGTTGCTCTATGGAAAGGAGTTACGAGATTTGGAAAGAGAGGAAAGCTCAATCCTCGATTCATTGGCCCATTTTTAATCCTCGAACGAGTAGGAACTGTGGCGTATAGACTCGCTTTACCGCCAAGTATGACTCGTGTTCATAACATTTTTCACATATCCATGTTACGTAAATATGTGGAAGACCCGAACCACATTATTGAGTTACAACCGGACAAAATAGCAGAAGATTTGACGTATGAAGAGATTCCTGTTCAAATCTTGGATACGAAGGAACATATTCTATGCTCCAAGGTTATACCTCAAGTCAAAATTTTGTGGAGAAACCACGATGTTGAAGAAATGACCTGGGAGTTAGAATCTAAAATGAAATCAAGGTACCTTACCTCTTCGACATACCAGATATGTACCCTAATTTCGAGGACGAAATTTCATAAGAATGGGAGGTTGTAAGACCCCAACTTTAATGAATAAAGATGATTTTTCTATAATTATCATTTTTGAATATTATGGAATGAATTTGTTAAAATGTTATAGTTATGGGTAGTATTTATAAATTTTGCAAAGTATGGAAGTTGTTATATTACATTCGATTGGTCGGGGAATATTCATTTTAGCAGGGAATATTTGTACAACGGCGCAGTCATTGGTGGACCCCATAACATAATTATTGTCGGATTGAAAAACGACAAAAATATTTTTATAAAAATAACGGTAGAAGTTTTACCATTAATACTATTGAACTACTCGGTAGTAAGAGTACAGTAATACGCGTGGATGAATAGTAGCAAACGGTATTGATTATTGATGTTTACGTGAGAAATCACTCAGTTATACTCAATTATTGCTATAGTTATTGTTGCATCATATCTCTGATATTATTAATTCGATTATTGTCACAGTATCATCTGTATTATATGATATATTATTAAATCAATAATTGAGATGACAAAGTTATTCATATTATTAAATTGCAATATTTACAATGTTTAGAAGTTCTGCCAAGGAGAGGTTTGGTCACCTAATTGCCCGCTAATAGGGAGAAATCCTTATTGGAAAGCCCCCTCTTTCTTGGGAACGACCTGATTGTTAAATATTGTGAGTTATAATATTAATGATGAATAAGTTCGTGTTGATTAAAGATGAATTTGAGTGTTCCATTGTGTTGGGATTATTAGTGTTAGTGGAAATCGACATCTATTTCGATGATAATTGATGTATGTGGGTTATATTGATAAATCAGGGAATTTATCAGATAACTGAACAATTAATTGCTACCATTCACATACTTATATAACTATTTATTCACATGTGTGTACTATTGAATCACATTCTTATACTATTAGGGGAGTTGGTGCAATATTGATAATACTTGTTTGATTAAATTAAAGATGGAGGTATAGATGGAGGTACTATACCGTAATTCATATTTTCACATGATTATAACTATTGATTCACATGATTGAACTATTGATTCACATTATTTACTATTAGGGGAGGTGGTGCAAGTTTGATAATACTTGCAGGACTAAATTAAAAATGAAAAAAAGTTGGAGGTATTGTACTGTAATTTTTCAAGCCCCAAAACATACAATTATCGAAACTATATTTTTCTATAAATAGAAGCTCATTCTTCCTTCATTTCTCACCAATTCACTAAAGCTATAGAGCAATTATTATAGAGAGAAATTATAGACAGAAGCTATAAAGAGAAAATTTAAAGAAGAAGAGAAGCTTGCTACCTCACTATTCCAGTATCTTGTTTCTTATGAGGTAAGGGGTATTATTCCTTTTTTATTCATGAAGAGAACTTCTGTTATTCCATTCTTTATTATTCTGTTGGAATAACCTGTATACGCGGGCTACCCTATACTTGGTGAAATTCTTCTGTTATTCCATTCTTTATTGTTCTGTAGGAATATCATGTCTGTGCGTTTTACGCCGGACCTGATTCTGACTTTAATATTCTGTTAGAATATCTTGTCTGTGTGTTTTATGCCGGACCTAGTTCCGTCTTTATTATTCTGTTGGAATATCCTATCTGTGCGTTTCACGCCAGACCTGGTTTCGTCCTTATTATTCTGTTGGAATATCCTGCCTGTGCGTTTTACGCCGGACCTGGTTCCGTCTTTATTATTCTGTTGGAATAATCTGCCTGTGCGGTCTATAACATGCCTGGTGATTTCTTTTGTTATTCCATTGTTTATTATACTCAGTTGGTTAAAGTTTTGACTTCTATACTCCATGAAATTAGTGGAATATCCTTTATATTTGCGCTTCATCCAGTATCTTTTCATGGAAATATTCTTCTGAGCATTCTTGAATTTTACTCTACAAAGAAGTATCATGTAGACAATTTGGACGTTATTAGTTCTTGGTTAAATTAATTCTTGAACTTGTTTTATTTAATTCTTATATCAGTGTCATCATCCTCATGTTTATATTATGTTGAAAGTCATATTGGCCTGTAGTGCATAGATGGACTTGGTATGACTATGACCAGGGATTATTCAGTGTAATCATAACCGTAATGTTACAAATGATGTGGAAAAATTCCTCATTGGCCCGTAGTACATTGATGGATAATTGTTGGCATGATCATGACCATTGATGAATACACGAATATCTTTGGCCCATAATGCATGGATAGTTTATGGTCGTGACCCTAATGAATATCCTTGGCCGTAGTGCGGGGATGATGTGGATTATTTATTAAGCTGAGTCTCAGCGATAAAAAGTGATGAAAAACCTTTTTAAATCATAAAAGATAGTTGATTTTATTCTCTACTTGACTCTTTTAATGGATTGCTTGTTCCGCTGCAGTTAAACTTGATGTCTATTGTATTTTATCGGTTTAACATTGTTGAAGGCTAATGATAATTTATCCTGTATTATCTTAGTCATAATATTTCTTATTGGGCTAGTTGAGCTCAGTCTTTCTTTCACTGTTCTCTTCAGGAAATTAGAATATAGCTGGAACGAGTCGGGGAACGAAGTGACGGTCCAGATAATAGTATTAGTAGTCTTCACTATTCTGTGAAATAATATGATAATAAATGTATTGAGGACTTATTTTGAGTTTGTGTACTGTCTAGAAGACAATGATTATATTAAACTCACAGCTCATGTGATATATTTAAGTTTGTATCTGAAATTTGTACCATGTATTTAACGACTCAGAATAGGTGATGTATACCTATTTTGGGGGCGTCACAGTATCCATTGAAGCTAAACAATAAAAGACATTATGTGCTATGTTTTAATAACTTATGTACTCGCAAGTATCGAAAAATGTTAAGTAAAACTTAAATATTTTGTTATCAGGATATCTAACGAATGAGGATCCAGTCCAGCTAGAGTGGTGATACCTCAGGTACCTAGAGATGATGAACCCCAGAATATTCATGTTGTGCGGGAATAGTTGATCCAGGGGGATGAGTCTGTTACTGATCCCGAGGAGGATAGTTCTGAGTAGATAGAGGAGGAAGAGGATCCTGAGGAGTTTCCACCAAACTCCATCTCAGGTGAGATGTATGATGCTCTGTATGACCATAACATAGAGTTACAGGACGAATTTGAGGAGCTGAAGGAGATGGTTGAGTTGCATCATGCTTTGATGTAGCAGAAGGATGCGGAGATTCAGGAACTTGACTCAAAACTTAGAAACACGGAGTGGGACTTAGTTCATACAAAGGGTCAGCATGAAGATTTGTTGGTGGTAAACGAGCAGATGAAGACTGACATGGAGAAATTGAAAGATGACTTCAAAGAGGAGTCAGCTAAGCGTGCAAGAGCAGAGGATGCTTGGATGAAGGCGACTCAACGTGCAGATCGTGCTGAGGCTAAGGTCCAAGTAAAGAAGGCCAAGATGAAAGAGATGGATTACGCTTTTAATTCAGCGATTGATAGGGCCCATGATAGAGTATTTTATTATCCACCTCAGTTAGAAGACTCGCAGTGGTTCGTGATGGATCGTAGAACGGCTTATCGTATCATAGAGGAGGAACGTCGAGAAGCCTTACGACGTCTTAATATGCCTAGATAGAATAGGAGTGATAATAATATGTGGTTAATTATGTGAATAAATAAATTGTGAATCCCTTATTTTGAGATAAATTAAGGGATAATATGACTATGTAATCCTGAAACTTGTCTAGTTCAGGAAAGTAAATGTTTATAGCGGTTATGCTATATTTAGTATGTTCTAAAACGTTATGAATGAATAAAAGTTTATTTGAAATGTTATGTGTTATAACTTTAATCTTGGAATGTTTAAGTTAAACTTCAAATACCCAAGAAGTTGAGTAATGAACTAATAAGTGTATATCTTAACAGAAGATGCCTCCTAGAAGACGACAACCACATCAACAACCACTTCCTGAGGGGTCTACTAATAATAACAATGAGACCAACGCTAATCCGGTTCAGTAGTTGGTAACTCTGTTGACGGGTGCACTTGTGAATCAACCGCAAACTCAAGTCACGCCTTTTAAGGAATTCAAAGTGGTTGGATCGCCAGAGTTTTAAGATTCTATGAATCCAGTGGAAGCCCAAACCTGGATTATGGAAATGGAGAAGGTGTTCGACGTTGCTAGAGTAAACGAAGACCAGAAGAATGCATTCACAACGTTCATGCTAAAGTCTGAAGCTAGCTACTGGTGGCAGGCAAATAAGGTTCGTGGAGGACAAGGAGTGATAACGTGGGATAGATTTAAGGAGATGTTTTTCGAAATGTATTTTCCAGTGAGTTCTCGTAATCAGTTGGAAGTGCAATTTCTGGAGCTAAAGCAAGGAGCAATGACGATGCCTGAATATGCTGTGAACTTTAATGAGTTGGCAAGGTTTGCCACTTATCAATTCAATACCAAGGAGCGTAAAGCGAGAAGGTTTGAACAAGGATTGAAACATTATCTGTATAGCATGGTTTCAATGTCTCAGCTGAATACATTTGCGGCTTTGCTAGAGAAGGTAATTATCGCGGAAGGTGGAAGCGATGCTTTGACCAAGTACAACCAAGAACAGAAGAAGAGGAAGAATGAGAATGAGAATAAGGCTGGTGGGAGTAATATTGGAAATAACAGTCAAAAGAGGAAGTGGAGCGAGAATTCAACTACGGGAGGACAACAGGGAAATAAGCAGAAGAAAATGTTTGAAGCTTGCGCGACGTGCAGGAAGAACCATATTGGAGTATGTTTGAAGGGAAAGAGGGTGTGTTTCAACTATGTTCAGGAGGGACACATTGCACCGAACTATTTTAGTCTGAAGAAAGGAACATGCTTTACCTACGGTTCAAAAGATCACATAGCTCGTGACTGCCTTAAGAAGCCAGCGGGAAGTGCAAGTGGCGGAAAAGGAAACAACAACAGTGGTGGTGCATTGACTATCTCTGTACCAGCATAGTCAAGTCGCGACCTACTGCTAGGACTTTCAATATGGCTGTGCAGGATGCTGTACAGTCTAAGGATGTGGTGTCATGTATCATTCTGATTAATGGTATTAATGCTTATGTACTATTTGATTTGGGTGCTACTTGTTCATTTATATCCGATGAATTTGCTCAAAATTTAGATTTGCCTCGGGAAGAATTAGAATTTCCCTTAAGTATAGATATTGCGAATAGGGAAGTGATTCCAGTTAAATTCATATATAGGAATTGTAGAGTGGTTATAAAAGGTGACGAGATGATGGTGGACTTGATACCAGTTAGACTTGGTGAGTTTGATGTTATACTGGGAATGGATTGGTTATTCAATTACGGAGCAGTAAATGATTGCCAAAGGAAGTGAGTTAACCTTATGACTCCTCCAAAGGTTGTGTTCTTTGGTAGCAAGTCACCTCGACAAGCAAGTTGTCTGACGGTGATGCAAGCCAAGAAGTTATTGAGACAAGGATGTGTAGGATCTTTTTCTTGAGAAGTTGTGCCAATCCAAATTGTTTTGGTGCGGAATCTAATGATTTAGTCTGAGGTGAACACACCCCGAAATGGGGTTATATAATGGGTTGATCGCCTATATATGGAAGATGTAGTTTACCTTCTTGGTGATTGTAAACTGCTAGTAAGAGTTCATGGTCAAGTTGACCCCTCAGCAAAAGTATGAAATCTTTTAAGGGGATTCTTATATTCCTCGTTGTTCATTCTACTTCATAATTCTTTATAAGTTGTGAAGGTGAGAGAATGTTTGAAAGATAGGAACTTCTTTGAAGAGAAGTTGAGAATAAAGGTAGGCTAAAATTTCGAGGACGAAATTCTGTGAAGAAGGGGTGAATGTGATGACCCGGGAATGGGTGTGGTTTTGAGAAATTCCGAGGACGGAATTTTTATAAGAGGGGAAGAGTGTAACGACCCAGAAATTTGGATTTTCCAGAATTTAAGTTTAAAGAATTAGTTATTAATAAAATGAATTTTTATTAATAATATTATGTGCTATGTGGTTATTAATCGTTCTAGAACCTAGGATGATTATAAGTCGGGAGGATTTTGGCTACGAGCTAGACTGAACGAGTAGGAATTTTCAAGACGAAAATGAAAATTTTCCGGGAACAAAAATATTTCAGGGAAAAAGACGAAATAGGCACTATTCACCTGATGAAACCTAAGGGTTAGGGTTTGAAATAACCTAAGCTATTCTGAGAGTTCGGTATGTCAAAATGACATTCCGTCAAAAGATTTGCTGATAATATATCGTGAAGAGTTAAGTAAGCCGATAAAAGTTTTTCTCGAAAAACGTGCAGAAATCGGATAAAATAAAAATGACGAAAAGTACTGCTATGTACTTTTCATCCTTTTAGCTACGTTAGGGTAAAATGTGAAGGAAAACGCTCAACGCCAAAAAGTGTTTTTCAGTTTTTCGGAAATCCGAAGAATACGTAAAAGTTAATCGGTAAAGGAAAGACGAAATATCCAAAAATATTTGGAATCCGAGAATCGCAGTTTTTAAACCTGTCGGACGAAACCCGAAAGATGGAACCACGAAGCTTCCAAGGGAAGCTACGTGAATAGTAAGGAGGTTAACTAAGGAGGTGGAAATAGAAAACTTAAGTATTAAGTAAACTTAAGTATTAAGTAAACTTAAGTGTTAAGTAAACTTAAGTATTAAGTAAACTTAAGAGTTAAGCAAACTTAAAGGTTAAGTAGACTTAATTGTTAAGTAAACTTAAGGAGTAAGTTAACTTAGTTGTTAGGTAATGAATAGTAAGGAGGTTAAGGGGGTGAAATGACTATTTTGCCCTAACTTTGGAAAGTCTATAAATAGGAAGCTAGATTTCATTTAAATGAGATTTTGAAAATCCTACATTAGAGAGAGAGAGAGAGAATTCGGATGGAGAGGGAGAAGGAAGATCATGAGCATGATTGATCGGATCAAAAATGTTCGTGAAATAGAAAAGCTAGCAAATCGCCGGTTTTGTCTAGCGGAAGAAAAATAAAGAGGAAAGGTATTAAAACCTACCTTCTATGTTAGATTTTCTTTAAGTTATATATATGTTTAAAACATAACTTAATGAGGATAATGAGTAGATGATGTTAGGGATGATTTCATATGGTTAAAATCATGAAAAATAAGGAAATAAGAATTTGAAGTTTAGTAAATAAATTTCTTAAAGAAGTATATGATTCATAATGAATTAGAACAATCTGAGTTGATTATATGAATGAGTAGATGAAATAAGTAAGGAATAATGTTCTATAACATCAAATTCCAATAAAAAGTGAAATCATAATCCAAATATCGATTAAAATTAAAGAACGAACGAAAAACGCGAAGAACGTTGTTGATGGACAAATTTAAAACCATCGTAGGATAATTGTTGTTGATGGACAAGTTTAAAACCATCGCATATAAGTTTGATGCATATTGCTTGGTTAGGAACGGTAGAAACGTTCATGAAGAACGGATTAAAACTTAGCTATAACGAAGTTATGGCAAAAATTTCGTAAAAGACAAACGAGAATTTTAAAGTTAGTAAATGAATTCCAAACATGTAGGGTTTCATAAGGATGTAAGAAAATGTTGAAATCATGAGTCGTGGATTCAAGAACGATCGAATTCCGAGTTCGGATGACCGAATTTCGGATGAACGAACAAAGATCGTTAAAATTATAAAATAAACGAAGGGTGATGATCAAGCCAATCGAATGGTACATTAACGGATTTAGAATGAAGTTCTGTCTGAGTGGTATTAAAGTAAATAAGATAAGGAAGAGAATGACTTTGGAATGACCTCGTTCCGAGTTATAACAAAGAAGTTATGAGATTGTGAAGTTACCGTCTCAAGCTTGTAAAATACTTAGAAAAATTTTTCTAGGGTTTTTGCTTGGCGCCGCGGCGCGGAGTTATGCCTTGGAGGCCGGCGCCGCAGCGCGAGTCCCGTCCCTTGGCCACTGCTAAGTGACGCCGCGGCGCGAGATTAAGGAAGGAGCATGGCGCCGCAGCGCCGGTGCTGTGCAATGCCAGAAATGAGATTTTTACTGCTCAATTTCTGGGGGATGTGCAAGAAAGAAATACGAACATATAGTTCAATTAATGAAACACTTAATAAAGTGTATTAAACTTTTAATGAAGGTTGAACGAAAAGATTAAAAGTGATTAAAAGACAAACAATTTTTTAAATGCGAGTTACATAACCGATGTCCGGGGACCGTAGTCGCGATGAACGAACGTGAGGGGTTGCTAGGGTTGTGATTCCTTGGACGTTGAGCGACGAGTGTAATGAATAACATTTCGATGTTATGTCATGACAGTGAGAGATAAATTTGAAGCGTTTAGACGCTGTGTACACAACGTTGCTGTGGTAAACGAGTAGTCTTAGCATACAGCGAACTGTATGGCTTCGACATTAAAGAAGAATAATGAATGGTATTAAGAAAGCAGTAATGAACAGTAATGAGATTAATGGAAGCCGAATTTGAGTCAGATGAGAACGTTAGAATGAAATGTAAGCGTTAAACACTTTAATCGACGTGGAGGTTAAGGGAACGTAAATATTAAACGGATAGAACCTACACCCCGTGTATGGTTTGACCGTAAGATGATGAAGGTAATGGATTGAACCATGAACGGTAAAGAAGTTGAATTAAAGATAATAGCCTTTAACGTAACAAAGTCGAGTTAAGGATTGCAGGGAATGATCGCTCTGAGTATACATAAGACTGTATGACTTAGACGATAAAGAGTGAATACTGAGGCGTGGTATTTAGTTGCCAGGAAGCCGAAAGGAATAAGAAATTAACTTACCGAATATTATAGTTTAATAGTGCGGATAAGTTAAGATGAGTATAGGTTGTGGTACAATCGTAATCTTTGATGGTTGACATATGGGAGCTGGGCTAAACAATTCCTTCAGTGAGCGAAGGTATATACAAAACTGGCAACCGATCTAACTCACTGTTATGGGCAGTGTAGACAAGACGGGAACTTGTTTGTTGGTTGTTTGTGGGAAACCACTCAGAGTACCATATGGACTACTAGCAGAAAAGCGATGTGTGCTGTGTCTTAGAGAAGTAATAAGAAGAAGATAAAATGTAAAACATCAAAGATGATGAGCGTAAAAGTAAGACATCTCCGTATGTTATGAAACTGTAGAACGATAATGAAAGTGGTCGCGTAAACTTAGGTTGCAAGAATGCGAACCCTAAAAAGTAAAGTTAAGCTAATGCATGTCAATTATACATGACTAATTAGTGTATGTGTTGTTTTTCTTATGTGGTACATAGGAACCGAAATGAGCAGTTCAGCGTAGGCTGTAGCTGTGCGTAAGGCAAGTTTCCTAACTTCATTCATATTCTAAATGAATGCTAGTTTCTTTAGCTTCTCAGATGTTGAACTTGAGAAGTTATGTCTATGTGTGAATGTGTGATATTTGTACAAGGTGGTAGAACGTATGAGGCCTTGTGCCACAATGTGAACACTTCGGTGTTTCTATGATATGAACTATTCTATGATTGAGCTGTTCAATACAAGTATGTTCTGTTTATACATGATCCTTTATTGTTAAGTCTGTGTTAATGATTCTAGCCAGACCTGATGAGTATGAAAAAGGTAGAAGAATAAAAGTATTTCAAAGTGCATGCGAATAATGTTTTAAAATGATAGGAATCGTGATTATTCCTATTATTCAAGCTGCTTCATAACCTTTGTTCGGTTATCGAAGTTATTAAGAATGTTTGAATTCTTGAAGATGTTTGTTCAACTGTTATGACTTGCTGGGCAATTGAATGCTCACACTTGCTTTAAATGAAAAACATTTTCAGCGAATGATGTTAGACGAACTTAAGGATCTCGTAAAGGTCAAGCTGATGGTATCCAGATGAAGTTCCCTTCAGAGTGTGAATGAGCGAGAAGATCAAGTGAAGACTTGTAATATAGAAAGATGAAATTGAACTATAGACTAGTTTAAGGAACTGTTATGTATCCTTGGTGGCGGATTAAAAGTCACTCTTGTAAGATGAAATGAATAATGTATTTATCATTATTTGTAATGAAAAAGGTTATAAGGTTTCCAGAACCTGGGATTTAAGAGTATATGTTGTTATATTTAGTTATATAATGATGTATGTTTGGAAGAAGATGGGATCGTGATGTACGGAATCTGGGTGTGAAGATAGACCGGATTTCGGGGCGTTACAGGTTGGTATCAGAGCTGATAGGTTATAAATCTTAGGTAAGAGTATCTAAGACTATAATCGTAGAGAGAGGGATAAGAAGATCACCACGTGATCATAGTGAATCGTAGTAACAGATGAGCTGTTAAACGATGAATGATTTATAGTACTACGAAGTAGTACGGGAAGAAGAACTAAGATTGAGTTGTGAGGGATAGTATATGAATTAAAGAAAATTCGTATTAAGTAGAGAGAGATTTAGAAGTTATAAAATTTCAATTGAAGACTCATGTGATAGCTAAGTTGTATGAACCTTTGTATGGGCAGAGGTTTGTGCTTGGTGTAACAACTGCTTAGCTTATTAAAATGATAATCATTGGAATTGGTCACGCTGTCAAGATGTATATGACGAGAAGGTGAATCTTTTCTCATGTATATACTTGATAGGTAGAGAACGATAAGGTAGGTGCGAGTTCTTGAAACTCATACTTATGGTACGTTCGTGACTCACAATGTTATGGTACGTTTTTGAACTTCTCAGCGAATGGACGCTTATGGTCTGTCTGGGATGGTTCTTAAACTCGTATTATTGTGGAAAGTTCCTGAACTCATAATGTGTGGTAAGTTGATGGACTGTACTAAGATATAGGAATGTTTAGACTGAAAATGAGTTGTTTTCAGTAGGCTTAGTATTGAAGGAGCTAGAGAAGATTAGGTATTGTCGCAGTAAGACAATGAAGGGAGGTGGATAATAGGATATTCCAAGTCATCTAGCTACGCTAGATTTTGAAGTTTATTGAAGTCGTGCATATGTGTTCGTATTTTAAAAATGAAAGAATTGGTTCAACTTTTGGGATCAATAGATTTTTAAAAAGAACTATTCTTGGTATGTCTATGCTAATTGTTTCGGCTAGACAGAAATTGATTTGAAATATCAAAATGAATTTTATATCATCAATGCATTTGATGCAAGGATGGTAAAAAGATGGAGTTATTAATGCAATTGAACCTGGTGTTGGATGTGATCTTAGGATCAACAACCCACTATGGTATGATGTATAATGACGAAGTCACAAACTGACGAAGTCCTCAACGTACTGTGAAAAGTACGGTATCATGACGTCATAAAACGTTTTGATGTATTGAAAAAGAATTTAAAGTATTAGTCGATGTCAATTGAGTTGACTAGACGAATGTTTCACGTTGATATCCAATTTATTGGTATGGTCTAAGCTACTTGATTCGGCTAGACAAATGGTATGTCATGTTTAAAAGAAAATCAATCTTTTTCTTGAGAAGTTGTGCCAATCCAAATTGTTTTGGTGCGGAATCTAATGATTTAGTCTGAGGTGAACACACCCCGAAATGGGGTTATATAATGGGTTGATCGCCTATATATGGAAGATGTAGTTTACCTTCTTGGTGATTGTAAACTGCTAGTAAGAGTTCATGGTCAAGTTGACCCCTCAGCAAAAGTATGAAATCTTTTAAGGGGATTCTTATATTCCTCGTTGTTCATTCTACTTCATAATTCTTTATAAGTTGTGAAGGTGAGAGAATGTTTGAAAGATAGGAACTTCTTTGAAGAGAAGTTGAGAATAAAGGTAGGCTAAAATTTCGAGGACGAAATTCTGTGAAGAAGGGGTGAATGTGATGACCCGGGAATGGGTGTGGTTTTGAGAAATTCCGAGGACGGAATTTTTATAAGAGGGGAAGAGTGTAACGACCCAGAAATTTGGATTTTCCAGAATTTAAGTTTAAAGAATTAGTTATTAATAAAATGAATTTTTATTAATAATATTATGTGCTATGTGGTTATTAATCGTTCTAGAACCTAGGATGATTATAAGTCGGGAGGATTCTGGCTACGAGCTAGACTGAACGAGTAGGAATTTTCAAGACGAAAATGAAAATTTTCCGGGAACAAAAATATTTCAGGGAAAAAGACGAAATAGGAACTATTCACCTGATGAAACCTAAGGGTTAGGGTTTGAAATAACCTAAGCCATTCTGAGAGTTCGGTATGTCAAAATGACATTCCGTCAAAAGATTTGCTGATAATATATCGTGAAGAGTTAAGTAAGCCGATAAAAGTTTTTCTCGAAAAACGTGCAGAAATCGGATATAATAAAAACGACGAAAAGTACTGCTATGTACTTTTCATCCGTTTAGCTGCGTTAGGGTAAAATGTGAAGGAAAACGCTCAACGCCAAAAAGTGTTTTTCAGTTTTTCGGAAATCCGAAGAATACGTAAAAGTTAATCGGTAAAGGAAAGACGAAATATCCAAAAATATTTGGAATCCGAGAATCGCAGTTTTTAAACCTGTCGGACGAAACCCGAAAGATGGAACCACGAAGCTTCCAAGGGAAGCTACGTGAATAGTAAGGAGGTTAACTAAGGAGGTGGAAATAGAAAACTTAAGTATTAAGTAAACTTAAGTATTAAGTAAACTTAAGTGTTAAGTAAACTTAAGTATTAAGTAAACTTAAGAGTTAAGCAAACTTAAAGGTTAAGTAGACTTAATTGTTAAGTAAACTTAAGGAGTAAGTTAACTTAGTTGTTAGGTAATGAATAGTAAGGAGGTTAAGGGGGTGAAATGACTATTTTGCCCTAACTTTGGAAAGTCTATAAATAGGAAGCTAGATTTCATTTAAATGAGATTTTGAAAATCCTACATTAGAGAGAGAGAGAGAATTCGGATGGAGAGGGAGAAGGAAGATCATGAGCATGATTGATCGGATCAAAAATGTTCGTGAAATAGAAAAGCTAGCAAATCGCCGGTTTTGTCTAGCGGAAGAAAAATAAAGAGGAAAGGTATTAAAACCTACCTTCTATGTTAGATTTTCTTTAAGTTATATATATGTTTAAAACATAACTTAATGAGGATAATGAGTAGATGATGTTAGGGATGATTTCATATGGTTAAAATCATGAAAAATAAGGAAATAAGAATTTGAAGTTTAGTAAATAAATTTCTTAAAGAAGTATATGATTCATAATGAATTAGAACAATCTGAGTTGATTATATGAATGAGTAGATGAAATAAGTAAGGAATAATGTTCTATAACATCAAATTCCAATAAAAAGTGAAATCATAATCCAAATATCGATTAAAATTAAAGAACGAACGAAGAACGCGAAGAACGTTGTTGATGGACAAATTTAAAACCATCGTAGGATAATTGTTGTTGATGGACAAGTTTAAAACCATCGCATATAAGTTTGATGCATATTGCTTGGTTAGGAACGGTAGAAACGTTCATGAAGAACGGATTAAAACTTAGCTATAACGAAGTTATGGCGAAAATTTCGTAAAAGACAAACGAGAATTTGAAAGTTAGTAAATGAATTCCAAACATGTAGGGTTTCATAAGGATGTAAGAAAATGTTGAAATCATGATTCGTGGATTCAAGAACGATCGAATTTCGAGTTCGGATGACCGAATTGATGATGAACGAACAAAGAGCGTTAAAATTATAAAATAAACGAAGGGTGATGATCAAGCCAATCGAATGGTACATTAACGGATTTAGAATGAAGTTCTGTCTGAGGGGTATTAAAGTAAATAAGATAAGGAAGAGAATGACTTTGGAATGACTTCGTTTCGAGTTATAACGAAGAAGTTATGAGATTGTGAAGTTAGCGTCTCAAGCTTGTAAAATACTTAGAAAAATTTTTCTAGGGTTTTTGCTTGGCGCCGCGGCGCGGAGTTATGCCTTGGAGGCCGGCGCCGCAGCGCGAGTCCCGTCCCTTGGCCACTGCTAAGTGACGCCGCGGCGCGAGATTAAGGAAGGAGCATGGCGCCGCAGCGCCGGTGCTGTGCAATGCCAGAAATGAGATTTTTACTGCTCAATTTCTGGGGGATGTGCAAGAAAGAAATACGAACATATAATTCAATTAATGAAACACTTAATAAAGTGTATTAAACTTTTAATGAAGGTTGAACGAAAAGATTAAAAGTGATTAAAAGACAAACAATTTTTTAAATGCGAGTTACATAACCGATGTCCGGGGACCGTAGTCGCGATGAACGAACGTGAGGGGTTGCTAGGGTTGTGATTCCTTGGACGTTGAGCGACGAGTGTAATGAATAACATTTCGATGTTATGTCATGACAGTGAGAGATAAATTTGAAGCGTTTAGACGCTGTGTACACAACGTTGTTGTGGTAAACGAGTAGTCTTAGCATACAGCGAACTGTATGGCTTCGACATTAAAGAAGAATAATGAATGGTATTAAGAAAGCAGTAATGAACGGTAATGAGATTAATGGAAGCCGAATTTGAGTCAGATGAGAACGTTAGAATGAAATGTAAGCGTTAAACACTTTAATCGACGTGGAGGTTAAGGGAACGTAAATATTAAACGGATAGAACCTACACCCCGTGTATGGTTTGACCGTAAGATGATGAAGGTAATGGATTGAACCATGAACGGTAAAGAAGTTGAATTAAAGATAATAGCCTTTAACGTAACAAAGCCGAGTTAAGGATTGCAGGGAATGATCGCTCTGAGTATACATAAGACTGTATGACTTAGACGATAAAGAGTGAATACTGAGGCGTGGTATTTAGTTGCCAGGAAGCCGAAAGGAATAAGAAATTAACTTACCGAATATTATAGTTTAATAGTGCGGATAAGTTAAGATGAGTATAGGTTGTGGTACAATCGTAATCTTTGATGGTTGACATATGGGAGCTGGGCTAAACAATTCCTTCAGTGAGCGAAGGTATATACAAAACTGGCAACCGATCTAACTCACTGTTATGGGCAGTGTAGACAAGACGGGAACTTGTTTGTTGGTTGTTTGTGGGAAACCACTCAGAGTACCATATGGACTACTAGCAGAAAAGCGATGTGTGTTGTGTCTTAGAGAAGTAATAAGAAGAAGATAAAATGTAAAACATCAAAGATGATGAGCGTAAAAGTAAGACATCTCCGTATGTTATGAAACTGTAGAACGATAATGAAAGTGGTCGCGTAAACTTAGGTTGCAAGAATGCGAACCCTAAAAAGTAAAGTTAAGCTAATGCATGTCAATTATACATGACTAATTAGTGTATGTGTTGTTTTTCTTATGTGGTACATAGGAACCGAAATGAGCAGTTCAGCGTAGGTTGTAGCTGTGCGTAAGGCAAGCTTCCTAACTTCATTCATATTCTAAATGAATGCTAGTTTCTTTAGCTTCTCAGATGTTGAACTTGAGAAGTTATGTCTATGCGTGAATGTGTGATATTTGTACAAGGTGGTAGAACGTATGAGGCCTTGTGCCACAATGTGAACACTTCGGTGTTTCTATGATATGAACTATTCTATGATTGAGCTGTTCAATACAAATATGTTCTGTTTATACATGATCTGTTATTGTTAAGTCTGTGTTAATGATTCTAGCCAGACCTGATGAGTATGAAAAAGGTAGAAGAATAAAAGTATTTCAAAGTGCATGCGAATAATGTTTTAAAATGATAGGAATCGTGATTATTCCTATTATTCGAACTGCTTCATAACCTTTGTTCGGTTATCAAAGTTATAAAGAATGTTTGAATTCTTGAAGATGTTTGTTCAACTGTTATGACTTGCTGGGAAATTGAATGCTCACACTTGCTTTAAATGAAAAACATTTTCAGCGAATGATGTTAGACGAACTTAAGGATCTCGTAAAGGTCAAGCTGATGGTATCCAGATGAAGTTCCCTTCAGAGTGTGAATGAGCGAGAAGATCAAGTGAAGACTTGTAATATAGAAAGATAAAATTGAACTATAGACTAGTTTAAGGAACTGTTATGTATCCTTGGTGGCGGATTAAAAGTCACTCTTGTAAGATGAAATGAATAATGTATTTATCATTATTTGTAATGAAAAAGGTTATAAGGTTTCCAGAACCTGGGATTTAAGAGTATATATTGTTATATTTAGTTATATAATGATGTATGTTTGGAAGAAGATGGGATCGTGATGTACGGAATCTGGGTGTGAATATAGACCGGATTTCGGGGCGTTACAAGAAGAGTGCAAAGTTAGAAGAAATACTGATCATAAGAGATTTGGCAGACGTATTTCCAGATGATTTGTCGGGTCTTCCATCGGATCGACAAATCGAGTTCGTGATTGACTTACTACCAGGAATGGCCCCGATATCTAAAGCACCGTATATAATGGCTCCAGTAGGAATGAAAGAGTTGATGGTGCAATTGCAAGAATTGTTTGACAAGAAGTATATTTAGCTGAGTGTTTCGCCATGGGGAGCACCGGTGTTGTTTGTTTAGAAGAAAGATGGATCGATGCGGCTTTGCATTGATTACAGAGAATTAAATAAGGTCACGATTAAAAATAAGTATCCATTACCTAGAATCGATGTCCTGTTCGATCAGTTGAAGGGAGCGAGGTATTTCTCGAAGATAGACCTGAGAAGTGGTTATCATCGATTGAAGGTGAGACCGGAGGATGTACCAAAAACAACGTTCAAAAATTGGTATGGTCATTACGAGTTTCTGGTTATGTCTTTTGGTTTAACCAACGCACCTGCATCGTTCATGGACTTGATGAACAGGGTGTTTAAACCATTCTTAGAAAAATTGGTGGTGGTGTTTATTAATGACATATTGGTATATTCCAAAACCAAGGAGGAACATGTGGAACATTTGAGATTGACGTTAGAGACGTTGAGAAAAGAGAAGTTGTACGCTAAGTTCTCAAAGTGTGAATTTTGGTTGGAACGTGTACAGTTTCTCGGGCACGTTACTGATAATATTTTGACTTACTTTCGAAGTACTTTGACGAGTTGGACAAGTGGCGTATGAGGTATCTTTACCTCCGGAGTTGGAGCATATTCATAATATTTTCCATGTATCGATACTGAGGCCATATAAACCTGATTATAAACATGTTATAGAATATGAGCCCTTACAATTTGAGAAAGATATGTCATATGAAGAAGTCCATATTCAAATTGTTGACAAAAAAGAGCAAGTATTGAGGAATAAGGTAATACCTTTTGTTAAGGTCATCCGGAGGAACCACAATGCTGATGAAGCTACGTGGGAACTTGAAAGCGTTATGAAAAAAAATTATCCTCAGTTGTTTGCTTGATTTTGTAATAGCGATTCTGGGGACATAATCTTGTTAAGAAGGGAAGAATGTAACGAATAAATTTTTCGAGTTGTGATTCTGGGGACATAATCCTTTTAAGGAGGGAATGATGTAACGATCGAGAAAGTTATAATTTAATTTAAGTATTTATTAAATTAAATAAATATTTTAAATAATTTATATATTGAGAAAAATAAATAATTGATGAATTGTGGTAAATTAATTTAGTAACTAAATTGATTAGGGTAAATTAAAGTGAGTAATGATAACTTTATCTGAAGGATTTAATTTAAGGAAATAATTAAATTAAATGAATTATTTTATTTAAAGGGAATAAATTAAATAAAGTGATATTTCTAATTTATTAATTAAATTAGATATGTAATTATTTATTAATTATAAGTATATGATAATAAGAATTTTATTATTATTATTTTAAGTTATTTAAATTAACTAAACTAAAGTTATTTAAATTAATCAAATTAATGTGAGACAAGTAGTAACTATATAATATAAATATTATTTAAATAATCTAGTATGGGAATTAGTGTGTAACCAAACGTAGCCTTATGGCTTTTGGTTTATTTTAGCTGAACCTTTTTGTTTTTTAACCTGACGTACGTCGGGAAAAGGGAGTCAGTGTATATTATGCGTGATTTTTTTTCCTAAGGCTAGATAACATAGAATTATAAAGAGGAAAATACAGAGATTTTAGAGAAGGAAGATCACAGTGGTTTTGAGAGAGAATCACCATTTCTTGATAGCATACAACTAGGGTTTGCTAAATCAAGGTATATTCTACTTCTAAGGTTTATGTTTGAGTTTCCATGTTCATTCTTTGTAAATTGCTAAGTCATATTGTGTTGAAATATACATGTATATATGGTTTATAAACTGATAATCATCATATATGATTGATACTTGTGAGTCAAATTTGTTAAAATTGCCTTTGAATGAAAGAAATTGAGATAACAGTGTGTATGTTTAAAAAAGGGCTTTAGAATGTACAAAAATTGATGCTTTATATGTGTTGTAATTTGAAATTTGTTGTCGGATTGTGTTACTATGTTAAGAAACGAAAGCGACGTAGTTGGAATCGTGTCAATTGGTCAAGAAACGAATTCGTAGTGATCGAATTCACTAATAGTGTAAAAAATGATAAAATTTAGGAAAATTAGGATTTTGATCCTTCAAAATTGTAGGTATAGAGTGTTTATGTTGTTATTATGTGGTATTGCATGTTTATGGATGTTATCACAAAGTTCTAGTTGCTAGCTTTCATGTTTTCTATGATATTGGGTTAAATTGGGGCGACTGTTATGAAGAACAGAGCTACTGCGCGTTTATGTCTGGTGTGTGGCGCAGCTGCACCGTCATCACAGTTAGAAATGGCGCAGCTGTGCCACTGGGTTTCTGTAGTTGAGCCTGAATTTTACATCCGGAGCGTTTAATTGTTTATATATATATATATATATATATATATATATATATATATATATATATATATATATATATATATATATATATATAGACTGTATCAACCACCACGAAGCAACTCCATGGGGGATCGGAAATGTAAATATATAAAAGCGGTATATATATATATATATATATATATATATATATATATATGAACATGAGCAACCGCTACGAAGTAAACTCCAGGTGGGACAAAATGTAAATAAAGCTGTAAAAGTGATCAACTGCCACATAGTAAACTCCAGGAAGGACAGGATGTAAATAAAGTTGTAAAAGGCCATGAAGTAGACTTCAGGCCTGACAGAAATGTAAATATATATATATATATATATATATATATATATATATATATATATATATATGTACAAATATATATATATAAAAGCAGTAAACACACCGGATGTAAATCCGGGTTCATCGGATATGTCCGACATTAATTATATATATGTATATATATAAAAGCGAGTAAATGCACTGGATGTAAAATCCAAGCTCATCAGATATGTCTGCCAGCAATAATATATATATATATATATATATATACATATATATATATATATACATATATATATATATATAAACAATTAAACGCTCCGGATGTAAAATTCAGGCTCATCAGACAGAGTCTGACCACAGACTTCGGTCTGGAGCGTTTATCTGCTTATATATATATATATATATATATATATATATATATATATATATATATATAAACTGTGGTCAGACTCTGTCTGATGAGCCTGAATTTTACATCCGGAGCGTTTAATTGTTTATATATATATATATATATATATGTATATATATATATATATATGTATATATATATATATATATATATATATATATATATATAAGCAGATAAACGCTCCAGACCGAAGTCTAGGCTCAATCGAGGCATAACTCGATAATGTTAGTCCATATATATGAAATATATATATATATATATATATATATATATATATATATATATATATATATATATATTAGTATATATATACAGATAGAAATGAAAACCACGGACCGAAGTCCGGGCAAACACACTCACACGACTATCAACGTGTACAACAGTGTGTGATATATGAGAAATAGGCTTTATAGAATGTAAGAAGGCTTACAGTGGGCTGCCAAAGTAGACTTCTTAGACTTTAAATGGATAAACACTCAGCTCCCGCTAGATAAAAAGTAGCTATATGTGAGCTAACTAGTGTTTAAAGAAGAGTAAACACTCAAAAGATGTGTATGCAGAGTAAAATGGACATGGCTTCCTCACCTTTTTCCTTCTCTCTCTCTTTCTTTAAATGGCTAACCCCTCAGCCTATATTTATAGACTGATGGTCGCAGGTACACCTGTGGTAGCCGCAGTTGTACCTGCGGCTGGTCGTGGTGGATCCGAGTCTCGCAGGTCTCGTCGTCTCGTAGTAAGTGCAGTCATGTACTGTAATATTCGCTCGAACTTATAGAACTTCAATCCGAGCATCCGAACAAAATATATCTGTACTTCTTCAAATTGCTTGTGTCGAGAGTTACGTAATGACATGGATTAGAGGTTGTACGAAGTCAGGAAGAGGGGTCTATGCCCATGGTCTTCAAGCTTCAAATTCTATCCAAAGTACTGCTACACGTAATAGTCACTCGGGATTGTCAATCCTTGGCTCTTGTGGGACATTGTTGTATGTATGTATGTATGAAGTATTGAGACTACATGCCATTTGTCAAAGGAACAAGATAATGTGTGACTCCTTGCCGGGGTTATCGCCGGTTTGAGTTGAAAGTAGACGTTGCTCAGGGTTACAGCTGAGATTGGACCACTTGTTGTTATGTTGTGATATCATCTTGTTGAGACAATAAGATGACGTGTTGACTCCTCATCGGGGTTATCGTCGGTTTAAGCTGAAAGCAGACTTTGCTCAGGGTTATATATGAGATTGGACTTCTTGTTTGTATGCCTCACTGTCATTTGGATTGAAGCTGATTGCATGTGTTTGCAACAAGCATTTCCGGGGTTATCGCCGGAACTACAATGGCATCCCTTGGGGGGTTATCACCAAGGATGGGGTTGCTACTCCCAGTGTTGTCTTTGGAACTGGAACTGAATGTCGCGGTGTTATTGCCAAGACAAGACTGTCCTCTCTGGTGTTGTTGTCGGTCTTTTGATATGTATATCTCGGGGTTATCTCCGAGATTAGAAATGACACTCCCGGTGTGTGTTCTGGATTTGAGATGATGTTCCCGGTTTGAGTTCTGGGTTGGAGCTGAACTTCCGATTGTATCCGGCATGGCTGTAAGTTATCTTTCAAGGTTATCTCCAAAAGGCAAATCTACCCCCTGCAATGTTAGGAATAGGAGTCCAAAAAATTTCGAGTGTCTACAGATGCCCCTCTTTATCATATTCATGCAATACAAGGCATGGATAGGATAAAGAATCCTAGACACTTGAAATGCGAGCAAGATAAACATGAAGCTATATGTAGCAACATGATGCAAATGCATGATGCATGATTGCCATGTAATCCTGCTGGGATGACAATTAGTGATGGCTTGGACATGCGATCCAAGTCTTCAAGGATGTTGACGTTGGGACTACCATCAAAGTCTTGAATCCTAGACACTGGTTTATACTCCATAGAGGTACCTCTTGTGTGGAAGAGATATGTGGGAATAAAGCTGTTTATTTTAAGGATGTGTATAACATGTTCCCTCATACTGTCGGAGTTACTACCAACAGTTTTGTTGCTATCAGAGTTGCCTGACATCCGTTGATGTTTGTATCACCAGATGAATCCCTACTGGGTGCATTGTCAAGGCTGTTTGACCTTCATTGATGTGTGTATCAATGGTTGCATTACATTATAACCCCCGCCGGGGAGACGCAGATGTTTGAAAGATGTGCGTTGTGACCCCCGCCAGGGAGGCGTAGATGTTTGATAACTTCAGCATTATAACCCCCGCTGGGGAGGTTTGATATTTCATGGTTTCACGTTGTAACCCCCGTCGGGGATTGTTTAGGGTTGTAACCCTGCAAATGACGACAGCGGACCTTTGTGAGGTATTGTCGAGCACGGTTTATGAAAGCTGAGCTCATTGGTATAGTATATCCCGCATCCAGGTGAATACCATTGACACGACATGAGTTTAACTCTGACCGATGAAAAACCAGGATTTCAGGCTGTTCCGCTCCATCGCGTAGCATTTTATTCCTTATTTGGCCTTTTCAGCTTGTGAAGCCTCCTTTACAACTCTAACTGGAGCGAGCCGGAGGTGTGGGAGCTATGTAGGGATGCCGCAGGTGTACCTTCAGGAGCCGCTGGTTAACCTTCGACCAGCCGTGCCTATGTATAGGTGGCAGGTCGCTTTCATAAGTCATTTTCAAGTTGCACAGCGAAGGAAATCTGAGAGCTCTTCTTCAGATTTACTGAGTTCGGGCAACTTTCTGCATATTCTGCCACCGCACAAGTGTTCTTCACTGTCCTAGTAACACATACATGTATTTTTTTCCAATTTATGTCCGTTGGAAAATGACTTATCGCATGAAATGCATTTAGACACATAGCAGTAAATATGCATGCTGATATGACTTGATAAAAAATATTCAACATAGTAAATATTAGTATTAAACCATGCTGAACACAATGATGTGGAAAAATTTGACTTTTGAAGCAGTCAAATTGGTCTTTTATTGTCATTTCTTATCCTATCTGAGGACAAATGAGTAAAGGCAGAATAGTAAAATAATCCTGGTAATTAGATTACACTTACGGATTTTTACTTTGATGTGATGAATACATACAGGATGTATATGACTGTGTACAGGTGTGCTATTGAATGGCCACCTAGTCATGCCTATGTGCATGTGGATAGTCCCATTTACAAAGGGGCTATGGAAAAATTTTCCCAAAATGTAGGCATTGAGTAATTATGCATTTTTAACTCTACTGTAGATGTATGTTAAAATAGTGCATGTATGCATGTAATCATAGAATGCATTTTGAAAAACAAAACTCCAGGTACGAAATTACCACACCCTTTCTAAGGTGATTTGGAGACTTACTATCCAGATATTATGGATTCAGATTAGCCGAGCAGTTCCCGTAGGACCACTTCTGGTGTACGGAGGAGGGCTTTTGAAGAGCCTCAGCGCCGTTTTATCAGACAGCCTCGTCGTTTGGCGGAGGCGGTGGTACATCCTATTCGGGTTGAGGTGCCGAATGTCGAGGACGAGGAGGAAGATGTACCATTTGAGGTTCCTGGTCCTGCTGTACGTGTTCCCCGTAGGGAATTGCCAGGTATTCAAGTGGCGAACCCAGATCTTCTGGGTGACTTGAGTAGGCATCCTTCAGTATACCTACACGCAAATGAGGTATGAAGTTAGATCTTTAATCTTCCTTATTTCCTATTGATGAAGAGTCAAGAAGTCTAATGTTGATCTGCATTTGATGTAGGTTCTCGATTTCAGACAGCCTCGAGGGAACTGGTTTAACATCCACTCTAAGTATTAGGCCTTGCATGATGACTATAGAGCGATCGTCCATGGTTGGGGATTCAGGGGGTTCTTCTCCATTCTACCTTGTCACTGTCCCTGGGGTTACCTCAGGGCATTGTCTAAGCGGTGGTTCCACTAGACTCAGTCACTCTATTTGCTGGACTGCAAGGTGATGATGACGCCGATGGATTGGCGGTTTCTCACAGGTATGGAGTTTGGAGGGGAGTCAGTGCCTTGCACGACGGATATCTCCCTTACTGCCGTCAGATCCTTGTTGGGAGTTCCGGCGGAAGCGCTCAAGGGCAGGACTGTTCGTACAGGTCCTTTGAGCATAGATGCTATGAGCGGGCTGTTGAGTGAGCCCATACCCGATGATGTGAGAGTCAAGGATTTCATTCTTCGGTGATTGTTCCTGATGATCATTAGGGGCTGCTTAATAGCATATAATTCCTCTACGATGTCCTTCGCTTTGACTAGCGCCACTCGACACGTGGACCGTATAGGAGAGTATGATTGGGGTTCCTACACCTTTGCCTACCTCCTCAAGGGAATGTGCATGCGATTGCAGGGCTTGACCGAGGCGTGGTTAGGATTCTACCCATTTCTGCTAGTGAGTGTTTCTCTTATCCTTTCCCATGTCTGGGTTAAGAGTGTTGATTGACAGCATATGTTTATCTTTGTGTTGGCAGTTTTGGGACTATGAGAGGCTTCCTTGTTTGCGTCCTGTGAGCGTGTTAGGTTTAGATACCTATCCACGAGGACGGAGATGGCATCATTCCATACTGGGGGAGGTCCCTGTTGCTGAGGGATTCACTCATTATCGCCTATAGCTGGAGTTGTTGACAGCCGATGTCATCTCACGGATTCCCTACTCTGGAGAGCAATTGGGAGTTGGCTTTGAGGATGGGCACCCGACTGGAGTAGGGTACATCATTTCCACCCTCAGGATTCCTCTCTTCACAGATGGAGGATGGGAACTCTATCTAGGAGAGTGTGCTATCATGAGCACTACAAGAGAGATTCGTATGCCGATCTTTCCTCCTGCTAAGCGTTATTGGCCTGTTTCGCAGTCCCCCGTCATTGACATCCCATTGATGGGGATTGACGGCTTAACATTTTCAGAGGGCCCCTGTTCTCAGGAGATGTTCTAGCATTGGTGGATCCCTCATACGATTGGAGCTCAGACCCTTGCCACACAATTTATGGGAGATATGGTTCCAGGAACCGTGATGATGATAGATTAGATAGCCTGTGTAAGAGATCCGACTCATGTAACACAGATTGACAGATTGACGCGGCAGTTGGACCGATCACATTTTTTCATTCAACATTTGGGCAGAGATCCTGCAGAGGTAGATACTTTTGATCATTACAGCTCTGGCGCTGGTCCCTCGGATGACCCATATGGTTTTGTCTGTGCAGATCCTCCTTTGTATAGGCCTGACATTCCTGTAGATAGAGACCCAGTGACTCAGGAGGAGTTACATCAGGTGGACAGTATCGATGATGTGGACATCGACACCATTGACTTTTTCTGATGTATTTCTTTTAATTGGCCTCTGTTAGCTGTTGGGTAGCTTCGTCCCATTCTCGTTATATATTTTGATAGACCTCTGTTAGATGTTGGGTAGCTTCATCCCATTTCCCTATATTTTAGCTGTACAGAGATGTATTAGATGATGATATACTTAGAAATGTATGCACAATTTTTCATTCCCTATATCATATTGCCATCTATTGTATCATGCATGTTATTGATATGTATATGTATGTATGTCCAAAGATATTCAGCATTGACCCCTGGATGGTCTTATGACAGGACCCATATAGATGTCTTCTTCAACAGTTAGCCGTATTGATCATACCCCACCATTTGCGGTGGTAGATGGTATGCAATCATGGTATGATAATATATCACCATCAGACATGGTGATCCTAGATGATTTTCTACAGCATACTATGACCTTACTGATGTTTCAGGTTCCTCCAGGATTTGTAAAGGGCATGCTAGAGCACTGGGTACCGGACAGACAGGTATTCCACTTTGGAACTTGTGAGTTGACTCCTACTTTGGAGGAGTATGCACGATTGACGATGCTGCCTCTAGACAGACCTTGCGTGCACATGGTGACAGGAGACATGAATAGACAGTTCATGACTCTCACAGGATTGAGGCGCAGAGTAGTGCAGGATGAGATTACATCTGACCATGCTACATCCCAGCGTTTCCTGTTTGATAGGTTTGGCTCTGAGGAAAGATATGCACAACATTTCGGGGATTTCACCACACTGGAGGATCATTGGCGTTCAGCCAGAGTAGATGTACTGCTTCTATGCATATTGTCATATGTATACATGTCGCGGTATATGGATGAGATGGATATCAGCGTCATTATGGCAGTGAGAGCTCTTAGGGAGGGTCGTACCATTGTACTGATGATTATCGAAGAAACCATGAGGTCGACTACATACTGTTGCACTTATCCAGCAAGAGTGTTCACAGGTAGCTCGGTCATGCTGTATGTGTGGTTCATGTCACACTTGAGACCGATTAGCACATTTAGACATCATGGATTTTGTTTCACCCATGAGATATCCATGTCGTACTCCTTTCAGCCTGCGGGGTGTACAGATGATGTATCATGGTCCGCTTTCTTAGTAGAGATTGGAGATCCATTTGATATATTGTTGTGTTCAGGACTTAGCTCACCATACAGCTTCATTACTCATGCTCCGGGCTTGGATTATCTCCCTCTGACTGGTATGAGGGGCATGATCACTTACCACCCACTGGCCATGATGTGTCAATTTGATAAGTTCCAGGATTTTCATCCATATGAGGGGGCAATGAGTTAGCGCACATCACACCGTTTGTTAGTGGATGATAGATCCAGGTTGTATGCCTACTAGGATCAGCAAATGTCGGCTGAGTTTTCTATCAGTCATCCAGGTTATTCTGCAGAGTATTTTGCATGGATGGAGACAGAGACTGCATTGGCTACGACAATATCCATAGTGCAGGAGACTGATTCTGACGATGAGGAGCCTATAGAGGAGGCTGTCATTCCCACCGATGACTTGACTGCTAGGCTTCCAACATTTGTGATAGATTCTCCCACCCCGAGTGCAATAGTTACTCAGTATTCGGCACAACATTTAGAGCAGAGCTTACATCTGATGACCTATGACAGAGATCAGGCTAGGGCCATGATGTTGAAAGCTCTTGATGAGAGAGATACCGCTCTGTTAGAGAGGGATGAGGCTAGATCATCTACGGATGCATTGATAGTTAAGCGGGATGCCGCCTTATCTGCTAGGGATGTGGCCATTGCAGACAACACTTCAGTGAGATCCCAGATGACGGTCAGTCTGGCCGACATGAGTGCTTACATTGATGAGCATTATGCCACCATACAGTTAGCCTCTGATCTGCTAGCTCGTGTAGATACCCTTGGGCAGGAGCTTGTAGTGCTTCCTCCGTCTTTAGAGAGGGATGCTATGTTAGATCTGATTGTTCGCATGTATACAGATCTGTAGATAGCTTTGTATTTTCTTATACAGACTAGCTTAGCCATTTTGTCATGTACAACATAGATGTATATGTCAAATAGTATGATGTATGGTAGGGAAATATATTTTGATTCATTTCCCTTTTAGTTATGCCTTGATACTTGCTTGATGTTTGCATGTTTCTCCAGGGCCTTTGATCTTGATGCATTCTAAACTTATCCTTGATAGATGGACATTGAGACGTCGCAAGGTCTCTCAGAACGGATCATTGATTACTAAAAATCCCTACCATTTTTTGTGTCTTGAGACTAGTATCTGTATGGAAAAATGGAGAGGAGGGTAGTTTCTTCCTCTCTGAGATTGACCGCACCACAGATGGTCGCCGGTACTTCTATTTGTGAGAAGCCTAGTTAATTCCATCTCTTATGGGTTGGTATTGCTCTTTGAGGCATGATTGCAGCTTAGATGGTCACCGAATCTTCTATTTGTGAGAAGAGGTTGGATAATTACATCCCTTTGATCTGAAACCGATGAAGTGGGGAAATTTAAAGGTTGATCCCAGTACCGTGTGACAAGTATTTTTGTTTTAGTAGGGGTTAGACTACACCATGAATGGCTGTCTATGTACTCCTGTTGAAGAGGAGATTAAGTCTGCGTAGTTTGAACCTGGTGTAAGAGGTTCAACGCTGAATGCGGAAGGCAGATGGGTGTAGAAGTATTTTTTGTTGTTTTTGTGAAGAAAGGGTAGAAAATGTTTTTGTTATTTTTTCTTTATTGCAACCGGGCCATATAGAATATGGTTGCCTACGTACCCCCAGGTATCAGGGAGATCAGGTCGACGTAGTTCGCCCCTCAGGATGAATCGCAGCTGAAGAGAAGCGTAAATCCCATGCGCAGGCTATACTGCGGGGAGAAGAAATTTTAATCCCATAGAGGGGATAAACTGCAAGTGTGGAAAAAGTTTAATCCTATCTTAAGGATAAACTGCAAGGGTGAAAAGTTTAATCTCGTCTTCAGGAGAAGCAGGGGTGAAAAGTTTAATCTCCTCTTCAGGAGAAGCAGGTGTGAAAAGTTTAATCTCGTCTTCAGGAGAAGCAGGTGTGAAAAGTTTGAAATGGAATAAAACCAGGCTGCTGTCTTGAAGTGTATGTTTCCTTGAGGGGTAGAAGAGTTTATAAAAAGGAGAGAGGGTTCAAAATCGGAATGACTGGTGATTGGATGATCAAAACCAGGATGTTTGTTTCGATGGTTACTTCAGACATAGTACTGTTTGACGGTGTCCGAGTTAATAAGCTCGGGAAATTCATCACCATCCATTTCCTGCAACCTGAGAGCACCTCCTGTTAATACTTCTTTGATAATAAATGGGCCTTCCCAATTAGGGGAGAATTTTCCCTTATATTGATCTTGGTTGTCAATGATCTTCTTCAAAACCAAGTCATGTTATTTGAATTGCCGTAGTCGGACTTTTCTATTGTAGGATCGTGCAATCCTCTGCTGATATAACTGACCATGGAAGATAGTCGCGGTTCGTCTTTCATCTATTAGAGACAATTAGTGATACCTGTCTTGTACCCATTGGTCTTCATCTACCTGAGCATCCATCAATACTCTGAGGGATTCCATTTCCACTTCTATAGGGAGCACTGCCTCCATCCCATAGTCTAACGAGTAGGGGGTTGCCCCAGTGGAAGCACGCATTGAAGTTCTGTAGGCTAATAAAGTTAGAGGCAAGAGGTCAGGCCATCTTTTGTGATTCGTGGACATTTTCTGCATGATCTTCTTGATATTTTTATTAGCCGCTTCAACAGCACCATTCATCTTCGAACGGTAGATGATAGAGTTGAAATGTTTGATGTGGAATTTTCTACATAATTCCTCCATCATGTAGTTGTTGAGGTTTTTAGTATTGTCTGACACAATGACCTCTGGTTGTCCATATCGACAAATAACATTGTTTATGATAAAAGCAATGATGACTTCTTTAGTAACCCTGGGGAAGGAAGCTACTTCAACCTATTTGGTGAAGTAGTCGATTATGGTGAATATGAATCAATGTCCATTACTGGCTTTGGGCTCGATGGGCCTGATCACGTCCATTCCCCACATTGAAAAGGGCCATGGCGAACTCATATTGTGGAGTTCCTTTGGAGGGGCGTGGATAGCATTCCCATGAATCTGGCATTGATAACACCTCTTGACGTGATCATCACAGTCAGCTTTGAGTGTAAGCCAATAATGTCTCGTTCTGAGAATTTTCTTGACAAGTAGGGGTCCGCTCATGTGAGGGCCGCATACTCCACCATGGATCTCATCCATGAGTCACTGAGCTTGATCTTTGTCCAGACATCTGAGGAGACCTAATCTTGCATCTCTTTTGTAGAGTGCATCTCCGCTCAGGTAGAATTTCATAGCAAGTCGATGAATCCGCCTCTTCTCAGTTAGGCTCGCCTCAGCGGATGTAGATCCATCTCGTAAGTACTCCTTGATATGTTGATACCAAGGGTTATGGATGGGAGGCAACTCATCCGATACTTCTCCAATGTAATTCCCATAGACTAGGGCTTTCTACATACCAATCGTGATGCTTGGCATGTTTTCCTTGTCAGGTATGTAAACCAAGGAGGCCGACGTTGCTAATGCATCTGCAAAGTCATTCCTATTACGAGGAATGTGTAGAAGGGAGATTTCTTTGAACTCCAAAGCCATCTGTAGAACTTGCCGATGGTAAGGCAGTAAATGTAATTCTTTGGTTTGATAGATTCCTGTGAATTGCTTGATTACCAATTAGAAATCCCCAAAGACAGTTAACCGATTGATACCCATTGAACGGGTAAGTTTGAGTCCCATGATATAGCCTTCATACTCAGCTATGTTGTTGGTGTTGACAAACTGCAATTTGACGGCGATGGGATACTGCTCCCCCGTACAGGATAATAAAACTACTCCGGCTCCAGAGCCTTCTGAGTTAACAGCTCCATCAAAATACATTTTCCACGAACGGCATGTATCGTACTGATGTGGTAGCTGAATTGTCATTACTCCTTCACCAGGAAAGTATGTTTCTAAGGGTTTGTAATCCCTTCAGGTGCAGCACCAATTGATCTGCAATTCCTTGACCTTTGACCGACTTTTGAGTCATGTAGACGATGTCAAATTGTTGTAGGATCAACTGCCATCTGGACAGTCGACAATTTAGTATGGGTTTGTTGAACACATACTTTAAAGGATCCACGCGGGATATGAGATGGGTTATGTGACCATGGAGATAATGCTGTAATCTCATGGAAGCCCATACTAAAGCACAACAAGTCTTCTCAATCAGAGTGTACTTGTGTTCATTGATGCAGAATCTTTTGCTGAGGTAATAGATAGCTCGTTCTCTGCCTCTATTGTCTTTTTGCCCTAGCATACAGCCCATAACATTGTCATTTATGGACAGGTACATGAACAGGGGAACATCATCCCTGGGAGGTACCAAAATAGGAGCGTTGATTAGTTGCTCCTTAATTATGAGGAAGGCTTTTTGACACTCGTCATTCCATTTAATGGAGGAGTTCTTCCTTAACAATTTGAAGATTGGCTCACAGGTTGCCGTGAGTTGAGAAATGAATCAGCTATTGAAGTTGATCCTTCCCAAAAATCCCCGTATTTCCTTCACTGTATGAGGAATGGGCATTTCCTTGATGGCCTGGATTTTGGTAGGATCCAGTTCAATCCCTTTGTGGCTGACTAGGAAGCCTAGCAACTTGTCTAACTTAACACCAAAGGCGCACTTGGCGGATTCAACTTTAAGTTGTACTTACGCAACCTGTTGAACAGCTTCTTGAGATGGTCTAAATGGTTATCTTCTTTCCGGGATTTGACAATGATGTCATCCATATAGATCTCTATCTCTTTGTGCAATAAATTATGGAAAAGAGCCATTATAGCTCGCTAGTAGGTTTCCCTGGTGTTGATGAGGCCGAATGACAACCGTCTGTAGCAAAAGGTTCCCCAAGGCATGATGAAAGCAGTTTTCTCACGATCTTCCTCACCGACCATAATTTGATGGTACCCCACAAAGCAATCAGCAAAGGAGTACATGATGTACTGAGCAGTATTGTCAATGAGAATGTGGATAAATGGCACAAAAAAGCTATCTTTAAGGCAAGCTTTGTTCAAATCCTGATAATCCACGCAAACTCGCACCTTTCCCCCTGGTTTAGGCACGGGAAAAATGTTGGATATCCACTCTGGATATGTAGACACATGATGATGCCAGCTTGAAATTGTTTCACAATTTCTTCTTTAACTTTTAAACTCCACTCAGGTTTTAATCGCCTGAGCTTTTGCCTAACTGGCTTGAATTCTTCTTTAATGGGAAGGCGATGAAGAACAATGTTAGCGGACAATCCCACCATGTCTTCATGAGACCATGCAAACACATCCTGGAATTGGGCTAACAGTGCAACCATGTCATTCCATCGATTTGTAGAAAGGTCTGAACCAATCTGGATTAGCTTAGGGTTGTCTAGGGTTCTGAGATTGAAAGGAGTGGTTTGATCAAGATTGGGTTTGGGTTTGTCGGTGACCCATTCCTTAATCTATTGAGGTGTCTCAATGTCCTCTTGGATGTCCATTAAGTCTGAGTCCAACTTTGCGTCAAAGTTACAGCCCTTGTGGAGAGAAGGCACCTCATCAGCAAGTACAGGCACATCTAAATTCAAAGTCCTGAAATAAAAATATGCTTTCACTTAATATATGCAGCTGTTCGATCATACAAAAGTGTTAGCATGTACGTGATAAAATAACTGCTAGTGCTATAAAGGAAAGCAAGTAATTAAAGTTATCTACAGGGCAGAGGGATTTTATGCTCGTTTTACCCTCGTTGACCAATGCATGGAGTGCTGCTCCAATTGTCGAGGAAAAAGTCCTGATGGACTACAGTGATAGAAGGATCATCAGTGTCCTCCTTTTCCCGAATGATAACCATGACATCTGGGCAATCATCGTCTGGGGTGTATCTGTTGGTGTGTTCATCATGAACAATGACGCGAATGCCTGCCATCATCAAGGCAAGGTCATGTTTACTTTTTCGTTTTTATTCCTTTTCTTCTGCTTCGGGATCAAGAATCAGCACCTTTTTAGCTTTGATTGGCACTGGTTTCGGAAACAGCATAGCCACAACATGGGCTGGCACCTTTACTGGACAGTGCATCAACTAAAGCGGTAAAGGTATAGAAAATCGTCGTGCGGCAAAAGTTTGAGGAACCTTTTTATGCTTATGAGGGTTCCTGTGAGTGGAATCAGTAGAATAACCTAGCCCAGTTGTCCCAATTTGATTGGACATTTGGATAGGGTGCTTAATACCCAGTTGATCCTTACCAAGCCCTTGTCCAAGTTGATAACCCAATAACATCATTTCTTGAGTGGCTGACATAACCTCATCAGAAATCTTGGGCACGAGAAGTGGCGCTCCAATAGAATGGTATTGTGTGTTACTCAATTCCAGAGTATGGAAACTCGCTGGCTCAACTTCTGAATTGAAGCTAATAATTGGTAGAGTTCCTGATCTAGGACATTTCAGCTCAGCATTGGCAGTGACTAGACTGTTGTTGATGATGTATTTGAGTTGTTGATGTAAGGTGGAGGGAACAGCTCCAGCCATGTGTATCTATGGTCTCCCCAATAGCAGGTTATATCCTGAATCTATCTTGAGGACGTGGAAGGATACGTTATATGTATTAGGACCAATCTCAATTAGCAATTCAATCTTTCCAATAGAATTTCGCCGAAATCCATCAAAAGCTCAGATGATCATATGGCTACTTTGGATTCGATTGAGATTGATATTCATCTTCACCAAGGTGGCATAAGGACAAATATTTAGAGATAAACCTCCATCTATCAATACTCCAGCTAGCATGTACCCGGAAGACAGCACTGCGATATGCAGTGGTTTGCAATGACCGGTTCCTTCGATAGGTATGTCGTCCTCAGTGAAGGATATCACATTGCTGTTAAAAATGTGATCAACCAAATGTTGAAATTTTTCTACATTCACTGATTTTGGCAGGTAGGCTTCTTCCAAAACCTTTAGCAAGTTCTTTCGATGCTCCTCGGAAAAGAAAACCAAGTCCATAATTAAAATATGGTGTGGAGCTTCTCTCAAGTTTAAAACCACTTTGGCTTCGTTATGGCCCATAGTACGGAGGAATTTTTTAATCTTCTCGATGGGCAACTTCCCATTTGCTTCGTAAGTAGGCTTGATAACCCGTTGAGGAAGGTACAATGGATTTTTTTCGACACTGTAGCAGTAGTATGAGACGTGGATCCTTCAGCTTCTCCATAATTCCATGGAACTTTGTGTAAGCTGAAAACAGGATGTTGTAGTCTTCATGGTAGGAATTGGCTCTGGTGTGGCCACTTTCAAAGGATTGTCAGCTCCTTTGAGATTAATTGGTTGTATGGGAAATACTTTGACAGTTTCATCATCCACTTCGGATATAACTGCTACTGATCCCTTCCATTGGATAGGGCATGCATTCCCACCCTTAAGTTGCACAGTGTAATCATCCGCTATTTGCAGGACACCGCTATCAATAAGATTCTGAATGAGATGGAGGAGTGCCCAGCAATCTTCTGTGCTATGACTGCGAGAATGTGAATGATATTGACACATTTCATCGGGATTGAACCGCCCTGAGCAGGGATTGATTGGAGGTAGAAGGAATGTGATTCTTCCTTCGTTGATCAATATTTGAAGTATCTCCTCCATAGATTGGCCCAAATAGGTGAGTTCCCTTTTATTTGTGAAATCCCGACGGGCTTTAGCACTTGCTCTCTTTACAACCTTATCCTCCATAGCTTCGCTTTCTGAAGGTGTTGATGAAGCATTCATAACAAATGGAAGGAGATAGGTGTGATCCTGCCTAATTAATTGGCGTGTGACTTGATGATGGTGGGTCACCAGTTCTGCCAATTGCTCAATTTATTTACAAAGACCTTTCATTTTTCGTTCCATGGTAAACTGGAACTTTGCATAATCCCATTTGTTAACACCGTCTTTGATGGGTTGGGATGATTCACCAGTAGAATTGGAACCATGTCCAGTGCTCCAACTGATCATGTTGACCTTTCTTCTTTGTGTTGAGGAAGAGGGTTGTTTTGAACATGAGGTTAATCGGGTTTAGTGACCACGGTCTCACCATTGTCTATTAGATCTTGAATCTTATGCTTCAAGGCCCAACAATCTTGAGTATCATGTCCGGGTGCCCCGGCATGGTAAGCACACTTCCGAGTAGCATTAAAACCCTTCCCATTAGGGTTGGCTAGTGGAAGAAGATGTGTAATTTTCCTCTGAGCAGTCAGAAGAGCAAGAATATTCTCGAGCGAGTCCCCTAAAGGTGTGAACGTTCGAGGCCGCTTCACTTCTCCACTTTTAGGTAATGGAGGGTTAGAAGATTGTGCTAGAAAAGGGGAGTAGTTTCTCCTCTACATAGGCATACTTGGATTGCCTTTTTGTCCTTGTAGTATCAAGGAAACATCCTCCTCTTTCTTTTTATGGACCCTCCGGGGGTTGTTTCCATTAGATCCGGACTGGATGTTCTCAGCAACAGCTTTAAGAGTGGCTAGATCTTGAATCTTACCAGACTTCAATCTCATTTCAGCCATCTCGCCATGTTTAATCATTTCAGAAAATGGCTTGCCAATACCAGCTAGAACTCTTTCATAGAAAGGGGATTCCTGTATATCTATGAAAGTCATGACCATTTCTGATTCTGTCATGGAAGGAATAACTTGAGCAGTAAGGCGCCTCCACCTTTGAGCATACTCTCTGAATGACTCATTAAACTGTTTCTTGACTTTGGTAATTTGGTACCAGTCAGGAGCCATCTGAGATTGAAAACTGTATTGAGTGAGGAAGGCGTTGGCCAACTTTTCCCAACTATGGATCTTAGAGTTGTCTAATCTGGTATACCATGAATGGGCTTCTCCAGTCAGACTTTTCTGAAACAGCTGTATTTTGAGATTTTCACTCTCAGCATAAGATCTGAGTTTTCCAATGAACACTTTTAAATGTGTATAAGGATCCCCTAATTCATCATACTTTTCAAAATTAGGGGCTTTAAAATTCTCCGAATAATGAACACCAAGGAATATGCAAAGATCAGTATATGAAACACTGCCATGAGTTCCAATCCCTTTGAGAACACGAATGGTTTCCTCCATTTGAAGGACTTTCCTCCTGATGTCACCGTTGTCTAGATCTCCTTGGAGATGGGTGCCTTCAGTGTCTTTGTTGGTTGTATCCAACTGATGTTCTGGAATTGTTATTTCCAGACCTTGAACTCCTTGTGTAAAGGGTTCTATATGTGTAGGTATCTTCGTACCCTGAGTAGACTGGTGTAATTCTTTTAGTATAACAGCCAAGTCTGTGATTTGTTTACTCAATCCGTCAAATTCTTCTCAAGAAACAGGATTATTAAACTTTTCGGAAGAAGACATGATTGGCTGTAGGCTTGTGGCCTTTTTGGATTTTGAACGGTTAATAGGCCCAATTGCTTCCCTACAAAAGACTTACATAGTTTAGTCTTAGGGTAATGAAAATGTTATCCTAACATGTCCGTTTTAGGAATTTATCCTACAAAGTCGGTTTGTTAATTGATAACATGTCATGCACAGATATTCTTCATATTTTCCATTACATATGGATGAACATGGAATAAAATTACAAGTAAATGCTTTTACAAGTAGTTGAAAATGGAAAGTATGAAGAGACTTTCCTCCGCGTTTGGTTTATCAAAGGTTGACCTATCTTAGGGTTACTCTCGCGGCTTTTCGGCATGAAGGTTCTCATATCATCGCAATCTACTCGACAGGAAGTTAATCCGATCTTTCAACTGGAGCGAATCTGAGTGGTGCTTTTCCTGAGCCCCGGGGAATTATTCTTCCCACGGGTCCAATAATCAAACACCGACAGGATAGCCTCCTGGTGGAGGGACCACACAACATACATACACATATAACATGTCTCACCGTTTATGCAAAATGATGACATGTGCGAAGCACTAATATCACATATAGATATTTAGTAGTGCAATAATTAAGATGCATTCATACACATTCATCAGATATGTAAATGCAACAATCACACAGAAGCATATAACAATTTTGAAAAGCTTGTAATAGCGGCTTAACCCCTCTTACTGGAGTCCCCAACAGAGTCGCCACCTGTCGACGTCGGGATTTTTGGTGTCCCTTTTCGTTACTTGTTCTTTTGTGTTCTCATGTTAATGTGAGATTTGTTTGAAAAAATAAGTGAAAAATGTCCGAAATGTATAATGACGACGATTGAATTTTAGAGTCGCCAGTTGGTGTATTTAATTGGTTGCACCAACGCAACCGAAAAGGTTAGCACATTGGCCCAATGATTTAACACTGCTAAACGGGTCTATGAAACCGAGATTCAATAAGGGTTCGGGGGCTTGATTATGAGAAGGGAAGGTGTTAGGCACCCCCCGACATCCGTGTTACCACAGTGACCGCCACTCTTCAAAGAAATTGTTATATGAATGTGTGTGTGTGTGTGTGGATCAATATGAAATTTATTTGAAAGTAGTGCGATGCCTCGTTCGCACCTATATACACAAGGTTTAAATTTTATAGAAAAATTCAATTTTAACCATGATATAGCAATGAAGTTTTATAAAAGAGGTTTTTCAAACCCTGTGCTCAATAGGAATTGAGACCTTTTCATAATTCCATTTTATTAAATGTTCAGCTTGTTTGCTTTTATTTTCGAGATGCGAAGCATCCTCGAGAAAATAATATACAACAGTGCCGAACTTCTTATTGGCATGAGAGCCATCCAAGGAAACTCAAACACTGTAAAATAATGTACAAGCTGCTTACAGCTAAAAATGTCCATCATGGGAACCGAATCTAGATTCAGTAGACTGAACCTGTGATCACATGATTCCTAGGCTCACATGATACTGCAATTTGTATGGAAAGCAGTAAGCAATTATATATATAAAAGTTGTAAATATACATATATATATATATATATATACATACAAACTGGATCAACCACCACGAAGCAACTCCATGGGGGATCGAAAATGTAAATATATAAAAGCGATATATATATATATATATATATATATGAACATGATCAACCGCCACGAAGTAAACTCCAGGCGGGACGAAATATAAATAAAGCTGTAAAAGTGATCAACTATCGTGAAGTAAACTCCAAGCAGGACAGAAAATAAATAAAGCTGTAAAAGGCCACGAAGTAGACTCCAAGCCTGACAGAAATGTATATATATATATATATATATATATATATATATATATATATACAAGTAGTAAACACACCAGATGTAAATCTGGGCTCATCGGATATGTCCGACAGCAATTATATATATGTATATATATATATAAGCGAGTAAACGCATCAGATGTAAAATCCAGGCTCATCAGATATGTCTGACAACAATTATATATAAATATAAATATATATATATATATATATATATATATATATATATAAGCAATTAAACACTCCAGATGTAAAATCCAGGCTCATCAGACAGAGTCTGACCACATTTTATATATATAAGTATATATATATATATATATATATATATATATATATATATATATAAGCAGATAAACGCTCCAGACCGAAGTCTAGGTTCAACCGAGGCATAAATCGATAATGTTAGTCCATATATATGAAATATATACATATATTAGTATATATATACAGACAGAAATAAAAACCACGGACCGAAGTCCGGGCAAACACACTCACACAACTATCAACATGTACAACAGTGTGTGATATATGAGAAAAAGGCTTTATAGAATGTAAGAAGGCTTACAGTGGGCTGCCAAAGTAGACTTTTTAGACTTTAAATGGATAAACACTCAGCTCCAGCTGGATAAAAAGTAGCTATATGTTAGCTAACTAGAGTTTAAAGAAGATGAAACACTCAAAAGATGTGTATGTAGAGTAAAATGGAAAGGGCTTCCTCGCCTTTTTTCTTCTCTCTCTCTCTCTCTCTTCAAATGGCTGACCCCTCAGCCTATATTTATAGACTGATGGCCACAGGTACAGCTACGGTAGCCGCAGTTGTACCTGCGGCTGGTCGTGGTAGATCACAGCCTCGTGGGTCCTGTCGTCTCGTAGTACATGTAGTTGTACACTGTAATGTCCGCTCGAACTTGCAGAACTTCAATCCGAGCATCCGAACGAAGTATATCTGTACTTCTTCAGATCGCTTATGTCGAGAGTTACGTAATAACGTGGATTAGGGGTTGTACGAAGTCAGGAAGAGAGGTCTATGCCCATGGTCTTTAAGCTTCAAATTCTATCCAAAGTACTGCCACACGTAATAGTCACTCGGGATTGTCAATCCTCGACTCTTGTGGGACATTGTTATATATGTATGTATGTATGAAGTGTTGAGATGACGTGCCATTTGTCGAAGGAACAAGATGATCTGTGACTCCTTGGTTATCGCCGGTTTGAGTTGAAAGTAGACGTTGCTCAGGGTTACAGTTCAGATTGGACCACTTGTTGGTATGCTGTGATATCATCTTGTTGAGACAGTAAGATGACGTGTTGACTCCTCACTGGGGTTATCACCGGTTTAAGCGGAAAGCAGACGTTGCTCAAGGTTACATCTGAGATTGGATTGCTTGTTTGTATACCTCACTGTCATCTGGATTGAAGCTGATTGTATGTGTTTGCAACAAGCATTTCTGGGGTTATCGTTGGAACTGCAATGGCATCCCTTGAGGTTATCACCAAGGATGGGGTTGCTACTCCCAGTGTTATCTCTGGGACTGGAACTGAACGTCGCGGTGTTATTGCCGAGACAGGACTGTACTCTCCAGTGTTGTTGTCGGTCTTTTGATCTGCATATCTCGGGGTTATCTCCGAGATTGGAAATGACACTCCCGGTGTGTGTTCCGGATTTGAGATGATGTTCCCGGTTTGTGTTTCGGGTTGGAGCTGAACTTCCGGTAGTATCCGGCATGGATGTTAGTTGTCTTTCAGGGTTATCTCCAAAAGACAAATCTACCCCCCCCCTACAATTTTAGGAATAGGAGTGCAGAAAATTTTGAGTGTCTACAGCGCCGGTTCCAGGCTTAAGTGTGGCGCAGCTGCGCCACACCCTTGAGTTGTGACAGTGAAGTCTGCTTATTTGCAGGTCATACGTAACGGACATGTGTTAGTTTAACATCCATATTAATGGTGTGAAGATATAATAGAAACTACAATAAAAGATTGTAAGGTGTTGTAATACAAAGTGTATAATTTTTTAAGTGATTGTTAATTGAGTTATATAATGAAACTAAAAGTGATGTTTTCAAAAGTGAAATTTCACCCTCGAAATTTACGTACCTAGTAGTTCGAAGTGATGAGAATACCTTGCTTTCTTTTCATGTTGTACCTTCTTGGTTATTTCCTTTGTATCATGATTTTTTCCATTGTTCATCTCCTGTATTTCAGATATCATTCTAGAATATATCTTCAAAACAAAGGTTAATTGATAGATCACAATTTGCCAACTTATTAAATAAACAATTTCAGCTTAGGTAAGTCACACCCTAGCGAAGTATATTACTCGTCTCTCCCCTCCTAGTTCTATACTAATATCTCCGCCAGCGACCATATCCCTAAGCTCTGATACCATTTGTGACGCCCCCAAAATAGGTCCACACGACCCATTCTGAGTCGCCAGATATCATACTACAAAAATCAAATACAAACTTCAGTTATACAATTATTGAACTGTCGTGCAGAATACGACCATAGTTAAACTGTGAGTTTTAATACAAATGTATGTAACGCTCATGGTGCCTTGACCACAACCTTATAATTGTACCTTACATAAAAGTACAATCAATAATTGTTTTAGAAATTAAAATATTTGGGAAGTGCTCAAGGAAACCTTCGTACATGGGAGGCCATGCGTCTAGGTTATGATAGATATCATATGTCCACAGAATTATCCTTGGTTGACCCAATAGTCCCCAAAGAAAAATAAGAAGATTGCTATACTCATCAAGTGGATGTGCACAACCATGTCTTATGATAACACGAGTTTGTATGTCATTAGACATCTTGTATGATAGTGGCAAAACACCCTTCCAAAGTTGGGTTCACCTCACCTTATTTGGTTCACCAAAATTAAATATCAAATGATGTATACAATACGACACACTTTTCTAAAGTTCTTAATAAAATTATTTCCATACTATTTAGGGAGAACCTCAATAGCTATAGACCACCGTTCTATTCTCCTGTTATCTCCGCTCGACCCAGCTACACTTTTACTACCTAAAAGGAATTGTGAAGCAAAAAGGGTGTGCTCAACTAGCCCATTAGAGAATATCATGACTAAAGATAATTTACATCATCAATAGCCTGTATCAGTAATAAATCAGAGATTTAGAACATATGGTAGATTATAAAACTTTTCAACCATAGTTGCAGCGAAACAAGCAATCCATTAGAGGAGTCAAATAGACAATCAAGTCCATTATCTTCTCCATGTTAAATGTTCATCGATTTCACAATCAAAATAAAAGTGCAAGTATACACGGTCAACAAGTAATAAATTGAAAGTAAAGTATCATTCCCACGAGGAATTATTTAATAAAAATTACCAAGTACTAACTCTTAACCAAATCAATTTTATTTAAACTATTGCAAAGTGTGATTTTTCTAATTAAGAAAACTAAATTAACTAATTAAACTGAATTTCTTTATAAATGAATTCAAATAAATAAAGATTAAGACTTCAATATCCCCAATTATGAACTATAAATCAATTATCCAATTATCTCAATTATTATGCCTACTGAATTGTTGACAGGAATTCTGAAATGCCAAAAGTCATTTTCCAAGTGATCAAATGACTTCTATTTAATCCAGATTAATCTTGCTATATTCCTATGCAAAACAATTGAAATGAACTCCTTCAATTCCAATTCCTTATATGTTATATGCGGTGAACAAATATTTCCATTCAATTCACGAACCTAATTATTCGTCATGTAAATAACTAAGTCACATGTTATCATGCCCAGTTCTAACCCTAGATCTTCTCTTTCAATTCCTTCTAGAGGAACAAGGTAATTACTGATCAAATAATTAATCAATAAGCATAAGACAAGATAAACAATTCACTTTAACACAAATAATTAGAATAAATTGAATAACTAATTTATAGATATAAAAGGTTTAATTGAAATCTTAATAAAAGAATTAGTTCATTGTCATAGAATTAAAATCAAGAATCCACAACTGAATAGACATTAAAATATAAAAGTATGATAAGAGAAGAGAATAAAATCTGTTGTCAATAAATCTAATGCTCCCCTCTTGCTCTTGCTCTTGATCTCCAGTGTTCTTCAAGTTGTTTCAATCTCCAATGGCTAATAAGAACTAGGGTTTATGTTCTAATCTAATGGATTGTATCTCTAATCTAATATATGTATTCTCCCTTTATTTTATGCCTTACATCATGTGTTTATAGATTACAAGTCCAATTTTTAGCTTAGGAACAAACCCAATCCAATTTGGAGTCAGAAAAGTTCCAAAATTCGCCCCAAAACGCGTCCAAACTTGACCAAACTCTTCCCCAATTTGGTCAGTGTTCCAGTGCCATGCAAGAGACAGTTAAGGAAAAGGAGATCGACGAAGATTTAACTATAAGATTCAACGAAGATGAACCAATTTCATTAGTATCACATGTGCCTCCTCCACCAAAGTTCAATAATCCGGGCAGTTTTGCAAAACCATGCCCAATTGGCAGTCATGTCGTCGGCAAAGCTCTTTGTGACATAAGAGATATTACAGTTGTGGAGTCATGGTGGGATGAAAAGGAAAAGATAAAGGAAGATTCCATTATGTTTATTAAGCTTTAATGCCCTAATCTGAATATCGACATAATGGAGGAAACACCTAGTTTTTGGACGTTCTTAATGGGGAACATATATACAAAGTGCATGCTAGGTGACTTTCATTCAAGGGTCATTACTAATGGGAACCTCCCAAAAGAGACATTGCTTCTGATGGATGGAGGGTTCCTCAATTTTCATAGGGAAATTGGATAGATAATTGAAGAAGTCAGGCTGAGACTATAAAACAAGCGCTTATTGGGAGGCAACCCAAGTTTAATTTTTATTTTTAGTTTTTATTAGGTTTTATATTAGTAGTTTTGAATTTGCATTTATTTAGGATTTAATAAAATTGCGTCTATCATGGTTTACAGGTTATACAAGTCAAATTCAAGTGAGATGCCCAATTTGTTCCATGTGCTTAGCATATTCTCCAAACTTAATGGACAAGGAGGAAGATTGTTATATTTTCAAGGAAGTCCTCTGCTCTACTTTTTTCTATTTCATCCATTGAGGACTGTTGGGTAAAATCTAATTACGCACAACACGCAAGTATACGTGGTCAACAAGTAATAAAGTGATAAGTTGAGTATCGTTCCCACTGAGAATTAGTTAATAAAAATCACCAAGTAATAACTTGTAACCAACTCAATCTTATTTAAACGAATGAATTTCAAATTATATAAATTAAACTACGATTAAATTCCACTAATTAAATCAAGACTATGGAGATTTAAGATCACAACTTCACTTACTACTGTATTTAAGTTAACACACTCCTCATCAATTATTCTCTATTCCGAATTGTTAATCAAGAACACTAAAGTAATATTAACCACCTCTTGATGCACTAATACCGTATTAACGTCAATCCACAATTAAGATAGAAATCTATTAAACACCTTAATCAACTAACCAACTATATCTCTATGTGAATTACAATTGAGGAAGGTTTAAGAATAAGTTCTCTATCCGATTACATGCGGTGTCAAGCATATCTCTACCTTAACACTCATCAAGTTTAAGCTACTAACAAAATCCTGAATACATGCTATCATGATAAGATCTAAATTAATACTTCATCTCTCGAGTTCATATAGATTATCACGGTAATTGATGGCCAGTCAATTAAATAATTAAGTCCAAACCACAATAGTCAATTCTCACGATAGAACATAATAATTGATAACGAAGAATATTAAAATAAACTACACAATAAGATCCATTGTAATCTCAAACATAGAATTAGTTCATGATTATTGAATTAAAACAAAGAATCCAGAATTGAATACACATTAAAAGATAAAAATAAGAGTAGAGTAAAGAATTGAATCTGTTTTCAGCAAATCTCCATCTTCCTCAAGCTCCTGCTCTTGATCTTCAATGGTCTTCAAGTTGTTTCAATCTCCAAAACTATTTAGAACTATTGTTTTGATCTAATTTACTCTAATCTAATCTAATGGAATCTTATTTCTCCTCTAATCTCTCCCAATCTCTTAATCTCCCTTCTAATCCTTGTTATTCTCCTCCTTTTATAAGCCTTTTTACATGTCTTTAAGTCCTCTTGGAAGTCCTTGAGTCAATTGGATCGAAATAATCCTTCCCGAACTCAAATTTGGCCAAAAACGTCTTTTCTACGTGTACCCCCGCCCCGGCGGGGGTCTAAGCTTATTACGGGCCCGCCCAGGTGGGCTACGATTCTGTTTTGCAGCTGGTACCCCCGCCCCGGCCGGGGTTTTACTAAGGAAAAGCCCACCCCGGCGGGCATCATTTTCTGTCACAGCATCCTCTGGTAAAACGGCCATAACGTTTGATTCAAGAGTAGTTACGGGGCCTACCACCTATAAAATCAAAGATATCAACGAGCTCTACAACTTTCATTCTTTGAGAATTGAGAAATTCCGGCCGGATAAAGGTTGAAATAGGGCTGGAATTGACTGCTATGAAAATGGCTTACCAAAACAGCGAAGTTCGACGTCCGTTGGTACAACGATCATAACTCTTGCCTCCGAACTCCGATTGGAATGATTCAAGATGTTCCAGAAAGCTACGAAGACGCTCTACAATGTAAACTAAGTTCCAAACCAAGAACATGAAGTAAACATGGAAGCCCAAATGATGTCCGGATTGCTTTTCTTTGCATTTTCTTTGCTTTTGCTTACCAATAATCGCTCACACCGCTTCCAAACATATAACCTACAAAATGAACAAAAAATGCATGAAAAATAAGTAAGATACATGAATATAAACAACTAATTCAAGTAAAAGATACCGGATAAGTGTATATAAAATCCACTTATCAAATACCCCCAAACTTAAATCGTTGCTTGTCCCCAAGCAACACAACATAATGCAATGCAATGTAATGAAATACAACTAATCTATATACTTACGAATCCAGCAGTATTGATAAACACAGTCTATTCAAACGGCCATAGAGCAATCAAGCAAACACGACAATACTTCATATCAAAATCAATCAACAATTTTCTAGTCAATCATCAAGTCTTAAACTGTTATTACTGGTATAGTGTGTGTGCTCAACATCCATGTTAACTGATATAAAATTAAATTTAATACATAACAAGTCTCTTCGAAGGCATCATACAATGTAAAATCAAGAAATCCAAAAATAAGCTAAATCCAACTAAAATCTGACAATTACCAATATCGAGGGTCAACATGAGATACTTATGCATTATTTTTCATCTACGGGGGCGTTTTGCTCTTATTTCCTTTTTTATTCTCTTTTTTTTGTTTATATACACATAGCTATGCAATGTCTTATTCCCTTAGTCTTTTCAATGCTACCTTAATGAGTTTTCGACCAATGACTCCCAGACCATTAAGACCTTAGGGCGCTAGGTGTAGAGACAATCCCATCGGGCTTACTTACTCAAGTAACAAAGGCCACAAAACTAGACAAACATACCACATTGTTTATTCATACTTTTTTTTCCTTCTTTTTTTCTTTTATAAAGCTTATATACCCCAAATATTCCCCCAAACTTAGGTTCTTGTCTAACTTTAGCCATCACTACTTATTCTTGTCATTCTTTCACTGAAACTAGCATTATCCTTTAGAGTCCCATTTTGTATCAATTTAAACTCAATCAATCAACAAGTTATTTTTATTGTGTTATCCTTATTATACCAGTTTCAAATAGGAAAAGATTCAATTCATAACAAGAAATCACATCAAAGCTTTAATAGTCAATACTATACTTGTCTACTCAATTCCAATCTCATCATTAGCCAAAATAAACTGAACTATCTAACATCGGGAATCATGCAAGGTTAACATAGTAACTAACTATTATTTTTGAATTTTTGAATTTTTTTTGAACCTAAACTAAATTAACAACATATGCAAAATAACATAACATAAACGTGAAACTAAACATGCAATAAAGAACTAAACTAAACTCCCCCAAACTTAGCAATTACAATGTCCTCATTGTAAGAATATAGCGGTAAGTAGAAGAGAACTTCCCTGTAATTAACTAAGCGTGAGTTGATGGTGGCGATAGCTGCGATGATCATTTTGCTATCCATTGGACCTCCAATACCTGCAATGAAGAGAGACAACATGGATTAGATTATAAGAGAACTTAATAAGCAACTTAATTCCTATCTACTAAATAAACTAGTAAATCATATAAATATAAAAATTCATGGGTTGCCTCCCAGTCAGCGCTTGATTTATAGTCTTTCAGCCTAACTTTGTCTGGCCAATGCTATCCAATTCCTCTTCGAAAGTTGAGGAACCCTCCATCCATCGAAAATAATATAGCTTTTGGTAGGTTCCCATTTGTGATAGCCATTGTATTAAAGTCACATATCATGCTTTCTTTAGATAAGAATACATTCAAGAACATCCAACATCTAGGTGTTTTCTCCATTGTGTATGTGATCACTTTGGGGCATGGAAGCTTGTCACACACAATGAGCTCTTCATCTATCTTCCCTTTCTTGTCCCACCATGGATTCAAAATTGTATTCGTTCTTATGTCATAAAGAACTTCGCCGACGACATGACTACCTAGCGGACAATGTTTTGCAAATTTAACCATATTCTTGAACTTTGGCGGAGAAGGCACTTGAGGGATTAATAACATCGGCTCATCCTCATTAGTATTCATAGTTAGCTCTTCACCAACCTTTTTGTCATTATCCCCATTTGTCTCCTCTTTTCAACATCTTGAGGCTCATCCAGTTGTAGATTTGGTTCGGGTTCTCCGTCAATTTCGTCATCCATGTCATAAAGCCAAGTGTTTGGAGGAAGCTTGCTTACGGAATTTGCCATTTGATCTATCTTATTCTGCAGATTTTGAATTTATATCTCTTGATTCTGAGTTGATGCTTTAGATTCTTCATTCTCTCCTCAGTTGATGCTACGAACTTGGAAAATAATTCCTCCAACCTTGAATCTTCTGTTTCAGTCTCAGAAGAAATGAATGGATGACCATTGGTTGAGGTTGTGACACGTTGTTCCATCCAATTATTAAAATTTTGGGTTGACAACTCTTGGCTAATACTCATTTCCTCTATGTTTGCTATGCAGTTCAACATTACATCCCTCAGATTTGGCTTTTCTTCTTGTGGTAATGGAGGTGGACATGAAAATTCTGGTGTGTATGTTGAATTTAGAGCGTAGTATTGGTCTTCATAAGTAGGGCTCCATGAGAAATCTGGGTGATACCTCCAATCCTGATAATAGTTGTTACGATAGACATAATTATTGGCATAATCACCACCATACTGTATCGGCCCAAGATTGATGGTGCATTGATGACTCGGATGGTTTCCAGCACAATAGCCACACGTAACTACCATCCTTCGACTCTGTTGGGTTGTGATAACGTCCAACTTCCTTGAAAGTTCTTCAATTTGTGCTGACATTGCAGAGAGTGTCGCGAGTTTGTCAATCTCTGCTTCCATTGGTTGAGTCATGTTTGTGTATGGCCATTGATACGCAAAGTCATCCATAGTACCTAAAAAGAGAGAAATATAGGAATAGAATTAAAAATTAAAATAAAAATGTTTAAATTAAGACTAATTTGATTGAAGCTAATATTGGTAAAAATGTATTAAACTAATTCCCCGGCAACGGCGCCAAAAACTTGTTGGATAAAATCTAATTACGCACAACACGCAAGTATACGTGGTCAACAAGTAATAAATGATAAGGTGAGTATCGTTCCCACAGAGAATTAGTTAATGAAAATCACCAAGTACTAACCCGTAACTAACTCAATCTTATTTAAACGAATGAATTTCAAATTATATAAATTAAACTACTATTAAATTCCACTAATTAAATTAAGACTATGGAGATTTAAGATCACAACATCACTTATTGCTTCATTTAAGTTAACACACTTCTCATCAATTATTCTCTATCCCAAATTGTTAATCAAGAGCACTAAAGTACTATTAACCACCTCTTGATGCACTAATACCGTATTAACGTCAATCCACAATTAAGATAGAAATCCGTTAAACACCTTAATCAACTAACCCACTATTTCTCTTTGTGAATTACAATTGAAGAAGGTTTAAGAATAAGTTCTATATCTGATTACATGCGGTGTCAAGCATGTCTCTACCTTAACACTCATCAAGTTTAAGCTACTAACAAAATCCTGAACACATGCTATCATGATAAGATCTAAATCAATACTTCATCTCTCGAGTTCATATAGATTATCACGGTAATTGATGGCCAGTCAATTAAACAATTAAGTCCAAACCACAATAGTCAATTCTCATGATAGAACATAATAATTGATAACGAAGTATATTAAAATAAACTACACGATAAGATCCATTGTAATCTCAATCAAAGAATTAGTTCATGATTATTAAATTAAAACTAAGAATCCACAATTGAATACACATTAAAACATAAAAATAAGAGTAGAGTAAAGAATTGAATCTGTTGTCAGCAAATCTTCATCTTCCTCAAGCTCCTGCTCTTGATCTTCATTGGTCTTCAAGTTGCTTTAATCTCCAAAACTATTTAGAACTAGTGTTTTGATCTAATTTACTCTAATCTAATCTAATGGAATCTTAATTCTCCTCTAATCACTCCCAATCTCTTAATCTCCCCTAATCTCCCTTCTAATCCTTGTTATTCTCCTCCTTTTATAAGCCTTTTTTCATGTCTTTAAGTCCTCTTGGAAGTCCTTGAGTCAATCGGATCGAAACAATCCTTCCCAAACAAAAATTTGGCCAAAAACGTCTTTTTTACGCGTACCCCCGACCCGACGGGGGTCTAAGCTTGTCATGAGCCCAGCCCCGTGGGCTACCATTCTATTTTGGAGCTGGTACCCCCGCCCCGGCAGGGGTTTTACTAAGGAAAAGCCCGCCCCGGCGGGCATCATTTTCTATCACAGTATCTTCTGGTAAAACGGCCATAACTTTTTATTCGGGAGGCGTTACGTGGTCTACCACCTATCAAATCGAAGATATCGACGAGATCTACAACTTTCATTCTTTGAGAATTGACAAATTCCGGCTGGATAAAGGTTGAAATTGGGCTGTAATTGACTACTATAAAAATGGCTAACCAAAACAGCGAAGTTCGACGTTCGTTTGTACAACGATCATAACTCTTGCCTCCGAACTCCGATTGGAATGATTCAAGATGTTCCGGAAAGCTATGAAGATGCTCTACAATGTAAGCTAAGTTCCAAACCAAGAACATGAAGTAAACATGGAAACCCAAATGATGTTCGGATTGCTTTTCTTTGCATTTTCTTTGTTTTTCCTTACCAATAATCGCTCACACTGCTTCCAAACATATAACCTACAAAATGAACACAAAATATATAAAAAGTAACTAAAACACATGAATATAAACAACTAATTCAAGTAAAAGATACCGGATAAGTGTATATAAAATCCACTTATCAAGGACAATGTCTAGTTTAAGTTTGGGGGCACTTTAGTGTCGTATTGCATATAGTTAGTTATCTGCGTGGTAGTTCATTTTTTTTATGTTTTAACATTTTTTTTTAGGTTGCATATAATACATGGTAGTTATTAGCATATTCATATATGTGTTACATTAGTATGTGTTCATGTAGTATAATTGCATATTTTATTTTGCATGAATCTGTGTGATCGATTGTTGTGGTCTTAGTTCGGCCTATGATAAGATTGGTTTTGCATGTTAACTTAAACAGTCTTGATAATCAGATGAGTTCTAATTTTAATCATGATGATAATCTGAGCCTGCCATAAACTTATGTAACCGGTTAGCACTTAAAGTTTAACTGTTTTAATCCACTTGGTTCAAGGGTTTCATAATTTGTTTTTGAGGGAAAATCTTGGTTAAAATTTAAGGAAATTAGCAAACTGGCAGTAAAGGTTGGAATGACGTAAAAGCTTGAGTTTAGGGGAATCTATGGGGTATATATATACAAAAAGAAAAAAATGATGAAAAAAAAAGAATAAGAAATCCAGAAAAAGAAAAAAAGAGAATAAACAATGTGGCATGCTTGTCTAGTTTTGTGGCCTTTGTTACTTGAGTAAGTAAGCCCGAGGGGATTGTCTTTACACCTAGCGCCCTAAGGTCTTAATGGCTTGGGAGTCGTTGGTCGAAAGCTCATTAAGGTAGCACTGAAAAGCCTAAGGGAATAAGACATTGCACAGCCATGAGAAAAAAATAAATGAATAAAACACGAGAAAGAGCAAAAATGCCCTTGTGATTGAATAAAAGTAGAAATAAATCTTGTATTTACCCTTAGACTTGGTAATTGCTTAGTTTTAACTGGAGTTGTCATGTTCACAAAAGTAATTGAATTGGAACTGAAATTTTCCTACTAAGAAGTTTGTTATGTGATTATCTTGAACTGTGGTTGGTTAGAATGGTTAACAAGCACACACACACAACATGGGTGATGACAGGTTTGGATTGACTAATTGGTTAGAGTTATGGACTTTGACTTGATTGGATATATTGTTTGAGTATCAATGGTATCTTTGAGGCCTGTTGCTATATATCGTACTGATTTATTACTGGGTTGTAGGTATATTAAGAAGTAGATCATGCGTATGCATTCATGTAGTTGAGTTCGGTTGTTTATTTTTAGTTTTTTTTGTGTTTTTGCTTGAGGACAAACAAATGTTTAAGTTTGGGGGTATTTGATGAGTGAATTTTATACCCATGAATTGAATACGTTTGAGCTTAATCTTTTGGATTTTTTTTATGTTTTTGTGTATATTCATGCATGTTTTACATTGTTTTATAGGATTTGGGACAAAAGTTAATTTGATCAACGTTTGGGGTGGCTAGATTCGCGTTTTTGGCTTGCCATTTACACATCAATTACTTCAGAGCCAAATTCAGCATTGCTCCGAACATTATTTCAAAAAACTCAAAGAATGAAAATTGTAGATCTACGTCTCCTCTTTTTGAAAAATCTTGAATAATTGAAATCGGAGTTCGGACGAAGAAGTTATAGCCTTTTTCTCAAAGGACGTTAGAGCATAAAATTTTTGGAAAAGTGGCCAGCGCTGGGGCGCCCATTTTAGGCCTATGCCCAGAACCGAGGCGCTAGGGGGCAGTGTTCCAGCGCTATGCCCAGCAAATGGGCGCACCGACGCTGGCCACTTTTTCAAAAATTTTCTATTCTGACGTCCTTTGGGAAAATGGCCATAACATCTTCGTCTGAACTCCGATTTCGATGATTTAAGATTTTCCAAAAAGTAGAGACGTAGATCTACAACTTTCATTCTTTGAGTTTTTCGAAATAAGGTCTGGAGCAATGCTAAAATTGGCTCTGAAGTGACTGCTGTGTAAATGGCAAGCCAAAAACGCGAATCTAGCCACCTCAAACGTCGATCCAAGTAACTTTTGTCCCAAATCCTACAAAACAACGTAAAACAGGCATGAATATACACAAACACTTAAAAACATCCAAAAGATTAAGCTCAAACATATTCAATTCATGGGTATAAAACTCACTCATCGTTAAAAGTCCACCAATAATGTTTTATCCCTGTAACATCAATCAATAATTCATGTCCACAATCATATGAATAACACATAATCATAATTGTGATTCTAAATTCTTATTCGCACCCAGAAGATAATTTTCATCACTTATCTTCACCTGAAACATCAAAAATCATGGTTATACCAAATCACAATTCATGCTCGTAACCATACTAATAAATTCATCTTTGCACTACGGCTAATGATTTTCATTAACAATTTATTCTTTGCACTATAGGCCAAAGACATACGACTGTATTTAAGAATAGTCAAGTAGAGCATGATATCTACTATCTTCTATGAATTAAAATTGTATTATCAATATGTTATCGCTGAGACTCAACTTAATAATTAATCCACAGCATCGAATCATCCCTGCTCTACGGCCAAGGATATTCATTAGTATTACGACCACGAATTATCCATGCACTACGGGCTAATGATACTCGTGTTTTCAACAATGGTTATGATTATACCGAATAATCCTTGGTTATAATTATACCAACAACTATCTATCAATGCACGTAAGTCAAAGATATATAACTATAAAACCAATAATCATCAGCTCATCTTTACACGTATGCCAAAGATAAACAACTATAAAACAAATAATTAACGGTCCATCTTTGCACGTAAGCCAAAGATATACAACTATAAAACCAATAATCAACAGTTATTTCTGTACCAATAATCAACAACTATATCAACCACGCATATTTCTGTACCTTGTAGTTTGAAGAGATGAGAATACCTTGCTTTCTTTTCGGGTAGTACCTTCCTGGTTATTTCCTCTATATCATGATTTTTCCATTGCTCATCTCCTGTATTTCAGATATCATTCTAGAATATATCTTTAAAACAAAGGTTAATTAAAATATCACAATTTTCCAACTTATCAAATAAATAATTTCAGCTTAGTTAAGTCACACCCTAGCGAAGTATATTACTCGTCTCTCCCCTCCTAGTTCTACATTAATATCTCCGCCAGCGACCATATCCCTAAGCTCTGATACCATTTTTGACGCCCCCAAAATAGGTCCACACGACCCATTCTGAGTCTCCAGATATCATACTATAAAAATCAAATACAAACTTCATTTATACAACTGTTGAACTGTCGTGCAGAATATGACCACAGTTAAACTGTGAATTTTAATACAAATGTATGTAACTCTCATGGTGCGTTGACCACAACCTTACAGTGGTACCTTACATAAAAGTACAGTCAATAACTGTTTTAGAAATTAAAATCTTTGGGAAGTGCTCAATGAAACCTTCGTACATGGGAGGCCATGCTTCTAGGTTATGATAGATATCATATGTCCACAGAATTATCCTTGGTACCCAATAGTCCGCAAAGAAAAACAAGAAGATTGCTATCATCTTCTTTCCAATGGTGAGTCTTCTCTTGACATATAATTATCTCCGTTGTCTCCAAATGAGAATTATATTTTAAATAAACTCCAAGATTATATAGGTAGTGCTTGTAGATATACTCAGCAAGTGGATGTGCACAACCCTGTCTTATGATAATACGAGGTTGTATGTCATTAGACATCTTGTATGATAGTGGCAAAACACCCTTCCAAAGTTGGGTTCACCTCACCCTATTAGGTTCACCAAAAGTAAATATCAAATGACGTATACAATACGATATACTTATCTAAAGTTATCAATAAAATTATTTCCATACTATTTAGAGAGAACCTCAATAGCTAAAGACCACCGTTCTATTCTCCTATTACCCCCGCTCGACCCAGCTACACTTTTATTACCTGAAAAGAATTGTGAAGCAAAAAAGGGTGAGCACAATTAGCCCAGTAGAGAATATCATGACTAAAGATAATTTACATCATCAATAGCCTTTATCAGTAATAAATCAGAGATTTAGAACATATGGTAGATGATAAAACTTTTCAACCATAGTTGCAGTACAACGAGCAATCCATTAGAAGAGTCAAATATACCATCAGGTCTATTATCTTCCCCATGTTAAAATTCCACCAATAATGTTTTATCCCTGTAACATCAATCAACAATTCTTGTCCACAATCATATGAATAACTCATAATCATAATTTTGATTCTAAATTCCTCTTCGCCCCCAGAACGAAGATAATTTTCATCACCTATCTTCACCTAAAACACCAAAAATTATGGTTATACCAAATCACAATTCCTGCTCATAATCATACTAATAAATTCATCTTTGCACTACGGCCAAAGATATTCATTAACAATTTATTCTTTACACTACAGGCCAAAGACATACAACTGTATTTTAGAAGAGTCAAGTAGAGCATGATATCTACTATCTACTACGAATTAAAAGTGTATTATCAATATGTTATCGCTGAGACTCGGCTTAATAATTAATCCAAAGCATCGAATCATCCATGCTCTATGGCCAAAGATATTCATTAGTATTACGACCACGAATTATCCATGCACTATGGGCCAAGGATATTCGTGTTTTCAACAATGGTTATGATTATACCGAATAATCCCTGGTTATAATCATACCAACAACTGTCCATCAATGCACGTAAGTCAAAGATATACAACTATAAAACCAATAATCATCAGTCCATCTTTGAATGTAAGCCAAAGATATACAACTATAAAATAAATAATCAACGGTCCATCTTTGCACGTAAGCCAAAGATATACAACTATAAAACCAATAATCAACAGTTCATCTTTGCACGTATGCCCACGCAAGCCAAAGATGACTTTCATCACAATATAAGCATGAGGATGATTACAATGATATAAGCATTAATCAAACGAAAATAAGGATAAATATTAAAGATTTTAAATTTATTCAAATATTATCAATCACTTAATAAACTCATAATCTAATATTATTAATATTACAATAATAATTTAATCACTTCTTAAACTTATAAACAATTTATTTCAATTATTTACACTTTACCAAATAATGCATTTAATCATTCAAAAATGCCATACTCATAAGATTTTATCACCAATGATCAAATCCCTCATCAAAAATCTACATATAACCTATATAGGATTCTCAAGCCATAAAATCCTATTTTCCAATTTTGTTACTTCACATAACATATTTAATTCATTTACTCATAACTAGTTCATTTTCATGAAAAATACTGAATCAGTCCAAAAAAATATTTCTTTTCTGGGATTTAGCAGAATATAGTCCCATATTGAACATATATTTTTCTCGAAATTTTTAAAATTCATTTACTAATTTTCATATGGCCAAAACTGCCGAATATTTAGACATTTATCATAAATTGTACTTTTGTCGAAAAATTCCTAAATTTACAGGGTATACTTCTGTTATATACATGTACTCACAATAAAAATTTCACCAATTTTAGAGTTAACCACAAGGAGTTGTAAGGGTTTACTTTTAAAATATTCTTTTTCCATAAAATTCAAAACTCCTAATCTATACATCCAAAAATTGCCATTTTTAGACACAGTCTAGAAAACTCATCAAATTATCATTTCAAATTTTTCCAGAATTTTTGAGGGTTAGAAAAATTACAAATCTACAAATGGATTTTCACCCCCCATGCAGTAATCCACGTAGACAGATCATTTCCACAATTTAATAAGGAATGAGTACGAAGGATCATTCACCATGCATGCGGTAGTCCACATAGACAAGTTATTCTAATAGAATAATAAAGAATGGAATAACAGAAGAATTCACCATGCATGCGGTAGACCGCACAGACAAGTTATTTCCAACAGAATAATAAATAATGGAACAATAATAGAATTCACCAGGCATGTGATAGACCGCACAGACATGTTATTCCAACAGAATAATAAAGAATGGGACCAGGTCATGCGTAATCCGCACAGACAAGATATTCTAACAGAATAATAAAGAATGGAACCAGGTCATGCGTAATTCGTACAGACAGGATATTCCAACAGAATAATAAAGAATGGAACCAGGTCATGCATAATCCGCACAGACAGGATATTCCAACAGAATAATAAAGAATGGAATAACAATAGAATTCACCAGGCATGCCATAGACCGCACAAACAGGTTATTCCAACAGAATAATATTGAATGGAACCAGGTCATGCGTAATCCGAACAGACATGATATTCCAACATAATAATAAAGAATGGAATAACAGAAGAATTTCATCATGTATACGGTAGTCCGCGTATACAGGTTATTCCAACAGAATAATAAGGAATGAAATAACAATAGCTCTCTTTATGAATACAAAAGAAATAATACCCCTTACTATAATAATAATATCCCTTACCTTAGAAGAAAGTGGATATTAGAATAGTGGGGTAGTAGACTTCTCTTCTTCTTTCTCTCTATAATTTCTCTCTATAATAATTGCTCTAAACCTTTAGTGAATTGATGAGAAATGAAGGAAGAATGAGCTTCTATTTATAGGAAAATATAGTTTCGATAATTGCACGTTTTGGGGCTCGAAATATTACAGTACAATACCTTCAACTTTTCTTTCATTTTTAATTTAGTCCTGCAAGTATTATCAAACTTGCACCACCTTCCCTAATAGTAAATAATGTGAATCAATAGTTTAATCATGTGAATCAATAGTTATAATCATGTAAAAATACAAATTACAGTATAATACCTCCATCTATACCTCCATTTTTAACTTAGTCATGCAAGTATTATCAATCTTGCACCAACTCCCCTAATAGTACATGAATGTGAATCAATAGTACACTCATGTAAATAAATAGTTATAATCATGTGAATTAATAGTAATTAATTGTTCATTTATTCGATTAATTACCCGATTGGTCAATATAACCTCTAGACATCAATTATTATCAAAATAAATGTCTATTTTCACTAACACTAACAATCCCAATACAATGGAAATATTTTTCTCAAAAATTTTATTTTTGAAATTTCAAAGTTTGACTTTTTCTGAAATAGTCAACTGTTGACTTTTTTGACAAAAAAGTCAACCCCGATAAATTTTGTGTTTATAGTCTATTTCTACTAATTTCATCGTTCCGGACTCAAATATCACGTCTGCGTCTCCAAATTTAACTCCGAACTCAAATTAGATTTTTAATAACATTCATCATTAATATTATAACTCACAATATTTAACAACCAGGTCGTTCCCAGGAAAGAGGGGGCTTTCCGAAAAGGATTTCTCCTTATTGGCGCGAAATTAGGTGACCAAACCTCTCATTGACAGAACTTTTAGACATTATCAATATTTCAAATAATAATATGAATAACTTTGTCGTCTCAATTATTGATTTAATAATATATAAATATTATGCAGATGATACTGTGACAATAATTGAATCAATAATAAGAGAGATATTGTGACACCCCCAAATCCGGGTTACCTGACCCCCGAGTTTGGTGTTCACTATCCACAATATAAATAACATTTAACTACCCATAATATATATAGATAGTAACTTTCATAAGTTTTTATCAGAGTTTAATAATACATCACCCAGGTTTTCTAACCTTAACTTTACAAACATACCCTTTAGATATACAAAAAGGGTTTACAATACAACAATATAAATAACACTATTCATAAAACTAATTTATTACGATGCCTTTGCCCTTATTCTTCTTCACAGCACCTTCTGTAATTTCGTCCCTAGCTGAAAAGTTTTATTTAGCAAGGGTGAGCAACTAATTTGCCCCGCAAGTTAAGACATACAATAAATGTATAAGAATTCAAAACAACAAACTATCTATTTTGATAGAATGAAACCAAAGTTCAGGGAACTTTGAAATAGCTGAACAAATTGTTATTCAATAACAAGTCTTCTCATATTCTATACAACACAATAATTCAATAATGAAAGAGTACAATACTTTCAAAGTTCCTACGATATTCTAATGAATAATCAAGAATCAATTCTACGAAATAACAAAGTGGAATGTTTTCCAGATTTAATACTGAGCGATCACACAAGATCTTGAACTTATTTTCTCAGGTAGATGTCGAATATTTACTTTGATATATACTCAGGTGTATCAGATAACCATAAAGATTAAATCATACCCCTCTGCAAGTATAACAATTGATCAGCTTATTATACCCTATATTATGCATAATACTTAAAACGCGTGCAAAGGTCGAATTCACGACCAACAAAATGTTCCCTTTATATAAAAGGTTGTTCTTCTCAGTCTTAGAATCAAAATTTTGATTTTACAATGAAATACTGGGATTTCAAATTCTATTTACTTCTCAGTCGAGCCGAAATAATTGGCATCGATCTGTCAATAATAATTGAATTTATTTTCTCGAATCTATCAAATTCTAACAATTGTTCGTCTAGCCAGAATAATTAGCTAAGACATTTCTCATTATAATTTGACAATAAACAGGAATTATATGTACTGTCAATTCTAACTTCTACAGATATGAATATCCAACAACAGTAATTCTATGAATATATATATTCTAATTCAATAATTTAATTTCAACAATAAATTCCTGGACGTGGTATAATTAGCAATAATTATCCACCAATAATAATTGAATGAAATAACTCAAGGTTGAGTTAGGGAACTTGCCTCTTCCGCTGATTACAGCTACACAAAATACTTATCTGCTTTCGAAAGACCTATAACCAATAATATCGGTCTAACAATTAGCACAATAATTCACATAACACACAACACTGTAATTCACACTCAAACTTCTCCTAGACACATTACCACATAGCCACAACAGTGTTTATAACCTCTATAAACACTTAACAAGTCAAACTAATTTAGTCTGGTTGGACTTTGGTCCATTCTCGGTGTTCTGTCACCTTATCCGACAATTAACACAGTTATTGTCAATTAAACTTGGTCTCTAGGCATCAATATTAATTTAGATAAGTCAATTATCAATTATAATATTTTTCGGAAGCTTTTAATAATTATCAAGCAATTATTATAATTTATAATAATTTTTTAAATATCAGAATCATTTTAAATGATTTAATTATCAATTAATCGTATCATTATTAACATTTAATAATATCAAAATATTAATAACATACTTTTCAAAATATTAAAGTTATTATTAAAAACTTAAAATATTTTTAAATCAACAATATTCCACTTAAATGATTTTTAAAGTAATTAAAATCATTTTTAAATCATCACCATTAATATATAAATATTAATGAAATTATCATCTAAATATTAAAAGTCATTAATTATAACTTAAAATATTTTTAAATCATTTTTCTCATTTTTAAATGATTTTTAATTTAATAAAACCATTTTTAATTCATTTATTTAATATAATAATTAAATAAATCTAATATCATTAATATTAATTTATTAATGAGAATTCTCCAAAAATATTGAAAATTATATTTTATAATTTAAAATATTTTCTAACACTTTACTCTTAATTAAAATGATTTTTATATCATTAAAATCATCTTTATCTTATTTATTTAATTTAATAATCAATTAAATCTATTTTCATTAATATTAAATTATTAATGAAAATTCTCTAAAAATATTAAAAGTTACATTTTATAACTCAAAATATTTTTAAATACATTATTCTTATTTAAAATGATTTTTCATAATATTAAACCATTTTTCTCTAATTTATTTAATAAACTAATTAAATAAATTAAATACCATTAATATTCAAATAAATATAAATATTAATGGAAAATATCCCAAATAGTCAGAAATTATTTTTTATAATTTAAAATAATTTTTAAAATAATTTTTGTTAATTTTTAGAATTTATTTTCTATTTATAATTATTTTTCGGAAAATCAGAAAATAAAATAATTAACAACCGTCGCTAAAACCTTTAGCGACACAAAACTGTTGCCTTTGGTGTTCTTGAGCTTGCCAGGCCAGTTCTCGAGGGTCCACGTTTGACCACTTGTGATTCTCAATTCTTGCAAACTCTGGGCTAACTGAAACATTGATATTGTAGTAGAAATGCAATACTACAATAATCAATCACCAACTGGGTCATATTACATCACAACAAGGAGATCAAAGCCTCCAAGATTGTTGTCAGACGATTTCTGGGTTTTCCAGAAACCCAGGCAGTTCAACTACCTACTTTCTAGTCCAAATTAATCTACGTTCTGACCAATATTTTTGTAGTTTGATGGTTCATACATGTAGTCCTTATGTCAAGGAACAATGGCATAACAATATCTGAGTCCAAAAACAACAGATTAACAAGATATGCTCCGGTCAAAACTGGTCAGAAACTAAGTTCATAAATTTCTGGAAATTTCCAGAAATTCCCATCCGTGGCCAAGTGACCTACTTTGACCATCGATTACAACCAATATGTTGGTTGTTTAGGGGATCTAAAGACATAAACGTATAGTCCATATACTAGGCTACAATATTCATATAAAAAAACATTATAACAACTAACGTTTGACAGATCAGTAGGCTTCAAAAGGTTGTCAGACATTGCATAAACTTTCTGGGCTTGCCCAGAAAATCCCGATCATGCTCAGTCAACGCTGTTTGACCAAGAATAACATGAAATCTAGATATCAAATTGCTATGCTACCACTTGCAACTTAAAGACAACATAACAGGATACAAATTAATACTTTATAATAACAAAAACAACAAACGAACAAAGATCTGTGGCTCCTGACATTAGCTTATCAGACCATAAAACTTGTTCATGGACAGATTTGAAAATCAACACTTTTAAAGCCATTTGATGCTATGGATCCATCATGGATCATCATAGATCAACTAAAAACGTCTTATAACACAATAATAAACACTTAAACACAAAAATTTCTTAAGCAACAAAGATCAAAATTGCAATTTTCGGTTATACCTTCAAGCTTTGATTCTTGATCTTAATCCTCCAATTTGTTTATGGTTGATCTATGGAAGGTATTTGGGACTGATACACTTTTATTTTTTGTGGATTTGAGAGAGAATGGGAGTTGGTGAGAGCAGCATGGAAATTAACTAAGTTTTTGTGCACTTTCTCTCTCTAAATCTCATAAATAATGACCTTAGTTGTTAGATCTGATGTGTTGAACGAATTTGGCTGGATTTTGCTGAGATTTCAGTCACATAAGTCAATGTAGTTGGTAACCTAACACAAATTTGCCAAGATTTGCAAGCTAGCTCCCTAATTTACACTAAAGGGCATTTTGGTTATTTCTAAAATACAATTAATGGCATTCTTGTCCAATACACAAACCCTTAGGGTTTAGGGTTTGAATTAGGGTTTGAACACATTAGGGTTTAGGATTTAAACCCTTTAGGTTAGCAATTTAATTTCCAAGATTTTTGAATTTCGGTTTTCAAAATAGAAAATTAATATTCCAAAATTATAATTAGGATTCAATAAATATATTAATATTTCCTAATCATAAAATTCAATCTTGCTAATTAGGATTAATATTCCTAATTAAAATTGCTTAATTTAGCAATTAGGGCCAAAATGGTCATTACGGTTTATAACCCACGAATTAGGGTTTTAATTGGAAAAATAAATTTTCTAAATTATAATTAGGGTTTCTAATCACATTTAAGTTTAATTAAACACATTAGGCTTGCCAATAAAATTAAAGTTGCCTAATTAGGGTTTAGGAAATCCCAGATTTTAAATTAAGTTTCCTTAACGTACAATTAGGTTTTTTTAACTCTACAAATTGGTTTTCTAAATCGGAGATTAGAGTTTCTAATACCTTATTAAGGTTTATTAATTATAAACCCCATCCAGTCAACCATTGGTCAACATTTCTATACACTCCAAACACATCATCAACAATACAATTATTTTAATTGTATTTTCTATCGAATCCCTATCCGAAAATTAGGGTTAGGGTTTGCTAAAGTTGTTAAGCACAACTATACTCTAAATTTATTAGTCAATACACAAATTGACTTTCTCGAGACTCGTATCATAGATACTTGTCACAAAATTGAATATAATATTAATATTAATTAAAAAAAAATTATTCGCAAATTTTGGATTATTCGAAATCCTGGGTTATCACAGATATGATGTAGCAACTATTGTAGCAATAATTGAGTATAACTGAGTGACTTCTCATATAAGCGTCAATAATCAATACTGTGTGCTACTATGCAACCACGCGTATTACTGTACTTTTATCAATTTAACCATTTACTAAATAGAATAATAATTATAAAAATTGAATACTTTCATTTCATAAAATTCGGGGTCTTACACGTTACCTCGAACGAGTTTTACTTTTCTAAACCTTGATATTATTATTCAAAGAGTATATTGTTCTAATACATCGATTCAAATGAGATTGTTCTAACTCTTTTGGTTATAGCATTTTGCACGTATATCATGTTTATGCAATTATATATATTGTTGATATCCAATCTTTGACTTTGATAGCATTGTCCAGTTATACATTCATGTATTAAACCTTTATTGATGGAAATTGAATAGTGTTCTAAAATTCTAGAAACACTGATAAGCTAGTTCTTAACTAAACTTTTTTTAGTGCGGAAATTCTAAATTCAAACTGAGACGAACAACCCTAACATAGGAAATTTTGTACGTGTAACGTTTAGATGTTTGTGCACAATACATGGTACAAAGGGCTGATCCCACCAAGTACGTTAGGAAGGGTCTATATAGTCTAACGACTGTTAAGGTTGAGGTAATAATACCTAAATACCGGAGACATAGTTCGTGGTCTTAAGACCCTCAGATAATTAAAGTTTGAACTTGTTATCTATTTTGATTCGTAGGACAAGTTCTTTATTGTTCAGTTTTCGTTGTTCACTCTCGTGTTACTATCATTACTATTTTCTATATCAGTGATCATTTATTTGTTCACTCTTGCAATTAACACTGCAGCTAAAGTGGAGAAAGTTGATGAGCCATCTACTAGCAAAGGAAAGGGCAAATTGTCCAAGTGTTGAAGACTTGTGAGAAAATTATTTAAATGTTTACTCTATGAGGCTTATTTTAATTTTATGATGTATTCTGCAAGTGATGTAATAAATTTAAGGTTAGATTACCAAAGATTACTTTTGAGATGTTGATGTAACCCTTTAATGGGAAAGATTATTGTTTAAGTTATTTAAATTATGTCTTTATACTTTGATTATGGGCAGTTAGATGTAATGCTTTGGATAGTGAACACATCCTGTGGGAATGGAGTACCTGGATTTGGGGGTGTAACAAAAGCCGGTAGTTTAAGTGAGAGCATTTGTCGAGGAACCCGAACGAAGTTATCACGGACAATTTAATCATAAACTCTTGCGAAGTCTATACATTGTTAGATACTAGTTCTACCCACTCTTTTATTTCACCTAGTTGTGTTCAATGTTTGAACTTGACTCTTGAGAGATTAGACTTTGACTTATCTATTGAAACTTCATTAGGAGAAACCTTCGTTACATCCACCATTTATAAATCTCGTTTGATTAAAAATCGATACCCTCACGTTACCTGTCAATCTTATCTCTTTAAAAATATTTGCCTTTGATGTGATTTTAGGAATTGACTTGTTAACTATTCATCATGCTAAAAATGATTGTTTTTGTAAGGTTATTATTTTTCATATTCCTAATCAGCCTGTTATGCGAATTCAAGCAACCCAACCACTAAAGTCAATCACTGTCATATTAAGCTATAAGTAAAGAGCCCCAAGCCTTTCGTTGGTGACTTCCAAGTCTTGGGATGCACCGAAGCAAGACTCTACATAGGGAACGCCGTTAATAACGGTGGCAAGTTGATAGGTATCAATGTGAGGTTTTATCCAAGTCTTGGATGAGAGTAATGGTTTTGAATAATATTTCTATCGTTAACAAATTTCCTAACATATTATTTAAAGACTTCCTGGCCTGCCCTAGAGAGTGAAATTGAATTTTGTATTGACCCTATTACAAAACTCATTTCTAAAACTCTCAAATATTTCTTCACCCAAAACGAACGTAACATGCACCGAAGACGTTGGCTCGAGCTGTTGAAAGATTAAGATAATACCATTCAATACCATCGTGGAAAAAAAGCGAATGTGGTACCATTTCGTACGACTTAAAAAAATAGAGATAGAGTTAAAGACTCTAAGAACCTACGTGAAGATAGCAAATATACGAGTAAAATATACTTTAATCGAATAAGTTAAAGTCGATCAAGCTACATACTCAAAGTTGATGAATGTGAAGAAGAAATTGCAAGAAGGCATTATTTGTCACCTTTATGTTGCGTGAAGAAGCAGATTACTGGTGGAAATCTGTAAAATGTACTCATCTTTCTGCACTAAAGATGTCTTGGGAGAAGTTCCTGTAATAACCCAATATTTTCAATATAAATAAATAAGAAATTTTGCGTATAAATTTTTTGTTTTATTTTATTTATTAAATAAAGGGTAGGAATATATTTGCAAGGTAAAGCGTGTGTTTATATGTGATAAATAAAATTTATTTATTACATGATTAATTTCAAATAATTTGTTAAAGAATTATTGATTATTATACATTATAATCTTATAATAAATTAATTTGGTAGTAAAACTATTTTTATTATTTATTTTTCATGAAAATATAATTATTATATTATTTTAATAATATATGAAATGATTTTTAGAATTATTATAATAACTACTTTATTATACGAATTTATTTTAAATTAATTAAGTTAATTATTTTAACTTAATTAATAATGATATATATGAAAGATATGTCGGTTATGGATTCAAAACCCTAATTCTGGATTTTGAATAAAGACAAAAAATAATAATATTATATTATTATCACTACCAAAAAATGGGGCTTCAGCAACAACCAATTTTCGTTGATAAAGGTGTCAAATTGCGTTGCAAAAGGGTTTTGGCAACGACTTTACTGTCGTTGCGTCTTTCGTTGCGCAATGAGTGTTGTTAATTGCTCCGCAACGAACGCTTTTTTTTGTTGCCAAAAGTACTACATTTAGCAACAAAATTTGGCTTTCGTACAGAGACATTGATCCTTTAGCAACAAAATGTATTGTTGCAGAATAATTAAAATTTTGTTGCTAAAAACCACATTTCGTTGCAAAAGCATGTTCATTGGCAACAAAATGAACTCTATTTTTTTTGCAACGACCATGCATTTTTGTTGCAATTGACACCATTTTGCAACGACATTTTTCGTTGCAGTAAATTATGAAAATTGTTGCCTAAGCTTGCTTTCGTTGCGGAATGTAAACTTTTTAGCAACAATTTTCGTTGCTGATTATATTATTTGGCAACAACATTATGCTAAATCAGCAATGAAAATGTTTGTTGCTGGTTATTTTACAATAGCAACGAAAGTCATCAATTAGCAACGACATTATAAGTTGTCGTTTCTTTATATTTGCAACGAAAGTTGGTATGATTTGCAACGATAAAAAATGTTACATTTTATATTAGTATTAACAACAATATCATCTCCGTTGTTATTAGGTTAATTTTTCGTTGCCAAATATTATATTTTTAATGCCATTAGCAACGAAAATTTGTTGCTAAATGTAAAAAATTGTTGCTATATTAATACTTGTTCAATGCTTTGGTAACGAATTATATTGTTGCCAAATCAAAATTTGACATTCTTTTTGTGTACCTGACTGGCTCAATGTCCCATAGCAAATAATGACAAAAATATAAAAAAATAAAATATTATTAACTTAATAAAATCATCCACTACATAATCATTCATTATCTTTACAATTAACCATTTAAAGCTACCACAGTTCTTCAATCAAAGTATATATCTACATATATAGAGAGAGAGTACACTTCATAATTTCGTCCCTTGTCTTTTGTAAACGTAGCACAAAAATTTGATACCCAGTATTGTAAGGCAGGTCGCAGAAGCAGTCTTCCTGCACATATTTAAAAATAATAGCGAAGTCAAGAAAATGAAGCAAATAGGTCACCAGAGGCACTAATACACAAAGACAATAGAGTTGCTACATGGTACTAATGCACATTGTATTGCTCATAAGCAAAAAAAGACAATAGAGTTGCTACATGGTACTAATGTGCACTGTAAATTAGGATACTTGTGTATATAAGCCAATGTAATTTAGAAGAATAAATCAAGAAATCATTATCCCAAAATCAAGTTCTTATTTTCTACAGATTACATAGACCATCTACAAAGAGTAAACTCAGTACCAAATAGATAAAACATTATTGTTATTATGCAAGAATCTGCCATTTAAAACAGAAACAAATATTATCTCTTAGATTGAGAAATGACTACGCTCCCTTTTTTTAAAAAAATTACTTAATTTCAATATGATCTGAAGATGCTACCAAAAAATATTTTTTCGAATGAAGTATATCCATATACACAGGCTGAACACCAATAAATACATGTAGCGCATAGATCAGAACAAAGAAGGATAGCCTTCTACATCACTCTTAGACTACAGTTGTAAAGGTACCCATCTAAACAAGTACATGAGTTGAGCATGTATCATGGTTATCAATGAAAGTAACAGCTCTTGAAGGCCACCAACCCATCACACCAGGTGGTTTCCCTGCAAGATCCCGCAGACGCCATAATTCCCCCTTCACAGATTCCTAAATGACGATATATAGATGTATGATGATAGAAGGTTGATATTTTTTAGAGAAAAATTAAATTTACTGACAGTTAAATAAAAAGTACCTGAATAATTCCTTTTGTTGTGAAGTTAAAGGCCGTTGAAAGCTGCCCTGCCCCATCAATCTAATTTATAATTTGTTTCCTATGACTATCTGAATGTAGAATTTATTGAAAAAGGAAAAATAGATTAGGAGAATAATAAAATTGTCATCTATACGCAAGTGTTTAAAAGCTTGGGTAAATATGTTTTCAACTGAAACAATAAAATGACCACTAATAACCTCGCAAAACTCATCGTTGAAATGAACTAAACAGCAATTACTTCAAAAGTTGCCTAACAAATATCAATTTATTTTCATAAATGTAAGTACTGTAACCTCGATCAATTTGGACATTGCAACCTCGATATAACAGACTCGCGCACAACATTATCATAATGTTGAACCACTGCTTGATTTAGAAGCCACGCAGCCCATCCGAATTCATACGCAAGTAGCTCACCAGCAACGGCCATTCCACCAATTATTTGAACTGTGTTCCCAAAGTAATTTTGGGATAAGGGTGGGTAAAATCTTGATCTGATATCAATCGATAATCTATAGTTAGTAATCTGATCAAATGGTAAGCAACGGATACGTGTCACACATCTCCAAATCAACGCTATCAAGGCCTGTAAAATAGATATAACTTTGGTTGTGTTGCATTCAACAGTAGACCTTGCCTTGATTTTTGCTAATGCGGTGACTGAGAAATGAAAGATTCTCTCTCTGAGAAAAGGCGGGTCAAATCTGCTGATGAATTGATTAGAATCAGTATATGGCAAGGAAATAATGGGAACATATCCATCAGGAAACCAGCAATTATGGATAGGCGGACGCGATATTTTAATTGTACAAATACTCTGCCCTGCTCCATTGGCTTTGAAAACTTGAGAAAAAGTGTTCGTGAAATGCCAGAATGAGGTGTCATTAGCAAGACAATGGTTAACTGAACCCATGATGAATATTCCATCTATTAGCTCAGTTACTTGGAGCGTTAGCAATGACATGGTTTTGCAATATTAGCTTAGTTGCAAGTGTAGATTGGCCTTGGCAACCCTCTCAATCTCATCCTTCATTTTAATTGCATAGCTGCATTATATATGCAAAACGAGGATAGGTTCAACTTTTGATTTGTCAAAAAGAGTAAATCCAAAGTAGAAACATGAATTTCATTATATTAAAAATAAAAATACCCTACATAGAAAAACAATCTAATGGCAGGTAAACAAAGGCTAGCTTATTTACTTATTAGAAGAACCCTTGGCAGCGTTTATGAGTTCATCAGCGAGGCACTCAGCCATACTCTTAATATTCCTGAATGCACTCTCACGTGCACCTGTTGTGAGGAGATAAATTGCCTGATTGGCGCGCCTTAGTGGAGAAATATCAACAGCTTGATGCCTTATAACACCAGCAGAACCAATACGAGTGGCATCTTCTCTTGGACCACTATGTTTTGAAAATCAGACATGAATTAACAAAATAAAAAATGAGAAATTATTATAATGGCATAACAACATCATTAAAGGAAAGCTTGAATAACTACGAAATACCATCTTTCTAACTTAATCAAGAATATTGTGGGAAAAATTGATCAAATGAATAAATAAAAAGAATAGGTTTCATAAGTAAAACTCTCTAGAGAATAAATATTGATTTTTAACATGGGTACATAGTTTCAACTCATACATTTTAGAAAAAAAGTATACAAAACTTAAAAATGATACTCTATCTAATTTGAATACATGTTGATAACAACATCAACAATGACTTGGATAAGATTCTGGTCGGTCAACAAGTGGATGATTTCCATAGCATGCTTAAAAATGCAAACTGCCATCAACTTCTTCCCATTGTTCCTCCCGTGCATCATAAGAGAGTTGGTCAACCTCTCCACAACTGGGGCATGGGCCTTCCTAAACCGCTTAGCTTGGTATCTTCCAGCAGTGTGAGACATATAGGTTGGAAGCTTAGCAGCAGTCTCAGTTATGTAATCCTCAACTGAAAGATCATTGACCTGTAGAATGCCATAAAAATTATCCAAAATACTATAAATGTATGAAGTTGGTTAAGACAGCAATCCCCAAACCCACATAATTAGAGCAATGTACATATACGCATAAACACATGCATATAAGATCAGTTAGAGTTCTACTATAATTGATAAGATTAAAATGAAAACATAGAAAACAAACTGACACAACATGACACATAATATAAGTGCATATACACAAATGAATTTTTGTTTCATGCTCTAACACTAACAACAGAGAGTTAGTTCTACCTTGGTTTATGAATTTATGATTTACCTCTATGAAACTCTTTTCTAACAACTCCTAGGTAAAATATATAAATTCATATCAAACTTGAAATTACACAAATTAAATCTGACCTCTCAATCAGCATAAAGATTAAAATATGCAAAGCGATCTAGATAATCAATCAAGAATTAACTATGTTTAGTTAGAACTGATTTGACTTAAAATAGCTTTCTAAAACTATTTTCTAACTACTTCTACAGCAAAGATCTGTCATCTCATCAAACCATCTGTAAGTGGCTCCAAACGAGATGGGTTTTCACCACGCTCACCTATAAAGGAAAAAAGATGCATAAAGCAAGTGCTGAAAATGAATTCCAACATCTAACTAAAACTACAAAGAACATATTACAGATGCATGACCATCCAATTTCATTTCTTCCAATCATATTACAGACGTTACCAGTCTACACTTATTTGAGATCAAAATTTTCTCTTTTCATATATTAAATTTATTAACTAAAGTGCCTCCTCCTTCTGTCTTTGAGATGTGGACCTAACCTCTTGCAAATCTCATATGCAGGATATACAGTCCATGCTCCATAGTTTGATGGGTTAGATGTCCGAGATGCAGGCAGGTTCTTCCTGAAGTGGCTGAAGTTCTTGTTTACAAGTATGGAGGATGTGGTACAGTGCTGTAAGGTAATATTCTTTTTTCTATTTAGTTCAAATTTTTAGTGGAATGAACCGCAAGTCATTGTCACAACAAATGAACAATCCATAATGGGAGAAGTTAGGTTTATTAAAAGTTTCATGATATATAAGTCCATGTTAATTCAGCATACCTTAATACTAGCAACTTTGGCATCTCAAGTGAATATTTTTTCATAATCTCATTATATGAGATTAACTCAAATCACATTTACACTTGTTGCATTATAACTTTTTTGATATGGGAGCAGGGACCCTCCCTGGTGAAGGGAGCTTTACTTTCTTGCTGATTCACTTCGGGGCAATATATAATTCACATGAAGCCAGTATTCCGAACCCACATTAGAGCAAACCTTGCTCTACAACTCTACTAACTTGAAGGAAAGATGGTTATTGTCAAGAAGGATAAAACCCATTGAATCCCTTGATACCAACAGTTTATGAAAGATAGAAGCACATTTAAGAACATTACATCAATGCATCCTATGAACCTATTGATAAGTGTATTTTATATACGCGATTTAATATTCATTTCATGCTTATTTGTTGCTAAATTCTTGTGATCATGTTCACTTTTACTTGTTTTATTTTAATTCATGTGTAGAATGGTGGGTGTGGCATTCAACGTACATTTGGAGATATTTGGTGTGATTTGGAATCAAATAGAGCATAATTGGAAGCAAGTTAGCAGAGCAGCGAAGTCAGTTAACAGAAGATAGGCCCGCCGGGGCGGGCATGAATAGCTTATACACCCCCGCCGGGGCGGGGGGTCTTACACTCCAGTTAACAGGAACATAGCCCGCCGGGGCGGGCATTGTTAGACTACACACCCCCGCCGGGGCGGGGGTCTTCATACGAGCAAGTCAGGAGAATATCCTGCCGGGGCGGGCCTACATAGTATATAAACCCCCGTCGGGGCGGGGGGTGGAAAATCTGAGTGTCTTGTTATGTTTGTAATTACTCTTGGGCACGAATTTTAGCTATTTGCATGGCAATATAATTCTATTTGATAGAGAATTCCGCTGGGACTTATGTGTTGGAAATGATATACTAAAGGAATAACAACTTCAAGAAAAAGAGAGAGAGGAGATACATACTACGAAGATCTACGTTCAGTTTTTGATAGCAAGTTTGGAGGAGTATTTCGAGGAGTTTTTCAAGATAACTACAATTCTAGTCTACGTGAAGGGTGTTTTTCAATATTCTTCGTGTTAGATTATTATTTGTAATTGGAAGAATGATTTCTATGATTTATTCAGTGTTTATTTCGTTTATTATGAATTAATTCACTTTTTAGGCTTGTGATAGATCCTTAAGTGAATCTATGGTTTTGTAAACTATGATTTCCAATTTAATAAGTTATCTCTAGTTTATCTATATGGATTTGTGCTTGAATCTATGAATTGCCTGATCAACAATTCTTTGTGGAGTTGGATGGAATCGACAGAGGATATTCAAATCTAGACCTAGTTGATATAGCATGTGTTCAGGATTTTGTTAGTAGCTTAAACTTGATGAGTGTAAAGGTAGAGATATGCTTGACACCGCATTTACTCGGATAGAGAACTTATTCTTCAACCTTCTTCAATTGTAATTAACATAGAGATATAGTGGGTTAATTGATTAAGGTGTTAACGGATTTCTATCTTAATTATGGATTGATGTTAATACGGTATTAGTGCATCGAGAGGTGGTTAATACTACGTTCGTGTTATTGATTAATAAACTGGGATAGTGCATTGAATTGGGATAAAGGTGTTAAAATCAAAGTGAAGCTTATGGTGAAATCATAAGTCTAATTCTCTATTAATTGTTTGAAATTTCAGATTTTGATATTCGTGGCTGTTTTGTGTTAGTTTAATTATTCTTAATTTTAGTTGCGTTAATTTAAATTATTGAGTTGATTTGTTTAATAAAATTAGGGTTAATAGAAGATTGGTAATTGTAAGTTAAGGTTATTGGTAATTAGTCTCTGTGGGAACGATACTCTACTCATCACTCTATTACTTGTTGACCACGTATACTTGCGTGTTGTGCATAATTAGATTTTACCCAAAAAGTTTTTGGCGCCGTTTCCGGGGTTTATAGTATAATTCTTAATATTTTTACAATATCAGTTTAATTAATCCAGTTTTACTTAGACATTTTTATTTTTGTTTAGTGCTTCTTATTTTAGGTGTTGTAAGTAGTTTATGCAAACTCGGTCCCAAAATCCTGACTTGTTGCCTTTTGAGGACGACATTGAGAAAAAGTTTCAGAGGTTGAGTAAGTGGATCAAGGAAAAGAGGCAAGAATTTGAAACATCTGAAAAGGAAGAGGAAACAGTAATGGCAGCCGAAGATCGAAAAGCGTTAAGGGACTTCGCAACACCCAAGGTGACTGAACTGCAATCAAGCATCAACAGGCCATCAATTGCAGAAAATACGTTCGAAATTAAGCCTAGGATGATACAAATGATTCAGAATTCAGTTCAATTTAGGGGATTTGCAAATGACGATCCAAATGAGCATCTAGTCAGCTTCTTGGAAATGTGCGACAGTTTTAGGTTCAATGCAGTTTCGGATGAGGCGGTGAGACTTCGATTGTTCCCATTCTCTTTACGGGACAAGGCGAAGAGTTGGTTGCATTCTTTACCATACGGTTCGATGACTACATGGGAGGATTTAGCTCAGAAACTCCTCGTAAAATTCTTTCCACCAGAAAAACTGTGAAGATGAGGAACGAGATTACGATGTTTGGACAGCAACATGGGGAGTCATTATATGAGGCCTGGGAAAGATACAAAGAACTGCTTAGAAAATGCCCACATCATGGATTTTCCCAGTGGCTATAAATGAACACCTTTTACAATGGACTACATGGGAATCTCAGGACAAGTATTGATGGAGCATCGGGCAGAGCATTCATGTCTAAGAGTTACGAGGAAGCCATCGAGTTGATTGAAACCATGTCAGCTAATATCTATCAGTGGCCCACAGCGAGAATGACACAGGCAAATGCAGCTGGGGTATTAGAATTAAATAGTATGACAGCGATGCGAGCACAAATATCTGCACTTTCAAAGAAGTTGGAGTCGATGACAGCAGCACAAACACAACAAACACAACAAGTACATCAAGTGGCAATAATATGCGAGTTGTGCGCGGGAGAGCACCCAACGAAGCAATGTACAATTAATCCAGCATCTGTACAGTTCATCAGCAATTACAATAGAATTCCTCAAAACACATATCAGAACACATACAATCAAGGAAATAGGAATCATCCGAATTTCTCATGGAGCAACAACCAGCAAAATCAAGCTTCACGACAATCATACCCTCCAGGTTTTCAGAACCAGCAACAACTAGTTCAATATCAAGAAAGGAAACCCGATCTGGAGGAAGTGTTGGCAAAATACATGACTAGCATCGATTTAGCTATAAAAAATCAAGTCATGGCTATGAAATCACAAGAGATGGCGATCAAGAATCTAGAGAATCAGATAGGTCAAATTGCGTTGGCATTAAATAATAGACCACAAGGGACATTACCAAGTGACACCGAGAGAAATCCTAAGGGTAATCACGAGTAGTGTCAAGGCATTATGTTGAGAAGTGGAAAACAACTTGTTAATCAAGAGCCAAAAATTTTTGTTACAAAGGAGGTTGAACCAGAGAAAGAAAATACAGTGGGTGAGGTAAAGAAAGGGAACGAAAAACAAATGGAAAAGAACAAACCAGTTAACGAACCAGCTGTTTATCCTCCCCCACCATTCCAGCAAAGAGTTCAAAAACAAAAATTAGACAAGCAGTTTTCAAAATTTTTGGAAGTTTTCAAGAAACTTCAAATCAACATACCATTTACAGAGGCCCTAGAACAAATGCCGAGCTATGCAAAATTTATGAAAGGGATTCTATCAAGGAAAAAGAAATGGGAAGATTTTGAGACTGTGGCACTAACAGAGGAGTGTAGTGCGGTATTACAGCAGAAATTACCACCAAAACTCAAGGACCCATGGAGCTTTACTATTCCATGCACGATCGGGGAGATGCATTTCAGCAATTGTTTATGTGATTTGGGGGTGAGTGTAAACCTTATGCCATTGTGAGTATACTTAGAATTGGGTTTGCCTGCACTAAGTCCTACAAATATCACATTACACTTGGCGGATAGGTCAGTCACATATCCGAGAGGCATAGTAGAGGACATCTTAGTGAAAGTGGATAAGTTTATATTCCTCGCGGACTTTATCATTCTGGATTTTGAGGAGGACAAGAACATCCCAATTATCTTAGGAAGGCAATTTTTGGCTACAGGGCGGACACTCATAGATGTACAAAAAGGAGAACTCACTATGAGGGTCCAAGATCAAGAAGTGAAATTTAATGTGTTTAAGGGCATGAAATTCCCTACGGATGAGGAAGAATGTTTTCAAATGGATTTAATTGAGCAAATCATTAGTGATGACATGAGCAAAAGTTTGGTGAACGATCCGTTAGAAACAACGTTATTGGGAGATGAAGAGATCAACGATCCAGAATTGGTGGATTACCTTCAATTGCTAGACTCATTCCTACGAGTACCAAGATTTAGAACACCGTTTGAACCACTGCACACAGAGGAGGTAACCATAGAAAAACCGAAACCATCATTGGAAGAACCACCAAAGCTGGAACTTAAGCCACTTCCTAAGCACCTCAGGTATGCGTATTTAGGCAATTTAAATTCTTTACCTATTATTATTTCAGCTGCACTTAACGAATTGCAGGAAGAAAAATTGATGATGGTGCTTCAGAAACACAAATCAGCTATTGGGTGGACAATTGCCGACATAAAGGGAATCAACCCTTCATTTTGCATGCACAAAATTTTGATGGAAGATGAGGCAAAACCAACGGTGGAGCAACAACGGCTACTCAATCCAATTATGAAGGAAGTTGTGAAGAAGAAAATTCTAAAATGGTTAGACGCAGACATCATCTACCCGATTTTCGACAGCAAATGGGTTAGTCTAGTCCGGTGCGTCCCGAAAAACGGAGGAATGACAATGGTACATAATGATGACAACGAGTTAATCCCAACTAGAACAGTTACAGGTTGGCGGGTTTTCATGGATTACAAAAAATTAAACAAGGCAACCTGGAAAGATCATTTCTCGCTGCCTTTTATTGACCAAATATTAGATAGATTGGCGGGACACCAATTTTACTGTTTATTGGATGGCTACTCGAGCTACAACCAAATATTCATCGCTCTAGAGGATCAAGAGAAGACCACATTTACTTGCCCTTATAACACATTTGCATTTAGAAGGATGTCGTTTGGGCTATGCAATGCACCTGCAACTTTCCAACAGTGTATGATGGAAATTTTTTCAGATATGGTGGAGAAAAATGTTGAGGTCTTCATGGATGACTTTTCGGTCTATGGGGACAGCTTCGATAATTGTTTGAAGAATCTGGTCATGGTTTTGCAAAGATGTAAGGACAAGAATTTTGTACTAAATTGGGAAAAATGTCACTTCATGGTTGAAGAGGGCATAATTTTGGGCCATAAGGTATCGGCTCAAGGATTGGAAGTTGACAAAGCAAAGCTGGAAACTATTAAAAAGTTGCCTCCACCAAGCTCGGTTAAGGGTATTAGGAGTTTCTTGGGACATGCTGGGTTGTATAGGAGATTTATAAAGGACTTCTCTAAAATTGCGAAACCTATATGCAGTCTTATAGAGAAGGATGAAAAGTTCAACTTTGATGAAGAATGCAAGACGGCATATAACTTATTAAAGAGGAAATTGACTACAGCCCCCGTTATAGTTGCACCGGATTAGAACATACCATTCGAGCTTATGAGTGATGCAAACGACTTTGCGGTTGGGGCTTTTTTGGGCCAACGTCCAGACAAGGTATTTCACGCCATATATTACGCAAGAAAAACACTTATAAAAATCAAATGAACTACACCACCACAGAAAATGAATTGCTTGCAGTGGTATATGTGTTTGACAAATTTCGGGCTTACTTGATCGGGACTAAGGTGATAGTCTATACAGACCATGCTGTAATTCGGTACTTGATAGCGAAAAAGGATGTTAAGCCACGCCTTATCCAGTAGATTCTCCAACTTCAAGTGTTCAACTTAGAAATAAAGGATAGAAAGGGGACGAAGAACCAAGTAGCCAATTACTTGTCGAGGTTAGAAAACCACGGGAAAGTAAAAGATGACAAATGTGAAATCAACGAATCATTCCTAGATGAGCAACTATTTGGGATTTCAGCAGAGATTCCATGGTATGGCGATTATGCAAATTTCATTGTGAGCAACATTCTACCACCTGACCTCACAAGGCAACAAAAAAGAAAATTTATGCACGACGTGAAATGGTACATGTGGGATGATTCATATTTGTTCAAGCAGTGCGCCGATTCGACGGTGCGTCCCATATAGTGAAGCGAAGAATATTCTGCATGAGTGTCACTCATCGGCGTATGGCGGGCATTATGGAAGTGAGAAGACAGCAGCGAAGGTGTTGAAATGTGGTTTCTATTGGCCTAAATTATTCAAATATGCCCACCAGTTTGTCAAACAATGCAATAGGTGTCAAAGGGTGGGCAACATTTCAAAACGTAATGAGATGCCCTTACAAACGATTCTGGAAGTGGAAATTGTTGACGTATGGGGTATCGATTTCATGGGACCATTTCCCTCGTCATTGAACAATCAATACATTCTACTCGCAGTGGATTACGTGTCAAAATGGATTGAAGCTGCGACTCTACCAACAAACGATGCCAAGGTGGTCATCAAATTCCTCCAAAAGAACAGCTTCACGAGGTTTGGCACACCAAGAGCAATTATCAGTGACGAAGGTAGTCACTTCTGCAATAAGTCGTTTACTGCTCTTTTGGCTAAGTATGGGGTCAACCACAAGATAGCTACAGAATATCACCCTCAAACCAGTGGACAAGCTGAGGTATCAAACAGAGAAGTCAAAAAGATATTAGAGAAAGTGGTGAATCCCAGTCGAAAAGATTGGTCGCTAAGATTGGACGATGCTTTATGGGCCTACCGGACTGCATACAAGACACCAATCGGGATGTCACCATATCAACTACTGTACGGGAAGGCATGTCACTTACCAGTTGAGCTACAACATAAGGCATATTGGGCGGTGCAAAAACTCAATTTTGATCAAAAAGCTGTAGGAGAGAAGAGATTACTTCAATTGAATGAACTTGACGAGTTTCACCTTCACGCATATGAGAATGCCAAACTATACAAAGAAAAAGTCAAAAGATGGCACGATCAGGAAATTTTGCGTCGAACATTCAAGCCAGGCCAATCAGTACTATTATTCAACTCAAGGCTGCGATTGTTCCCCGAAAAGCTTAAATCGAGATGGTCGGGACCATTCACGGTCAAGTAGGTGTTCCCTCACGGTGCAGTCGAAATATATAGTCGCAATCCACTTGAAACATTCAAAGTCAACGGACACCATCTAAATTATTATTGGGGTGGCGAAGCCAACACCAACGTGATCGCCATCACATTGGCCATCACAACTTAAGTAGGAAGTAGTCAGGCTGAACGACTTAAAATCAAGAGCTAATTGGGAGGCAACCCAATTTTTAGTTCTTTATCATATTTTATACTCATAATTGCTTAATCATAGTTTTTATTTCAGTATTAGGTAGACGAATAAAAGAAATTTCTTTTAATCTCTCCACAATACATCATGCTATAAATAATTCACTAATATTTCTGCTTTATGTCATGTAGGTTTGAAAATGGAGCTTTAAGTGAGCAAAAACTAAAGCATAACTGCACTATAGTGAAACAAAAGATAGGGACTGATAGTCAGCTACCCCGTCGGGGCGGGCCCTTTTAGTATTATAACCCCCGCCGGGGCGGGGGTCCTCGACTTCAAAAAATAGTGGCATAGCCCGTTAGGGCGAGCCTTTCTAATTCAATACACCCCCGTCGGGGCGGGGGTCCTGAAATTCAGACAAACGTGGGCAGTTATTTGGTCTTCTCCCCTTCCCAATAACACTCCACTTTCACACTTCCCCACTACTTCATTACTCCATAACCACCACCCACTAACATTACTTTTTCCCTACATTCCCAACACTCCATAACTCTTCTCCACCTCTCCACCTCTTCAATCCACCAATGATAGTCTTCCCTCTCCATCTATAAATACCACCCCATCTCATACAAACTCTCCCATCATAATTGAAATAAAGCAAAAAGAGAGTATAGTTGTGAACCAAGAGAGTTAGGGTAAGGCCAGCACTAGGGAGAGATATGGCTTCACAATCATCATCCAAACGCCAAAGGGGGGAGAGTTCACATCCATCCCAACCAACCCGCACCTTTGATCACCGAAAATTTGCAAGTGCCGCCGCCACCGACCGGTATGACTACATGCTCACCAAAGCCCTTACACCGGAGAGGGGGTTGGCACCGGATCCTAACGACAGGGAGCTTATGCCTAAAATTTACCAAAAGGGATGGATCAAATTCACCGAGGAGCCAAAACCAGCAGTTTTCAACATCGTCAAAGAATTATATGCAAATGCTGAAGACAAAGAACCATTCTAAGCATTTGTGCGAGGACGGTTGGTTCCATTCAGTGCCGACGCCATAAATACTTACTACCAACTAAGGGTGCCTCGCCACTACCAGTATGAGCATCTCCGTACTTCTGACCCAGACTTTGATGCCATTATCATGGAGATGTGATTAGTGAGTTTTATACCCGTGAATTAGATACATTCGGGCTTAATTTATTATTGTTCTCAAGTCTTTAATAATAGTTTTTAAGTTTTTGTGTCTATTCAAGCATGTTTTATGTTATTTTGTAGGAATTGGGACAAAAGTTACTTAGATCGACGTTCGGGGTGGCTAGATTCGCGTTTTCGGCTTACCATTTACACAGCAGTCACTTCAGAGCCAATTTTAGTATTTCTCCGGACTTTATTTCGAAAAACTTAAAGAATGAAAGTTTTAGATCTACTTCTCCTCTTTCCGGATCATCTTGAATCATTGAAATCAGAGTTCGGACGAAGATGTTATGGCCATTTTCCCAAAGAATATAGGAGTAAAAAATGTCAGAACATGTGTCAGCGTCGGGGCGCCCGAAATAGGCATATGCCCATTGTCGGGGCACTGGGGGTCAGCGTTGCAATACCTTGCCCAGCGCTGGGGTGCTGGGAAAGAGGTTGGTTGGGCATGGACGCGTTTTTGGGTGAATTTTAACACCTTTTTGACTCTAAATTTGATTGGGCTTGTTCCTAACCTAAAAATTAAACTTATAACCTATAAATACATGATGTAAGACATAAAATAAAGGGAGAATACATAGATTAGACTAGATTAAACACTCCATTAAATTAGAATCTAAACCCTAGTTCTTAATTAGCAATTGAAGATTGAAGCAAATTGAAAAACACTGAAGATCAAGAGCAAGAGCAAGAGGGGAGCATCAGATTTGCTGAAAAGAAATTCTATTCTCTTCTCTTATCATACTTTTATTTTTTAATGTCTATTCAATTGTGGATTCTTAGTTTTAATTCATTAATTATGAACTAACTCTTTTATTAAGATTTCAATTGAAGTTTTTATGGCTATAAATTAGTTATTTAATTTATTCTAATTATTTATGTCAAAGTGAGATGTTTATCTTGCCTTATGCTTATTGATTAATTATCTGATCAGTAATTACCTTGTTACTCTAGAAGGAATTGGGAAAGGAATTCTAGGGGTAGAACTGGGCATAATATCATGTGACTTAGTTATTTGCACAGTGAATAATTAGGTTTGTGAATAGAATGAGAATATCTATTTGCCGCATGTAACACATAAGGAATTAGAATTGTAGTGAGTTTAATTCAATTGTTTTGCATAGGGATATAGCAAAATTAACTTGGATTAAATAGAAGGCAAAGGATCACTTGAGAAAGGGCTTTTGGTATTTCAGAATTACTGTTAAAAATTCAATAGGCATAATAATTGGAATAGTTGAATAATTGATTTATAATTCATAATTGGGGATATTGGAGTCTTAATTCTTATTTATCTAAATTCCATCAATTCTTAGTTGTTTATTTGCTTTCTTTTAGAATAATCTTTTTGTTTTGTTTAATTTAGTTTTCTTAAAACTAGAAATCACAATTATTGGTTGTTTAAATAAAATTGATTTGGTTAAGAGTTAGTATTTGGTAATTTTTATTAAATAATTCCTCGTGGGAACAATACTCTACTTTCACTTTATTACTTGTTGACCATGTATACTTGCACGTATTCATTGATTGCAAAATCGATCAACAAGATGACAAAGCTGGGAACATCGTGGATCAAGGGTAGAAAGGGAGGCACCGTGTTTCATAACAAGGACCTTAGCCAGTATGGCAAAATCTTGTATGCATTCTTATGTGAAAAATTACTTCCATCCCAACATACCTCGGACGTCACAAAAGAGAAGGCGTTATTGTTGTACGCCATTGTGCAAGATTTTATCATTGACGTCGGGACAATAATCTATTCATCAATCCGTCAATACTTACGTGGGAATTTTTCTAGAGGCCTGCCACACCCATCACTCATTTGTGGGTTGTGCCGCAATGCCGGGGTTAGATGGTCTGACGACGAGCCCACACAATTGCCGCTTGCATTACTTGACTCGAGGATGATAGCGCGGTACTCTGTTTGGACAGAAGGAGAGTCACATCCACTTGGTGTGGGTTTCATTTTTCCATCAGAGTCGGACGACGACGTTGATGCTTCAGAGACTTTAGGGAATGACAATGAACCAATGGGAAATCAAGGGGATGAGCAGGTACTGCAGGCCAAGGCCATATTTGGTTCTCAATTCCTTGCATTCCAAAATCAAATGAATGCACACACCAAGGCAACTCGTCGGGAAATGCGCCGATTGGCAATGAGGCAAGAGCATATGTTCAATAATATGCACACATCTTTCGCCTCATTGAACACAACACTTCAAAGTTTCAACCCGGCGGCATAATTTCCATACCAACAGCTCGGACCAATGCCAAGGTTCCCATTGAGTGATTCCGATGAAGAAGGACAACAACCACCTCCTCAAACTTAAGTGATAAAGGGAAGTCCTCATGTCCTTAATTTGTCTATTCATCCAATGAGGACATTGTCTAACTTAAGTTTGGGGGATTTAAATACATGTTTGCATGCATTTAGCTTTTTTAGGTTGCATTTTTAATTTTTAATTTTTTGTCATTGTCATTTAAATTTCTGTATTGCATCTTAATTTTAGTATTGCATGATAGCTTAGGTGCATTCATAGTAGCTTAGGTTAATGTTTGTCAATGCATAGTAGATAATATTGTAATGCATTTTGCTATCTAAAAAAAATAAAAAAAAAATTAGTTAGTAAATATTGTGTTGGAGTAAGTCCATCAATGTTGTAGTTTATATTATTTATGGGTCAATGATGTGATTGACAATAAGTTAACAAATACAATATTAAGTATTAGAATTGTGACACAATGATCATTTATGAATCGAATATTGAGCTAGTTTGAAATTGGTATAAAAGGATAGCATGATAACAAACATCAATGTTGAGTGAGCAATTCAAATTGATACATAAATGGTCTCTAAAGGATAATGCTAGAGTGAATGACAAAACGACAAGGATGGACAGTAAAGGCGAAAGTTAGGCAAGAACTTAAGTTTGGGGGATGAGAGGTGGGGTATATAAGCTTTACTTTATCTAAAAAAAAGTATGAATAAACATTGTGGCTTGCTTGTCTAGTTTTGTAGCCTTTGTTACTTGAGTAAGTAAGCCCGAGGGGATTGTCTTTACACCTAGCGCCCTAAGGTCTTAATGGTCTAGGAGTCGTTGGTCGAAAGCTCATTAAGGTAGCATTGAAAAGCTTAAGGGAATAAGACATTGCATACCTATGTGTATAAAGAGGATAAACGGGAAATAAAGAGCAAAAAGCCCTCGTGGATCTAAGGAAAAAAAAAAGAAAAAGAAAATGAAGTATAAGTACCTTGCTTGAACCCCTGAGATTAGTGCTTACTTAATTTTTGTCAGAACTATCTATTTTTGATATTTTTAAGTTTACGCTGCAGGATTCCTTCTATGAAATTGATTATGTATTGAATTTGAGTCTGTATCGGTTATCATAGATGTTGCACACACACACTTTACTAGTGATGATGGCTTGAGATTCGAGGATTAAAACGTAATTGTAGATTGGTTTTTGATAGTTGATATTGTATAGTTGCTTATTTTCGCTGAGGTCGTTAAGTTATCTTGACTCTGCGATATTGTTGGACTTGAAAGCATATAAGTTAGGTAGTATTCATTTCTTCTCATTGCATGTAGTTGTTTTGGTGCTCGAGGACTAACACGATTTAAGTTTGGGGGATTTTGATAAGTGTATTTTATATACGCGATTTAATATCCAGTTCATGCTTATTTATTGCTAAATTCTTGTGATCATGTTCACTTTTACTTGTTTTATGTTATTTCATGTGTAGAATGGTGGTTGTGGCATTCAACGTACATTTGGAGATATTTGGTGTGGTTTGGAATCAAATGGAGCATAATTGGAAGCAAGTTAGCAAAGCAGCGAAGTCAGTTAACAGAAGATAGGCCCGCCGGGGCGTGCATGAATAGCTTATACACCCCCGTCGGGGCGGGGGGTCTTACACTACAGTTAACAGAAACATATCCCGCCAGGGCGGGCATTATTAGACTACACACCCCCGTCGGGGCGGGGGTCTTCATACGAGCAAGTCAGGATAATAGCCCGACGGGGCAGGCCTATATAGTATATAAACCCCTGCCGGGGCGGGGGTGGAAAATCTGAGTGTCCTGTTTTGTTTGCAATTCCTCTTGGGCACGAATTTAAGCTATTTGCATGGAAATAACTCTATTTGATAGAGAATTCAGCTGGGACTTATGTGTTGGACATGATATACTAAAGGAATAACAACTTCAAGAAGAAGAGAGAGGGGAGAGACATATTAGGAAGATCTACGTTCAGTTTTTGATAGCAAGTGTGGAGGAGTATTTCAAGGAGTTTTTTAATATAACTATAATTCTAGTCTACGTGAAGGGTGTTTTTCAATATTCTCCGTGTTAGATTATTATTTGTAATTGGAAGAATGATTTCTATGATTTATTCAGTATTTATTTCGTTTATTATGAACTAATTCACTTTTTAGGCTTGTGATGGATCCTTAAGTGAATCGATGGTTTTGTAAACTTTGATTTCCAATTTAATAAGTTATCTCCAGTTTATCTATATTGATTTGTGCTTGAATCTATGAATTGCCTAATCAACAATTCTTTACGGAGTTGGATGGAATCGAGAGAGGATATTCAAATCTAGACCTAGTTGATATAGCATGTGTTCAGGATTTTGTCAGTAGCTTAAACTTGATGAGTGTTAAGGTAGAGATATGCTTGACACCACATGTAATCGGATAGAAAACTTATTCTTCAACCTTCTTCAATTGTAATTCACATAGAGATATAGTGGGTTAGTTGATTAAGGTGTTTAACGAATTTCTATCTTAATTGTGGATTGATGTTAATACGGTATTAGTGCATTGAGAGGTGGTTAATACTACGTTCGTGTTATTGATTAATAAATTGGGATAGAGCGTTGAATTGGGATAAAGGTGTTAAAATCAAAGTGAAGTTTAGGGTGAAATCATAAGTCTAATTCTCCATTAATTATTTGAAATTTTATATTTTGATATTCGTGGTTGTTTTGTGTTAGTTTAATTATTCTTAATTTTAGTTGCGTTAATTTAAATTATTGAGTTGATTTGTTAAATAAAATTAGGGTTAATAGAAGATTGGTAATTGTAAGTTAAGGTTATTGCTAATTAGTCTCTGTGAGAACGATACTCTACTCATCACTCTATTACTTGTTAACCATGTATACTTGCGTGTTGTGCGTAAGTAGATTTTACCCAACACCTATCTAGTTATCTTATACAACACTGCAAGCTGAATTCAGGTTTATGACCATCCGTGTAAGTTACTTCCTTACTGCATGACAGAGGACAAGGAGATTCAACATAGTACACTATTACAATTAATGGCTTAGAGTTTACATTTCCTTTTTACTTTTCAAAGAAATACTTTAATTATTCCAAGAAAAGCAACTATGCAGAAGCCTTCTTTGTGAGGAAAGAGTAAAAGAGCAAAAATATCTTTTTCAGAGTTTTAATTTCCATTATAGGTATATATAACTTGGGCCAAGAATCATTTATACTGCCAAGTAATGCTCATTCATGCATTCAGATGACTGTTAACACTTTAGCTGATAATTAAAATCTATACATGCAATCAAAAAATAGAAAAAAAATCAAAAAATACTTCATACTCATGTATACCTGTAGTCCATAGAGTTCAAGCAAGCACTTCGACTGCAGGTCCTCACCTCTACTTGTAGGCAATTCTGTTCAAAATTAACAAATAAGAAACATTAATATGTTATCTTGAATTCCAATTAAAACTGTTAAGGAACATAACAGTATCAGGTATCAAATAATTACTCATTCATTGGCAAAGACACTATATGCAGAAGTAGAAACTTGTGAATGCAGTAGTCATCATAAAATTATTATAAATCTTGAATTAATAGCAAAAGAATGTTAAACAAAGTAACTATTCATTGCAAACAATATGAAACCTTCAAGTTCGGTTAAACAACGATGTACGTTGCTCTGTAAACAATTTTCCCTTGACGTTGTCAACCCAGAACCTGAAATGCAATTTGTGCGCTGCTTTGCCATGGCATCCTCAAGGTCTCTCATCAAATCTCCTCCAGATGAAATTTCAGAGCCATCTTGCAACATAAGAAAATAGAACAATATTGTAAAATTGGCCTGTATTTGGATTCTTATGCGTTAAAACCATGAGCAAGGCTGAATATTTATTTCTCGTAACAACATACACTCGTTGTGATCAAAAAATGTTTAGGGATCAGGGAAACATAATTTTGCCAAAAACTCAAATGCTTCGCTTTGTCTTCTAGAAAATATCTGAACAGTGAAATGGGCCTAAATATTCCCTAATTTAGGGAAAACCCACGTCTTTGTAATCAAAATTGATTGAAAATTTCAACAAAATAAAAAAACAAAGAAATGAAAAAACAAGTTCTTAAATGAAAAAAGAGAAATCCAAACAAAAACACTTCTACAAAAGCAAAAAGCACGTGTATTAGTGTGAATAACATATTATCCCTAACCTTACACGCTAACTCAATTATCAAAATACCGCAGTCCCAATAAAATTGTAATTAGAAAGGCATTAATAAAAAAACAACACTCACTGAAATCGTAACATTTTCAACTGCTGCCGAGAAAGATCCACTGACACCGTCGTCGGTGACGTCATGGAGACCTCCAAATCTGAAGCCTCAAGCCACCACAATATCATATCATAACCCTTAACCCAGCACCCACTATGATCTATACCCCCTACTAATCACACAAGAGCACCCCACAAACAAAACAACCCCTCGTACTTCAGCAAAGTTTTGATTGGAAAAGGATTTTTGGGAAGGCTCAAAATTCAGTGCTGGAAAGGCTAAATCAGCACCAAGTAAGAAGACAGTGGAGAAGAGGAGGGAGAAATGGTGAACCGGAATGAAGGGGAAGGGAGGAAAGGGAGAACGAGGGAAAATTCCAGAGAGAATGAGGAGCCTCTCCCTCTAAACCCTCGACGATGCACTTCCGGTTACTGTTCTTCTTTTTATGTTTTATTTTTTGACATAAAAATATATTCATGATTTAAGTTACTCCCTCCGTCTAAGAATAAAAGTTCTTATTTCATGTAATCTCAAGTTAAATATTTATTTATATTAAATAATCTATTTTTTATAATAATGTGTGTGTAATATCCTTAGTATTAAATGTCATATTTTTTTTTATTTATATAATATCACTAGTCATGTATAGAAAAATATACAATTAGTTGAGAATTTAAATATGAATAATTTTATCATCTGACATTTTTTTTAAAATTCGCATAAAATCAATCATCACTTTCATTCTCGGAGTGAGGGAGTACTTGTAAGTATATCTTACTTCAATCTAGAAATAAGAAACATTTGCAAGCATAAATATAATAATCAGGTTTGATAAGGTTGGGTTTATTTGGGTCGGAGGCTCAAAACTAATATGCTTGGCAATTGGTTGTCACGGGTATTATTTCAACAACCATAAACTATATCGTTGATCGCAACATTGGATGAAACGGATTGAAATGGATTTCCCCCTGCCGCTACAGGCTGTAGTGACATGAGAAATTACTCATTCGCCCCTCATTTGCTCATGTGCTACACTGTCTACCGCTACAAGTTATGACGGTAGTTTAGTTAACTAATAAATTATATTGGCTCAGTGTTACCTTAAATTCTATTATAATTTTTATATATATACCCATCTTAAATCTCCACATTAAACTAAATATATGTTATTGTTATTGTTATTGTTATTGTTATTGTTATTGTTATTGTTATTGTTATTGTTATTGTTATTGTTATTGTTATTGTTATTGTTATTGTTATTGTTATTGTTATTGTTATTGTTATTGTTATTGTTATTGTTATTGTTATTGTTATTGTTATTATTATTATTATTATTATTATTATTATTATTATTATTATTATTATTATTATTATTATTATTATTATTATTATCTTCTAGACAGTATTCAAACTCAAATGGAGTCCTCAATACATTTATTATCACACTATTTCATAGAATAGTGAGTACTACAAATGCTATCATCTAGACCGTCCTCCGTTCCCCGACTAGTCCCGGCTACGTTCTCATTTCCTGAAGAGAACAATGAAAGAAAAGGGTGAGCTCAACTAGCCCAGTAAGAAATATTATGACTAAGATAATGCAGAATAAATTATCCTTAGCCTTCAACAGTATAACAACTGATAGAATATAATAGACAACAAGTTTTAGATTAACAACTGCAGCGGAACAAGCAATCCATTAGAAGAGTCAAGTAGAGCATGATATCTACTATTTTCTATGATTTAAAAAGTTTTTCATCAATTTATCACTAAGACTCATCTTAATAAATAAACCACATCACCGAATCATCCCTGCACTATGGGCCAGGGATATTCATGTAATCATCAATGGTCATGATTATATTGAATAATCCCTGGTCATAATCATACCAACAATTGTCCATCAATGCACTACGGGCCAATGAAGAATTTTACCAAATCATTTATAACATTATGGGTCATGATTATACCGAATGATCCTTGGTCATAATCATAGCAATCAACAGTCCATCTATGCACGTAAGCCAAATATATCAATCAACAATTCTTCTTTGCACTACAGGCCAAAGACATACAGCTGTAAAACAAATAACCAACAGTCCATCTATGCACTACGAGCTAAAGATGACTTTTAACACAATATAAGCATGAGGATCATGACAATGACATAAAAAAATCAATCAAATGAGATAAAGGATAAATATTAAACATTTATAATATAATTTATCTAGAGTTCAAGAATATCTAAATTGTCAACATGATCACCAATTGTGGAGTAAAATTCAAGAATATTATTCATGTATCAAAAATTAATTTGGACAGAAAAGAATTAATTTTTCGTCATGAATAGTACCCATGAATAGTACTTTATGAATAGTATCCCGTGAATAGTAATTCATGAATAGTACCCCATGAATAGTACTTTGTGAATAATACCCGAGTAAATAGTATCCCGTAAATAATACTCTGAGTGAATAGTACCCGAGTAAATAGTACCCCGTAAATAATACCCAGATTGAATAGTACCCGAGTGAATAGTAAGAAATAATACCCCTTACGAATAAGAAATAAATAACATCCCTTACGGATATTGAACGAAAATAATATTCCTTACGAATATTAAACAAAGACAATGAATATTGAACGAAAATAATATTCATACGAATACGAAAAATAATATCTCTTCAGAATATGAAATAAATAATACCCCTTACCTCTTCAGAAAGGGGCTCAGTTTGCGTTGACCGGAAGAAAGGGGCTCAATACCCAAATATCAGAAAAATTCAGTGGTCGACTTTGTATTTAACCCCTTATAAGTCAAAAAAATTAAAATTTAAGTTATTGTCAAACACTAAATAATAACAAATGACTTATAAGTTAGTTTGACCAACTTATAAGTCATTGACAAACACCCTCTAATTCAAGATATAATGAGAAATTAATATTTTCTTATAAAAAAATTACAAGTCATGAAAAAAGAGAATTTGAAAGAGAGGAATTTCCATTGTTCTACAAAAAAAATATCATTTCTAAAAGAAAAATAATTATTTTTAAAAAAAGAATCTACTTTTATTTTTCTTTGATAGTAATATAATATATATATATATATATATATATATATATATATATATATATATATATATATATATATATATATTCTCAAGTTTATCGTTGTCATTTTATTATCATATCGCACTCTTAAACTAACCGTTATAATCATTAGGAATTTATATAAAATTAAAATATGACTTTAATATTTATAAATTAAATAAATAAAAATTATTTTCGTGGAATGAAGAAGAGAGTATAATATTTTGTAACTCCAAGATTGTTGAATCCAAACAGAATGGTTCCACCATTATAGAATTCCTATAATGTCTGATGTAAGATGAATGGTTCCACCATTATAGAATTTCTTGGTCTCTAAAGCTTCAATTTTCCGATGTTAAGTCATGTCTGAGTTGCAATTTATTTAAAATTTTAATTGTGTTTAACTTAATAGGTTTCTCCATACGTAGTAGTAGCAGTAGTAGTAGTAGTAGTAGTAGTAGTAGTAGTAGTGGTGGTGGTGGTGGTGGTCGTAGTGGTGGTGGTGGTGGTGGTGGTGGTTGTGGTGGTGGTGGTTGTGGTGGTGGTGGTGGTGGTAGTGGTGGTGGTGGTGGTGGTGGTGGTGGTGGTAGTGGTGGTAGTGGTAGTAGTGGTGGTGGTGGTGGTAGTAGTGGTCGTAGTAGTGGTAGTGGTAGTGGTGGTGGTGGTGGTGGTGGTGGTGGTGGTAGTAGTAGTAGTAGTAGTAGTATTGTTATTTTATTATTATTATTATTATTATTATTATTATTATTATTATTATTATTATTATTATTATTATTAGTACAACTATTAGTACTACTATTATTATTATTACTGTTATTGTTATTGTTATTGTTATTATTACTATTATTATTATGCATTTTACTTTTATTATTATTATTATTATTATTATTATTATTATCTTAATTTATGGCAACATGTTAATAGTCGTTGCAGAAAGTTGTATAAAATATGCAACGAAAATAAAAATTATTGCCAATGAATGTGGTCTATATTAGGCAACGAAATATAGCAACAAAAAAACTTTCGTTGCCCACGATGAGGAGAAATCAAGTGGTTAGAAATTATGCAACGAATTTTGTTTTAAAATTTTGCAACTACTTATGAATTTCGTTGTAAAAAGTGAAAACCTGACACAATTTGCAATTAAGGACAAGTTTCGTTGCTAAATATACTCTTTTAGCAACGACTTATAAAGTCGTTGCCTGAAAAATCGTTGTTAAAGCCCCATTTTTAGCAACAAAAAAAACTTTTATTGCTCATGATGACGAGAAATCAAGTGTCCGAAAATTTTGCAACGAATTTCTAACGAAATTTTTTCCCGCCATAGAATTAGCGATGAAATGTTGCAACGACTTACGAATTCTAATTCCAATTTTCCCCAAATATAACTTAATAATCCCAATTTTTAATCTTGTAGTTAGGGCAACAAAAATAAACTCCCATTCTAAAGTTCTTTTGAGTGAGCCTAAATCTGTAATGAAATCATAGATTGAGGAGGGAAAGAGAGACGTATACTGTATAATGTCTAAATTTTCTTCATTTGGTACAATTTGATACTAGCAGTAGCTCAAACAACATTGTTTTTTCAATGCTTGCAGTGAACTTTTCCCTTCCATTGGCTGTCGCATCAGAAGAAATTTTGTCAGGTATTTCCATGTTGTAGACTGTAAGCTACTCCCTAAACCCCCTTACGCAAAGAGTGCACATTTTAAACAATTTTAAAATTCAGATATGATTTTGATTAATATAATAGTTGATATGGTCAATTATTTAAAAAATAATATTTATTATTTTAAGTATAAATTGATTTTTCCAGTTTGTTTTGTACAATCATTTGGAAAATTTTGTTGTACAATTTGTTTCAGTTTGTTTTGAACTTAATTTCTTTTGATCAATGAGCTACTGTTATTATTATAAACCACATTCTATTAGTTGTCGACTGAATGCAAGTAGCATATTTGTTACAGTCATTTTAGAACAGAAGAAGTATCTCATAATTAAACTTTAGTTAGTTGATCCTTAAACCCCTGGTTGAACTAATATATGGGATGTTTTTGAAGTACAAGTCTTTAACTAAATATTAACACATGTATGTTATCAATTTATCATAGCAACTGTACCAATTCCAATCCCAGTTTATCTAACAATTGATCTAACTAGGTAATAGTTTTGGAATAAAAATGATAGCAATCGATAATGTATAAATGTATATTTATTGCAGTGTAAAAATTGTTATGGTGGGGTGGGATGGGGTGGGTTTTAAAAAAGTTCAAATTGGAAATGGTTGTGTGAAAGGAAACACTTGATTACTAAAGATTACAAATATAATAATTAGTGTACTGATGTGCAATCTTTGTAACATTTTTTCTTTGCATTTTAGGTTTGTGTGGATATTTTGTTATTGCTTTTGTTAATGCTTTTGTACAAAGTGACATGTGCATATTTTCATATAGTTTAGTAGTACGAAGTGACATGTGCATATTTTCTTGATAAAAATCTAGTATTCTTTTTGTTATACAAAAATAATCCTTACTTTGACATGTGCATATTTTCATATAGTTTAGGAAGCTTAGAAACCCGTTTGAGATTCATTTAGTAGGAGTGAATCTCAAATAGTCCCCATTTTGGGACTGTTCTTGTATGTTTCGATCTCACTTAGGTCGGTGTTAACGACGACTTAAGCACGTCTTTATATTTTTTGAATTTTCGGTCAGTATATATCTCTTGATGTTCATTGGGTGCATATTTAGACTACGATATGTTAGTCTATTTCCTGTACTTGAAGACCATGGGGAGGTGCTGCTGAAATTTCTAAAAACTTTATAGATGTGTTCAAGTTGTTGGCATCAATGAGGCGACACATCCGAGAATGGGATAGAAGCCTGACCCGTTAGAGTGTGAGATGAAGTTAGGAAACTCATAAGCTTGCATATACATTAACTTGGAGACTTGATTGTGTTTATCTAACTTTCCATATATATAGCAGACAGTTATACAAGATGTCTGTTGATCGAAGTTGGATGGAACGTAGGGTAGCCACTGATAAAAGTGGGCTTAGCTCTGAGTACCATTGTGGGGTTGAACAGTTTCTCAATTTTGCATTTGAGAAAGTCAACGGCGATGAGATCAGATGTCCTTGTAAAAGGTGTGTGAATGAAGTGTGGAAAGAAAAGAGTGATGTCATGTGCGACTTATTTTCGTATGGGTTCAAGCAGGGTTGTACGACATGGATTTATCATGGGGAAACCTGGTTGGATGAACATGAATCAGAATCGGAATCTAGAGGTAACGAAACCTTTGACTGTACTAACATGATAGTCGAAGCTGCTGGTTCATACTTCCAGTAGAATACAGACAGGAATAAAAGTAGTGTCAAGTAAGAGCCGAATGACGAGGCTAAGGGTTTCTATGAGTTATTGCATGAAGTAGCGACACCATTGTATGACGGGCACGAAAAGCACACCGTCTTATCTTCCATAACTAAGTTTTTACATTTCAAGAATGAGCATGACTGTAGCGAGAGAGGTTTTAATTAACTGCTAAACATTGTGAAGGAGTGTTTACCTACAGGCAATAAGTTACCAGAGTCATACTACGATGTAAAGAAAATGGTCAAAAGGCTTAATCTAGGGTATGAGAATATTGATGCTTGTGAGAATGACTATATGTTATATTACGCTGATGTCAATAAAGATAGGAGGTCATGTGATATTTGCGGTACAAGTAGATACTGCGAACATCGCAAGAAAAAGGGAAAAGACGTGCCGAGAAAGATCTTACATTACTTTCCCATTGCATCGAGGCTTCAACATTTGTTCATGTCAACACATACCGCCGAGTATATGAGATGGCACTCTACACGGGATATAGTTGATGGTCAACTGACGCACCCGGCAGATAGGCTTGAGTGGAAAAATTTTGATAAAAATCACCCCTCGTTTGCTGAAGAGGTTCGCAATGTTAGGCTTGGACTTGCTACGGATGGGTTTAATCCGTTTAATGGGCCTTACACCAAGCCCTACTCAACTTGGCCGGTGATTATTGTTATGTATAACCTCCCGCCTTCGATGTGCATGAAAGATCCCTACATGTTCATGCCTTTACTGATTTCGGGTGATAAGAGTCCGAGTAAAGACATCAATGTATACCTCAGTCCGTTAGTTGATGAGTTGAAGATGTTGTGGGATAAAGGGATTCAAACTTATGATGTATCTCTTAAACAGAACTTTGACGTGAGGGCAGCTTTATAGTGGACCATAAATGACTTCTCGACGTTAGGAATGATTAGTGGATGGTCTACTCACGGGGCCTTGTCATGTCCCGTGTGCATGGGGTCAATTAAAGCTATGCGGCTCAAACATGGGGGAAAATGAGTTTCATTGCAACATCAAGACAGTTTTTGCCGATTGAACATCGTTATCGACAGATGAGTAGACAATTCAATCAAAAAATAGAGAAACTTCAAGTACTTGGACGTCTTTTTAGGACAGTGGTGCTGAGTTGGATTACTTACTTGAAATTTTCACCTCCAAGGAAGAATCATAGATTAGAGCGAGCTTATGGTTACGACAAGGTTCACAACTGGACACACAGATCCATGTTCTTTGACCTTCCTTATTGGGCTACACTATGCATCCGTCATTGTTTAGATCTGATGCATACTAAGAAAAATGTATTTATTAATATTTTTTATACAGTCTTAGATGCAAGTGGTAGAACAAAGGACAACAACAAGTCGAGGCTTGATTTGGTAGAAATGAACATTAGGGAACATCTGTGGTTGTATTAGGAGAGTAGCAAGACGATAACGCCTAAAGCTGATTATACTTTGACCAGGGAACATTTTCTATTGATATGCAATTAGATCAGTGGACTGAAGCTCCCAGATGGATATTCTTCGAATATATCAAGGTGTTGTAAAGTCAAAGAGTTGAAGTTTCGGGGTCTCAAAAGTCATGATTGTCATGTATTCATGCAGAAGTTGATCCCTGTGGCATTTATCAACTTGTTACCAAAATGTGTGGTTAAAGCACTGATGGAGCTTTCTAATTTCTTCAATGATCTATGATTAACGGAGCTAAAACTCATAGATATAGATAAAATGGAAATGTAGATAGTGGAAATAATGTGCAAGTTAGAAATGATCTTCCCTCCATCTTTTTTTGATTTAATGGAGCATTTGCCTATTCACTTTCCGTACGAAGCTAAGTTTGGCGGTCCCGTGCAATATAGATAGATGTATCCATTCGAGAGGTAATGACATTAATGTTTTTAATTTTGATAAAAATGTGCATTCTTGTTTACTAATTTATATATGCATATATAACACATAGATATATGCAACGTCTAAAACAAAAGGTGAAGAATAGAGCCCGTGTAGAGGGTTCAATTGCTGAGAGTTATGTTATGGAGGAACTTGTTAATTTCTGCTCGTTGTACTTTGAGTCGAATGTTAAGACGAGGCACAATCGCTTATGTCGGAATGTGGCTGTCCCGCACGAGGAAAATGGGGAATTAACAGCCTTTAGTCATCCTATACAACCATTTGGCGGAAAAAAGGCGATTCTTGACCGATAGTGAGTATGCAGCTGCCACATTATATGCACTTGTTAACATAAATGAAGTAGCGCCATACATTAAGTAAGTAGCCATACCTTTTCAAATGTTATTTTGTGTTACTGCGCCTATAAGTTCCTTCCATACACATTAAGTATATATAACTGTATTGAAGTAAATATGATGCTGAGATACGTGAAGCGAATCCGATTATATCTGACGGGGATTTGCAAAATTTGAGGAATAGAGAATTTGTGCAATGGTTTAAAGATCAAGTAAGTTTAACCGATTTGTAATTCAATGAATCTACCATCATAGACATAATCTTATGGCATAATTAACTTTATAATATGTTGTGTTCATGTACATTAGGTCCTTGCAGATGAGTTAGCTGACATTTGGCTAAAGCTTATAGCCGACGGCCCTGAAAGGTCTGTAGATACTTATACATGCTGCATTGTTAACATTTACAGATTTAAGTGTTGCGATATTGGGGAAGTCGCTTCTTCTGATTCTGGTGTTGTGGTTAAAGGTAGTTGCTACTATAATCTTTGGGATGACCGGTATGGACGATTACTAGAAGTTTTCGTTCTTAAATATTGGGGTCATAAAGAGTTAGTTTGCTTCAATTGTCATTGGTTTGATGTTGAGAATGGAGTTAGAGTAGATAAAAATTCAGGACTGGTGACTGTTAATGTTAAGTCAAAACTAAACTCAAATGATCCTTTTATTTTAGCAAGTCAAGTAACATAAGTATACTACGCGCGGAGTGTTAAAACTCCTGCAAGCCCATGGTATGTTGTAATAACCACCAAAGCCCATGGTTTTCAAGGCACAGCTCCTCGTCTAGACGATAAACCTTTACAAGTCGAGTCTACTAATGTCACACCTGCTGATGTGACAATTGTTAGTGAGTCTAGTGAAGAAGAGGATGAATTCGTCACTGTCGAAAGTGAATTCGATGTTCTTGAGGAGGTAGATTTAATTGAAGAAATCGGTAAGGATGATGAAGATGGTGATGAAAATGATATTGAAGATTTATTACTCGAAGATGACAATTCTGATATTGATGGCTTTGACGATTTAAATGATTAGGAGTATGTACTCTTTTGTGTCCTTTTAGTTGTATTCAAATGTAATAGTTTGTCGACTTGTTAGTATTTATGTTGTATCTTTTTAAAATGACTATTTATGTTGTATTCTTTTAGTTGTATCTGTATGTTATCCTCTTTGTTACTGTTCAAAAATATTATGCCTACGAATGTGTAATAATGTTTTTTGATGATTTGACAGTATATATACACATGGCACGTACACCACACGGTGATCGTGGTGGGCGTACTGGTCGTGGGGGGCGTAGAGGTTGTGGGGGTGATGAGCAGGCCAGGTCGTCAGGTATAATTACATGTTTTGTTGGGATACATCTTATTATTTTTTATTTTATATAGTATTGACATTATATTCGTTTATATAAATAATGATGTATTTCACTACTTAGGTGATCGTCATAGGCCTCCGCGGGGACTAGCACGTGGCATGCTAGGGAATCCCCCTCAGGCGCCGATTATTTATCGTGTTGGGACTAATAGGTAATTTCATAGTCCTATATAGTATTGACACGCGTATTTAGTTCTTATATATTCTTTCTAATTTGCAAATGTATTAATTTCAATTGTAGTACCCTTGATGCGACGTCGAGGAACACGTTGCTTGGGATCGTCCGCAATCGATTCTCAAGCCCGTGGATGAGGTGGGCGGATGTGGATGACCGCACATGCCAGCTAATTATTACTGAGTTCAGGGTAAGATGTCATTCATTCATATATAGGTTAGTTTTATATGCATTCATATGTTAGTTTGATTTATGTTGTCTACTAAGTTTCTTAATGTGTAATGTGCAGAGATATTACCGCTTTGAGGACGGGCAGGAAGCCCATGGCATGACTGTTCTACATAAATACTTGGAGATGAATTGGCACAAGTGGGTCCACGACTGGAAGAAGAAGGCCCAGACGAAGATGGCTGATGGACAGACACTTAAGGATGTCCGGCAATAATTCTGTTGTGGGGGTCCACCAATGATTGTATCTTCGTACGAATATTCCCCAACCAATCGAATATTATATAACAATTTGCATACTTTGCAAAATTTATAAATACTACCCACAACTATAATATTATCTCAAATCCACACCATAATATTCAAAAAAATATTTCGAGAAAATTAAATCTTTATTCGTAAAATTTGGGGTTTTACAATCTCCCCTCCTTATGAAATTTTGCCCTCAAAATTTACGTACGTACCTAGTATGACGAAGAGGTGAGGATACCTTGACTTCATTTCAAATTCTAACTCTTAAGGTATAACCTTTGAGTGTTGAATATGATCCTTCTTATCCAAGATTTTAACACGTATCTCCTCATACGTTAAATCTTCTGCTATATCGTCTAGTTCTAATTTAATAATGTGGTTCAGGTCATCCACATAATTACATAACATCGATATGTTAAAAACATTATGAACACGCAACATACTTGGCGGTAAAACGAGTCTATAGGCCACAGTTCCTACTCGATCAAGGATTTCAAATGGGCCAATTAAATCGAGGGTTGATATTTCCTCTCTTTAGCAACTCTTGCTTTAAAAATAACGCTCTCTTGAACCTTCTTCTTCGTATTCATCAGCTTTGGGTCTGTAGCTTTAACAGCTTTAACATTATCTACTAAAGTTAGTTCTAATCATATATTCGTTATCTTCACGTAGGTTCGTATATTTGCACTTGTAAACGCATATGATCTTCTACTCAACGCGTCAACTACCACGTTCGCTCTTCCACAATGATATTCAATGGTATGATCGTAATCTTCAACAGCTCGAGCCAACGTCTTTGGCGCATTATACGTTCATTTTGGGTGAAGAAATACTTTAGGGATTTAGAAATAGGTTTTGTACTGGGGTCAATACAAAATTTGATTTCACGCTCTAGGGGTAGGCTAAGAAGTTCTTCCGGGAATACGTCAGGAAATTCATTAATAATAGAAATATCATTCAAAACTGTGACTCTCATCCAAGACTTGGATAGTACATGTAATGAAGGTTTCTCCTAACGGAGCTTCAACAGATAAGTCAAAGTCTAATTTCTTCAGAGTCAAATTTAAACATTGAGCGCAAGCAAGAGAGATAAAATAATGGGTAGAACTGGTATCTATTAAGGTATAGACTTCGCAAGAATTTATAATTAACTAATACGTGCTAACTTCGTTTGGGTTACTCGCTTTTTGAGAAGTCACAAAGAACGCTCTTCCTGAAACCACTGACTTTTTTTTGTCCGTATCCGCCTTTGGTGCTACCATCCCAGCTGGACTTGACTTTGGTGCACGACAAAATCGGGCTAGGTGACCTTCGTTTCCACAATTTTAACATGCTTTGGACTGCATCGTGCAGTTTGGACTTATATGTCCTTCCCCTCCACATTTGTAATATACGACCGGCGGTCGTTCTCCTTTCTTAACAGCGGGTGCTTGTGCTGACGTCTTTCCATCTTTGTTGAACCTTCTCTTCTTCAACTTTCCACTCCTATTGTCTTGGCCATGATTACCACTGAAGTGGTTATCATTTCTAGCATGTTGATTCCCTACACGTTTGTTATCACCGCTTCGATGACTGCTACCACCGGTATTATCGACTTGTCGGCTGCTCTCTCTTATTTGGGTTGACTCATTATCGCGCTCCAATAACTGAGCCCTATTTGCAACATCTGAATACAAACAAAGTTTATGAGAGATAAAGTATTGACGTATCTCGAGTTTTAAACCTCTTAGAAATATTCGCGTCATTCTCTCCTCATTATCAACCAAGTAGGACGCAAACCAAGTCAACTTGGCAAACTTAGCTTCGTACTGCGCCACAATCATATTGTTTTTCTCAAGCTTGATGAACTCCACCTCCTTCATGTGATGAATACTTTCAGGAGAGTACTTGTCGTTGAACAATTCTTAGAACTTCTCCCAAGACATCTTCAATACGGCAGGTTGAGTACACTTTACAGATTCCCACTAATAATCTGCCTCTGCATGCAACATGAAGGTGGAAAAGGGAACCTTTTGCTCCTCGGAGCATCCCAAGACATCAAATATCTTGTTGATCTACTTTATCCACGTCTCCGCCTTAAGTGGTTTTGGCTCTCCAAAAAACTCCGGTGGTCCCAGCTCCTTGAACTACTTAGCGGTGTCCGTCGGAGAGTTATCAGTGTTTCCACCTGTATTTTGGACAGGAACCACTCTCGCCTAATGTTACATGAATTTCATAAAGCCTCTGAACGTCCATCGTTCACCATTTCATCAGTGCTATTATTTTTATGTGGATTATTGTCTTCCTGTTGCACATTACCCTGGGCATTGATCGTTGGTGACTCAACGGTCTCATATGCTTCATTGCTTATCTCAACATTTTCGGATGCCATTTTCAAATACTGCCACAAAAAAGGGTTAATTAACATATTACATATTATCTCTATACTCTAACCAACCAATAAAATACCAAATAAACTTAGGTAGGTCATACTAGCGAAGGAATTCCTTGTCTCTCCCCTCCAAGTTCTTGTCTCACATCTCTGCCAGGGATCATATCCCTAAGCTTTAATACCAACTGTGACGCCCCAAAAAATAGGTATACATCACCCATCTTGAGTCGCCAGATACATGGTACAAAATACAAATACTACTTAATTATACAAATGTCGTGTAAAAATACGACAAAACGTAGCTGAGAGTTTTAATAAGAATATTGTCATCTAGACAATATCCACAGTCAAAGGAGTCCTCATTACATTTATTGTCACACTATTTAACAGAATAGTGAGGACTACTAATGCTATTATCTGGACCGTCACTCCGTTCCCCGACTCTTCCCAGCTATATTCTCATTTCCTGAAGAGAACAGTGAAGGAAAGGGTGAGCTCAACTAGCCCAGTAAGAAATATTATGACTAAAATAATGCAGAATAAATTATCATTAGTCTTTAACAATGTTAAACTGATAAAATACAATAGACATCAAGTTTAACTGCAGCAAGATAAGCAATCCATTAGAAGAGTCAATTAGAGCATGATATCTACTATTTTCTATGATTTAAAATGTTTTCATCAATTTTTATCGCTGAGACTCAGCTTAATAAATAAACCACATCATTAAATCATCCATGCACTAAAGGCCAAGGATATTCATTAAATAATCAATGGTCATGACTATACCGAATAATCCTTGGTCATAATCATACCAAAAACTATTCATCAATGCACTACAGACTACTGAGGATTTTTACCACATCATTTGTCACATTACGGTCATGATTATACCAAATGATCCCTGGTCATAATCATATTGAAAGTAGTATGCACACAATCCAATCATGTTTGATGATAAAGCATATACTTTGTAACAATCTTATTCATTTATTAATAAAAAGTATTAATTTATTAAAGGCTTTTAATTATCTACATGATACTGTTTTATAATATGTGACAAACCCATAGTTTTAAGCAATGCTTTTATAATAATGATGATGATCATTCTAATGAGATCTAAATTCTTATAAAGCTTAAAACTAAAATAGTTCCCAATCGTTGGATTTCTAAATTGGGGATTAGTGAATCCGGATAGATTGGTACATACGTTGCTCGTTCATTGGATGAGGATGATTGATCTCATGATCATTTCTGTGCAGACAGTAAAGCAAGTATGTAGGTGCTTATTAGAGAATAAGTTAACTTAACGTGGCTCGCTAAGAAATACCTAATGGAGTTCTACTTGTCTGTCAACAGGAATTCCTGTAGTGATAGTAGTACAAGTGATCCTTGGACTTGAGATCATCATAGTATCTTGTGTATGATGAGTTAGACTTTGACTTATTCCTTAAGACCCATAGGGTATATCAAAGGGTAATGGTTGGGTATAATAAGTTGTACATGGAGATAATGTATGATCAATAAAGAATCTACCGCTTCTAGTAAAAGAAGAAAAATGTCCTATGTGATTCGATAAATGACAACCCAGTAGTCCTTGGCCAAGGCAGAACGAAATTAGAAAGTAGTTTCTAATTTGCATTATTTGGAGTTGTGCATTTAAAGATTGAAATACATATAATTAAATAAAATAAGACTTGACAGTAATTCCATATCTTATATTTAATTGGGACATTGTATGATGGAAGGATTGAATTGTACGGTAACTATTTACTCAAATGTTCTTTTATGATTAATGTTGAAATCTATATTATCTGGAAAGTCGTTAATCGCTAGGGAGGCTTATCCCTATTGTAAAATAAATACTCCCTCCGTCCCAAATTAACTGCTCAGTTTTGACTTTTTTAAGTCAAATTGACTATTTTTAGAATTAATAATTAAGCATATATAAATATATTTCTAAAATTATAAAAATTAGGATTAGTAATAAATTGTATATACTTTCTTTTGGTTATAATCTCTTCACCTATATTTTAGCAAAAATAATAAAAAGATTAGTTTTAAAAATGGTTAATTTGACTTTAAAAAGTCAAAACTGAGCAATTAATTTAGGACGGAGGGAGTATTATTTATTTAAATAAATTATTAGTTTAATTTATTTATTTAAATAAGAATATAATTATTCTAATTGATTTATTCACAACCGGTTTAATATGGAGAACCTAAAGGGCCACACCATAAAAGAGAGAATAATTATTTAAGAAGTTAATGGCATAATCGTAATAATAAGTTAAGTATATTTAATTTAATCTATGGTGATAGAATAAATTAAATAGCTTAATATTTATTATTTAATATTTTAGAAATATTAAATATAAATTAATAAGAGGAGTCTTATTATTATTATTACTATTATTATTTTTAAATTTTTAAAGGAGTTTAGGAATTAATTAGTAAAAGTACTCTCAAATATCCTAATAAGATTAGGAGGCTAATTAAATCAAAGAGTTTAATTAATTCTTCCTAATAAGATTGGGAGCCTAATTAATTAAAGAAATTTAATTAATTAAAATAAAACTCAATTCCTTAATTGTTAAGGAGAGTTGCATACATCTATAAATAAGAGGAGTCTTATTATGGGTGAGGTGGTTGACGTTTTCATAGAATACGTAATTTCAATAGTTGGGAGGGTACACCCTTTTCTATGAGAGATAGAAAAATTAGGGTCTTGCCAAATACCCATCTTCTTGAATCCTTCTTCTTCCTTGGTGGATCACCTCTAGAGGTCAAACACTTGGGTGGCTAATGTTGATCAAAAGAAGGAACCAAACCCGGTGGATTCAAGTTGAACGCGAAAAAGATTGGAGGTGAACTTGTACCTGAGGAAGCTCGAATCTTCAAGAGTATGATTCTTGTTCTTTCTTTTTCGTTTAATTAATAATTGTGCATAAAGGATGATCCGGGTATATAGTTTGTAAAATTTTAAAACTCTAATTTTCTACGTTTCCGCTTATTTTATGCAATTTGATTGCGTCCAAGAATATTATAAACCTAACAGTGGCATCAGAGCCAAACCTTTATGTGAATTATTAATTGTTTTAATTTGATATGTGTTTAGAACAATTTAATTGGACATAATTTGTTGTATAAGATTAAAAAAACTTTATAAATTTCGAAAGTCACGAGCTGTCTTCACGAATTTAAAGATCTCCTGTTAGACTGTTATTCGATTTATATGAATATATTATATATATTATATAATATATTCATAACCCATTAACTTGCATCTTCCTGGACGTGGGAGTCAAAGAATCATATTCTTATTTAGTTATATATATATATATATATATATATATATATATATATATATATATATATATATATATATATATATATATAATATAAATTTGCAAGTACATGTTATATATCCGTCCCATAATATAGTCTCAATCCTAGTATATATATGAATCTTTAAGGGGCGGCGATTATCAGGGGATTCTTCCCACGTGAGGTGGCCACGCGGATATATGTATACATATATATATATATATATATATATATATATATATATATATATATATATATATATATATATAGAAAGAGGATCAGGTCCGGACTCCCGGACGGGAGAAAATCCGGACCTGATTTTTTTTCTTTTTTTTTTTTTTTTTTGGTAGAACAACTAAAAAAAAAAAAAAAAAATTTATGGAACTGAAATTTTTCAATAATACAGTGTTTTGGGTGTGTTTTTAATACCTACCCCAACCAATGTATGTACAGTCTGCCCAGACTGTACAGACATGTTTCGTTATAGGCATCCAAATCACACCCAAAACACTGTATAATGTAAAAATTTCAATTCCATAAATTTTTTTTTTTTTTTTAGTTGTTTCAAAAAAAAAAAAAAAAAAAAGTCCGGATTTTAACAAAATCCGGGAGTCCGGACTGGATCCGGACTCTCTCTCTCTCTCTATATATATATATATATATATATATATATATATATATATATATATAGTCCGGATTTTAAGCTCACCCCTTATCTAACTCACCCGAGCTCACCCCCTTTTAGCGATGGATCCGGCGACGGTTCGGTCATACAACCGTCGTCTATACTTTTAGCGACGGGCAACATATAGCGTCGCTAAAAGTATAGACGAAGGTTGTATAACCGAACTATCGCCGAATCCGTCACTAAAGGGAGGGTGAACTCGGGTTAGTTGGATAAGGGGTGAGCTTAAGATCCGTATCGTATATATATATATATATATATATATATATATATATATATATATATATATATATATATTTCCTTAATTATTTTATAATTAAAATAAAAGGTTTATTTTAATATTAAAATAAAAGAGTTTATTTTAATTTTGAAATTAGATTTCTTGCTAACTAATTAGAGTTGGAATTAGATTCCATGATAACTAATTAGAGTTAAAATTGGATTCTATATTTCCTTAAATAAATGAGTTTATTTAGATATGAAATAAGATTTCATATTATTCAAAATAAAAGTGTTTAATTGTGAATAGGAAAGAGAATCTGTATTTCCTTAAATAAAGGAGTTTATTTAGATATGAAATAAGATTTCATATTATTCAAAATAAAAGAGTTTATTTATGAATAGGAAAAAGAATCTGTGTTTCCTTAAATAAAGGATTTTTTACTTGGAATTGAATTCCATAATTAATTAAAATAAATTAGTTTATTTTGATTAAAGATTTTGATTAAAATAAAATTATTTATTTTATTCAAAATAGGATAAATTATAATAAAAGATGTTTATTTTGATTTTAAATTTGGATTAAAATAAAGGAGTTTATTTTGATTCAAAAATTAGATTTTATAGTAACTAAATTTGCCCATTAAATGATATCAATATATATATTAAATGTTTATTATTCATGAGATGAATGTTATTTATTGATGCATATGGTGATGTGTATGATAATAAATGAGATTGATTACGAACTATTGACCAATGTGATTGGATTTTATTTTAGTTGGATGCATGAATGTATGAGTTTTATTAAATGAGGTCTGTGTATCTCGTCTTCTCTAATTTCTCTTAATGTAAATTTTAACTCCCTCCTATGTACTTCTCCTTGACTGTTGATCAAGGTTTCTATTTATTTAAAATAGTTTTGTATTAGGAATAGTTAGAATTAATTTTGAAGAATTTGAGATCAAGGAGCAAGGAGCGCTTGAAGAACCGTTTGTAATGGAGCCCGGGTTTAAATGTAATAGTTATATTTAAATATTAATTATTGCACCACTAGGGTTTGACCTTTTGGTTCACTTGGTGGCTCTAGTGAACCAAACTAGAATAAAAGTCCATAATCAATCCGGGTAGAATATAGTATTCTATATGTGCATGTTTATACTATATATATTATATATTATGCAAACATGTTTCGCATGTTAATTAATATGACGTGTATTATATATATATATATATATATATATATGTGTGTGTGTGTGTGTGTGTGTGTGTGTGTGTGTGTGTGTGTGTGTGTGCGCGCTAAACAAGATGAGACAAATTAATAACAAACCCCTCAAATTTTTTATATTAAGTCTTAAGCGTTCAAAGATATTTGGAATATCGAACGTCGCCTTCTAGCATGATAAAATTAATAGAGTATTAAATATTTTAATATGAGTTTGTTGTGTCACCACAAGGCAAGTATTAAGTATTTAAGATGTTAATTTATCACATTTGATGCTTATAAAGAATACTGAACAATATTATTTTGTTGTGTCACCACAAGGACAATATCTTTCTTTTTTGAATATATGGAATGCTAGGTTGGACTTAACTTCGATCATTTTGTTTCGGATGTGCCACCACTTGATCAAAATAATCTAAGAGGCAAAATACAAGGAGTTACATAGTTGATGTAATTGACAAGTGTTGTCTGCCTATTTATTTATATATAGTTTGTTGTGTCACCACAATGTCATATACATTTGAAATGGGATCATTATTCTCACTAGCAAATCTTTAATTAGATTTTGCCGAACTATATAAGTGAGGGTAATATATTTTGATGAAAATAGTGGGAGATACTAATTTAAAATAAGACCTAATTTATTTTGGTAATTAATAAAAGAATGTATGCTAAAATGTTGTTGATAACAAATTCATTTATAGAATTTTACAATCTCTAAATTATTATCACTGCGTAGCATATTAGATGCTAAATTAATCAGACCGAATTAAACGGGCTGGTTAAGGAAATTGAGAATAGTTCTCATGGCTGAAAAGTTATCTTATGTCCTTAATACGCATATCCCTGCAATGGTTGCAGACAATGCCTCTAAGGAAGAGATTGCTACTTTTAGAAAGTGGCAAGATGATGCACAATTGGCTCAATGCATCATGCCCGCATCCATGAGTAACGAGCTTCAGCGTCAGCATGAAACTATGGATGCTCCTACTATATTCATGCACATCAAGTAGTTGATGGTGAGGAAAGTAGGACTGATGGATATCAGATATCTAAGGAGCTCTTCCAATCTAGAATGACCGATGATACCACCATACAAATAAAAGTCCTTAACATTATCAATTTGATTGATCAATTAGGACAACAGGTTTTGTCATGGATGGAGAGTTGAGCCAAGATTTGATCTTGCACTCACTGTCGGACTCCTTTCATAATTGTTGTGAATTTTTCATATGAATAAACTAGATATTAGCCTCGCTGATTTGCTTAACATGTTGAAAAATATTGAGAGTCACTTTCGAACCAAGAAAGACCATGTCTTACTGGTTGGGGCCAAAGGATCTGCTGAAAAGAAGAACGGTTCTAAGAAGGTAAATAGAAAGGCAAAAACAAAGGATAATAAGAACAAAAATGATACGGAAAGCAAAGGAGTTTGCTTCCACTGCAATAAGCTTGCACACTGGAAAGAAAATGCGTGAAGTATCTTGTAGAGGCTAACCAAAGAAGCTTAGTGAAGTTTCGGTTACAAATACAAATTTTTTCATAATTTAAAATAAAATTTTCTTTAAGTCAATGTTCTACTTGGGTATTGGATACCGGCTTTGGTTATCATAAATATAGATTTATGAAGGGACCAAGCAGAAATAGAAAGCTAAACAAAGATAAGTAATCATATGTATGAGAAATGAAGCAAAGGTTGCTACATTAGCCATAGGAACTTATTGTTTAGCATTGCCTGCGGGAAAATATATTAAGTTAATAAATTGTTATTGTATTCCAGTTCTCATTAGAAACATTATTTCCATTTTGTTGTTGGACAATGAAATCTTTGGTATTATATTTAAGAACAATTGTTGTTCTATTTATAATAATAATGTTTCGTATAGAATTGGAATATTACTTAAAGGATTTAGTGTACTTGACTTACGTAAAAATTATTTTATAAATTGAATAAACTAGTATAAGAAAAGGAGATGATCATTCAAAGAGTTGAATGTGTGTATTTGCTGAAATACAAGTGTGAATTATTTGAAAGGTTCAAAGAATTCAGAAGTGAAACAAATTGACAAAGTATTAAGATTCTTTGATTAGATCAAGGAATAAATACTTGTGCAATAAGTTTCTAGATAATCTCAAATGGTTTTCTCATAATGGACGCCTCCTAATACGCAATAAATGATTGATGTATCTAAAAGGAAAAATCATACATTGTTGGACATGGTACAGTCCATAATGATTTTACCAACATTCTAGTATCCTTCTGGGATAATGTCCTAGAAATGGCTGCATATCTACATAAGGTAACCTCAAAATCCGGCCCCAAGACTACATAAAAGTTATGGACAGAGAGGATTCCTAGTCTTAAGTATGTTAAGATAAGGGGTTGTCCAACTTATGTGAAAAGGTTTCAAAGGATAAGCTTGGGACAAGATTTGACAAGTACAGATTTATAGGACATCCTAAAGTAAGTTTAGGTTATATGTTCTATAATCCTACTTAGCAACAGGTGTTTGTTGCGAAACACGCTGCCTTCTAAGATAAAGGTATTTGTCATTGTAGGGGCTAGTGGGAGGATAATAGAATCTTGAAGAGTTCAAGAACCACAAAACACTATAAGTCAAATAAGAGGAACTTGTAGATAGACCTATTGTACCACAACCGAATTATATATCTGGAATAGTATCGAAGATACCTGGGAGGTATGGATTCATCATGGATGATGATGATGAGTTACGTATCATAGAAGATGATGATCCAGTTACATACGATGAGGTAAGAGTTGTAGACACTCAGAGAAATGGTTTGAAGCAAGCTTCTCAAAAATGGAACATTCGTTTTGATGAGACAATCAAAAGAGTTTGATTTTATCAAAAACAAGAATGAACCTAGTGTGTACAAAAGGGTCAGTGGGAGAGTCATGACATTCCTAGTATTATATGTTGATATACTACGGATAAGAAATGACATACCAATGCTACAATCAGTAAAGATAAAGTTGTCTAAACATTCCTCCATGAATGATTTGGGAAAAGTATCTTAACTGGGGATACAAATCTATATAGATAGATTTGAGAGGATTCTCGACAGAACCCAAGGAACGTATATTCATTTGATGCTAAAGTTTAGCATGACAAACTCCAAGAGATGTCCCATGTTGATGAGTCATGGAGTGTATCTCTCTTAATAGTCCCCATAGACTCCAAAAAAAGAGATCGCATGAGTAACTATCATGTATGCAATGAAATGTACGAGACCTAATGTTGATCAGTCATATTCTGGAGAAGTTCACTATAATACAGTGAAAACATCTGAAAGTACTTAACCGGCACTAAGGATGTGATCATATTTATGGTGGGTCTAAATTAAAACTAGAGGGCTTAACAGACTCAAGTTTTTCAGATAGACCAAGACGACAGAAAATTCATTTTAAGGTAAAGTGTTACCTTGAAGGGTGGTGCAGTGAAATTGGAAAGGTTCCAAACATCAAAGAGTTGTTGGTTTAGTGATAAAGACAAAGTAAGTAGCTATAAATGAAGCTGCAAGTTGATTGTTTGGATGAAAAGTTCATTACAGAACTAGGAATAGTTCCTAAGTCTCATATTGGATCTAAACATGTGTTGTGGCACTTTCATTTGATTATTGGAAATATTGAAAGATGTGAAATCACTATAGAGATAGTGGACTCTCAAGAACAACATTACATATCCATTAACTAAAGCTTATCCAACAGCAGGATAATCGTCACTTAGAGAAGAAGGGTATGAGATATCATGGCGATTAGCTTTAGTGCAAGTGGGAGATTGAAAGTAGTATGCACACAAGCCAATCAAGTTTGATGATAAAAAATATACTTTGTAACAATTTTATTCATTTATTAATAAAAAATATTAATTTATTAAAGGCTTTTAATTATCTACATGATGTTATTTTATAATATGTGATAAACACATAGTTTTACGCAATGCTTTTAAAATAATGATGATGATCATTCTAATGAGATCTAAATTCTTAGAAAGCTTAAAAATAAAATAGTTCCCAATCGTTGGATTACTAAATTTGGGATTAGTGAATACGGATAGATTGGTACATACGTTGCTTGCTCATTGGATGAGGATGATTGATCTCATGATCATTTGTGTGGAAACAGTAAAGCAAGTATGTAGGTGCTTATTAGAGAATAAGTTCACTGAACGTGGCTCGCTAAGGAATACCTAATGGAGTTTTACTTGCCTGTCAATAGGAATTCCTGTAGTGATACTAGTACAATTGATCCTTGGACTTGAGATCATCATAGTATCTTGTGTATGATGAGTTATACTTTGACTTATTCCTTAAGACCCTTAGGGTATATCAAAGGGTATGCTTGGGTATAATAAGTTGTACATGGAGATAATGTATGATCAATAAAGAATCTACCGCTTCTAATAAAAGAAGAGAAATGTCCTATGTGATTCGATAAATGACAACCTAGTAGTCCTTGGCCAAGGCAGAATGAAATTAGAAAGGAGTTTCTAATTTGCATTATTTGGAGTTGTGCATTTAAATATCGAAATACATATAATTAAATAAAATAGGACATGACAGTAATTTCATGTCTTATATTTAATTGGGACATTGTATGGTGGAAGGATTGAATTGTACGGTAACTATTTACTCAAAGGTTCTTTTATGATTAATGTTGAAATCTATATTATCTGGAAAATCGTTAATCGCTGGGGAGGCTTATCCCTATTGTAGAATAAATATTATTTATTTAAATAAATTATTAGTTTAATTTATTTATTTAAATAAGATTAGAATTGTTCTAACTGATTTATTCACAACCGGTTTAATATGGAGAACCTAAAGGGTCACACCATAAAAGGAAGAATAATTATTTAAGAAGTTAATGGCATAATCGTAATAATAAGTTAAGTATATTTAATTTAATCTATGGTGATAGAATAAATTAAATAGCTTAATATTTATTATTTAATATTTTGGAAATATTAAATATAAATTAATAAGAGGAGTCTTATTATTATTATTACTATTATTATTTTTTAATTTCTAAAGGAGTTTAGGAATTAATTAATAAAAGTACTCTCAAATATCCTAATAAGATTAGGAGGCTAATTAATTAAAAGAGTTTAATTAATTATTCCTAATAAGATTGAGAGCCTAATTAATTAAAGGAATTTAATTAATTAAAATAAAACTCAATTCTTTAATTGTTAAGGAGGGTTGTCTACATCTATAAATAAGATGAGTCTTATTATGGGTGAGGTGGTTGACGTTTTCATAGAATACGTAATTCCAATAGTTGAGAGAGTACACCCTTTTCTATGAGAGATTGAAAAATTAGGGCTTTGCCAAATACCCATCTTCTTGAATCCTTCTTCTTCCTTGGTGGATCACCTCTAGAGGCCAAACACTTGGGTGGCTAACGTTGATCAAAGGAAGGAACCAAACCCGGTGGATTCAAGTTGAACGCGAAAAGGATTGGAAGTGAACTTGTACCTGAGGAAGCTCGAATCTTCAATGGTATGATTCTTGTTCTTTCTTTTTCGTTTAATTAATAATTGTGCATAAAGGGTGATCCGGGTATATGGTTTGTAAAATTTTAAAACTCTGATTTTCCATGTTTCCGCTTATTTTATGCAATATGATTGTGTCCAAGAATATTACAAACCTAACAATAATCATACAAAGTCCATCTATGCACGTAAGCCAAAGATGACTTTTGTCACAATATAAACATGAGAATGATGACAATGATATAATCATTAATCAAACGAAAACAAGGATAAATATTAAAGACTTTAAATTTATCCAAATATTATCAATCACTTAATAAACTCATAATCTAATATTATTAATATTATAACAATATTTTAATCACTTCTTAAACTTATAAAAAATTTATTTCAATTGTTTATACTTTACCAAATAATGCATTTAATCATTCAAAAATGCCATACTCATAAGATTTCATCACCAATGATCAAATCCCTTATCAAAAATCTGCATATACCCTATATAGGATTCCAAAGCCATAAAATCCTATTTAATAATTTTTCAACTTCACATAACATATTTAACTCATATGTTCGTAACTAAACCATTTTCATGAAAAATTACCAAATCAACTTGTTATTTTTCCATCCTTCGCCCAAACATATATACATATATTTCATACACAACAAGTATTTTTTTTATAATTTTTCAACTCCCTTAAGTATTTTTTAAAAATCAATTTCTAATTAATTCCTTAAGAAATTATCTACCACAATTTTAACTCCATAAATTCCCAAATCTTGGCAGGATCTTACACATGTTAACGTGAACTTCCAGTTTAAAGTTCATGGTCATCGGAGTTATAGAACTCCGGTTATAGCATTTTTCGTCAGAAAAACCTAAATATTGGAATAGTCATAACTTGCTCATTTTAAGTCGGAATGAACTCATTTTTGGACAGGAGGTACTTTATACCATATATTTCAATGTCTCAAAAGGTCAGAATTTTTCTCACAAATTAAGTGGCCAAAAATGCCCTTTTAAATTTCAGAACAGTAGCCTTTTTGGTACTTTGCAGTTTTTGACTCCTTTGCTAAAATCAGTCCACACGAAAATTTATAACACCTTCTCCGGTGATTCCATTGGATAAATTAGAAAATTCATAGATCTAACTCTAGAACTTGACCACACTCAAAAATTTAAAATATAATAGGAGATATGGTCAATTGAATTTTATATTCCATTTTCACCAAAATTTGATTTTCAAGCATTTGTGATTTCTAAGAAACTTTCATGTTTTCACATAATAACCAACATAACTAATCATGACAATGACATAATAATTTAATAAAACAAGTTCAAGAATAAATTTTAAAGATTTATAAGTTAATTTATCATGAACTCAATAATGTCTAAATTGTCAACATGATACTGCTTTGTGGAGAAAAATTCAAGAATGCTTAGAAGAATATTTCCACGGAAAGATACTGGATGAAGTGCAAATATCCAGGATATTCCACTAATTTCAAGGAATATAGAAGCCAAAGCTTTAACCAACTGCGTATAATAGAATATATGAAACTGCAAATAGATTTTCGCCCTCTATGCGGTAATCCACGTAGCCAGATCATTTCCATAATTTAATAAGAAATGAATATAAATGATCATTCACCATGCATGTGGTAATCCACACAGACAGGTTATTCGGACGAAATAATACAGAATAGAATAACATAAGGATTCACCATGCATGCGATAGATCGCACAGACAGGTTATTCCCAACAGAATAATAAATAATGGAACCAGGTCATGCGTAAGTGAACAGACAGGATATTCCGACAGAATAATAAATAACAGAACCAGGTCAGGCGAAATTGCACAGACAGGATATTCCAACAGAATGATAAAGAATGGAATAACAGAATAATTTCACCATGTATGCGGTACTTCGCTTATACATGTTATTCCAATAGAATAATAAGGAATGGAATAACAGAAGTTCTCTTCAAGAATACGAAAGAAATAATACCCCTTACCTTATAAAGAAGAGTACTCCGACGGGTAGGGCGGGGATATACTGGAAGAAAACTTGCACCAAGCTCAAAGCTTCTTAAAACTCTAAAGAAATATGCTTAAGATTATAGAAGGAGAATTCTCTAAACTTCTGGTGCGATTTTTAATTCTAATTAAGCATCCTATTTATAGGAAAAATGGAAAGGATACTATACAATAAAATATAATATATTCTATTTATAAAATATATATATATATATATATATATATATATATATATATATTACTTAAAATATAATAAAACAAATAACTTTATTAAAGTATTCTGTTTAATATAAAAAGATTTTACTATTCAAACACGCATAATAGAATATATTATATTCTAATTATTGTCTAATAAAACAAATAACTTTATAAAAGTATTTTGTTTTATATAAAAAGCTTTTCTGTTTTATTACATTAATAATACTAATAAAACAAAATTTATAATATATATATATAAACTTCCGTGACTTTATAAAAAGACAACTCAATATATTTAACAACATTTATCATCATTATTATAATTCACAATATTAATCGAACATGTCGTTCCCAGAAAAGAGGGGGATTTGCAATAAGGATTTCTCCCTATTGGCCCGCAATTAAGTGACCAAACCTCTCCTTGGTAGAACTTCTAGACATCGTTAATATTGCAAATAATAATATTAATAACTTCGTCGTCTCAATTATTGATTTAATAATATACAAAATATTGACAATAATTGAATCAAATAACGTGAGATACTATGCAGCAATTACTGTAGCAATAATTGAACAAAATTGTGTGACTTCTCACGTAAGCATCAATAATCAATACCATGTGCTACTATGCAACCACGCGTATTACTGTACTTTTACTACTGAGTAGTTCAACAGTTTTAACGGTAAAACTTTCGTCGTTATTTTCATAAAATATTATTGTCGTTTTCTCAATCCGATAATAATTCCGTTGTGGGGTCCGCCAATGATTGTACCGTCGTACGGATATTCCCCAACCAAGCGAAAATTATATAACAACTTGCATACTTTCCAAAATTTATAAATACTACCCACAACTATAACATTATCTCAAATCCACACCATAATATTCAAAAGAATATTTTGAGAAAATTAAATCTTTATTCGTAAAATTTGGGGTTTTACAACAGTTTTAATGTCACATGACAAAACCCTAGCATTACTGATAAACCCTAGTTCGGAAGTCAAATAAGACTTTAAAATTTGTTAAGTCACTATGTTATGTTGTATATGATATGTATTATACATTTTAATGCTAATTAGGAAAAACCCTAATTATTAGAAACCCTGATTTCCAAATTAGGAATTCTAATGACCAAAATAAAAACCCTAATGGCTAAATATAAGCCCTAATGCTAATTAGTGAATTATTAAACCTAATTTTCATGTTCTATATATTTAGAAAACCTGACCAAATTAAGTAACCCTAATTTGTAATTTTTAGAAACAAAATTTTTATTTTTGGCCTAATTAGAAATCCTAGAAAACTAAATTTTTGAAAACCTTAGGGTTAAACCCTAAGGGTAAACCTTAAGGGTTTGCTAAGATTACATTTGTGCCATTAAATTTACAAGCCAAATGACCTAATTACCCTTTTGCATATTTTATATTAGATTACTTGTAAATCTTACCAAGATATTGAGTGGGTGACCAAATTAGATTGACCATGTGACTTAAATTCCAGCAAATCATTCATATACTTCAGCCATACACATTATAAACATCATATATATAGATAAAAGAGAGTGAAAAATCATTATCAAAGCTCGTTTGTGCACTTGCTCTCAACCAATCATCTCTCTCTCCAATCCTACTAAATTTCTAAGTAAATCAGTTCCCAAATCAAGCCCCACTATCACTCATAACATATCAGAAGCCCAGATTCAAGATAGATCAAAGTGAGGTATAAATCCTAACCAAGAAATCTGATCTTTAATCCTATGTTAGATGTTAGATTTTTGTGTTTAAACTAGTTGTATGTAGTGTATAAAGTTGATCTGGGTTGGTATCTTGTAGATCTATAACATCTAAATGCAAAAATTTGGTGTTTTTTAAAATCTGGAAAAGTTAAAAAATGTTGTCTGACAACGAATGTTAGACCCCATAGATCTCAGTCTGTTTATATTTTTTGGTTATTTAAAAGTTTGATTATGTAGTATGATATGAGATCTTTGATCTGGGACTCAAATCAGAGTCAGATCTGTTACAGATTGAAAATTATGGGTGGTCAAACATTGTTGACCAACCATAACTGGACAAGTTCTGGGTAACCCAGATTTTGCCCAGAACCATCTGACAAGATGTTTAAGGGCTTGGATCTGACAGTGGTTTGATGCAAAGTGGCAGTATGATCACGAAAGTAGTTTTCTGGGTAACCCAAAAAACTGATGAACATGTCTTCTAACATAGTTTGATCAGACCGGATCTGTTGATTGTGATGTTGTTATATGGATTTTATGTAATGGATCTCTTCATTTACATGTTGGCTACACACTGAAAGCATTAAATCACAAAATCATCACAAGGATTGCAAGTTGTGAAAACCCAAGGTAGGCCAGACGAACTGTTCTTCGTTTTTGGGTAAACCAGAAAATGAAGAACAGCTATGACAGCCACTTTGCATGCTTAGATCTCAATCGTGTTATGCTGTTTGATCATGTTTGTTGTTGTATCTTGTAGTATTACACTAGTTCTACAAGATATGATCATTAGTTTGCCAAGAAACATCAAGATCTGATCAACACACTTGGTCATAGTAGGTCACTTGATAACTGCTTATGAATGTTCTTGAGACTCAAGAACACTTTAGGCGACACTTTCTGTCGCTAAAGACTATAGCGACAGACTTATTAATTTTATTTATTTTAATTTCTAAAAATCATTTAAAAATAGAAATTAATTTCTTAAAATTACAAAAAAATATTTTAAAAATTATTTGAAGTTATAAAAATTAACTTTTAATAATTTGGCATATTTTTCATAAATATTAGTATTTATTTGAATATTGTTGATATTTAATTTATTTTATAAATACATTAAATAAATTAAAAAAAATAATTTTATTATATTAAAAATCACTTTAAATGATAATAAAGTATTTACAAATATTTTAAGTTATAAAACATAACTTTTAATATTTTAAGATAAATTTCATTAATTATTAAATATTAATAATATTAGATTTATTTAATAATTATATTAAATAAATTAGTTTTAAAATGATTTTAATATTATAAAAATCATTTTAAATGAAAATAATGTGTTTAAAAATATGTTAAGTTATAAAATATAACTTTTAATATTAAAGGTAAATTTCATTAATAATTTAATATTAATGATATTAAATTTATTTAATAATTATATTAAATAAATAGTTTTAAAATAGTTTTATTAATTTAAAAATCATTTAAAAAGGATATAAATGAGTTAAAAATATTTTAAGTTATAATAAATAACTTTTAATATTTTGATAAATAATACATTGATATTTAAATATTAATGGTAAATAATTCAAAATAATTTTAAATATTTTAAAAATCAATTAAGGGTAATATTAATACTTTAAAAATATTTTGAGTTATTATAAATAACTTTAATATTTTGGCAATGGTTTCATTAATATGTTAATATTAATGATAATAGAATTATTTAATATTTAAATCATTTTATAATGATTTTGGTGTTTAAAAAATCATGATAAATTATAATAATTGTTTAAAAATTATTATAAGTCATTTAAAAATAATATGACTGATATTTAAGTTATCTAAATGAATATTGAACTCCAGGATAGAGTTTTAGACTCGATAATTACCCGATAAAGCCGTCGTTACACCGAAATATTTCAGAAATTGATCTGGATTTAGATAGTTTGACTAGATACGTATTCGTTTGTGATATAATAACTGATATATATATATATATATATATATATATATATATATATATATATGATAATGTGATTAGGTTATGTGCTGACTGCAAATAGTAGTACTATGTGTTATAATATGTTATTCTAATCGAACGTCTGATCTTATTAATGATAGGTCTTGATATAAAAGATAAAACTAAGTTATGTAAGCAGCAGATCAGGCAAGTATCCTACCTTTGCATTTACTTTATGCAATGGACATGAGTAAGAAAATTTAAGAATTATATTATCATTATGGCAGATTATTAACTCGATTGTTATTGATTATATATCCAAACATTCGTATTCATTCAAGTTCTTAAATTATTCGATCATTGTTTATCAATGTAGTACTATTATACAATCCTAATATTTATTCTGTTCGTTAATTTCTAAGCATGATTATACAAGTGACTTCACTTGGATAATTATTATATTTAATCACATGTTGATAGATATTTATTGGTTTCCAGTATGTATACATTGACTTAAGTACCGTCTAAGCTATTTGATTCGGCTAGACACAAACTTAAAAATATTGTTAAATATGATAGAACTTTTTTGTATCCAAACAAATTATTTTGGTTCGGATTCCAGATTAAGTATGAACATCCCGAACATGAGAAACTTTTGTGCACCTAAGGCAGATATGATGAACAAAAATATTATTCTGGTACGTAGTATTGATTAATTTAGGGCATAACGGGCTGATCACTCCCGTGCCTATAAGTTATGAAAGTTTACAGATGAAGTTCTGTTTAACCTTTGCAAAAACTAAAAACAATATTCATAGTCTCTCGACTGCTCTTCATTAATAGTCAGTATGTAGTTTCAAAATTTTGAACTAGAATTAATATGTTGTTTATGATTGCTTCAGCTTACTTCACAACTGTTGATTCGTTTTAGAAGTGTCATTCACAGAAAATATTTACTTCTTTCAAATAATGTTTATTGTTTGCTATTACTTGTTGGACACTCAAATGCGCATTCTTGCTTAATTTAAATGTTTTAGTTAAGTGTGATCAACCTGAAGGCTCTACCAAGAACAAGAGAAAAGGAAAGGTTGCAGAATAAATTCTACGCTATCCTATGTAATATTTAGACTTTATTAGGACAATGATATTTATTATTATCATGTAATGTAATGTATTAAAGGTTGGAAACCTGGGGGATTAGAAAACTCTGATGTATGTACATTAAGTTTAATGTTTATATTATTTTTATTATTCCGCTCAAAGAAATGATATCGTGAAGCACCGAGTTTGGGTTTCAAGTACCTAAATTTGGGGGCGTCACAATTCCAAAAATTGTTCAACGACAAGTACTTTTCTTAAAGTATTCATCACATGAAGGAGGTTGAATTTGTGACGCCCCCAAATTCGGGTTACCTGACTCCCGAGTTTGGTGCTTGCGATCCATAATATAAATAATATCTAACTACCCATTTAATTATGAATAGACATATAACCCATATTAACCGATATAGTTAATACATTCGTCCCAGGTTATCTAACCTTTATATTACAAACATATTCTTTAGATATACAAAAAGGGTTTACAAATACAACATAATAATAATGTTAAACATAGCTATTACAGCACAACACCTTTGTCTTTGGCCTTCACAACAACTCCCGACACTGCGTCCCTAGCTGAAATGTTTTATTTAGCAAGGGTGAGCAACAAATTTGCCCTGCAAGTTAAGATATGCAATAAATGTATAAGAATCAAGACAACAAACAATCTAATTCGATAGAATGACTCCAAAATTCGGGGAACTTTGAAATAGCTGTACATTTTGTTCTTCTCTAACTAATCTTCTCGCAACCTATGCATCAAATTAACGAAAGTATACAATGCTTTCAATGTTTTACCAATATTCTAATGAATAATCAAGAATCAATTCTACGCAATAGCAAAGTGGAATGTTTTCCAGATTTATGATGAGTGATCACACAAGATCTAGAACTTTTCTTTTCGGGCATCTATCAAATATTTACTTTGATATATACTCAGGTGTATCAGATAACCATAAAGAATAAATCATACCCCTCTGCAAGTACTTAGAGTCGGCCAACTCTTTGTACCCTATATTATGCATAATACTTAAACATAGCGCGCAATAGTCGAATTTACGACCGATAAAATGTTCATTTTATATTAAAGGTTGTTCTTCTCAGTCTTTGAATCAAAATTTGATTCAACAACAAAATACAATGATTTTAATTTCTAATCACTTCTATTCTCTTCTCTTCTCAAACCTATTAAGTTTTATTTTTTGATCTAACCAAAATAATTAGCATCGACCATTCAATAATAATTGAATTTTCTTCTCTTCTCTTCTCTTTTCGAACCTATCAAGTTCTAACAAATTTTCATCTAGCCAGAATAATTAGCTGAGACATTTCTCAACATAATTCGACAATAAATAGGAATTATCTGTACTGTCAATATTAACTTCTACAGATATGAATATCCAACAATAGTACTTCTACAAATGAATATTTTCTGAATCAGTAATTCAATTTGAATTATTAAACATGCACTAACTGCGAATAATAAACAATAAATTCTTGGACGTGGTCTAATTAACAATAATTAACCACCATAATTATTGAACAATATTAACTCAAGGTTGAGTTAGGAAACTTGCCTTCCGCATTGATTATCGCTACACAATATACTTATCTGCGTTTGAAAGACCTATAATCATAATATTAGTCTCACAATTAGCACATTAATTCATAATACACAATACTATAATTTACAGTTAATCTTTCTCCTAGGCACATTAGCACATAGTCACATTAGTGTTTATAGCCTATATAAACACTTATCAAATCTAACTAGTTTGATCTGGTTGGATTTCGGTCTATTCTCGGTGTACTGGTCACCCTATCCGACAATTAACACTTCTATTGTCAACTAAACTCGGTCTATAAGCTTCAATATTATTTATAATATTTTTCAGAAGCTTTGAATAATTTTATAACAATTATTATATTTTATAATAAATTTTCAAACACTAAAATCTTTTTTAAATGATTTAAATATCAAATAAATCCATCAACACAAATATTTAATAATATTAAAATATAAATGACATACTTGTCAAGATATTAAAGTTATTTATAATAACTTAAAATATTTTTAAATCATCAATTTTCTACTTAAATGATTTTTAAAGTAATTAAAATTATTTTTAAACCTTCGCCATTAATATTTAAATATTAATGAAATTATCACAAAAATAATAAAAGTCATTAATTATAACTTAAAATATTTTTAAATTATTTTTCTCATTTTTAAATGATTTTTAAATTAACAAAATAATTTTTCCATAATTTATTTAATATAATAATTAAATAAATCTAATATCATTAATATTAATTTATTAATGAGAATTCTCCCAAAAATATTTAAAATTAATTTTTTTTAATTCAAAAATACTTTCTAACACTTTATTCTCATTTAAAATAATTTTTAAATCAATAAAACTATTTTTAAATCATTTATTTAATATAATAATTAAATAAATATATCATCATTAATATTAAATTATTAATGAAAATTCTCTAAAAATATTAAAAGTTACACTTTTTAACACAAAATATTTTTAAACACTTTATTCTTCTTTAAAATGATTTTTATAATATTAAAATTATTTTTATCTAATTTATTTAATACACTAACTAAATAAATTAAATATCATTAATATTCAAATAAATATAAATATTAATGAAAAATAGCCCAAATAATCAAAAGTTAATTTTCATAACTTAAAATCATTTTTAAAATCATTTTTCATAATTTTTATAATTTATTTTCTATTTTTAATCATTTTCTAGAAATTAGGAAAATAAAATAAATAAAACTGTCATTATAGCCCTTTAGCAACACTTTTCTATTGCCTTTGGTGTTCATGGCTCAAGAACACTGACTTACACTGACAAAGTCAGTGTTCAAGGGGCAAGGTTTGACCACTTGTAATTCTCTGTTCTTAAATGTTCTGGGCTTGCTTATGCATACATTATGTAGTACGTTTGTAATACTACCACTAACAACCTACATATTGGTCCAACTACAACTCAGATGCAAGATCTGAGCTTTGAAAGTTCTTGTCAGATGGTTTATGGGTTTTCTAGAAACCCAGGCAGTTCAACTGCCTACTTTCTAGCTCGTTCGATTATCTATGAGTTCTGGTCATGATTCATGTAATATATTGGCTCACGTATGTACTCCTTATGTCAAGGAACATTTACAAAACCACATTTCAGTTAAACAACAATAGAATCACAATTTATGGGACAGTCAAAGGCTGTCAGAAAAATTGTTCATACAGTTTCTGGGTTTTCCAGAAACTGCAATCGTGATCGAATAGCCAAGTTTGACCATCCACTACATTTCACATGTTTGTTATTTAAGCGATCTGAAGATATAGATCTCAAGTCCATATAACCAGCTACAATCTAGTTAGAAAAACATCATCATAATACTTACAACCTGACAGATCTATGCGTTACAAAAACTTGTCAGACCCAGTTTTACACTTTCTGGGTTACCCAGAAAGTGACTGGTCATGCTCGGTCAACCCTCTTTGACCATGAATAACATAAAATCTGGACATGTAATGGTTGTGATTTCACTTCCAAATTACAGTCCTTATGAAAAACAACAGATCCAAAACATTAAACAAGAAAAATCACAAACATACATAGATCTATGTCTACTGACATTTGCTTGTCAGAGCACTTTTATAGGGTTCATGCAGTTTTTGAAAACTTGACTTTTAATGCATTTTGATGCTATAGATCTATGGTATATCACCATAGATCATCATAAAACATCAAATAACACTTGTCTAAACATATAAACACAAAATTTTCTTAAGTATTCAAGATGAATGTAGGGTTAGGGTTTATACCTCTTAGTTTCCGATCTTTGATTCTATTCTTTCTCCACTGATCTTCGTGATCTAAGGGCTTTCTAAGTGACTGAAATACTTAAGGATTTTGGATGTTTAGAGATAGATAGAGTGGGTTGAAGGCTAGATAGCAAATGGCTTAAGTTTATTAACTTTCTCTCTCCAAAATCACTTATAACTTAGATTCAATGAATCCAAGTAATGCTAGGTGGCATGTTAGGTTAGATTTGGTAGGATTTTAAGAGCACATGGCTTATCCAACATTGGTGACTCAAGAAATTTTAGAATGCTCTTAACTTAAGTTTAAGTTAAGGGGTATTTTGGTATTGTCATCACTAAAAGGGTAATTTTGTAATTTCCCTAACAAATTTAAGGGTATTCTAGTTAATTGACATCATTCTCCTTAATCCTCACCATTAGGGTTTGATCATCTCAAATAGGGTTTCCTAATTAGGGTTTAGGGTTCTCGAATTTAAAATTAGGGTTTCTCGGCTTTTATTTAGGATTCCTAACTGTACATTAGGGTTTCTAAACTTGAGATTAGGGTTTTTAATTTCTCATTAGGGTTTACTAATGTTATACCCTACTCGATCAATCACTGATCAAAATTCTATATAGTATAAACATGTACTTAACGATACAAATATAATAATTGTATCTTCTATCAAATCCCTATCCGGACTTACTGTTAAGGTTTCTATTCTTATTTAGCACAACTATAATCTTATTTTCTCAGTCAATACACAACTTGACTCATTCTCTAAACTTGTATCACAGATACACAGTACAATATTAACAGTCAATATTAAATAATAAAAAATTATTCAAAAAATTTGGATTATTCGAAATCCCGGGTTATCACATTCACACCCCACCCTTAAAAGGATTTCGTCCTCGGAATCACCACTTTCTTACTCCCTAAAATATTTTAAAGTTGTATCATCAATTCATTATTATCAACACAATATTAATTTGTGTTTCAAATTCTAACCTGTTGCCACTTCCTGAGTAGCCACTACATCTTGCACCGTCATGTTGAATGTATGGGCCGTTGTTCTTCTTGGCTGTGCAGGTCCTCGAATCGCCAAAGTTCCGCCACCGGGTCCCTTATCGGCACTTTCCTTTTCTGCATTCTTCTTTGGACAGTTCCTAACCAAATGATCAGTTGATCCACAGGCATAACAACCTTGTATCTTCTTCGGACTGGGGCAATTAGGTGACATGTACCCCTCTTGCCCACAGTTATAGCAGACTTCTTTCCTCTTCAGACAAATTCCTGGATGATTCTTTCCATAGTTCGCAAAAGGCTCTCCTCCTTTCTAATTCCCTTCAGTCTTACTACCTGATTGGGTATTCTCACTCCACTTCCTTTTGTTCGAGTTATGACCACCACTACTTCCTCCATCACTTATCTTCTTCTTCTTCTCCTAATGAAATCGAGATGCAGCTTCGCTCTATCCTTTAGCATTTAACGCTTTCTCCAACAAAGCCGTGAACGTATTGATCTGCAACACTGCTACTTTGTTGAATATCCATGGTTTCAGTCCGTTCTTAAATCTTCTTGCTTCTATGTCCACCTGATGACGTGTAAATCTTGCTACTTCGTTGAATTTAGAAACGTATTCAGAAACAAACATATTCTTTTGCTTTAGTTATAAGAACTTAACTTCCATCTGATCTTGCATACTCGGTAAGAAGTAGTTCTCAAAGAACAGTTCCTTGAATCTGGTCCAAGTCACTATAGATGTTCCAGCTCTCGTCTGATTAGTCTCCCACCAGTAATTGGCTTCTCCCTTCATCAAGTATGTCGCAAAAGCCGTCTTTTGCTCTTCTGCCACTCACGCAATGATGAATGTTTTCCCTATCTCCTTCATCCAAGTTTGGGCTTCAATCGGATCCGTGGTTCCCTTGAATTCAGACGGTCCTTCCGCTTTAAAGTCTTTGAAGTTAGCCAATCTATCAGCTGGCTGATTTCTCGCTCTTCCTCTTGTTGGAGATTTTTTTTCCATAGCTTCGACTATTATATTTGCAAAGTTTTGCATCGGGTCAGCTTGACCTCTTTCATTATTCACCGATTGCTCTTCTCTTTGATTTTGATTATGTCGTCTAGGCGACATGATCTGATTTAAATTAAAAGTTTATATTAATTATCTTTCTCTACACATATTCTTAACACAATAAGAATTCAACACATAGTTCTCATATAATCGTATATTTATTCAAATAGCACACAGTACATTTAGTACTTAACAAATACAAGTATCCTTTTTTCAAAAATATCAGGATTAACAATACAACTTTAAACAAAAGTTGTAATTCTCCGACTTTAAACAAAAAGTCATAATTCTTCATTCACACACAACTATTCCCAGTTCATCAAACTTACCACACCTAGGGGTTCAAGAACTTGACACAATTATATGACTTTATGAACTTACTCTAATTAGACCTTTGGCGTCCATTCGCTGAGGGGTTCAAAATAGCTCATATAATTATGAGTCATGAACTTACCATAAGTATGAGTTTTAAGAACTCATAAATTAATCTTAATATTATATTCATATAGAAAATAAAGATTTCATTCATACAAACATATATATTTACATATGTTTACACATCGTTCTCAATATTACAACCGTTAGTATCACACATTATCAGAAGATACTATCGCTTATACCTAAGTTGTCTACCTTCCACTCCCTTCACCATTCTTTTTCTTATAGGGACACTTGTTGAATCCATGACCCGTTCTCCCGTATGAAAAACACTTCCTAATATTTGGCTTAAGAAAATGTTGGGAAACACGTCCTTCCTGCTTACAATTGAAGCACACATTCTTCCACATCATGCATTTTCCCAAGTGAGTCTTTCTACACTTGCTACAGACCTTCTTCTTTTTTGAGTTTGAATTTTCAGAGTTGTCGCTGTCTTTTTCCCTCTTTCTCTTATTCTTGCCCTTCTTGCTAGTTCCTTCAGATGATATATCACCTTTAGTCTTCATCCTCTCCACCTGCGCCTTCAGCTCGTTCCGTTCTTCAGTCATTTCGTGTAACGCTCGCTCTGTCTTCCACAGCTCCTCCAAGAGAAATACTTTACTCAAGAGTTCCTTGACTTCTGCAGATAGCTGATCTTGTTCTCCTACTTTAGTCTTATTCTCTTTCTCCACCTTAGCTTCTCCGGACTCTGCCTCCTCATTCTCACTTAGATACATCTCGGGATAATCGCCGTGATCACTCCCCAGATTGACCATAGCTTCATCTTTTCCCACCTCTTCAACTGACTCGCTTTGTGCTGGCACCTCGGCTACTGGCACTGGTGCAACAGCCGCTAGCACTTTTATACTCATCTCATCTTCTCTAGACATCCTACAATCAGTTTAAACAGCTTGATTAATACTTCATCGGTATGAAATTTCCACACTATGTGTCCTCATATCTCACTAATAACGCACTCCGGCCATCCCTCACTTATTACTCTAAATGAGTATTCTCTATCTCGCTTATGGTTATAATCCTAGGGTTTTCCCTACCCCACTTAAGGTTTATAACATACAGCTTTGATACCAACATGTGACGCCCCCAAATCCGGGTTACCTGACTCCCGAGTTTGGTCCTCACGGTCCACAATATAAATAACATTTAACTACACATTTAATTATGAATAGACATATAAACCACATTAACCGATATAGTTAATACATTCGTCCCAGGTTATCTAACCTTTATATTACAAACATACGCTTTAGATATACAAAAAGGGTTTACAAATACAACATAATAATAATGTTAAACATGGCTATTACAGCACAACACCTTTGTCTATGGTCTTCACATCAACTCCCGACACTGCGTCCCTAGCTGAAATGTTTTATTTAGCAAGGGTGAGCAACAAATTTCCCCCGCAAGTTAAGATATACAATAAATGTATAAGAATCAAGACAACAAACTATCTAATTCGATAGAATGACTCCAAATTTTGGGGAACTTTGAAATAGCTGTACATTTTGTTCTTCTCTAACTAATCTTCTCGTAACCTATGCAACAAATTAACGAAAGTATACAATGCTTTCAAAGTTTCTTCGATATTCTAATGAATAATCAAGAATCAATTCTATGCAATAGCAAAGTGGAATGTTTTCTAGATTTATGCTGAGTGATCACACAAGATCTAGAACTTCTCTTCTCGGGCATCTATCAAAGATTTACTTTGATATATACTCAGGTGTATTAGATAACCATAAAAATTAAATCATACCCCTCTGAAAGTACTTAGAGCCGGCCAACTCCTTGTACCCTATATCATGCATAATACTTAAACATAGCGCGAAATAGTCGAATTTACGACCAATAAAATGTTCCCTTTATATAAAAGGTTGTTCTTCTCAGTCTTTGAATCAAAATTTGATTTAACAGCGAAATACAATGATTTTAATTTCTAATCACTTCTCTTCTCTAACCTATTAAGTTTTATTTTTCGATCTAGACGAAACAATTGGCATTGACCTATCAATAATAATTAAATTTTCTTCTCTTCTCTTCTCGAACCTATCAAGTTCTAACAAATGTTCTTCTAGCCAGAATAATTAGCTAAGACATTTCTCAATATAATTCGACAATAAATAGGAATTATCTGTACTGTCAATATTAGCTTCTACAGATATGAATATCCAACAACAGTAATTCTACGAATATATATTTTCCTAATCAGTAATTCAATTTGAATTATTAAACATGCACTAACTGCGAATAATCAACAATAAATTCTTAGACGTGGTCTAATTAACAATAATTAACCACCATAATAATTGAACAATATTAACTCAAGGTTGAGTTAGGAAACTTGTCTTCCGTGTTGATTACTACTACACAATATACTTATCTGCGTTTGAAAGACCTATAATCATAATATCGGTCTCACAATTAGCACATTAATTAACAACACACATGTAAGACCCCAATATTTTTTGAATAAAGAATAATTTTTCTCAATATATATTTTTGAATATTATGGTGTGGATATGATATAATGTTATAGTTGTGGGTAATATTTGGAAAATTTTGCAAAGTAAGCAAGTTGATATAAAATATTCGTTGTGTAAGTGAATATTTGATTGGTCGGGGAATATTTGTTTTAGTAGGGAATATTCGTACGACGGCACAATGATTGATGGACCCCACAACGGAAGTATTGTCGTAGTTAGAAAACGAAATAAATATCTTTTTATAAAAATAACAGCGGAAGTTTTACCGTTAAACTGTAGAACTACCCGGAGGTAAAAGTACAGTAATATGCATGGTTGTATAGTAGCACACGGTATTGATTATTGATGCTTACGTGAGAAGTCACTCAGTTATACTCAATTATTGCTACAGTAATTATTGCATAATATCTCACGTTATTTGATTAAATTATTGTCACATTATCATCTACATAATATTTTATATTATTAAATCAATAATTGAGACAACAAAGTTATTCATATTATTATTTGCAATATTGACAATGTCTAGAAAGTTCTGTCGAGGAGAGGTTTAGTCAATTAATTGCGCGCTAATAGGGAAAAATCCTTATTGGAAAGCCCTCTCTTTCCTGGGAGCGATCTGGTTGTTAAATATTGTGAGTTATAATAATAATGATGAATAATTGTTGAAGTATTAAGAATGTGTTTGTTAAAGATAAGTGAATTACAAAAGTTAGAGGAGAATAATGCAAACTTGGAAAACTTTAGGGGTACTAAAGTGTAATAAGTTAAATCAATCTGGACCATTGGTGGTGGTTTTAATAGTAAATCAATCTGGACCATTGATGGTGGTTTTAAAAGTAAATCAATCTGGACCGTCGGTGGTGGTTTGAAAAGTAAATCAATCTGGACTGTCGGTTGTAGTTTTAATAGTAATCAATATGGATCATCCATTCTAATAGTGAATCTGTAATAACTCGAGATTTCCTATATAAAATAAATAAGAAATTTTGCGTATAAATTTTTTTTTAGTTAATGATGAGAATAAGTGAACGATAAATACGAATATATTTATTACTTGAAAAATTAGAAATAATTTTGGAATAATTAATTTCCACAAATTATATTGTTATGGTAATTAATTCCTGTAAGTCGAAATGTTTTTATTAATTATTTTCCATGAAAACATGATTGGAAATAATATATGAAGTGATAATTAGATTTATATAATAAATATTTTATTATATGAATTGTTCAGAATATTAAAGTTAATTATTTTAACTTAATTATTGATGATGTGTACGAAGAATAAGTCAGATATGAGATCCAAACCCTGGATTGGGATTGTGATCAAGAGATGAGAATAATAATATAATATTATTGATATAATGACTTTACAGTATAATAATTATGTATTGTGTATGTACGGACAGATAATATTGAGCAATGATGGTCAATTAGGTCATAGCATATTACCGTGCTGTGAAACCCTAATTATTAAACAAAGTTATGAGAAATGACTGAGTGGTGACTGTGTATATGAAGTTTACTGTGTATATGAAGTTACTGTGTACAAGAATGTCGGTAACTAGAGGAAAACCCTAATTACTGTTGTACATCGATAATTAGGACAAACCCTAATTATTATAACCCTAACCGGCCGGTTGAAGTTAGAAACCGTAATGACTGTGTTAGTAACACACACAGACAATTAGAGAACCCTAATGGTCAATTAGAAACCCTAATTGACTGAGTGGTGACTGTGTATATGAAGTTTAATTTTGATGTTATTGTATAAATGTTTTAACTTACCAAAGGATGAAAATTAATTGTTAAATGATAAGAATTACCATCTAGTGATTAAATATTACATTTAATTGCTATATACAAAATTGCCCTTGAAACTATATGGGAAATTACCAAAATACCCTCTTTATCCATTTTAGTGTATTATTAGTAGCATTGTTGATGGAATCTTCAATAATTCTAGCTAATCAATGGCTTCTAGAAGTTATCCATGCTACTATGCTATTACACCTCAATTATAACAACCAAATCAGCATCCAAAGCATCTAGCATGGCCTATAAATAGAGATCAAGGAGATTGAATGAAAACACACACTAATATTTTCTAAACTCTCTAGCCACACTCTCTCAACCTCTAGCCAACGAAATTATCTTGCCCATAACCTCATAATCAAAGCCCAGCCATCACAAACAACAAATCAGAAGCATCAAGAAGTCAGAAATCAAAAATCAAGCTTGAAAAGGTAGGAAACCTTAAATTCTAGAAATCCTTCGATTTGATGTTAATTGATGCAATTGATTGTTTAAAGTTGTGTAATAGGATGTTAATTGATGATATGGGTTGATAAATCAAAGTACACGAATTTGAAGATTTGAGAAATCTGGAAGAATTTCATTCTGTGATTTTTTGTCATGAATTTTGTGTTATAAAGGTTGTTATGTGTAGCTTGTTATGTTCTTTTTAAGATGCAAAATGAATGAAGGCCAAATCTATTATAGATCACAAGATATAAACGGTCAAAACCCGTTGACCAAAACTGTCAAAACAGCGACCAGATTTTTGAATAGCAGTTTCCGTGTTGCACGTTGACCGGCCATTTCCCGTTAGATCTGTTGTTGTTATGATGATGTTAAGTTTTATAGTTGTAGTCCTACATGTTTTCTACACACTGGAATTTATAGATCACATAAAAGTTACACGATCGTCAAGTTATAGAGGTCCAAAGTAGCCATCTCGAACTGTTCTTCGTGAAGAACAGCTCTGACAGCTACTTTGATGGCCAATATCGCCCAGATCTGATGTTGTTTAAACGTTATGATTGTTGATAATTGTAGTCTGGTATTTCCTTTACAAGATCCAAGTCATAGATTTCCCAGATTCATTAAGAGGAAAAAGTTATTCACGGTCAAACATGCTCACTCGCTCACTGCCTTAATTTTCTGGGTTTAACTCAAAAACACCTAAGACCACAGAATCTGTCGCTAAAGACCTACAGCGACGGTTTTAATTTCTGATTTTTCCGAAAATGATTAAAAATTAGTATTAATTAGTTTTTAATTATTAAAAGTACTTAATAAATTCTGAAAAATTATTTTAAAGTTCGAAAAATAATATTTAATTATTTTGAGTATATTTTATAAATATTTAATATTTTTGAAATACAAAAGGTATTTATTTATTTAATTATAATATTAAATAAATGATTTAAAAATAGTTTTAATTCATGAAAAATCGTGAAAAATTATATTATGGTATAAGAAAATATTTTAAGTTATTTTCCATGACTTTTAATATTTTGTGATGAATTTCATTAATTAATTAATATTAATGATGTTAAAGTTATTTATTGATTATATTTAAATAATTAGTTTAAAAATGATTTTAATATTTTAAAAATCATTTTAAATGAAAATAAGTTATTTAATAATATTTTAAGTTATAAAATATAACTTTTAATATTTAAATGATAATTTCATTAATAATTTAATATTAATTATATTAAGATAATATTAATGATATTTAGTTTATTTAATAATTATTATTAAATAAATAGTTTAAAATGGTTTTATTTATTTAAAAATCATTTAAAGATGATATTAAGGATTTAAAAATATTTTAAGTTATAATTAATGACTTTTAATATTTGGATAAATGGTACATTAATATTTAAATATTAATGGTAATTATTTAAAAATGATTTCAATTATTTTAAAAATCATTTAAGGGTAATATAAATGTTTTAAAAATAGTTTGAGTTATTATAAATAACTTTTATATTTTGGCAATGGCTTCATTAATAGTTTAATATTAATTAATTATTAGTGATAATAGAATTGTTTGATGTTTAAATCATTTAATTATGATTTCGATGTTTGAAAGCTATAGCCGGTCAAACTAGCTGACTTTAGAACCGGTTATGAAGTTCTAAATTTGATGAAGAACACCTATAGTAATAGTTATGTCACTATAGGCCCGTTAGTGACAGATTTGAATTATTTTAAATTTTTCAATTTTTGGAAATTTCGAAAATGATTAAAAATAAAATGACTGGTACTCACAGATGTTGAGATACAGAATAAGAGTCTTAGACTCAGTAATTGCCCGATAAAGCTGTCGGTACGCCGACAAATGTCAGACCTTATAAAAGAAAGAAAAGGCTGCTGTAAGAACATGGATGAGATATTTGAAAAATGTATAAAAATATTTCAAGTATAGAATATGAACTAAAAGTATGATCACTGCGACTATGTGATGACATGATTAGACTATGTGCTGACTGTAATAGATAGTACTATGTGTTATGATATATTATTCTAATCGAACGAATGATCTGATTATTGATAGGTTGTGATAAAGAGATAAAACCTAAGTTGAGATTTGTAATCAGCAAATCAGGCAAGTATCCTACCTTTACATTTTCTTTATGCAATGGACATGAGTAAGAAGTTTCAGAATTTTTCTATTCCTGTACAGATTATGTACGCTTTGATTATCAACATGTTAGCTCAGATATATAGTCTGTTCATTAATTTCTAAATGGTTATACAAGTGTCCCCACTTGGATAATCATGACATTTATTCACATGTTGATACACTTTTTCAATTATCCGTATACATATATGTTGAATTACATATTATTGTTGAGCAAGATTAAAAACCTTCGGGTTTGGAACCAGGCATGCATGAACATCCCTATATGGGAAGATTTTTGCGCCCAAGGCGGATAGAGTGAGCGATGAATTTCGTTCAAGTTATGTAGTATTGATCAATACAGGGTACAACGGGGCTGATCACCCTCCGTGCCCGTAAGTTACGACGGTTTGCGGATGGATTTCTGCTAAACCTTTTCGAAAATGAAAAGAATGTTCATAGTATGTTTCTTAAACCCTATTCATGCGTGGAGCCTAATTTCAAGAAATTGAAAGAGAGTTGTTATGTGAATTTTTTTATTAGTACAGATTACTTCACAACTTTCGATTTGTTGTAGAAGTGCTATGTAAAGAGAATATTTATATTCTTTCAGCTTATATATATAATTGCTATTACTTGCTGGGCACTCAAATGCTCATCCTTGCTTAAATTAAATGTTTTCAGTTATGTATGAGCAACCTGAAGGCTCAGGCACGAACAAGGGAAAAAAAAGCTGTTCGAATGAATTTATATTATGAGTTAATGGTTATAGTTAGTAAGACAATGAAATCTATTGTCAGGTATTGTAAAGAATGTATTTGAAGGTCACATACCTGGGGAAGTAAACTTTGATGTATGTAAATTAAGTTCGAATGTATTATTATTTAGTATTATTCAGCTTAAAGAAATGGTATCGTGGAGAACCGAGTTCGGGTTTTAAGTACCCGGATTTGGGGTCGCCACAGAATCAATCTGGACGTTTCATGAATTAGTTACTATTTAGTCCATTCTCCTATAAATAGAAGCTGAATTCTTCTTTCATTCTCACGAATTCACTGAGATTCACAAGAGACGCTATAGAGAGAGAAACTATAGAGAGCAAGAAGAAGAGTATTCTGTTACTTCACTTTTGTAGTATCCAGCTTTGTACTAAGGTAAGGGGTATTATTTCGTATTCATAAGGAATACTATTTTCGTATTCATCCTTTAGTATGTCAGAATAACCTGTCTACGCAAATTATGTATCGTATGACAGGTGGAAATCCATTTACAGTTTTCGTATGTTAATTCTTTTCATATTCTTAAATCTAAACTTACTATGGTAAGTATTGCTTCTATAATCCTTGAAATTAGTGTAATATCCGTGAGTTTTGCGCTTCATCCAGTATCGTTTTATTGGAATATTGATATGAACTTTCTTATTAAATATTAATATTTTCACCCGAAGTACTATTCACGAAGTACTATTCATGGGTTACTATTCACCCGATTACTATTCACTATAATATTATTAACTCGGGTATTCGGGGCACTTTTCATGTCGGGGTACTATTCATGAGTTACTATTCATAGGTTACTATTCACCTGATTACTATTCATTCAAATATTGTTCACTCGGGTATTTAGGGCACTTTTCATGTCGGGTTACTATTCACGGGGTACTATTCCTGAAGTATTATTCACAGGGTACTATTCACGGGATATTATTCACCGAAAAATTTATTTTTTTTCTGTCCAAATTATTTTTGAGACATGGATATTATTCTTGAATTTTACTCTACAAAGCAGTGTGATGTTGAAAATTTGGACATTACTGAATTCTGGATAAATTAAATTATAAAACTTTAAAAATTTATCCTTTACTTTCTTTTAATTGAATTCTTATATCATTGTCATCGATCATCCTCATGCTTATATTGTGATGAAAGTCATCTTTGGCTTACGTGCATAGATGTACTGTTGATTGGTATGATTATGACCAGGGATAATTTGGTATAGCCATGACCATTGATGATTACATGAATAATTCTTAGCCCGTAGTGCAAGAATAATTTGTGGACGTGATACTAATGAATATCCTTGGCCTGTAATGCAGGAATGATTCGATGATGTGATCTATTTATTAAGCTGAGTCCCAGCAATAAAGTTAATGATAAAATTTTTAAATCATAGAAGATAGTAGATATCATGCTCTACTTGACTATTCTAATGGATTGCTTGTTCCACTGCAGTTAAACTTGTTGTCTATTATATTCTATCAGTTTAACATTGTTGAAGGCTAATGATAACTTATTATGCATTATCTTATTGGGCTAGTTGAGCTCACCCTTTTACTTCTATTGTTCTCTTCAGTAAATGAGAACGTAGCTGGAACTAGTCGGGGAACGGAGTGATGGACCAAGATGGTGTTATAGTAGTCCTCACTATTCTATAAAATAGTGTGCCAATAAATGTAATGAGGACTCTATTTGAGTTTGGATATTGTCTAGATGACAATATTCGTGTAAAAACTCTCAGCTCATGTTGTATAATTAAGTGTGTATTTGTATTCAGTACCATGTATTTAGCCACCCAAGATGGGTGATGTATACCTATTTTGGAGGCGTCACAACACAATACTGTAATTTACAGTCAATCTTTCTCCTAGGCACATTAGCACATAGTCACATTAGTGTTTATAGCCTATATAAACACTTATCAAGTCTAACTAGTTCGATCTGGTTTGATTTCGGTCTATTCTCGGTGTACTGGTCACCCTATCCGACAATTAACACTTATATTGTCAACTAAACTCGGTTTCTAAGCTTCAATATTATTTATAATATTTTTCGAAAGCTTTTAATAATTTTCTAACAATTATTATATTTTATAATAATTTTTCAAACATTGAAATCATTTTTAAATGATTTAAATATCAAATAAGTTCATCATCGTTAATATTTAATAATATTAAAATATTTATGAAATACTTGTCAAAATATTAAAGTTATTTATAATAACTTAAAATAATTTTAAATCATCAATGTTCTACTTAAATGATTTTTAAAGTAATTAAAATTATTTTTAAACCCTCACCATTAATATTTAAATATTAATGAAATTATCACTAAAAATATTAAAAGTCATTAATTATAACTTAAAATATTTTTAAATCATTTTTCTCATTTTTAAATAATTTTTAAATTAAAAAAATTATTTTTCCATAATTTATTTAATATACTAATTAACTAAATCTAATATCATTAATAGTAATTTATTAATGAGAATTCTCCCAAAAATATTTAAAATTAAATTTTACAATTCAAAATATTTTCTAACACTTTATTCTCATTTAAAATGATTTTTAAATTAATAAAACCATTTTTAACTCTTTTATTTAATATAATAATTAAATAAATCTATCATCATTAGTATTAAATTATTAATGAAAATTCTCTAAAAATATTAAAAGTTACACTTTTTAACACAAAATATTTTTAAACACTTTATTCTTATTTAAAATGATTTTTATAATATTAAAAGCATTTTTATCTAATTTATTTAATACACTAACTAAATAAATTAAATATCATTAATATTCAAATAAATATAAATATTAATGAAAAATAGTCCAAATAATCAAAAGTTAATTTTCATAACTTAAAATAATTTTTAAAATCATTTTTGGTAATTTTTATAATTTATTTTCTATTTTTAATCATTTTTAAAAAATTAGGAAAATAAAATAAATAAAATCGTCGCTATAGTCCTTTAGCGACACTTTTATGTTGCCTTTGGTGTTCTTGGCTCAAGAACACTGACAAAGTTTGTGTTCAAGGGGCAAGGTTTGACCACTTGTAATTCTTTGTTCTTGCATGTTCTGGGCTTGCGTATGCATCCATTATGTAGTACTTATGCAATACTACCACTAACATCCTACATCTTGGTCCAACTATAACTCAGATGCAAGATCTGAGCTTTAAAAGTTCTTGTCAGACAGTTTTTGGGTTTTCCAGAATCCCAGACAGTTCAATTGCCTACTTTCTCGTTCAATTATCTATGAGTTATGGTCATGATTCATGTAATATAATGGCTCACATATGTACTCCTTATGTCAAGGAACATTTACAAAACAACATTTCAGTTAAATAATAACAGAATCACAATTTATGGGACAGTCAAAGGCTGTCAGAAAACTTGCTCATACAGTTTCTGGGTTTTCCAGAAACTACTGTCGTGATCGAATAGCCAAGTTTGACCATCCACTACCTCTCACATGTTTGTTATTTAAGCGATCTAAAGATATAGATCTCAAGTCCATATAACCAGTTACAATCTAGTTAGAAAAACATCATCATAATACTTACAACCTGACAGATCTATGTGTTACAAAAACTTGTCAGACCCAATTTTACACTTTCTGGGTTACCCAGAAAGTGACTGGTCATGCTCAGTCAACCCTCTTTGACCATGAATAACATGAAATCTGGACATGTAATGGTTGTGATTTCACTTCCAGATTACAGCCCTTATGTCAAACAATAGATCCAAAACATAAAACAAGAAAAATCACAAACATACATAGATCTATGTCTACTGACATTTTCTTGTCATAGCACATTTATAGGGTTCATGCAGTTTTTGAAAAATTGACTTTTAATGCATTTTGATGTTATAGATCTATGGTATATCACCATAGATCATCATAAAACATCAAATAACACTTATCTAAACAAATAAACACAAAATTTTCTTAAGCATTCAAGATGAATGTAGGGTTAGGGTTTATACCTAGTTTCCTATCTTTGATTCTATTATTTCTCCACTGATCTTGGTGATCTAAGGGCTTTCTAGGTGACTGAAACACTTAAGGATTTCGGATGTTTAGAGATAGAGAGAATGGGTTGAAGGCTAGATAGCAAATGGCTTAAGTTTATTAACTTTCTCTCTCCAAAATCACTTATAACTTAGATTCAATGAATCCAAGTGATGCTAGGTGGCATGTTAGGTTAGATTTGGTAGGATTTTAAGAGCACATGGCTTATCCAACATTGGCGACTCATGAAATTCTAGAATGCTCTTAACTTAAGTTTTAAGTTAAGGGGTATTTTGGTCTTTTCATGACTAAAAGGGTAATTTCATAATTTCCCTCACAAATTTAAGGGTATTCTAGTTAATTAACATCATTCTCCTTAATCCTCACCATTAGGATTTGATAATCTCAAATAGGGTTTCCTAATTAGGGTCTAGGATTCCCAAATTTAAAATTAGGGTTTCCCGGCTTTCGTTTCGGGTTCCTAACTGTACGTTAGGGTTTTTAAACCTGAGAGTAGGGTTTCTAATTTCTCATTAGGGTTTACTAACGTTATACCCTACTCGATCAATCACTAATCAAAATTCTATATAGTATAAACACGTACTCAATGATACAGATATAATAACTATATCTTCTATCGAATCCCTATCCGGACTTAGGGTTAAGGTTTCTATTCTTATTAAGCACAACTCTACTCTTATTTTCTCAGTCAATACACAACTTGACTCATTCTCTAAACTTGTATCACAGATACACAGTACAATATTAACAGTCAATGTCAATATTAAATAAAAAATAATTTATTCAAAAATTTTAGATTATTCGAAATCCCGGGTTATCACATTCACCCCCCTCCCCTAAAAGGATTTCGTCCTCGGAATCACCACTTTCATACTCCCTACAATCTTTTAAAATTTTATCATCAATTCATTATTATCAACACAATATTAATTTGTGTTTCAAATTCTAACATGTTGCCACCTCCTGAGTAGCCACTACATCTTGGGCCTTCAAGTTGACTGTACGGGCCGTTGGTTTTCTTGGATGTACAGGTCCTCGAAACGCCAAAGTTCCACCACCGGGTCCCTTGTTGACACTTTCCTTTCCAGCATTCTTCTTCTGACATTTCCTAACCAAATGATCAATTGATCCACAGGCATAACAATCTTGTATCTTCTTCTGACTGGGGAAATTGGGTGACATGTGCCCCTCTTGCCCACAATTATAGCAGACTCCTTTCCTCTTCAGACAAACTCCTAGATGATTCTTTCCACAGTTTGCACAAGGCTCTCCTACTTTCTTATTCCCTTCGGTCTTACTACCCAATTGGGTATTCTCACTCCACTTCCTTTTGTTGGGGTTACTACCACCACTGCTTCCTCCATCACTTATCTTCTTCTTCTTCTCCTGATGAAATCGAGATGCAGCTTCGTTCCCTCCTTCAGAAATTAACGCTTTCTCCAATAAATCCGCGAACGTATTGATCTGTAACACTGCTACCTTGTTGAATATCCCTGGTTTCAGTCTGTTCTCAAATCTTCTTGTTTTTCTTCCTTCTGTGTCCACCTGATGAGGTGCAAATCTTGCTAATTCGTTAAATTTAGCAGTGTATTCAGAAACAAACATATTCTCTTGCTTTAGTTGTAAGAACTTAACTTACATCCAAGCTTGTATACTCGGTGAGAAGTAGTTCTCGAAGAACAACTCCTTGAATCTGGTCCAAGTCACTATAGTTATTCCATCTCTCGTTTGATTAGTCTCCCACTAGTGATTGGCATCTTCCTTCATCAAGTATGTCGTAAAAGCCATCTTCTGCTCTTCTTCCACTCGCGCAATGACGAATGCTTTCCCAATCTCCTTCACCCATGTTTGGGCTTCAATCGAATCCGCGGTTCCATTGAATTCAGGCGGTCCTACCGCTTTAAAGTCTTTGAAGTTAGCCAATCTATCAGCTGGCTGATTTCTCTCCCTTTCACTTGCTGGAGCTTTTTTTTTCCATAGCTTCGGCTATCATATTTGCAAAGTTTTGCATCAGGTCAGCTTGACCTCCTTCATTATTCACCGATTACTCTTCTCTTTGATTTCGATTCTGTCGTCTAGGCGGCATGATCTGATTAAAATAAAAAATTTATATTTATTCTCTTTCTCTACACAGATTCTTAACACAATAAGAATTCAACAAATAGTTCTCATATAATCACATATTTATTCAAATAGCACACAATACATTTAGTACTTAACATATATAACTATCCCTTTTTCAAAAATATCAGGATTAACAACACAACTTTAAACAAAAGTTGTAATTCTCCTACTTTAAATAAAAAGTTATAATTCTCCATTCACACACAACTATTCCCAGTTCATCAAACTTACCACACCTAGGGGTCCAGGAACTTGCCACAATTATATGAGTTTATGAACTTACCCTAGTAAGACCTTTGGCGTCCATTCGCTGAGGGGTTCAAAACAGCTCATATAATTATGAGTCATGAACTTACCATAAGTATGAGTTTTAAGAACTCACAAATTAATCTTAATCTTATATTCATATAAAAAATAAAGATTTCATTCATACAAACATATATATTTACATATGTTTACATATCGTTCTCAATATTACAACCGTTAGTATCACACATTATCAGAAGATACTATCGCTTATACTTAAGCTGTCTAGCTTCCATTCCCTTCACCATTCTTCTTCTTACCGGGACACTTGTTGAAAATCCATGACCCGTTCTCCCACATTAAAAACACTTCCTCATATTTGGCTTAGGACAATGTTGGGAAACATGTCCTTCCTGTTTATAATTGAAGCACACATTCTTCCACATCATGCATTCTCCCAAGTGAGTCTTTCCACACTTGCTACAGACCTTCTTATTTTTCGAGTTTGAATTTTTAGAGTTGTCACTGTATTTTTCCCTCTTTCTCTTATTCTTGCCCTTCTTGCTGGTTTATTCAGACGGTCCATCACATTCAGTCTTCATCCTCTCCACCTGTGCTTCAGCTCATTCCGTTCTTCAGTCATTTAGCGTAACGCTCGCTCTATCTTCCACAGCTCCTCCAAGAGAAATACTTTACTCCGAAGTTCCTGGACTTCTGCAGATAGCTGATCTTGTTCTCCTACTTTAGTCTCATTCTCTTTCTCCACCTTAGCTTCTCCGGACTCTGCCTCCTCATCCTCACTTAGATACATCTCGGGATAATTGTCATGATCACTCCCCAGATTGACCATAGTTTCATCTTTTCCCATCTCTTCAACTGACTCGTTTTGCGCTAGCACCTCGGCTACTAGCACTGGTGCAATAGCCGCTAGCACTTCTGTACTCATCTCATCTTCTCCAGACATCCTATAACCAGTTTAAACAGCTTGATTAATACTTCACCAGTATGAAATTTCCTCATTATGTGTCCACATATCTCATTAATGACGCACTCCAACCATCCCTTACTTAGTACTCTAAATGAGTATTCTCTATCTCGCTTATAGTTATAATCCTAGGGTTTTCCCCACCCCACTTAAGGTTTATAACCTACAGATTTGATACCAACCTGTGACGCCCCCAAATCCAGGTTACCTGACTTCCTAGTTTGGTGCTCACGATCCACAATATAAATAACATCTATCTACACATTTAATTATGAATAGACATATAAACCACATTAACTGATATAGTTAATACATTTGTCCCAGGTTATCTAACCTTTATATTATAAACATGCCCTTTAGATATACCCTTTCTTGAATTTTACTCCACAAAGTAGTATCATATTGACAATTTGGACATTTTTAAACTCTGGATAAATTTAAAGTCTTTAATATTTTTCCTTGATTTCGTTTGATTGAATTCTTATATCATTGTCATCATCCTCATGCTTATATTGTGATGAAAGTCATCTTTGGATTACGTGCATAGATGGACTGTTGATTGGTATGATTATGACTAGGGATTATTCGGTATAATCATGATCGTAATGTTACAAATGATGTGGTAAAAGTCCTCATTGGCCCGTAGTACATTGATGGGAAGTTGCTAGCATGATCATGATCATTGATGAAAACACGAATATCCTTGGTCCGTAGTGCATGGATAATTCATGCTCGTGATACTAATGAATGTCCTTGGTCATAGTGCAGGGATGATTTGATGACGTGGATTATTTATTAAGCTGAGTCTCAGCAATAAAATTGATTATAAACTTTTTAAATCGTAGAAGATAGTAGATATCATGCTCTACTTGACTCTTCTAATGGATTATTTGTTCCGCTGCAGTTAAACTTGATGTCTATTGTATTTTATCAGTTTAACACTGTTGAAGGCTAACGATAATTTATTCTGCATTATCTTAGTCATAATATTTCTTACTGGGCTAATTGAGCTCAACCTTTGCTTTCATTGTTCTCTTCAAGAAATGATAACATAGCTTGGACTAGTCGGGGAATGGAGTGATGGTCCAAGATGGTGCATTAGTAGTCCTCACTATTCTGTAAAATAGTGATATAATAATTGTAATAATATTGAATTTGAGTTTGGATATTGTTTAGAAGACAATATTCGTGTAAAAACTCTTAACTTATGTTTTGTCGTACTTTACGCGACAGTTGTATAATTATGTTGTATTTGATTTCTGTACCATATATTTGGCGACTCAAAATTGGTGATGTATACCTATTTTGGTGGCATCACAGTTGGTATCAAAGATTAGGGATATGATCCCTGGCTGAGATGTGAGACTAGAACTAGGAGGGGAGAGACGGGTAATTCCTTCGCTAGTATGACCTACCTAAGTTTATTTGTTATTTAATTGGTCGGTCAGAATATAAGGATAATATGTTGCATGTCAATTAACCCTTATTTTGTGGCAGTATTTAAAAATGACATCCAATAATGTTGAGAATACCAATGGAGCACAAGAGACCGTTGAGTCACCATAGATCAATACCCAGGATAATGTGCATCAACAAGGCAATAATCCTCAGGTAAACAACAACAACAACCAAATGATGAACAATGGGATGTTTAGAGGCTTTATGCAATTCATGCAACATCAGGCGAGAGCGACTCCTATTCAAAATATAGGTGGAAACACTGGCAACTCACAGATGGTCACCGCTAAGAAATTCAAGGAGCTGGGAACATCGGAGTTTTTGGGAGAGCTAAAACCACTTAAGGCGGAGACGTGGATAAAGTAGATCACCAAGATATTTGATGTATTGGGATGCTCCGAGGAGAAAAAGGTTCCCTTTGCCACTTTCATGTTGCCAGGAGAGGCAGAATATTGGTGGGAATCTGTAAAGCGTACCCAGCCTGCCGCACTGAAGATATCTTAGGAAAAGTTCCAAGAACTGTTCAATGACAAGTATTTTCCCAAAAGTATTCTTCACATGCAGGAGGTAGAGTTCATCAAGTTGGAGCAAAATAATATGAATGTGTCGCAGTACGAAGCTAAGTTTGCCGAGTTTTCCCGGTTTGCGTCCCACTTGGTTGATAATGAGGAGAGAATGACGCGGATGTTTCTAAGAGGTATGAAACCCGAGATACACCAATACCTAATTTCTCCCAAACTGTGTTTGTATTCAGATGTTGTAAATAGGGCTCAGTTATTGGAGCTCGATAATGAGTCAACCCAACCAAGAGAGAGCAACCGGTAAAATGATAATACCAGTGGTAGCAGGCATCGAAGCGATGATAACAAATGTGGAGGGAAACAACAGGCCAGAAATGGTAACCACTTCGGTGGTAATTATGGACAAGATAATAAAAGTGGACATTTCAAGAAAAGGAGATTCAACAATGATGGAAAGATGTCAGCACCAGCACCCGTTGTTAAGGAAGGAGAACGACCACTTATCATATGCTTCAAATACAGAAGGGACGAACAAATTAGTCTAAATTGCATGCAGCAGTCCAAAACGTGTTACAAATATGGAAGCGAAGGTCACCTAGCTCAATTTTTTCGAACAGTGAAGCCAAGTCCAGCTGGGATGGAGGCACCAAAGGCCGTCCTAGAGAAGTCAAAACCACTAGTTCAAGGGAGGGCATTTTTCGTGACCTCCTAGAAAGTAAGGAACCCGAACGAGGTCATCACGGGTAAGCTAATTATAAACTCTAGCGAAGTTTATACCTTATTTGATACCGATTCTACCCATTCTTTTATTTTTCCTACTTGCACTCAACGTTTAAATTTGACTCCAGAGAAATTAGACATTGACTTAACTGTTGAAACTCTGTTGGGAGAAGCCTTCATTACATCCACTGTTTATAAGTCTTATTTGATTTAAATCGGTACCTGCACATTACCTGCCGACCTTATCTCTTTGAAAATACTTGCATTTGATGTGATTTTAGGGATTGATTGGTTAACTTCTCATCATTCTAAAATTGATTGTTTTTGTAAGGTTGTTAGCTTTCATATTCCTAACCAGCCTATTATGTGAATTCAAGCAACCAAACCATTAAAATCAATCACTATCATCTCAAGCCATAAAACTATTTGTTTATTAAAAAACGGATTTCAAGCTTTCTTAGCTAATGTCACGGATTTAAACAAAAATACGTCAGTTGTTAATGATATTTCTATTATTAATAAATTTCCTGACGTATTCCCTGAAGAACTTCCTGGCCTACCCCTGGAGCGTGAAATCAAATTTTGTATTGACCTTGAACCCGATACAAAACCCATTTTCAAAGCCCGATATCGAATGGCTCCTATTGAACTTCAGGAGTTAAAGATCCAACTACGGGAATTATTAGACATCGGTTTCTTTCGTTCTAGTACGTCTCCTTGAGGTGCTCCTGTTCTATTCATAAAGAAGAAAGGTGGAAGTATGTGACTTTTTATTGAGTATCGGGAGTTGAATCATGTCACCATCAAAAATAGATACTCGTTGCCTCGCATTAATGATCTGTTTAACCAGTTGCAAGGTGCCAAATTCTTTTCAAAGATCGAACTTCGTTCCGGATATCATCAGTTGAAGATTAAAACTGATGACATTCCAAAGACAGCTTTCAGAACTCGGTACGGGCATTATGAATTCCTAGTTATGTCTTTTGGATTGACTAATGCTCCTGTTGCTTTCATGGATATGATGAATCGAGTATTCAAGGAATATTTGGATCACTTTGTGGTCTTCTTTATTGATGACGTCCTCATTTACTCTAAAAGCTGTGAAGATCATGAGCAACACTTGAGGCTGATACTCCAAAAGCTTTATGAGAACAAGTTATATGCCAAGTTGAAGAAATGCGAGTTTTGGCTTAAGGAAGTAGCATTTCTTGGGAACGTGATATCAAGTCACAGAATATATGTTGACCCGACAAAGATTGAATTAATTCAAAGTTGGGAGCAACCTAAATCAATGACCAAAGTACGTAGCTTTCTTGGCTTAGCTGGTAATTTTCGGAGATTCGTAGAAGGGTTTTCTCGAATCACTACTCCATTAACTCAGCTGACTCAGAAAGATATAAAATTCAGTTAGAGCGAGGAATGTGAGAAGAGTTTTCAAGAACTCAAGAGGAGACTCATTTCAGCACCTGTTCTGACAATACCATCTGGTTCGGATGGATTTGTCATCTATAGTGATGCTTCAGGCAAAGGGTTAGGATATGTTCCCATGCAACATGGGAAAGTCATAGCCTATGCCTCACGACAACTCAAAGAATATGAGAGGAATTATCCTACTCATGATCTAGAGTTGGCAGCTGTCGTTTTCGTACTTAAGATCTGGAGGCATTACTTGTATAGGGAGAAAATAGAGATTTATACGGATCATAAAATCCTCAAATATTTCTTCACCCAAAAGGAACTTAACATGCAGCAACGAAGTTGGCTTGAGCTGTTTAAAGATTATGCTTATACCATTCAATACCATCCTGGAAAAGCGAACGTAGTAGCTGACGCATTGAGTAGAAGATCATATACGAGTACGAGTGTGATATTGTCAACGCAAAGACCATTTTGTATGACTTGCAAAGGATGGAGATAAATTTAAAGACTCCAGGGACCCACGTGATGACGGCCAATATACGAGTATAACTGACTTTAATTGATAAAGTTAAAGTTACTCAAGCTACAAACCTGGAGCTAATGTGTATAAAGAAGAAAGTGCAAGAAGGTGATATCTTGGAAGCAAGAATTGATGAAGAAGGAATACTACGAGTCAACTATAGACTTTGTGTTCCTAATGACCCTGATTTAAAGTATAAAATCATTATGGATGCCCACAACACACCGTTTGTAATCCATCCTGGAAGTACCAAAATGTATCGTGATCTTCGACATATATTTTGCTGGAGCAATATGAAGAGAGAGAGATCGTGGAGTTTATCTTAAGGTGTCTAACTTGTCAATGAGTCAAGGTGGAACATCAAGTGCCAAAAGGTCCATTGCAACCACTTTAAAATCCAGAATGGAAGTGGGAGCACATTACCATGAATTTCGTTACTGGTCTTCCCAAGGTTTCTCAAGGCATAGATGCGATTTGGGTCATCATTGATAGATTGGATAAGTCTGCTCATTTCTTACCAATACGAGAAACTTATACACTTGATCGTCTTGCTCGTATATACATAAATGAGATTGTAAGACTGCATGGTATGTCAGTATCCATAGTTTCTGATCGAGACCCAAGATTCACTTCATGGTTTTGGGTTAGTTTGCAAAAGGCTATGGGCACAGATTTACGATTTAGTTCGGCATATCACCCTCAGACGGACGGGCAGTCCGAGAGGACTATTCAAACTCTAGAGGATCTATTAAGACTTTAACTCCTTGACTTTAAAGGAAGTTGGGACAAATTCTTGCCATTAGTGGAATTCTCCTACAACAACAATTATCAATCAAGTATCGACATGGCTCCATTTGAGGCGTTGTATGGACGCAAGTATCATTCTTCAGTATGCTAGGACGAGGTGGGTTAAGAAATGTTATTAGGATCAGAATTGCTACACATGACTACAGAAAAGATTCAAATAATCCGGCAACGTATAAAAATCTCACAAGATCGACAAAAGAGTTATGCTGATTTTCATCTAAAGAACGTGGAATTCAATGTTGGAGAACATGTATTGTTACGTGTTGCTCCATGGAAAGGAGTTACAAGATTTCAAAAGAGAAGAAAGCTCAATCCTTGATTCATTGGGCCATTCCAAATCCTCGATCGAGTAGGAACTGTGGCCTATAGACTCGCTTTACCACCAAGTATGTCTCGTGTTCATAACGTTTTTCACATGTCTATGTTACGTAAATATGTGGAAGACCTGAACCATATTATTAAGTTAAAATTGGATGAAATAGCGGAAGATTTAACGTATAAAGAGGTACCTATTAAAATCTTGGATAAAAAGGAACATATTCTACGCTCCAAGATTATACCTCAAGTCAAAGTTTTGTGAAAAAACCACGATGTTGAGGAAATGACCTAGGAGTTAAAATCTGAAATTAAATCAAGGTATCCTCACCTCTTTAACAAACCAGGCATGTACCCTAATTTTGAATGTGAAATTTCATAAGAAAGGGAGGTTGTACGACCCCAACTTTTATGAATAAAGATTAATTTTTCTATAAATATCATTTTTTTAATATTAAGGTGTGAAATTATTATAATGTTATAGTTGTTGGTAATATTTATAAATTTTGGAAAGTAAGAAAGTTGTTATATAATATTTAATTGGTCGGGGAATATTCGTTTTAACAGCGAATATTCGTACGACGGCACAATCGTTGGTGGACCCCACAACGACATTATTGTCGAAATGAGAAAACGACAGAAATAACTTTCTATGAGAATAATGGCAGAACTTTTACCGTTAAACTGTTGAAATACCTAGTGGTAAAAGTAGAGTAATACACGTGGTGGCATAGTAGCACACGATATTGATTATTGATGCTTACATGAGAAATCACTCAGATTTATTCAATTATTGCTACAGTAATTGTTGCATAGTATCTCACGTTAATTGATTCAATTATTGTCAAATTTTTTTATATTATTAAATCAATAATTGAGATGACAAAGTAATTCATATTATTATTTACAATATTGACGATGTTTAAAAAGTTCTGTCGAGTAGAGGTTTGATCACCTAATTGCGCACCAATAGGAAGAAATCCTTATCGAAAAGCCCCATCTTTCTTGGGAACGATCTGGTTGTTAAATATTTTGAATTATAATAATGATGAATAAATGTTGTTAAGAATATTAAGGGGATTTTTATGAAATACTTGATGTAAATTTTGCTTATTTTATGGACCCCCACTTACTCATTTTTCAAAACTGTCGGTAGAAAGTTATCTCTGTTTTGTTTATATATATATATATATATATATATATATATATATATATATATATATATATATATATATATATATATATATATATATAATTAAATGATTCACGGGAGGGGGGAGTAATCTATGTCACGGGTGTGACTTAATTGTTTTATTATTATATATATTATAATAAGTTTTGTTTTTTTGAAAAATAGAATATATTATAATTTATTATGCATAGTGTTTGCATAGAGTCTGCATAGTGTTTGCATAGTAAATTAGAAAAAAAACTTCTTCTGACTATTCGGCGCCCGTGAACTTCCTACTTTGTACACGTGATTTTCTAAATCCAAATAGTATCCTTCTATTCTCCTATAAATAGGATGCTTAGTTAGAATTGAAAATTACACCAGAATCAGAGAATTCTTCTTCTATAATATTGAGCGTATTTCTTTAGAGTTTTAAGAAGCTTTGAGCGTAGAAAATAGTAAAAGTTTTCTTCAAGAATATCTCCGCTATACCAGTTGAAATACTCTTCTTTTTAAGGTAAGGGTATTATTTATTTCATATTCACTTACGATATTATTTTTCGTATTCATAAGAAATTTTATTTCGTTCAATATTCGCAAGAAATATTATTTTTGTTTAATATTCGTAAGGAATATTATCTTCCTTCAATATTCTTAAGAGATATTATTTTCGTTCAACAGTTGTAAGGGATATTATTTTTGTTCAATACTCATAAGAAACAATATTTACTTCCATTCTCTGTAGTATGTAAGTAATATTATTTCGTTTCAGATTCTGAATTTTATACTCGTTTTGTTATGTTTTGGCTTCTATACTCCATGAAATTAGTAGAATACCCTTGAAATTTTGCGCTTCATCAAGTATCTTTTCATGGAAATATTACTCTGAGCATTCTTCATATGTTTTAACTTTTTCATGCTAGAGTACTATTCACGGGGTACTATTCCTAAAGTACTATTTATGGGGTACTATTCACTCAATTACTATTCACCTGGGGCACTATTCATGACAAAAATTAATTTCTTTTCGGTCCATATCATTTTTGATACAATATTATTCTTGAATTTTACTCCACAAAGTAGTATCATATTGACAATTTGGACATTTTTAAACTCTGGATAAATTTAAAGTCTTTAATATTTTTCCTTGATTTCGTTTGATTGAATTCTTATATCATTGTCATCATCCTCATGCTTATATTGTGATGAAAGTCATCTTTGGATTACGTGCATAGATGGACTGTTGACTGGTATGATTATGACTAGGGATTATTCGGTATAATCATGATCGTAATGTTACAAATGATGTGGTAAAAGTCCTCATTGGCCCGTAGTACATTGATGGGAAGTTGTTAGCATGATCATGATCATTGATGAAAACAAGAATATCCTTGGTCCATAGTGCATGGATAATTCATGCTCGTAATACTAATGAATGTCCTTGGTCATAGTGCAGGGATGATTTGATGACGTGGATTATTTATTAAGCTGAGTCTCAGCGATAAAATTGATGATAAACTTTTTAAATCGTAGAAGATAGTAGATATCATGCTCTACTTGACTCTTCTAATGGATTGTTTGTTCCGCTGCAGTTAAACTTGATGTCTATTGTATTTTATCAGTTTAACACTGTTGAAGGCTAACGATAATTTATTCTGCATTATCTTAGTCATAATATTTCTTACTGGGCTAATTGAGCTCAACCTTTGCTTTCATTGTTCTCTTCAAGAAATGATAACATAGCTTGGACTAGTCGGGGAATGGAGTGATGGTCCAAGATGGTGCATTAGTAGTCCTCACTATTCTGTAAAATAGTGATATAATAATTGTAATAATATTGAATTTGAGTTTGGATATTGTTTAGAAGACAATATTCGTGTAAAAACTCTTAACTTATGTTTTGTCATACTTTACGCGACAGTTGTATAATTATGTTGTATTTGATTTCTGTACCATATATTTGGCGACTCAAAATTTGTGATGTATACCTATTTTGGTGGCATCACAGTTGGTATCAAAGATTAGGGATATGATCCCTGGCTGAGATGTGAGACTAGAACTAGGAGGGGAGAGACGGGTAATTCCTTCGCTAGTATGACCTACCTAAGTTTATTTGTTATTTAATTGGTCGGTCAGAATATAAGGATAATATGTTGCATGTCAATTAACCCTTATTTTGTGGCAGTATTTAAAAATGACATCCAATAATGTTGAGAATATCAATGGAGCACAGGAGACCGTTGAGTCACCATAGATCAATACCCAGGATAATGTGCATCAAGAAGGCAATAATCCTCAGGTAAACAACAACAACAACCAAATGATGAACAATGGGATGTTTAGAGGCTTTATGCAATTCATGCAACATCAGGCGAGAGCGACTCCTGTTCAAAATATAGGTGGAAACACTGGCAACTCACAGATGGTCACCGCTAAGAAATTCAAGGAGCTGGGAACATCGGAGTTTTTGGGAGAGCTAAAACCACTTAAGGCGGAGACGTGGATAAAGTAGATCACCAAGATATTTGATGTATTGGGATGCTCCGAGGAGAAAAAGGTTCCCTTTGCCACTTTCATGTTGCCAGGAGAGGCAGACTATTGGTGGGAATCTGTAAAGCGTACCCAGCCTGTCGCACTGAAGATATCTTGGGAAAAGTTCCAAGAACTGTTCAACGACAAGTATTTTCCCAAAAGTATTCGTCACATGCAGGAGGTAGAGTTCATCAAGTTGGAGCAAAATAATATGACTGTGTCGCAGTACGAAGCTAAGTTTGCCGAGTTTTCCCGGTTTGCGTCCCACTTGGTTGATAATGAGGAGAGAATGACGTGGATGTTTCTAAGAGGTATGAAACCCGAGATACACCAATACCTAATTTCTCCAAAACAGTGTTTGTATTCAGATATTGTAAATAGGGCTCAGTTATTGGAGCTCGATAATGAGTCAACCCAACCAAGAGAGAGCAACCGGTAAAATGATAATACATTTGTCCCAGATTATCTAACCTTTATATTACAAACATGCGCTTTAGATATACCCTTTCTTGAATTTTACTCCACAAAATAGTATCATATTGACAATTTGGACATTTTTAAACTCTGGATAAATTTAAAGTCTTTAATATTTTTCCTTGATTTCGTTTGATTGAATTCTTATATCATTGTCATCATCCTCATGCTTATATTGTGATGAAATTCATTTTTGGCTTACGTGCATAGATGGACTGTTGATTGGTATGATTATAACCAGGGATTATTCGGTATAATTATGACCGAAATGTTACAAATAATGTGGTAAAAGTCTTCATTGGCCCGTAATGCATTGATGGACAGTTGTTGGCATGATCATGATCATTGATGAAAACACGAATATCTTTGGCCCGTAGTGCATGGATAATTCGTGGTCGTGATACTAATGAATATCCTTGGCCGTAGTGTAGGGATGATTCGATGATGTGGATTATTTATTAAGCTAAGTCTCAGCGATAAAATTGATGATAAACTTTTTAAATCATAGAAGATAGTAGATATCATGCTCTACTTGACTCTTCTAATGGATTTTTTGTTCTGCTGCAGTTAAACTTGATGTTTATTGTATTTTATCAGTTTAACACTGTTGAAGGCTAACGATAATTTATTCTGCATTATCTTAGTCATAATATTTCTTACTGGGCTAGTTGAGCTCACCCTTTGCTTTCATTGTTCTCTTCAGGAAATGAAAACATAGCTGTCAGGGAACGGAATGATGGTCCGAGACGGTGCATTAGTAGTCCTCACTATTCTGTGAAATAGTGATATAATAATTGTAATAATATTGAATTTGAGTTTGGATATTGTCTAGAAGACAATATTCGTGTAAAAACTCCCAGCTTATGTTTTGTCGTACTTTACACGACAGTTGTATAATTAAGTTGTATTTGATTTCTGTACCATGTATTTGGCGACTCAGAATGGGTGATGTGTACCTATTTTGGGGGCATCACACATAGAATAGATTAAATAGCTTAATATTTATTTTTTAATATTTTAGAAATATTAAATATAAATTAATAAGAGGAGTCTTATTAATATTATTATAATTATTATTATTTTTAATTTCTAAAAGAGTTTAGGAATTAATTTAATATAAGTACTCCAATTTATTCCTAATAGGATTAGGAGGTAAAATTAGTTAAAAGAGTTTAATTAATTATCCCTAATAAGATTAGGGAGCCCAATTAATTAAAGGAATTTAATTAAATAAATAATACCTTATTTTAATTAAATATGGTTACCTGATATCTTTATAGGAAAAGTCTTATATCAGATATCAAATATATGGAATTCCAAAAGTTGGAGAGTACGCCCCATTTTTCAACAGAGATAGGAAAAACTAGGGTTTTAGCTAATACATCCTTCTTCTTGAATATTCTTCTTCCTTGGTGGATCACCTCTAGAGGCCATACACTTGGGTGGCTAACATTGAGCAATGGAAGAAATCTACCTGGAGATTCAAGGAGATCACGAAGAAGTAGGAGTTAAACTCGTACCTGTGGAAGCTAGTATCTATAAGGGTATGATTCCATAACTTCTTGTTTTTCGTTTTAATTAATAATATGCATAAAGGATGATCCGGGTAATTGGTTTGTGAAAAATTTTAAAATCTGATTTTACTTTGATTCCGCTATTTTTGCAATTTGATTGCTACTTTGATTTTCACAAAACCTTACATAAACGCTACATCGCTCTTCAAAAATTTGGAAAAACGAAGTTGCGTTTTTAGCGTGAATAGTGATTTTATGTCTTTTTTGATAAAAATATTTTTATTTCAAATTTCATCTTCTTTTTCCAAATAAACGCTATGCCATAATTTGAAAAGTTCAAAAAATAAGAAAGTAGAAATTGTTCAAAATTATCTATCATGTAATAGCTGAAATATTTTATAATAAATATCAAATATTAATAAATTCATGTTTTAACAAAATAAATACAATAGCTCATTGTATTTTAAGGCATATTTACTTTCAAGTCACTTCATTTTAGTTCTTGATGAATGTTACAGAACTATTGATTTTGTCAACATCAAGTAGGGGGAGATTGTTAAAGTTTGCATAGTTTAATTTGATGATGAATGAGCTTAATATATATTTGTACTAGTATAATTTGTACAGTACTTATAAAGACTTGATCAAATGAACAAGGGCTTAGAATAGAAAGACCAAATAATGTTAGTTTGATCTTTAAGAAGCTTAATTCATGTATAGTTGATAAGATGTTGTAACATCGTAAGGTTACCTTGCTTCATTGAGTACAAGATCACGATACATCAAGAGGATCACTGAACTACTTAGAGTAAACAAAACTCTCTGCTTCGTAAATCCACTTCAGATCATTAAGAAAATAAGTGATCCCTTCAGTCAAGTAAATTATCATTAACATGAACTCAATCGTAGAGCAGTCAACCGTGACAAAACTGTCTGATATTGGAGCATTCCAAATTGAAGGTTCCAATGCGCTCCTCAAATATCCTTGGTGAAAATCGAAAATCAGATTATGTGTCTACCAGCTAGCTGGTGACAATGACACATCAAGGGTGTTAGGTGAGAAAGCAGAATGATGTGATAAACAAGGAAAAAGGAACTGTCTCCTAGGTTTAAAATATCAACATCAAGTATCCTAGTATATTTGAGAATTAAATACACAAACGGGCATTTTGCAGCGGGAAGATTTCTCAGAAAAGTATAAAAGGCTACAAGGATTCAACTTAGAAAGTGAAGAAAATTTATCAAAAAGCCAAAAACTCTAAAAAAGTCAAAGAATGAACTCAACGATCTAAAGTACAGATTTCGAGCTGCTAAGTACCAGAACAGAAAAGCTTAATGCAAACTTAGCAGCACCTCACAACAAACATCAATCATTATAGCATCTGAGGGCTTAGAGTCGTCCTTGTCTTTGTCTTTGCAAAATGTCCTTGTATTTGTGACTAAGCATCCAAGTCTGCTGGGCTTAAAGATGGAAGAGTGTTATTATCTATATGACTAAATATTTAGTGGATTTCCTACTCGAGGAGTAGAAGAGTGGATTAATTAGGAGTTATTCAGTCTCCGAACCACTAAATATTGTATGAGTCTTTGCTTATTGATTTTATCTCTTATCTGCTCATTTATTTTTCTTGCAATCGTTCAGAATTACTATTTATTTTTAAATCTTCAATGGGTTTTCCATGAGACATTTTTCGTTGTGCTTAATCAAATCAAATTAATAAATATTTGGTAAAACTATTTTATTCATCAAAAATTTTAAAAGATTTATTCAACCCCCCTTATATATCTATAAGTGTCTTTGGGGAAAAAAAGTCTCCTTTTCACCTTGAGAAGTGTGTTCCTTTCGATGATAGACATGGCTTCTCTCGGTGAATAATGGTGTGGAGATGAGGGTGATTGATTGCGAGGGTTTTGGAGAATATGAAGGAAAAGAAGATGTAGTTGAAGGATCATTTTGGGTTTTGGTGGGGTGGTCAGCTTTGGTAGTTATTATGAGGGGGTCGACGTTTGTAAGAATGAGAAGGGGGAGGTTTTGGTGATTTTAGGGGTGGAAGAAGATTGGTCGACTTCCGAAGTTGGCACTGGTTTGATGAGGCATACTGCAAAGAAAAGAAGTAGATGGAATTAGGATGGACTATATACAAAATATTGTTGAGTCCATGCTCCATTCTTCCTTTTGCATTTTAGAAACAAAGATCTTGAACTCTTCGGCTAGTTTTTTGCTAAACTTGGCGGATTCACTACAAGAAAATGCTCTAACAGCGACCAAAAGTATCAGTGACCGCCCTTTCGGTCGCAGATAGTATTATTCACGACCGACATTAGCGACTGCCCTTGAATTTGGTCGCTAGATTATATTAGCGACCACACTCAGTCGCTACTCGGTCGCTGGTTCAATTTTACCACCAAAAAAATTGGCAGGAAATGTTGACGCCTTAGTTATTTGCGACAACTTACCATCAACGACCGCATTCGGTCGCTGATACTTCCACATCATTTAAAATTAGCGACCGCATGCTGTCACTGATTGCGGTCGCTGCTCTATTTCAATTAACCAGTTCCACTTCGTCACTCTCGAACGCAAAACAGAAGAAAAAAATAGGGAGAAAAGAAGAGGGAGAAGAGGGAGAAGGGGGAGAAGAAGAGGGGGAGAAGAGGGGAAAATCGCCGCCGCCACCATCACCACCACCACACCCGCCGCCGATGCCACCGCTACCTGCACTGGTAAGATACATACTTTTCAGATGGGTTTAGCCATAAAAAGCTATTTCAGTTGTAAAAAATTCTCCATCGAAAGTGATTCCTTGTTATATAGTTTCCAAATTGGGATATGGAATCCAGGCAGATTTGTGTATTGTGCTTAGTGGAGGATCTAGGTGTAATTTATGGAGGGCATTTGCCCCTTTTTGTTTTGAAAATTTGACATTTTTACTATTATTTTTAATTCTTATAAAATAACCCCTAAAATTTAAATTTACCCTCCTTCGCCAGATTTTTCTCACTTCTATCCCCTTTTATCTGAAATTTATGAATTTTTATATACATCACTGATATGCTTTGGCTGATTATTAATCATATTTAGAGATGGATCATCAACAACTGATTTGTAATGTTGCTTTGTTCTCTTCTATATATTTGTAATGTTGTTTTCGCCAGATTTGTAATGTTGCTTTGTTCTCTTCTATACATTTTCACACTTATGGTATCATAATCATAGCTATTGTTAATTGGATCTGATGAGTGGGCATTTTATACTTTTTCAATTTTGTGTTTCTATTGGATTATGTTTAATTTATATTATTTTCTTCTATTTCCCTGAAACTCTAGCACAGTTCATAAATGTTTGTTTTGGAATGGTTTTGAATTTGGATATACCTTGCGTAGAAAAGTGAGCTCTTATTTATATCTTCTGCTCCATCCAAAAATTCCAGCTGTTGGGAGTTTATCATCCTTTTGCCATCTATAGACAGTTGGAGATCCACCTATTTTTGGCAGACAGGTTCTTTTCTTAACTCTTTCGTTTCATACAAGAAATAAAGGTGAAAATGAAAAGGGCATGTTCTACATTCCATGTCCAGGCGTGCTGGATATGTTATTTGCAACCTTGGCTCATATAAGATCATCACATAGTAGTTAAGTCATGCCATGATATTGTTCCCATTTTTTGAAACTTAGAAAATTAATTAAAAAATGATAATAATTCAAACAAGTAATATGAATGAGAAACAATAACAACAATAAAAAACGAGGAGAAAACAACATTAAAATTAAACTACGCATAATCTTAAAAATAATTGTAAACAATTCTAAATTGAAAGTATAGGGGGTTAAACTGCAAACGACATTGAGATAGGGTTTCTTTTCTAGCATTGTGGGATTCGGCTATGGGAGATTTCAGAGGAATTGCTATCTTATCTTAGATTTGTAAAAAGTGCTTCATTAGCTTTTCCTTATTCTTCTTTCTAATAAAATTATTCCTTTAGACAAAAAAATAAGAAAATGTAAATGACATAAAGTCGGAGGCTTAAACTGTAAACTACCAAAGGGAAAGATAGATCGCACAGAGAATAAAGGTAATCAAATGAAGTATATTAAAGAAGAAAGGAAAAGAAAGGTAATCAAATGAAGTATATTAAAGAAGTCCAACTCACAGTCTAATCAGAGGTTATGGAGACAACTAAGAGAGTACTAGTTTCTAACATGAATGACACACTTCTTCTTTCCCAAATGTCCTATGTAGAAGAGTTTTTGTTGTGTTCAGATATGGACAAAGAGCATATCTGAACTCTAAATTTTCCTACATACCTATCAAACAAACTCTAAATTATAAAATTTTCCTACATACCTATCAAACAAACTCTAAATTTGCAATTTTTCCTACAAACTCCATTGTATATAACTTTTTACTACTTTAATTTGCATTATTATATTGGAAATTTGTATATTTCTCTTGGTTTGTGTCTTGGGTGCCTACAAATGACAATATATGCATGTCGTCGTGCATGTGGCTAGTCCATATTATAGGGGAGACTCTGGCAAAAAAATTTTGTTAGTCGGGTAGTTGCAAACATTTATAACATTAACGAGCTAATCATATGCTTAGTAGCTAGTATACGTACTCAAGTTATATGCTTAGTAGCTAGTATACTCAAGTTATATGTATGTTTAGTTTTAATTATATTACATACAATTACATATGTACATGTTCTCTATATCCTTGACGCATTTATGTACCTTTCATTTATAACTCATACTAACATCCCAAATTTTTTATTTATAGATGTCTTCTGAACCTGCAGCACAAAAGCGCGGGTTGGGTCGAGGCCCTAATCATGTGTCGAAGGCCCCGGCTAATCCGGATGATCGCATTCTTATACATATCTGTCCTCCTCCAGAAAGCACGTAAGTTAAACATCGTGTATATATAATGGTTTAATATTTCCATTGTTATAAATATATATGATTGTAAATTATTGTATATTGTAGTGATTTTCAAGATAGTAAAATTGTGAAGTGCATTTCATAATTATGCTTACAGAACTAGCCTACGCCAGTGATTACATGGGCGAGCACACCTCTCGCCCATAAGGATGCACTTTGGACTGAATTTCAGGTATATTTTTTTATCACTTTGATAGATAATACATAGTTAATCAAATAATATTGTTTAGTAATGTTGGATTATGGTAATATAACAGTTTTAATATTATTATTGTTGTTTTATTTGCAAAAGCGGTATAAATGGGACGACGTAGAGGAATTAGTTATTCAGTCACTGTTCTGGCAGAAGTGCGCCGTCTGAACTAAAGATAATCTGAACAAGGAACGACAAAAATCCATGCACAATGCTGAGATTGACCATCCAGGACAGGGTGAGCATTATATGCATGAGCATAGTCCCTGGTGGTGCGCACATCCCGTATAGGTGCAAATATGTGACCAGTGGATAGCTGAGAGCTGGGTCAAGCGACACAAGATTGCCGCCTCAAACAGATCCTCAAGTTTATCTAAAGGCGAAAAGGTAAAAGGCATGTACAAGGGCGGCAGTATATCACAGCTGCAGCATATTGCTGCTAGGGTACGTATGTATAGCAAGCTTATTGGCTTAGTTATTTGTTTTTATGTTTACAGTCATGCATGTTTTGTAGCTAAAATATCATATGTTTACATATTAATATGAGAACATGAACTGTAGGAGTCTGAGTCTCAAGGTTAACCTATCAATTGGTTGGGTGTATATGTGGCCACCCGTGATGGTCTGCCTGATGCTGTTCAGATAGCGGTAATAAGTTAACTTTATACTAATATGTTTTTTATAAATTGTGACGACCTTTTTTAGCATTTTTTTATTTATTTTTAACTATTTAATTGTTGACCTTCTGACAGGACACTTATAAGGGCTTAATGAACGAGCGTTATCCTGAAGGCACCCCGCATCTGTCGATTGATCAAGAATTATGGGAGAGGGCGTCCATCGTGAAGAAAAACTATGTTAAAGGCCAAGGACAAAAATGACACCCGACCATCAGTGGCACATGGCAGCTCTGTTATCCAGTCTACACAGTCATCAGGTCATCCAGCCTATCATACTCATGCTGACTGTGTGAGAGCGATCTGCCAGAATCGTGATATTCTTCGTATATTGGGCGGGAATCTTCATTCTCTTAGTCCTGATGAGTTGGCAGAGGCAGTGGCGGCAGCAGCAGCATCACAGCATCAGGGTGGCAACCAGGTATATATATATCGATATTTTTACTGTCACTATCTTACTTATATGTTTCACTACATTGTCTATTGTTTAGATTTTCCCAAGTCATAGCAGTATCAACACATGTAACATATATGTTTTATTCTTTTGTTAATTACAGGTTACTAATTTGGATGATCCATGAAGAGCTAGACCATTCATATATGTTAGATTTTTAAAGCCTTGCTAGACTTTTTTTAAAATTTTTAAAGCCTTGTACTCTTTTAGATTCATTCTTTGGACAATTGTATTGGTTTACGATTCTATTATATAGATGTTTATGATTGTATTGTGTTGTGTTGGTTTACGATGGACGTTTATGAACGAGCGTTATCCTGAAGGCACCCCGCGTCTGTCGATTGATCAAGAAATTAATGATGGCTACAGACAACTTTGTTCAACCGGCTATTCCCCGCTTTGATGGTCACTATGATCATTGGAGCATGTTAATGGAGAACTTTCTAAGATCCAAGGAGTATTGGTGAGTCGTCTGAGATGGAATTACGGAAACAGGAGCCGATGCCACAATGACAGATGCGCAGAAAGCAGAGCTAGAAGCAAAGCAGTTGAAAGATCTTAGAGCCAAGAATTACTTGTTCCAAGCAATTGATCGCTCAATCTTGGAAACGATTCTTTACAAAGACACCTCCAAGCAAATATGGGATTCCATGAAGAAGAAATACCAAGGTTCAACGAAGACCAAGAGGCAGAAGCTTCAAGCATTTCGTACAGAGTTCAAAATGCTTCGAATGAATTCGGGAGAAACAATTACAGATTTTTTCTCTCGGAAAATGGCAATCGTGAACAAGTTGCGGATCCATGGTGACAAGACGGAGGATGTAACTGTTATTGAGAAAATTCTTCGGTCAATGACGCCAAAATTTAATTATGTTGTTTGTTCTATCGAGGAATCGAAAGACCTTGATAAACTCTCAATAGATGAGTTGCAAGGATCAATGTTGGTTCACGAGCAGAAAATTACTCATGAAGACAAGGAAGAGCAAGCTCTAAAGGCTTCAACAAACAGCGATTCTTGGACAACCTATAGATCAGCAGATTGAGGTAGAGGCCGAGGAAGAAGTTTCCGAGGAGGTAAAAATGGAGGAAGAAGAGGCAGACGAGGAAATTTTAGAGCTAATGAATATCAATCAGATTTTCAAAACAGAGGTAGAGACAGAAATCAACACTTTGACAAATCCAAGGTAGAATGCTACAGATGTCATAACTTCGGTCATTATCGTTCTGAATGTTATACAAAGTTACCTAACAATAAAGAAAAAGGAGAGAAATCCAATTTTGCAGAATAGAAGCAAGTTGAAACTTGGTTGATGGCTGCTCAAGTTGATGAACCACCTCAAGCAGAAGTGTGGTATGTGGACACGGGCTGTAGCAACCACATGTGTGGAAGTAAGTCCCTTTTTTGTTCTATGAACAAAAGCTTTTGCTCTATAGTGAGTTTTGGTGATCATTCTACTGTTAATGTGATGGGAAAGGGAGATGTTAATATTAGAACCAAGAATGGTTTTGTAGAAACAATCTCCAATGTTTTTTATGTTCCCAACTTGAAAAGTAATTTATTAAGTGTTGGTCAATTGCAAGAAAGAGGTTATATAATAACGATTAAAAAGGGTGCTTGCGAGATATATGATCCTTCTAGAGGTGCTATTGCTATTGTTCAGATGGCTTCCAATAGGTTGTTTCCATTAACGATTGAAAGTGTCCAGTCCTGCTTAGCGGCTGAAGTGAAAGATCCTTCTTGGCTTTGGCATTATCGCTATGGTCACTTAAATTTTGGTGGATTAAAAACTCTCCAACATAAGCAAATGGTGGCAGGTCTTCCTCAAATTATCATTCCTTCTCAAGTTTGCGAAGAATGTGTTGTTGGCAAACAACATCGTTCTCAATTTTCAAATAGAAAGTCGTGGAGAGCAAAGAAAGTCTTAGAGCTGGTTCATTCAGATATTTGTGGACCGATTAATCCAATTTCAAATGGGGGTAAAAGATATTTCCTTATTTTTATTGATGATTATAGTCGAAAAATGTGGGTTTCCTTTTTACAGGAAAAATCTGAGGCCTTTGATGCATTTAAAAGTTTTAAGGCACGTGTTGAAAAAGAAATAGGGAGATTCATCAAAACACTCCGCACTGATCGTGGTGGAGAATATTGTTCAAAAGCATTTGAAAAATTCTGTGATGTTCAAGGCATACGAAGAGAACTAACAACGGCTTATTCACCACAACAAAATGGTGTATCGGAGAGGAAAAATAGAACCATCCTCAACATGGTAAGGAGCTTGCTTACAAGGGACAGAATTCCTAAAAGTTTTTGGCCGGAGGCAGTGAATTGGAGTGTTCATGTAATAAATAGAAGCCCCACATTTTCCGTTCAAAATATGACACCAGAAGAGGCCTGGAGTGGACGAAAACCAGCAGTGGACCATTTCAAATTATTCGGTTGCGTCGCTTATGCTCATGTCCCAGACAAGAAAAGAAAGAAGTTAGATGATAAGGGTGAAAATTGTGTATTTCTTGGTGTAAGTTATGCATCCAAAGCATATAAATTGTTCAATCCACTCACAAAGAAAATTGTGACCAGCAGAGATGTTATTTTTGATGAGGAGAACATCTGGGATTGGAGTGGACAGCAACCTATTGGTGGACAGCAGCCTACTGCTGTCATTTTAGACAATGATGATGTCATTCTGGACAATGAAACACAACATCCTTTATAACAACAAATCGTTGCTGCTCCTGTACCTGAAAGAACATTGAATGATGCTCCAACAACCACTGAAGCTTCTACAACAGCAGCTGAACACACAGATATAGCAGCAGAATCACAGCAGCGTCGTGCTCAAAAGAGGCCTGCATGGATGCAAGACTTTGAGGTAACTGGTATTGAATCTGATGACTATGATACAATTGTTCATTATGCTTTGTTATCAGATTGTGATCCCATTACATTTCAAGAAGCCGTCAAAGATCCGAAGTGGCAAAAGGCTATGAATGAGGAGATTCAGTCTATAGAGAAAAATAATAGTTGGGATTTGGTCGAACTTCCTAAAGGGAAAAAATTCATTGGTGTTAAATGGGTTTATAAAACAAAGCTGAACAAGGATGGTGAAGTTGACAAGTACAAAGCTCAACTCGTAGAAAAGGGGTACAAGCAAGAATTTGGTGTAGATTACAATGAGGTGTTTGCTCCAGTTGCAAAACTTGACACTATTTGATTGGTATTATCCATGGCTGCCAAAACTCATGGTCTATCCATCAATTAGATGTGAAGTCAGCATTTTTGCATGGGGAGTTGGAAGAAGAAGTCTATATGGAACAACCTCTTGGATATATGAGGCAAGGATGAGAAAATCAGGTATACAGGTTAAAGAAAGCATTATACGGATTGAAACAAGCATCAAGAGCATGGTACAGTCGTATAAATGCTTACTTTATTAAGGAAGGTTTCATTAAATGCCCATATAAACACACTCTTTATACTAAATACGGTGTCAATAAAAGAATTTTAATAGTGTGTTTATATGTTGATGACCTCATTTATACTAATAATGATAGAACTATGCTGACTGATTTTAAAAGTTCCATGACGAAAGAATTTGATATGACTGATTTGGGATTAATGCATTATTTTCTAGGCATTGAGGTAGTGCAATCATCTACTGGTATCTTCATCTCCCAAAGGAAGCATGCTCTAGAAATTATGGACAGGTTTATGATGAAAGAGTGTAATTCTGTCACCACTCCAACTGAAGTTGGCCTAAAACTCTCAAAGGCTGGAGTAGGAAAAAGGGTTGATTCAACTTTGTTCAATCAAATAGTTGGAAGTCTCATGTATTTAACTTCTACAAGGCCAGACATCATGCATGTTGTAAACTTAATAAGTAGGTATATGGAGGATCCAACTGAAGTTCATCTATTAGCTGCAAAAAGAATCTTTCATTAATTGAAAGGGACAATAGATCTTGGAATTTTGTACAAACATGGTGAAAAGTTAAGTCTGCATGGGTATTTAGATAGTGATTATGCTGGAGATCTTGATGATTGTAAGAGTACTTCGGGAGCCATTTTTATGCTAAATTCGGGAGCTGTCAGTTGGTCATCAAAAAATCAGCAGATGGTAACATTGTCAACTACTGAGGCTGAGTTTGTTGTTGCAGCATCGAGCTCTTGTCAAGCTATTTGGTTACGAAGGTTATTGGAAACTTTAAGCAATAAACAACAAAAACCAACGCTGATTTATTGTGATAATACGTCAGCAATAAAGCTTTCAAAAAATCCAATTCTCCATGGGAGAAGCAAATATATTGATGTGAGGTATCACTTCTTGCGCGACTTATGTAAGGATGGAGTTATAAATTTGGTGTTTTGCAAAAGTGAAGAACAGGTTGCTGATATTTTAACCAAGCCTCTTAAGCCCATTGCATTTCTGAAGCTTCGGAGCATGCTTGGACTTTGTTCTTCGAGGGATGTTGTTCCAGAAAGGGCAATGAAAAATGTTGCATTATGTTAAGATCATATTTCTAAACTGGTTTATGAATAAATCAGTTTAAGGGAGGGTGTTAATGTTTACTGTTATTTCAAAATAAGGAGGACCTATTCAATAGGAATAGACCTACTATTTAGGAGTGTCTTTTATTTAGGAGTTTGTTATGGCTGTTGTTGAAGCCACGTTGTTAGCTTAGTTTACTGCATTCTTAGTGGTAGTAGTGGTTGCTATTTTATTGGTTTGATTGTTGATGTATTGCTTATTTATAGGCCTTCAGTTCTTTCAATATAATTTGTCATTCATTGATCTGAATTTACTCCTCCAAGTTTAAATACACAATACTGTTTGTATCAGGCCTCACTAGTGATGACGGTGGTTGTGACAACAGTGGAGACTGTGGGTGTTGGAATGTTGTTGTCAGCCATTGTTGATCAGGAGTTTATGCGTTTTTATTGAAGTTTTGCCGGAAAAAGAGTTTACAGAGGAAAAGGACGATTTTAGAGGAGGCAGAGCGAAGTATTTTGAAATCTTAGATATGAAAAAGTGGAGGTTAATTTTTGGCGTAGGGGACTTTTTGAGGTGACCGACCCTTTATCTTCACACGTTTTCCTAACTATGGTGCATTAACTGGTTTGGTGTCCAGCAATGAATGCAGAATACGGAACTGATTTTTCTGGCTTCGGTCTTCGTGATCTTTCATTTAATGTTAATTATTGGGGATTTTTGGATCTAGTACTCTTTTATTATTTGGTCCATTATAACAAAAGAGTGGGGGCAATATTGTTGGGACGTGATTAATTGGGTCTGGGTGAGTTGGTGGGTCATGGGCCACGTGGAGGAATATTTCCCACGTAGGAGCATATTCTAGGTTGCAGATTGAACTATAAGGAATCTAGGATTCCTGGTTATGTTTAATTTCCAATTCCTAAGGAAAGAATCAAGATAATATTCGACTTACTCTCTTTAAGGAGATTCACTTTTATCCCATTATGGTATCTACAATGATGAGGAATTCTATTCCAATTTGGGGACATAATGTTTAAGGATGTGTGATTACTATAAATACAAGACTATACCCTAATTCATAGGTACACAACATTATTTTAGAGTACTAAAGCATTAAGTCTCCATTGTTAACTTGTTTTCAGCCTATACTTATCCTCACACCGGAGCTATCCCCCGATGACCCCGATGACCCAAACCGTCAAGTTTCTACGTGTGATTTCGTTTTTGTGCAAGATTGAACGCGTGAACGAATTTTGGCTTTAACAGATATGATAAGATACATTAGTTTTTCTAAACAAAGTTAAATGTTAATTTTGTTTACAAGTTTTTAGTTCCAAATGATAGGGATTATAATACTTAGTTGGATATGGTATTAAATAGTCTCATTTGAAGTTATTTCAGAAACAAAGTAATTTTAAGTTTATTTTTAAAAATAAATAAAAAATTTAGAATTAACAGTCCAATCTGAAGAAGTATAGTCTTTGTTTATAGTTACACACCCAAAAATAACAAAGAGATAAGTTTACTTAGCGTTTGAAGATGGAGGGTTGAGATCTTTAGTGAGTCGGTGAAGAGACTTTTCGAGTGTTATGACGCAAGAAGAAGAAAGAGTCCGTATATTGATTTTTCGATATTCTTTGAGCCGGTACACTGGTCTCAAAGGGTCAATTGGGCACATGAAAATATATGAACTAGGAGGACCTCTTAATTTAGGCTAAATTTGTTTCTTTACGGTGCGCCAACTATAAATAAAGTGTACAGATATTATTACCCATAAAATAATATAATTACTAGTCCATGATATATATGAGTTGTATGTATTTTCTTTTCATTAATAGTTAATACTACATTTTCGAAAATTAGATTTGCAATTCTTGTGTTGACTTTATTTAAGTATTAGTCGGCATTTGACTCACATTGAAATAATCATTTTTCTTAATAATAAATATAATCTTTGTAAATTATTATCTGAAAAATTATACTTACTCCATTTTAAATTATGTACACTTTTAATCATTTGCACACTTATTAAAAATGCAATTATTATGCCAAATTTACCACTAAAGAATAATTATATCTATAATTATGAGGAGAGAGAGAGAGTAAATGAATAGGATAAATTTGTTATATAACCACTTTAATTGTCTAGAAAAAAAAAGTAAAATTTATTAGTTATTTTGGTACAACAAAAATTCTTTAAAACATCATATAATTTTGGATGAAGGGAGTATCTAATTGTGTGCAATGCTAAAATTAAAGAAACGAGTCAACAAAAGAAATAAAACACTCATTTTCAAACCTTAATTATTAGAGGCTATTAGGTTTAAGAATATTAGCTCCATTATATAGCATTGACAAGTGTCTTAATAAAGAGCTCCCATATATACATTGCCTTTGAAATTAAATTAGTTAATCCCTAATTTGACTACCATCAGATGAATGATCTAGATTGTAGATCGGCAAATTCTCTAATTTCACCCCCACCCCCCAACCCAAAATATAGATTTAAGACACAACTCTTTTGTAACATCCTTGTCATATTTGGAAATCTATATCTATACATTTCAAATTTCTTGATTGGCAGAATTTTAAAATCCATTAGAGGCTGCAATTTATTAATATGTTTTCCACCGTCAGAAAGATGAAATCTTCAAGCATGAAAACGAAGAATTTCGTCCTGAAGATCTTATGAAGTTAGCCCAATATGATCATCCTATCTGGGGACTCGTCGCCACAATCTTGGCGACTGCTTTCATGCTTGTTGTTATACTTTTTTTAAGCAACACTCATATAGCGTATCTCTCGACAAGTTCTAGATGGATAGTGAATGCAAATACAGGACGCCGCGTGAAATTAAGCTGCGTAAATTGGCCTGGTCATATGCATCCTTTAATACCAGAAGGCCTCCACAAGAAACCATTGAAGAACATTACACAAAGCATCGTGTCGATGGGGTTCAATTGCGTTCGCCTCACTTGGGCTACGCATATGTTCACCAGGAATGAGTATGGCAATCTTACTGTGGCCGAATCGCTTGAGAAATGGAATTTGATTGCGGCGCTGTTTGGTATGGCGATAAATAATCCTCAAATAATGAACCTTACGGTAGTTGATGCACAAAAGGCTGTTATTGATGCGCTTGGCAAGGAAAAGATTATGGTGATACTTGATAACCATGTTAGTTTTCCCATATGGTGCTGCGGTTGGAGTGATGGAAATGGATTTTTTAAAGATGTGTATTTTGATCCTAAGGAATGGGTAAAAGGATTGTCCATTGTAGCCAGGCTGTACAAAGAAAATCCTACGGTATGTAAATTTCATTCAAACTTTATATATAGTCAAGAATCTGCATGATTGTTATTTAAAAAAAAATCATCAAAAAGGCCAATATATTTTATTCTTATTTTTGATGAACTTTTGCTGGAGTTAATGATCATTATCAAGACCTGTTTCTCAATACTTGAATTTGCTGGTTGGTTCTATATACGTTTTCTCTCGCAAGTCATTCTTTCACACACGAATGTGGGACCCGTTGATTAGAGAAGCCTCTCTAGAAATAACAATTTAACTTGTGGAAATAATAATCCTCTGGAAAAAAAATATAGATGAAGACATTTTTGGTTGTATATTTTTGCTCTTCATAGAAATATTTCACCTAGAAAAGCTAAGAATAAACTTTTTACATGCATGTTTTGTTGCATCATCAAATGGAGATATAAAAACAAAATGTATTTTTTGTTTGATGAATTCCAATAGTTTTAAATAAACATGATTGCCTTTACATTTATATATATAGGTAGTGGCCATAAGCATACGAAACGAGTTACGTGGTCCGCGCCAAAACGAGTTCGATTGGTACCAATTTATGGAAGAGGGTGCAACTGCAGTTCACCTAGAAAACCTAGATGTCCTAGTAATCGTGTCGGGCTTAACATTCGAAACGGATCTCAGTTTTATAAAGCAAAGAAGATTGAATTTTGGTGTGAATGTGAATAACAAGTTAGTCTATGAGGCACATTGGTACGCGTTTGGCGACCCCCCAGAAAAATGGATTTTCCAGACAAATGAATTCTGTGCAGAGATCACAGATTGGTTCATGAGCCAAACAGGGTATTTGTTGTCGGGACGAAGCCCGACTCCGATTTTTCTGAGTGAATTTGGTAAGGATTTGAAGGGTGAAAGCGAGGCTGAGAATCGATATTTCACCTGTGTCATGGCTTTTTTGGCAGAGAAAGATCTTGATTGGGCCTTGTGGGGTTTGCAAGGAAGCTATATGCTTAGAGAAGGTCAAATTGAATGGGAGGAGTCATATGGCTTGTATGATTTTGCTTGGGGCAACCTAAGAAATGCATCCATTCTGCAGAATTTACAACTTAACCAACAGATGATTTACGGTATGGTTATATGATTACGACTTGTTTTAAAAAAAAAATTTATTAAAGTATTATAGATTCTATGCCATTTTCACATATTTGAAAAGAGAATAAAGTATACAAGGACTATCTGTAATACTATTGGTTTATAGCATCCTTTAACTAACGGTGCTATGCAGAAGAGAGCAGATCCCTGTCCTCATTTTCCCGGTCTCTTTTTGTGTCCCTTTACTTAAATTTTGATACCTAATCTTTTACTTAACACCAATTAACTCTAAAATTAAATAAAATGTCAGGTGTCAAAATTTAAATACAGGGACACAAGAGGACAGAGAAAATGGGGGCAGACAATCCGCTCTCAATTCAGAATGTATGGAAAAAATCAAGATATGTTTAGGTTCACATTTCCAAGAATATTAATCCTAAGATTATAATCTCGAGATTATAATTATAATCTTAATACTATTAAACATTTTTATAATTCTATACTAATAGTCTCAAGTCTAAATTTGAAAACAAACAAAACACTTGGATTATGTTTGTTTGTAAGGATTATAATTCGGGGATTATAATCTAATCTCAAGACTATTAATCTTAGGATTATAATCTCAGGATTATAATTATAATCTAAAGACTATTAAGTTATTTTATAATCTTTAGATTAATAATCTCAAGTCTAAATTTAAAAACAAACAAAACATTTGAGATTAATAGTCATATCTCAAGTATAATCTTTGCAAATAAACATAACTTTGAGATTAATAGTCCTATCTCAAGTATAATACTTACAAACAAACATAACTTTTTATTGCAACTTAGGCTTTGTTCTATGACTTGAGATTTTCAATCTGTGTTTTGCAATGCAGACCCAATGTCAGAATATGAATCATACTACTTAATGTACCATCCACAGACGGGCCGGTGTGTTCGTGTAGGCAAGTACAACATAACAACGTCGGATTGCAACAGATTGAATCGATGGAATTACGATGGAGATGGTACTCCGGTCCAACTACTCGGCACTTCTGGCTGTTTAACTGCGGAAGGCGATGGCCTCCCGGCAACGATTACAGCGGATTGTTCGAGCCCAACGAGTATATGGAGATATGTCTCAAAATCAAGAATGCATTTAGCTGCAAAAGATGAGCAGGGGAGGGACTTGTGTTTGGAGTGGGATGCCTTCAACTCAACTATTGTGACTAGGAAGTGCTTGTGTTTGGGAGATGATTTGGAGGATGTTTCTTGGTGTAGTGATAATCCACAAAGGCAATGGTTTAAGCTTATTCAAACAAATAAGTATTGATTATAAATGTGTAGAGTTTTATTTTATTTTATTTTTTGAAAATTGAAATATTATTGTAGTGTTTTCGGGAGATATGTATTGATGTGATAACGAGAATAGTAATTTATGCAGCTAGTACTAGCATTAATAGATATTTTTATCTTTTCATTTTATTATTATAGATGTAAGTCATACGTATCTTTATCTTGCATATGGATCAATTCGTACCGAACCAAATCGAACCGGTTCGATACAATTTATATAAATTTTTCATAGTTGATTAATTAGTCATAATTTGGAAATGCCCTCTCTCTTTTTCAAAGATGCAATGAATTTGTGACGAGTTTTTTTTTTTCTGTTCTGTTGCTTGGCTCAAGAAAATTGAGGTGCCATTGTAAGAATAATCCTATTGCCCATGTGATCACTAGATAAAATTTTGTTTTTAATTATTTTTCATATTTATACATTTTTGATCTTTTTTTATACTGTAATTTGCATAGTAAACATGCTTGTTGCTCGTCAACATTATTGAATGAATGTAGCATACTACCTGGCTCCATTCTTAATTGAGAAATGACTTTAGTATTTTATTTTTGTGTAAATTAGGAAAGGTAATTCTCTTTGTTTAATAATGAATATATATATATATTTCACATGGAGTCTATAAACTTTGTAACTTTGACTAATTTATAATACCGCGTACATAACACTAACATATTGCTTGTTTGTTGCTTTGTTATATGGTTAACCGTGCAAAATGAAGGATGAAAAGGATTATTTATACTAATTTGATATTATTTTGTGGGCATATTTCTCAGTTTTAGTTTTAAGAAACTAATTTATTGGTAATTGCTTATTTTTGGTTTTTTTTGGTAAAAATTGGTACCGAACCGGCTTTACCAGTTCGATATACCGGTTCAACTGGTACCGGTTTCGATATGCAATTCTGGCTACATTCGGTAATCGATTAGGTCCGATTTGGACCGATCCGATTCAGTAAATACCAGATGAACAGGCCTAACCTTGGTTATGTTTGACAACTCAATATCAAGCTTTAAATTGAAAGCATAGTTTTATATAGGGGTGAGCATGGTGCGGTTTGAAATCCAAACAGCACCGGGCATGGGATAAAACCCAAGGTGTCCGTGCTTTAGGCCCACAAATTTTTAAGGCACCCAGAGTATGTGTTATGTATATATATACCCAAACAAAAAAAACTCAGCCCAAATCTCAATGACAAACTTGTAGTTTTTAAATCAGGAAGGCCCTTTTTCATATTACATCTACACAACTTTTTTACACGTACAACCCTTTTTGGCTTTTTGCTTCCATTTGAAAAGTAAATAATCAATCTCTGGCGAGTGGTGACTTTTCAAGAAAGCCGAGAAGAACAAATGAACAATGAAGAAGAACTGAAGAAGTTCGTCGCGGTTTCGCAGATTCAATCACAGAAGAAAAATAGTAGACCCGCTAGACCGAGTGACATATTGAAGGCTCAAGTGTTATTGTGTTAAATGCTATTCCAGTATTCCTTCTCACAAATTTCAAGCTAATTTCAGGTATTAATTCTATTTTTTAGGGTTATGAAATTAATTGTTTTGTTTATGAGATTTAGAAGCATTGTTTAATTTAATTGGGCTTGATTACTGATTGAGTAGATTTGTTTATGCTATTATGATTTATGGATTTTTTAATGCTATTATGATTTATGAATCAAGTGAAAAATTTAATCTCTTTTGGGTTTTTTTAATTGTTTGGGAGTAGTGTTAGACTCCTAATAAAGAATGCCCTATTTGATAATTATTTTATAGATAATCACGAGATTATGCTGGAATTTTACAGATTTTTAAATTTTAATTCACCATGGCTCCTAAAAAGTATATGTCTGGATCTGAAAAAAGAAAAAGAAAGAAAAAAGCAGATGTATTAGTTCAATCTCAAGCAGGTTCACTCGATAAATTTTTTGGTAGTAAGAAACAAAAGGAGAGTTCTAGTGTGGTTGAACAGTCAGAGAATGAAGAACAGATATTAGGTACGGGGAATGAAGAACAAAAAAAATTAGTGGAAGATACGGATGTCCTTGCAAAGGAACCAAATGAATGCGTGAATGAGAGTGATCATGAAAATATGAATGATGAGGGTCACAATGAAGGCTTGGATTGTGAATATGGACCTACAAACATTGATGATCCAAACAACTGGGATAAAATTGATCAAAATTTTATTGACTTTGTAGTAGAAAGAGGGCCTTTTAAGAAGAGATAGGGATCAATTTCCTAAGGATACATAGGGTAGGCATTTCACTTCCTTTCATTACATCCGTCGTTTGTCAAATGGAGAAAAGAAAGATAGGAGGTGGCTTGTATATTCAAGCGCTTCAGACAAAGTATTTTGCTTTTGTTGTAAATTGTTTGCACAAGGTGAAAACAATACTTTGTTGGCTACTAATGACTTGAGAAATTGGAGAAATATTGGTCAAAAGCTCAAAAGCCGTGAAGGTAGTAACGAGCATATTGCTTGCATGAGCAAATGGATTGAATTAGGGAGGATACTAAAAAAGAATGAAACAATCGACAAAAGTGTGCAAGATCAAAACAACAAAGAGAAAGAGTATTGGAAAGGGGTAATAGTAAGGATAATTGCTTCTATGAAAGCACTTGCTAAAGTGAATTTAGCATTTCGTGGAGATAATGAGAAGATTTATCAAGAGAATAATGAGATTTTTCTAACCATAATCGAAATGGTTGTTGTATATGATCCAATAATGCAAGAGCACTTTTGACGGATTTTGAAAGGTGAGATTCATTACCATTATCTTAGCCATAAAATTCAGAATGAATTAATACAAATGTTTGCTGATGATGTCAAAAGGGCAATGATTTGTAAGATAAAAAATGCAAAATATTTTGTCGTGATTCTTGATTGTACTCCATATATAAGTCGCGAAGAACAAATGTCACTTGTAATACGATGTGTGGATGTTTCAATGAGTACACCAAAAGTGGAGGAATTCTTCTTACAATTTTTAAAAGTGGAAGATACAGCGGGATCTGGACTTTTTGGTGAACTAGAAGAAGTCTTGTCCATTCTTCAACTCGACATTAGTGATATAAGAGGGCAAGGATATGATAACAGCTCCAATATGAAAGGGAAACACAAAGTTGTTCATAAAAGGCTTCTCGGTAGAAATCCTAGAGCATTTTACACGCCATGTGGTTGCCATAGTCTTAACCTCATGCTTTGCGATATGGCCAACTGTTGTAACAAAGCTACATCTTTTTTTGGAGTTATACAACGTATCTACTATTTGTTTACGGCTTCTACCAAGCGATGGCAAGTTTTGATAAAATATGTTGTAAATCTCACTGTTAAGTCATTATCACAAACGCATTGGGAAAGTCGTGTTGAAAGTGTTAGAGAAATAAGATACCAAGATCTAGAAATCAAAGAGGCTTTACTTGAATTGGCTGATTCTCATGAAGATGTTGGTGCAAAGAGTGAAGTTGATGCCTTAGTAAGATATTCAACTGAGGATTTTGGATTCTTAGTTAGCATGGTGGTTTGGCATACTATTTTGTTTGTAGTTAACGTTGTCAGCAAGACCTTGCAAAAAGAAGATATGCATATTGATGTTTCCATTGATCAGTTAAATGGGAATGTTTCCTTTCTTGAGAAATATAGAGAAAGTAGTTTGGCGGAGGCTATTGATGAAACTAAAGCAATTGCGTCCAAAATGGGAGTTGAACCCGTATTTTACGAGAAGCGTGTAATTCATCAAAAGAATCATTTTGATGAGAATGGGAGTGAAGAGGTGACCCTTTCGGCTAAAGACTCATTTAGAGTTAACTACTTCTTATCTATAGTAGATCAAGTTCTTTCATCACTTAAGAGCCGGTTTGAACAGTTTGAGAAATATAAAGAAATTTGGGGTTTTTTATTTGATATGAACAAGTTAAAGTCTACAACCGATGAACGTTTGAAGATGTATTGCTCTAAGTTAGAAGATGCTTTAAAACATGAAGGAACTTCTTATATCAACAGAAATGAGTTATTTTCGGAATTGAAAGTCTTCAGAGAAGGTTTACCAAAAGAGATGGCAAAACTGTAAGACCCCAGTTTATTATAAATTAAATTAAATTTTCTCTATTTATTGTTTTGAAATAGTAAGGGTTGATTTGATTAATGTGGTTAGTTATGGGTAAAATGCGCAAATGTTTCAAATAAGCAAGTGGTTATAAAATATTCATTGTTGTTGGGGAATATTCGTTTGGTCGTAGAATATTCTTACTGTCGGGGAATATTCGTACGACGGCGCAGCCTTGTGTGGGCCCCATAACGGAAAGCGATTAGATGAAGAAAACGACAAGTATAAGTTGTTTATAAATAACGGCGTAGTTGTTACCGTTAATACTGTTGGAATACCCGGTGGTTAAAACACAGTAGCACACGGTATTGTACCAATTATTGATTCTTACGTAAGAAGACACTACTCAATAATTGTTACAGTAGTTACTTTTCAATATTTTATTTTATTGATTCAATAATTGCTACGTTGATATTTTATATTATTATTGTTTCAATAATTGTCATCACACAATATTTTCCTTTATCATATTAATAATTCATATTATTTGAATAATATTATTAGATAACATTATTGGGAATGTCTAGAAAGTTATGTCCAAGGAGAGGTTTGGTTACCTAATTGCGCGTCAGTAAAGAGAAATCCTTATTGGAAAGCCCCCTCTTTCCTAGGAACGGCCTGGTTGCCAGTATTGTGATTATGTAATATTATTTATGAATAATTAATTATTGATTTATATGATAAGGAAAATATTCATTTTATGTGGATATAAATGGAGAAAATTTTTAAAGTGACAATTGTTGAAAAATTGATCTTTTTTGATAAAACAATTCATTTAAATATATTATTATATTTTAATAATATAATAATGGTGATATTTTTACAATAAATGTGAGATATATGAATATATGAGGAGGAAGAGTATTTTTATTGCAAAATTTGTTTAAAAAAAGTTAAACATGTTTGTGGGCCCATTTCTTGACTGAAATTTGATTATAGCCTGTAAAATCGTCCGTTTGTAGATTTCGGTCAGTTTCTGTTTGGAATTTGGAAAAACTTTCTTCTACAAAGTTGTAGAGAATGAAATTTCCTATGAAAAAGATACAAAGTTCGAATTTTTATGACAAAAGGGCTATTTATTGTGAATTATTGAAGTTTCGAAGTTTTGAAATAATTGATTTTTGGAAGTTTTAATTATTTTTAATATGAAAAACATTTTTGTCATTAATTGTGGGTCTTGCATGTGATGTAAATTGTTGAATTCAGATCTAAGAAAGTGGGCATAAGAAATTTGTATATATATATTCATATTTTATTAAATTTTCTTCTTTGGTGTTCTAAGCATTTTCCTATAAATAGGGTGCTTCGGTTAGAATTGAAAATCACACCATAAACTGAAGTTTTCTCTCTCTTTCTCTCTCTATATTATCGAGCGTATTCTTGTGAGTATTTTGATACTTTGAGTGTTGCTATACGGTGCAAGTTCCCATCAGCACTATATCCGGTATTCCAGCTAGAAGTACAGTCTTTTCAAGGTAAGGGATGTTATTTTTTTTAAAATGATATTATTTCTTCTAATATCATTATGCTGGATTATTGATAAGATTTTTCTTGTAAAATTCTTGTCTTTTAGTGTCGGGGTTACTATTCGCGTATATGGCACTATTCACGTATACCACTATTCACGAATACGACACTATTCACAGAAAAATTAAATTTTCATTTTTGTCCAAAATATCTATTGTGGATACTAGCTTTGATTGTATCCATGTTTTGATCATTGTTGAATTTTACTTCATTATGATTATTTATGAAGTATTTTTGAACTCGGATTGTTTAAAGTACGAATCCATAATACTTGTTCTTTTGTTTCACTGGATTCGTTTTCTTTAAAATATTTTTCATCATCCTCAGTCCTAAATGATGGTATTATTGAATATCTTTGGCATGTAGTACAAAGATGGTTGATTTTCTAATGAATATCTTTGGCCCATAGTGCAAAGATGTACAGGTGTTGAGATGAACATGACCGACTAATGAATATCTTTGGCCTGTAGTGCAAAGATGAATATTTGATTTAAGATGAATATTGGTTGATGTTACAGGGATAAAATATTGATGATGAACTTTTAAATTCATATATTATAGTAGATTTCATTCTCTACGTAACTCTTTTATGAATTATTATTTTCGCTGCGAATATTGATCTGAAACTTGTTGACAATTGTATTTTATCAGATTTTTCCCTATTGAAGACTAACGATAATTTGTTCTATATTATCTTAGTCATAATATTCTTTACTGGGCTAGTTGAGCTCACCCTTTTCCTTTTTGTTCCATTTTTCTTCTCAGGAGGCGAGAATGTAGCGAGTACTAGTCGGGGTATGGAATGAAGGTCTTAGAAAGTTGTTTTAGTAGTCCTCGCCATTTTTGTAAAATAATATATCAATAATTGTAATAAGGACTTATTTGGGTGTGAATATTGTCTAGACGACAATATTTGTATTTAAACTCACAGTTTTCATGTTGTATTAATAAAGTTGTAGTTGTTTCTGTACCATGTTATTGACGACTCAAAATGGGTGATGTATACCTATTTTGGGGGTGTCACAGTTGGTATCAGAGCTTAGGGATATGATCTCTGGCAGAGATCAGGGAATAGAACTAGGAGGGGAGAGACGAGTAAAACCTTCGCTAGTGTGTCTTACCTAAGCTTATTTGTTGGTTGGTCAGTATATAGGGATATTATGTGATATGTTGATTTCTTTAATTAACCCTTGTTTTATGGCAATATTTGAGAATGTCGACTGAGAATGTTAACAGTGGAGTAAATGAGAGCGTGGAAACACCTTTACTCAACAACGATGAGAACGTGCAACAGGCTGGCAATGTTCCTCCTGTGAACAACACCACTTAGCAGATGATGAACGACGGGATGTTTAGAAGCTTTTTACAGTTCATGCAAAATCAGACGAGGGAGACTCGTGTACAAAATATAGGTGAAAATGATAACAACGCATGGTTTGTCACAGCCAAGCAGTTCAAAGAGTTGGGACCACCAGAATTCTGGGGAAAGCCGGATCCGATTAAGGAAGATACATGGGTCAAACAAATCACCAAGATATTCGATGTCTTGGGATGCACAGAGGAACAGAAGGTTCCATTCGCCACTTTTATGTTCCGTAATGAGACAAATTACTGGTGGGAGTCTGTGAAGTGTACCCATCCAGCCGCAATCAGCATGTCTTGGGAGACATTTCAGAAACTGTTCAATGACAAGTACTTTACTAAAAGTATTCGTCTTATGAAGGAGGTAGAGTTTATTAGACTGGAGCAGAACAACATGACGGTGTCCCAGTACGAGGTTAAGTTCGCGGAGTTATTCAGGTTTATACCTCATTTGGTGGAGAATGAGGAGCGTATGACGCGGATGTTTCTGAGAGGTTTGAAACCCGACATACGTCAGTATCTCATTTCTCATAAATTTTCTCTCTATTCAGATGTTGTCAATAGGGCTCAATTATTAGAGCGAGATAACGAGTACGTTCAGCCGATGGACCACAACCAGGGTCATAACGGTGACTGCAGTCATCAGAACAATGATAACCAGCGGAGAAAGAAAAATACGGACAAAAACGACAACCACTCTGGTGGTTATCATGGCCATGACAATAGAAGAAGCGAGTCAGGAGGAAATTTTAAAAAGAGGAGATTCAACAATGACCATGTGAAGACGTCAGCGCCAGCAGCAACTGGTTCTAAGGGAGGAGAACGACCACCGGTCGTATGCTATAAATGCGAAAAGAGGGACATATTAGCCCAAACTATCCACAACAGTTCAAGGTATGTTATAATTATAGAAAAGAAGGACATATCGCTCGAGATTGTATGGTAGCGAAACCAAGTCCAGGGGGGACGGTGACTCAAAAGGCTATCCCAGAAAAGTCAAAGTCAACGGTTCCTGGAAGAGCATTTGTCGTGACTGGTCAAAATGCGAGGAACCTAAACAAGGTGATCACGAGTAAGCTAATCATAATTTTTTGCGAAGTTTATACCTTACTAGATACCGGTGCTACCCATTCATTTATCTCTCCTGCTTGTGCTCAACATTTAAACTTAACTCCAGAGAAATTAGACTTTAATTTATCTGTGGAGACTCCGTTAGGAGAAACTTTCCTCACATCCACTGTTTATAAATCTTGTTTGATCCAAGTTGGCACCATCACATTACCTGTTGACCTTATCTCTTTAAAGATACTTGCTTTTGATGTGATTTTAGGGATTGATTGGTTAACTACTCATCATATCAAAATTGATTGTTTTCGTAAGGTTGTTAGTTTTCATATTCCTAACCAACCTATTGTACGAATTCAAGCAACTAAACCATTAAAATCAATCACTGTCATATCTAGTCATAAAGTTATTCGTTTATTGAAAAACGGATGTCAAGCTTTCATAGCCCATGTTATGGATTTGAATAAAGACACGTCAGATTTGAATAATATTCCTATTGTTTGTAAATTTCCTGACGTGTTTCCTGAAGAACTTCCCGGTCTACCCCCAGAACGTGAAGTTGAATTCTTTATTGATCTTGAACCTGGTACAAAGCCCATTTCTAAAACCCCATATCGAATGAATCCTATTGAACTTCGGGAGTTAAAGGTCCAACTACATGAGTTGTTGGACATCGGTTTCATTCGTCCTAGTACATCTCCTTGGGGTGCTCCTGTTTTATTTGTAAAGAAGAAAGACGGGAGTATGTGACTTTGTATTGACTATCGGGAATTGAACCATGTCACCATCAAGAATAGGTATCCGTTACCTCGTATTGATGACCTGTTTGACCAGTTACAAGGAGTCAAAGATCGATCTTCATTCTGGATATCATCAGCTGAAGATTAGAACTGAGGATATTCCAAAGACTGCCTTCAGAACTTGGTACGAGCATTATAAATTCTTAGTCATGCCTTTTGGATTAACTAATGCTCCTGCAGCTTTCATGGATATGATGAACCGGATATTCAAGGAATATTTGGATCAGTTCGTTGTTGTCTTTATTGATGACATCCTCATATATTCCAAAAGTCATGAAGATCATGAGCACCATTTGAAGCTGGTACTCCAAAGGCTTCGTGAAAACAAGCTATATGCCAAGTTGAAAAAATACGAGTTCTGGCTTGAGGAAGTAACATTCCTTGGGCACGTGGTGTCAAAACATGGAATATCTGTTGCCCCAGCAAAGATTGAGGCAATACAAAGTTGGGAGCAACCGAAGTCGGTAACCGAAGTACGTAGCTTTTTGGGCTTAGCTGGTTATTATTGGAGATTCGTGGAAGAATTTTCTTGAATCGCTACTCTGTTAACTCAGCTAACTCGAAAAGATACAAAATTCGTATGGAGCAAGGAATGTGAGAAGGGTTTCCAAGAGTTCAAGAGGAGACTCATTTCGGCACCTGTTTTGACAATACCATCTGGTTCGGATGGATTTGTTATCTACAGCGATGCTTTAGGCAAAGGGTTAGGATGTGTTCTCATGCAACATGGAAAAGTCATAGCCTATGCCTCGCGACAACTTAAAGAATATGAGAGGAATTATCCTACTCATGATCTAGAGTTGGCAGCAGTCATTTTCACGCTAAAGATCTGGAGGCAGTATCTTTATGGGGAGAAAGTGGAGATATATTCAGACCATAAAAGCCTCAAATATTTCTTCACCCAAAAGGAACTCAACATGCGGCAACGACGTTGGCTCGAGCTGTTAAAAGATTATGACTACACTATTCAATACCATCCTGGAAAAGTAAACGTGGTAGCTGACGCGTTGAGTAGAAGATCATATGAAGGAATGAGTGTGATGATGTCAAGTATACGCATAGAACCAACTTTAATCGATAAAGTTAAAGTTGCTCAAGCCACCGACCCGATGCTGATGTGTATGAAGAAGAAAGTACAAGAAGGTGCTATTCCGGAAGCGAAAATCGATGAAGAAGGAATACTTCGAGTTCACTCCAGACTTTGTGTTCCTAACAATTCTGATTTAAAGAACAAGATCATGATGGAGGCACACAATACACCGTTTGCAATCCATCCTGGAAGTACCAAAATGTATCGTGATCTTCGATATACATTTTGGTGGAACAATATTAAGAGAGAGATCGTGAAGTTTATCTCGAGGTGTTTAACTTGTCAACGTGTAAAGGCGGAGCATCAAGTGCCTAAGGGTCCTTTGCAACCACTTGGGATTCTGAAATGGAAATGGGAACACATTACAATGGATTTTGTTACGAGTCTTCCCACGGTTTCTCAAGGCATAAATGCTATTTGGGTTATTGTTGATAGATTAACTAAGTCTGCTCATTTCTTGCCGATACGGGAGACTTATTCCCTTGAACGTCTTGCTCATATGTATGTAAATGAGATTGTGAGATTGCATGGCATGCCAATATCTATAGTTTTGGATCGTGACCCAAGATTCACTTCACGATTTTGGGTTAGCTTGCAAAAAGCTATGGGCACGGATTTATTATTCAGTTCGGCATATCATCCTCAAACGGACGGACAATCAGAGAGGACTATTCAAACTCTTGAAGATCTATTAAGACTTTGTGTCCTAGATTTCAAAGGGAGTTGGGATAAGTATTTACCATTGGTGGAATTCTCCCACAATAACAGTTATCAGGCAAGTATAGGTGTGGCTCCATTTGAAGCATTGTATGGACGAAAGTGTCGCTCTCCAATATGTTGGGATGAGGTGGGTGAAGCAACATTGTTAGGACCCGAGTTGGTACATATTACTACAAAAAAGATCCAAATGATTCGACAACGTATACAAACGGCACATGATCGACAAAAGAGTTATGCGGAACTTCATCGAAAGGACGTGGAATTTAGTATTGGGGATCATGTATTGTTGCGTGTTGCCCCATGGAAGGGAGTTACAAGATTTGGGAAAAGAGGGAAGCTCAATCCACGATTTATTGGTCCATTTCAAATTCTTGACCAAGTAGGAAATGTAGCCTATAGACTCGCGTTACCTTCAAGTATGTCTCATGTTCATAATCTTTTCCATATATCTGTGCTACGTAAATATGTGAAAGACCCGAACCACGTTATTGAGTTAGAACAGGACGAGATAGCCGAGGACTTAACGTATGAAGAGGTACCTTTCAAGATCTTGGATAGGAAGGAGCATGTCTTACGTACAAAGGTCATACCACAAGTCAAAGTTTTGTGGAGGAACCATGCTATTGAGGAAATGACCTGGGAGTTGGAAATGAAAATGAAAGCGAAGTATCCTCACCTTTTCGAAACACCAGGTATGTACGTTAATTTCGAGGATGAAATTTCATAAAGAGGGGAGGTCGTAAGACCCCCGTTTATTATAAATGAAATTAAATTTCCTCTATTTATTATTTTGAAATAGTAAGGGTTGATTTGATTAATGTGGTTAGTTATGGGTAAAATACGCAAATATTTCAAATAAGCAAGTGGTTATAAAATATTCATTGTTGATGGGAAATATTCGTTTGGATGTGGAATATTCTTACTGTCGACGAATATTTGTACGACGGCACAGCTTTATGTGGGCCCCATAACAGAAAGCGATCGGATGAAGAAAATGACAAGTATAAGTTGTTTATAAATAACGGCGTAGTTGTTACCGTTAATACTGTTGGAATACCCGGTGGTTAAAACACAGTAGCATACGATATTGTACTAATTATTGATTCTTACGTAAGAAGACACTACTCAATAATTGTTACAGCAGTTACTGTTCAATATTTTATTTTATTGATTCAATAATTGCTACGTTGATATTTTATATTATTATTGTTTCAACATTATCATTACACAGTATTTTCCTTTATCAGATTAATAATTCATATTATTTGAATAATATTATTAGATAACATTATTGGCAATGTCTAGAAAGTTCTGTCTAAGGAGAGGTTTGGTCACCTAATTGCGCGCCAGTACGAAGAAAGCCTTATTGGAAAGCCCCCCTCTTTCCTAGGACGGCCTGGTTGCCAGTATTGTGATTCTGTAATATTATTTGTGAATAATTAATTATTGATTTATATGATGAGGAAAATATTCATTTTATGTGGATATAGATGGAGAAAATTTTTAAAGTGACAATTATTAAAAAATTGATCTTTTCTGATAAAACAATTCATTTAAATATATTATTATATTTTAATAATATAATAATGGTGATAGTTTTACAATGAATATGGGATATATGAATATATGAGAAGGAAGAGTATTTTTGTTGCAAAAGTTGTTTAAAACATGTTAAACATGTCTGTGGGCCCATTTCTTGACTGAAATTTGATTATTGCATATAAAATCGTCCGTTTGTGGATTTCGGTCAGTTTCTGTTTGGAATTTGGAAAAACTTTCTTATGCAAAGTTTTAGAGAATAAAATTTCCTATGAAAAAGACATAAGGTTCGAATTTTTCTGACAAAAGGGCTATTTATTGTGAATTATTGAAGTTCCGAAGTTCCAATATAATTGATTTTTGAAAGTTTTAATTATTTTTATAATGAAAAACGTTTTTGTCATTAATTGTGGGTCTTGCATGTGATGTAAATTGCTGAATTCAGATTTAAGAAAGTGGGCATAAGAAATTTGTATATATATATATATATATATATATATATATATATTCATATTTTATTAAATTTTCTGCTTTGGTGTTCTAAGCATTTTTCTATAAATAGGATGCTTAGGTTAAAATTGAAAATCACACCAGAAATTAAAATTTTCTCTCTCTTTCTCTCTCTATATTATCGAGCGTATTCTTGTGAGTATTTTGATACTTTGAGTGTTGTTATACGGTGCAAGTTTTCTTCAGCACTATATCTGGTATTCCAGCTAGAAGTACAGTCTTTTCAAGGTAAGAGATATTATTTTTTTTTAAAATGATATTATTTCTTCTAATATCATTATGCTGGATTATTGGTAAGATTTTTCTTGTGAAATTCTTGTCTTTTAGTGTCAGGGTTACTATTCACGTATACGACACTATTCACGTATACGGCACTATTCACGAATACAAAACTATTCACAGAAAAATTAAATTTTCATTTTTGTCCAAAATATCTGTTGTGGATACTAGCTTTGATTGTATCCATGTTTTGATCATTCTTGAATTTTACTTCACTATGATTATTTATGAAATATTTTTAAACTCGGATTGTTTAAAGTACGAATCCATAATATTTGTTCTTTTGTTTCACTGGATTCGTTTTCTTTAAAATATTTTTCATCATCCTCAGTCCTAAATGATGGTATTACTGAATATCTTTGGCCTATAGTGCAAAGATGGTTGATTTTCTTATGAATATCTTTGGCCCGTAGTGCAAAGATGTACAGGTGTTGAGATGAACATGACCGACTGATGAATATCTTTGGCCTGTAGTGTAAAGATGATTATTTGATTCAAGATGAATATTGGTTGATGTTACAGGGATAAAATATTGATGATGGACTTTTAAATTCATAGATTATAGTAGATTTCATTCTCTACGTAACTCTTCTATGAATTATTATTTCTGCTGCGAATATTGATCTGAAACTTGTTGACTATTGTATTTTATCAGATTTTTCTCTGTTGAAGACTAACGATAATTTGTTCTATATTATCTTTGTCATAATATTCTTTACTGGGCTAGTTGAGCTCGCCCTTTTCCTTTTTGTTCATTTTTCTTCTCAGGAGGCGAGAATGTAACGAGTACTAGTCGGGGTATGGAATGAAGGTCTTAGAAAGTTGTTTTAGTAGTACTCACCATATTTGTAAAAGAATATATCAATAATTGTAATAAGGACTTATTTGGGTGTGAATATTGTCTAGACGATAATATTTGTATTTAAACTCACAGTTTTCATGTTGTATTAATAAAGTTGTAGTTGTTTGTGTACCATTTTATTGACGACTCAAAATGGGTGATGTATACCTCTTTTGGGGGCGTCACAGAAACCAATTGAAATGCTCAATCAATTGAAATTGATGGAGGATTGTTATCCAAATGTATGGATTGCGTATCAGATATTAGTAACTATTCATGTTATGGTTGCTTCTGGAGAAAGAAGTTTTTCAAAGTTGAAGCTAATTAAGAACTACCTCCGCTTAACAATGTCACAAGAAAGGTTGAATGGATTATCCATCCTATCCATTGAAAATGAGATGGCGGATAAGATTGATTGTGTAGATATTATTAATACTTTTGCTGCTAAAACTGCAAGAAGGATGATATTTAAGTGATGTCTTTGAACTGATTACTTTTTTGACTTAGTGATAATGTGATATCTAAATGATGCTTTGGAAATATTGAAATAGTCGATTATTATATTTTCTATTCTTTCGTATTGATGCTCTTTTGTTCAAGAAAAGTTCTTAGTTTTTTTATGCCTATCTTAATAGTAATTCGCAAAAGGTCTATTTTTTGTTGTCGCTTTAGGCCCTTAAAAACTCAAGGCCGACCCTGAGTCTAAACCACACCCGAAACCACTTAGGTGAGGTTTGAAAAATTCAAAATCGCACATGAAACCACTTGTGATTAATGTGGTGTAGTTTTTTTGTTCGATTTCGGTTCCAAAACCAATTGAAACAATAAAATTTTATGCAATTTAGCATCACTACTTTAATTTTGTGATCATATTTGAAAAATATTTTCTCTGAAGCCAATTATTTCTTTGGTGCGGACTTCTAGTGTAGTGATTTCTTAGACCAACTCTATGGTCATCCACTACTTACATACCTCCCTTCAATCCAACTGCTAGTGACTTGAATATGTCATTTTTCCAATAAGGTCTAAGCCTTCAATGTATACTTTTTTTTCCACCCTAATCAAATGAACAATCATTTGGAACATTTAATTATGCGATCAATAATTTTTAACATGTTTGACTTCATTACAATCATACATTCAAAGACATCAAGATCATACATATACACACATAGTGCGGTTTTTGTTTTATGCGTGCGGTTTTGGCTAATAACAAAACCGAAACCGTAAATTTGATTTTTCAACCCTCCTAAAACTGTCACATACGTCGGAATCGTTGGTCACTACTAGAAAAACAAGAATGACGGAATTTTGTGACAATTTTTAAAAAAAATCACAAAAGATAGTAATTTGTGATGAACTTTTTAAGCAATCATAAAATAATAGTATATATGATGACTGTTAGTGATGACTAATCTTTCTATCAATGTATTATAATTGTGATGGTCATGTCAATCACACCATTTTTTCACACAAAATAAATTATTATTTTTTTGTCGTACTAAGTCATCACTTATAGATATACCCTTTTCGTGATTGTATTTAAGTTATCACTAATATTTTAATGTAAGAAATAATCAAAACAATATTTTATGACGGTCATGAAAATTATTAAAAAAGATAAATTTTTGTGATAACTTTTATTTGCAATTACAAAAAGAAGGTATTTTGTGATGGAATTTTTAAGCCATCACAAAATAATAAAATATATGATGGCACTTAGTGATGAGTAATTTTACCATCATTATAGAGTATTTGTGACTAACATTGCAATCACGAAATCTTATGTGAAAATAATTTTGTTTAGTAAGTTAAGTCACATATGTTTCCGTTTATATTTTGTTTTTAAAATTATAGTCATGATCTGGACTTTGGTGTAGTGGTAATACTCGTTATTTAGTTTACAAATGGGAGAAGGTTCAAATCCTACAAGTATCATTTGATACAATTAATATAGATACAATTAATATACGTAAATAGAGATTCACGTTCTTACATTTGATCCCTTAAGTCTTCTTTTTTATGATAATTTTAACAATCACAATAGATTACGTGTTAATGTGATTGTATTAATTATCACAAAAGTACTAAGCGTTTGCGTGATTGTCAAAACTATCACGTAAAACCTTTCATGATGGGCGTATACAAGACGGCCATTGTGATACTTAAAGTCATCACGTAAACCTTTCGTGATGGTTTTCCTACTTTTTGTGATGGATTCTGGCCATCACAAATGACCATTTTTTTAGTAGTGGGTGCGGCTTTAATTGGTGTGGTTTGTGCAATTTTTGGTGCGATTTCGATTTCAATTTGGTTCTTTGTTCAGCCCTAGTTTTATGTAATTAAAATTTGGCACTCGAGAATAATTTTAGAGTTTAAAATTGAAATGCAAAGCAACTTTATTCAAACAATATATGGTTGAACTATTAACGTGATCCACAAAGGAAGGAAAGAAAGAAAACTCAAACCCAAGATGGATTGATACTATTTTTATCATAACTTTTAATCCGTTAAAATTATAATACCAAATAATATATCAAATCGAAGTTTACGACAAGCCCTACAAGACCCTTTACCCTCAGCCATATGGAATACCATTTTAAGGTCAAAAAAGGCTTGGAAAGATGTGTTTTGGCTTTCTAAAGTTATTACCAGTTTTGAATTTATTTGATTTTTTTTCATAATTTTTTTATTCTTTTCGTAATTAGATTTTTAGCTTATTATTTAGTATTTAAAGAATGTTTTCATGTGTTTTAAGGTTAACTTTTATTATTCGGATTTTATAATAATATTGTGGCTGCTTAGTCAGTTTATTCAACTTTGTAAATTTGTGTGATTATAAAATTACATGGATTTAATTTCTATGATTATTTCTATTTCTATTTACATTTTGTTGTTTCAACTACAAAGAATTAGGAAGAACAAAATCAGTTAGTGAATCTAGTTAACTTAATTTATTAATCTTTTTTGAAGTAAGTATGTGATAATTTATTAATCTTTTTTGAAGTAAGTATGTGATAATTTTAAATTTTAAATTAATATAAATTTAATCAATACATATTGTAACTTATTTAGAAATTATAAAATTTATTATTTTTACAATTCTTATCAAAATTATTAAGTTTAAGAATGCATCAAATTGACTTATAAAAATTAATAATAATCTTATAATTTATAAAAGAGAGTATAATTTATCAATTGTATTCCATTATAAAATAAATTTTATTTTATTTTAAATTTTAAATAATTTATGGAACGTGTATTGAATGGATTGTAGCTGCAAATGTACATAAGATCAATATTAACTTTTAAAAAGTTAATTTGTGATATTTTTAAATTTAAAATTAACATGATTTATTTAAATTTTGAAAATAATAAACTTTATAATTAATAGTACTTTTATAATATTTATAGTTATATTGACATAAAATTAAATAAATTTATATCAATTTTAAATTTGAATGCATTTGAAATTAATTTTTAAAAAATAAGTCGATATTAATTTTATAATTTGAAAATGAAGATGAGTTGGATAATATGATTGATGAGTTGTCCACTTCAATGAGGGTGTGAAATGTCATTTTGCATACATAGAGAACGGTTTTTTGACCCCCTCATTCTGAGGAGTAAAATCATATATAGATATTAAAATAGAGAGTTAAATAAAGATAAAAAAATTATTTGATAATGGTTTATTTATGTATTTTTTAAAGTTGGGGATAGAAAATTTATTAAGAAAATTGTTATGAATGCTCTTGACTGGCTCAAAATCTTATTTGCTAAAACAATTAAGGAGCCCGCCAAAGGGAGTAATGTGAAACCCAGTTAGCAAAAGGGCTAGATAAGAAGCCTTGCAGAATTGTATGGTAAGTTGATTTAATGTGCTCAAGTTTCATATTTGATACAATTCATATGGGCTACGCATATGGTTATTTTATAGGAAGATTTACATATTCTATTACATTTAAAAAAAATTACAACAATAATGCACTCATATAATAATTACATAACTAATACACTTTCATATTTATTTATATATTTTAGTGTAAGTAGGATTCCTTAATTTAGGGAATTATAATTCAATTAGAATTTCTTAATTTATGGATTAGTTATAGCTTCTTCTCTCTTCTTAAGTTATTTAAAACACTCCTCTTGCTCCTTCTTCCGTCCCTCGCTCCACCGTCCTTCCTTTTCCGGTCGCCCCAATTAGTAGAAACTTGTTATGATTCTTCGTGTGCTCATTGGCTTTGTGAATTGGAATATCACAGTCTTCGCATAAACAAGATTTTGTTATATATGTACCTGGCAGATATCACAGAGGGGGAATTTTTTAGCCGAAGGTTGGAGGAGAGAGAAACAGTGTTTTCCGGCGAGTTTATTGGCGTGGTGGACGCGTTGGTCACAACCATCGCAAAGGGCGGCCTCGTCGGCCGAGCAAAAGACGGATGCTTGGTCTTTAGTAAAGACGTCGCACTGGATCTTCATTTGATTGTGAAAATAATAGACAGATCACAGGTATTCACACTTGTTATTTTTTTATAGTGTAGTTGGTAGCCAAACATTCATATCATGGTAACCAATTCATTATTATTAGGTTACCAATTTTTTTGAACGTGATACAGTTGGTAGCCAAATTTTCATGCGGTGGGTATCCAAATCTTCATAACTAGGTAACCAAAGGCCTCCCCAATTCAGTTTGATACTAGTACAACTGCTTTTGCAATTCAGTTTAATACTAGTACAGCTCCTTTTGCGCAAGTTGCCGGACAGTCTTTTTATTCATCTCCGTCTTCGTGTTTTGGTGGTGGTTGTTCTTCGGCTAGCGCCTGGCGGTGGTGGAAATGAGGGTATTGTGGATGATATGAATATGTATTCATATTTGGGTCAAATGTGTGGTCCAGGAATTGAGCAGAATTCGGGCTTGTCTTCTTCAATTAACATGAGCCCCACGAATACATCTAATTTGCATCACTAATCTGGTAATTAAGTGCATGTCTAACTCTTTTTTTATCACTTTTTAATTATTAATATGGTATATATTGGGATTCAGTACAAGATGAAATTAATTCGGTAGTAGAATTTATTAATTAGGTAACCAATTCTATTTTATTAAGTTTCCAATTTATTTTGCATGTAATACAGTTGGTTGTCAAACTTTCAAATCAAGGTAACTAATTCATACTGCAGGTGTGAAGGTAGATTGGTTATCTTGGTATAAGAGTTTGGTTACCTTGGTATAAAAGTTTGGTTACCAATTCAGTTTTATTAAGTTACCAATTTCGTTTTTGAATGTGATGGAGTTGGTAGCCAACCATTCATACAAAAGTAACTATTTTATTATTTATGAGTAACAAAAAAATTTTGTTATAAAAAAAATTTCAGAACATTAATAGTTACATTTATTTATTTTGAAACTTTTTGTAGGGCGAATCTTCTTCTTATTCTCATTAGCATTTTGGACAACGGAGATTCGCGGCGGTGTAGCGGTGGACTATTATTTCAAAGTGTATGTAAGGGAGATGAAGATTTGAATTTGAATATTTAAATTTGAATTATTATTTTGAATTTGTTTTTGTTGTTAGATCCAAATATTTGAATTATTTATTATGGCAGTTATTTGTCCTTGATTTTAGGTTTCCTTATTAATGTGAATTGTACTATTTTTATAATATTTACATTCTTTTTGTAATTATTTGGTTGTTGCACTTTTCTTATAATTACTTTCTATTTGTTGTATACTTATGTAAAGGACTCTATTTTATATTTGGATTGGAGTAATAAAGGTATAAATATAATATAAAAAAATTATATTTAATTGCGATTAGAATGGATTGAATCATTCTTATTACTCTCAAATTTATGAATTTTATTTTGGGTTCTTTACAGAAATATACAACAATTAGAAAGTAATTACATTATTAGTGCATCAACAAAATAATTACAAAAAGAGTGTATTTAGGATCCATATTACAAAAATAGTATAATTCACATTAATAAGGAAACATAAAATCGAGGAGAAATATCTGCCATAATTAATAATTTAAATATTCGGGATCTAACAACAAAAACAAATTTAAATTCAAAATACTCACTAACTCTAAGTCAGAAAGTCCAATAATCCAAACAAAACAAATTACTTGTACATCCGAAATCATAAAAATAAAACACGATATATTACAAACTTTTCCTTTCTTAATGAAGAGAGAACATAGCATTGGCCGCCATTGTAATCTGGTGCGAGCCACCTCAAGTAGAAACCTTCATCATCGAATAATACAGTGGACTCGCAGAGAAAATATTAGTCAAGCTTCAGCAACTAGATAGAGAAGCATGGCTATTTGATTTTTCACAATTTATTCATGTCCAGAAATTCCAATTCCAATTTCATGTTCAAAAGAAAATAAGAACACTGCATAGAAAAGAGAGAGATAAGAGACTGATGTGTAATATAATATTAATAATCAAACCTTCGTATTAAGGTAACCAAACTTTTATACCAAGATAACCAAACCATTATACCATGGTAACAAATCTACCTACATAGCTACACTATGAATTGGTTACTTGATCTGAAAGTTTGGAAACCAAACTGCATGAAGGTTTGGCTACCAACTGCATTACATTCAAAAAAAATTGGTAACTTAATAAAACTGAATTGGTTACCTTGGTATGAAGGTTTGGTTACCAACTGCACTATAAAAAAACTGCAGCTGTGGATGTGGATTGGTTACCTTAATACGAAGATTTTGTTACCTTAGTATGAAGGATTGGTTACCTTGGTGTAAGGTTTGATTACCAACTACACTATGATAAAAATGCACCTGGATAGAGTAATTAATAAATGTCATATACATTTTTTTAGTAGGTGGACATGCACCTAGCTTAAACCCAAACATGTATATATATATATATATATATATAGAGAGAGAGAGAGAGAGAGTTGTAGATCCATGACAGCACAGACGGCCACACCGAATCCTCCGAAAATCAAAAAGTCAGAGAGCAGAAAAAACGTGGTTATCGCCACTGGATCCAAAATCGGAATGCAAAGGAACATCACAGGGGTGGCTAGGGTCAATGCGATCATTGTTTTGGCGAGGGTCAAGCCTGAGAGGACAAGAAGGGACCCACCAGAACGATAATTTTTGGAACGGTGTTGTGCCGCGATCGAAAATCCGCCAAATGGGGACAATCAATTGGGAGTTGTTGATCTTGATTACAAGGATTCTAATGAGAGATGGACAAATGGGGGTCATTTTCTGTTTTGAACATTGCTTTACTTTCAATTAGAGATATTGTCTGTTGATGGAAGAATCGGTGGATGACAGAGAAAAAGGGTGAGGAAAACAGAGAGCTAGATCTGTAAATATTTTTGTCTTATTTTGATTTGGGAGAAACAGGTAAAGGGATAATAAATATATTAATTTTGTAAATAAAATATTTAAATATATTAATTGTGTAAATATTTTAGGAGTGTACTATTGGTGTAATTATTTTTTAAAATGTAATATAAAATGTAATTATCTCTTTTATTTTTTGTAGAAGGAAGAGTATGGAATAACTCATTCCAACTAGAATAAAATGAATTATTTCATTCTCCATTCCTTCAATTCAAATATAGCATTAGTGCTTATATGTTAAGCCAGCCTACCAGACTATTTGACCTGATTATTTTATTTTATTTTATTTTATTTTAATATCGCCCTTGTTGATGAACAGAAGTCTCTAAATGATGAGCTTGAAAGCTTGATTGGTTTAGTGCGTTTGGAGTGTTGACTTGTATAATTTGAAGTGCATTTTTTTGTGCGTGAGTTTGTTGCGTTTGGAAAGTGTATTTGTGGACTAAATCAAGATTATGAAGTGTATTTAACCTCAAAACGCAATAAAAGCTGCAAGTCAAACATGTACGTACATAATTACATAATGAAGGTGCTTAACCATGGTAGCCAAGCGGTAAATTTTTAACACTAATGCTACGTTTGGATTGAAGGAATGGAATATAGTAGGGAATGGAATAGATGGGGGAATGGAATAAGGAAGGGAATGGAATGATTTTTTAATATTCTATGTACATGTTTGGTTGATGTTAGGAATACATCTAAGAATGAAATAAATAATTAGAAAGTGACCTAAATACCCTCAAATGTTCAAATTTAATTTAAATTCAATTTATATTAAAAATTTAACACATATTTCATTCATAGAAATAAAGGGGAGGGGTGGGGTGGGGGTAGGGTGGGGGTGGGTGTGTAGGGGTGGGATAGGTGGGGTAGGTGTGGGTAGGGTAGGGTGGGTGGGTGGGTGGGGTAAGTAAGTAGGGTAGGTGGGTTGGCGTGGCTGGGTGGGGGTGGGTTGGTAAAGGGTGGGGGTAGGTGGGGTAGGGGGTGGGGTGGTGGTAGGGTGGGGGTGGGTGTGTGGGGGTGGGGTAAGTGGGGTGGTGTGGGTAGGGTAGGGTGAGTGGGTGGGGTGGGGTTGGGTAGGGTGGGTGGGGTAGGTAAGTAGGGTAGGTGGGTTGGGGTGGCTGGGTGGGGTTGGGTTGGTAGGTAGGGTAAGGTGGGTTAGTAGGTAGGGTAAGTGGGTTAGGGTGGCTGGGTGGGGTAGATGGGGTAGGGTAGGTGGGTTGGGGTGGCTGGGTGGGGGTAGGTTGGTAGGGGGTGGGGTGGGGTAGGGGTGGGTGTGTAGGGGTGGGGTAGGTGGGGGTAGGGTGGGGTGGTTGGGTGGGGTAAAGTGGGTGGGGTGGGTGCGATAAGGTGGGTGGGGTGGGGTAGGGTGGGTAGATGACTTAGGGTGGCTGGGTGGGGTAGGGTGGATAGGTGGGTTAAGGTGGTTGGGTGGAGTAGATAGGTAGGAGGTGGGGGTAGGTGGGGTGGGTGGGTGGTTGGGTGGGTGGGATAGGTGGGTTAAGGTAGGTGGGGTGGGGTGGCGTAGGTGGGGGTAGGGTGGGGTGAGTAGGTGGGGTAAGTGGGTTGGGGTAGATGGGGTGGGTGGAGTGGGGTAGGTGGGGTGAGGGTGGGTGGGGTGAGGTGAGGTGGGTGGGGTGGGTGGGGTGGGGTGGGTGGGGTGGTTGGTAGGGGTGGGGTGGGAATAAGTGGGGGTAAGTTGGTAGGGGTGGGGGTAGGTGGGTTAGGGGTGGGGTGGGGTGGGGTGGCTTGGTAGGGGTAGTGGGGTAAATTACGAAGAAATAGAAATATGTAAATTCCGAAGAAATTATCAAATCTCAGCCCCTTCTCTCTCGTCGTTCCCAGATCGATCGAATTGAATGAATATGTAAAAAGCCCTATTATATATTTAGGAGTATATTTGTCAATTACTTAAAAATAATGGATGGAATGATTTATTTCTGGCCACCCCTCAAGGAATGAAAATTAAAATTTTAAGTTAACTATCATTCAAGGAGGAATACATTATTCCGTTGGAATAAACAAACCAAACAATATTTTTATCATTCCAATGGAATGATTCATTCCATTTTCCCTCCTATTCCATCGATCCAAACGTAGCATAAGGTTAGTAAAATCTTGGAAACTAGTGTTTCGCCCCTTGTAATTGGAAATGGAAGTCACACAATTTGATATCTAATTGTGAGATTAGAAATGCACTCCAAACCAATATTCTAATAGAGGATAGTTTATTTGTTACCAAAGGTCAAACTCATAATTTTTTATTTTTTATTTTTTTTATAATCATTAATATTTTGTAAAATATTTTACAATTTTGTAATTGTATTGTTTACAATTAAATAACATATGAATTTTAAATTGCCAAATATTTTAAATTAACTCATAGTGCAAATTAATATTAAGGTTCTTTACATAAATATACAACAATTAGAAAGTAATTACACCATTAGTGCATCCACAAAATAATTACAAAAAGAGTAACAAATTCAAACCATTCAATTTAGGAAACCTAAAATCAAGGAGAAATAATCGCCATAATTAATAATTCAAATTTAAACCATTCAATTTCACATTAATAAGGAAACCTAAAATCAAGGAGAAATAACCGCCATAATTAATAATTCAAATCAAATTTTTGCGATCTAACAATAAAAACAAATTCATAATTCAAATCAAAAGGAGGGAAAAACAAAAAAATATCTTATTCATCCTAATCTTCATCTCCCTCTCCGCTCATTCTCTTCATCACCACTTCCTCTCTCATCCCCTTCATCATCCTCCTCCGCCGCGAATCTCCAGAATTCCTTGGTTGCACCGCCGCTACATCGCGCTCTACTCCCCTTCATCATCCTCCTCTGCCGAAAATCTCCAGAAGTACCTGAGTTACTGTTCTGAATTTTTTTTTGACGACTTGGTTATCCACAAAAACTAAAATGATTACCTTTGTATGAAGGTTTGCCTACCAACTGCATCACATTCAAAATAAATTTGTAACCTAATAAAAATGAATTGGTTACCTTGGTCTGAAGGTTTGGCAACCAACTGCATGAAGGTTTGACTACCAACTGCATCACATTCAAAAAAATAAAAGTTTGGCTACTAACTGCATCACATTTATAATAAATTGGTAACCTAATAAAACTGAATAGGTTACCTTGGTATGGAGGTTTGGCTACCAACTGCACTATGGAAAAAAAAATTCAAGTAACACTTGGAAAAAATTCTTAAATTAATTGGTAACTTAACCAACAGTGGAGTGGTGGAAAGCGTTGCAGGTGGCAAGACGGTTAATGGAGGCAGAGGTGGTCATAACGGAGGTGGTGGAGGCGGAGGAGGAGGCGATAATAATGGAGGCGGCAGAGGAGGAGGAGGTGGAGGTGGAGGAGGAGGAGGAGGTGGCGGCGGAAGGAAATGTGGATCAGCAGGGGAGGAGATGGTGAAGGGGAAGCGGATCAGGAGGGGAGGAGATGGCGATGGAGGTTGCAAATCTGAAGTGTTTATTTTTGATGATTATGATGATGACAACAATGAAGATAATATTTAAAATACCCACCTAAATTAAAGGGATAATAAATACATTAATTTTGTAAATAAAATATATTAATGCATTAATTGTGTAAATATTTTAGGAATGCACTATTGTTGTAATTATTTTAAAAAATATATTAGAAAGTGTAATTATTCCTTAATATTATACTAGTTTATAGCCCATGCAATGCACGGGCTATTTGAATAATGGATTTAATAATTTGTCAAACATTTATGTCAAAAATGGACTAAGACTATACCATTCATGTACCAAGTCATAGCCCACAATTTCAGACTAAGTATTGAGATAAGTCAATATTAGTAAAAAGAATTCATATAGAGATACATATTTTGAACATCTACTAATATTTTTTAGTAAACTGACTGTCACACCTGCAAAGTTATTATATAAAGCCACTCCATCAGCCCAAAATGATATAAAAACAATCATATAGATAATCTTTTACCATATCTTCCATAATTAAGCATAATACTTGGACAACAAAATATCAGTTAAGAAAATTATCTAGTTTTATCATCAAACCCCTTTTCCATTATTTAAGTTTGCAAGAAAATCCCACAAACTGACCAATCCTTGTTGTCACAACATCAGGGCTAAAGCTTCCTCAGCCAAGAAGATTAAGAAGCTAGAAGTACAAAACTATTGGACAAAGAAATACTTTGTTTACCCAGAGTGAAAGTTTTAAAAATAAAATAAAACCGTAAAACGGGGCTAGTCATCAAAATCATTCATTCATGCAATCTTTAGTAGTAATTATTTGTTTGATTTTTTCTTTACACAACAATAGAGCCGCATAATCATACAAATTTAAGCTAAAAAATATCATAAAATATAATAATCCCTAGTACTATCTAAAAGATCCAGATAATCTCACCTCAAACACTATTAATAAATCCAACTAAGCTATGACGCCCCCAAAATAGGTATACATCACCTATTCTGAGTCGCCAGATACATGGTACAGAATTCAAATACAAACTTAATTATACAATATGACAAAAGTGTAGCTGAGAGTTTTTACATAAATATTGTCTCATAGAAAATATCCAAACTCAAATGGAGTCCTCATTACATTTATTATCACACTATTTCATAAAATAGTGAAGACTACTACAGCCACCATCTCGAGCCGTCACTCCGTTCCCCGACTAGTCCCGACTATGTTCTTATTTCCTGAAAAGAACAATGAAAGCAAAGGGTGAGCTCAACTAGCCTAGTAAAGAATATTATGACTAAAATAATTCATTTATCAATAGCTTTCATCAAAATAAATCAAAGATTTAGAACATATGGTAGATAATAAAAGTTTTCAACCATAATTGTAGCGGAATCAACAATCCATTAGAAGAATCAAGTGGAATATAATGTCTACTATCTCCTCCAAATTAAAAGTTCATCGTTAATATTTCATTCATGTAATACTCATCAATAGTTCTTTGTTGTACCCAACACAAAGAGAACTTTCATCACCTGTCTTCACCTGAACCACTAAATATTATAGTTAAATTCACAATTCATATTTATAATCATATAAATCAATAGTTTCTCCTTGCCATAAAGGCTTAACAGAATGTTTACTTAATATCCTTACCCCAAAGGCTAAATATATTCAAATATAATAACAATGATCGTACCAATCAGTTGTCTATCTTTGCACTTCGGGCCAAAGATATTCAACTATAAAACCAATGACCATGATCATACCAATCAATTGTCTGCCACTGCACTACGGCCAAAGATATACAAATGTTAACTAATGGTCATGATCTTGCCAATCACATCATCGAATTATATATCCATGCACTATGGGCCAAGGATATTCGTTAGTATCACCAGTGGTCATGATCACGTCATACACCTATCCAACTTTGCACTACGGGCCAAAGTTATCAATCAACAGTTCATTTTTGCACGTAAGCCAAAGATATACAACTATAAAATTAATAATCAACAGTCCATCTTTGCACGTAAGTAAAAGATGACTTTCATTACAATATAAGCATGAGGATGATGACAATGATATCAATCAAACGAAATCAAGGATAAATATTAAAGATTTTTAATTTATCCAGAGTTTAAAAATGTCCAAATTGTCAACATGATACTAATTTGTGGAGTAAAATTCAAGAATAATATTCACCTATCAAAAATAATTTGGACAAAAAAGAATTAATTTTTTATCATGAATTATATCTCGTGAATAGTAATTTATGAATAGTACCCCGTGAATAGTACCGTATTTATAAATAGTATCCATGAATAGTACTGTATGAATAGAAGTAACACCATTTATCTTAGTAGAAGACTGGATACTGCAATAGTGAAGTAACATAATACTTTTCTTCTTTCTCTCTATAGTTTCTCTATCTATAGTTACTCTTGTGAGTCTTAGTGAATTGGTGAGAATGAAAGAAAAAATGAGCTTCTATTTATAGAAAAACATAATTTCGATAATTGCACATTTAGGGGCTCGACTTATTACAGTTTAGTACCTTCATCTTTGCCTCTATTTTTAATTTAGTCCTTCAAGTATTATCAATCTTTACATAACCTCCCCTAATAATACATGCATGTGAACCAATAGTTCCATGCATGTGAACAAATAGTTATTTGCATGTGAAATAATAGCAATTAATTATTCATTTATCCGATTAATTACCCGTTTGGTCAATTTAACATCCAGAAATCAACTATTATTGAAATTAATGTCGATTTCCACTAACACTAATAATCCCAAAATAATGGAAACATTTTTATCAACAATTTCATCTTCAAAATTTTCAAAGTTTGACTTTTTCTAAAAAAGTCAATTGTTGACTTTTTGACTAAAAAGTCAACCCCGTCAAATTTTGTATTTATAGTCTATTTTTACTAATTTCATCGTCCCGAACTCAAATATCTCGTCCGCGTTTTCAAATTCAACTCCGAACTCAAATTTGATTTTTAATAACATTTAGACATAGCAAATCAAGCCCAAGCCTGTGGGCTGGGCCGACCCACTCGCCACGGGCCGGGTTTTGGGCTGCAGATTTTTAGCCCAGTAAAACCCGGGCCTTTTTGGCCCGTCCCGCCCGGCCCATTTGGGCCAAGCCCAAAAAATAGAATAAAATAGGCACGAATTGGTCTTGGCCCGCAGGCCGACCCGGCCCGCCCTCCACGGGAAGGGCTTTTGGGCTGCAAATTTTTAGCCCACCAAAACCCGGGCCTTTTTGGCCCGCCCGTTTTTGGCCCAGTACGCCGCTCGCCCGACCCGTTTGGGCCTAGCCCGCCCGTTTTCCAGGTCTAATAACATTCATCATTGATATTTTGAGTTCACAATATTAACAACTAGATCATTCTCAAGAAAGAGGGGGTTTTCCGATAAGAATTTTTTTTATTGGCGCGCAATTAGGTGACCAAACCCCTTTCCTCGACAGAACTTTCTAGACATCGTCAATAATACAAATAAAAATATGAATAACTTTGTCATCTCAAATAATATAAAAAATTGTGCAATAATTGAATTAATAACGTGAGATACATTGCGACAATTACTGTAGCAATAATTGAATAAAACTAAGTGACTTCTCACGTAAGCATCAATAATCAATACCATGTGCTACTATGCAACCACGCGTATTACTGTACTTTTATCACCGATTATTTTATGACAACTTTCTTACGTTGAAAAATTTTCATATATCACCCTTAATTTTAACTTTTTATCAATTTAACCATTTACTAAATAGGATAATAATTATAAGAAAATTAAATACTTTTATTTCATAAAATCGGGGTCTTACATAAGAAGCCATCACATAAAACAAAAATATAATGAGATGAAACTAAATCTATGCCAACAATAATCAGTAACACAAAAAAATTAATACTTAAAAATCATATGTTAGTACAATCTCATATACTAAAAAAAGAAAAGATGCACAAACTGAAGAAATAGTGGTAGTAGAGTACCTCTCCATAGAAAACATTAGGTTCTGGATGGGCTTTAATAAGGTATTTAGTTCCCCACTTAACAACATCCTTGGCATTTCCAAGCTCTCCACTTGAAGCCATTTGATGTCCATACTCTAAAATGCTCCATGACATCATTGTCACTATAAATGCCATGGGCAGTTGAAACTTCACATTGTCCTCTACATCATAATACCCTCCAACCAAATTAACCTGCAAGAAATCAAAACATTTAAAATCTAAATTATTCCGTATTTATTTTTTCCATTCTTTGTTCAGACAGATCTCACGGTTTAATTTATTACCATTCTAGTAGCTAACGCAAAAAAAAAAAGCAAAAAGGGATTTAGTAAAATATTGATGAGATATCTAGTTTACAATCTTCGTACTCTTCATTTGTACCCCATTCTTCACTTTCCTGTATTAGAAAAGCTGCAAGATGAGAGGAATAAGTATAAAACGAAAGAGATTATATAAACCACATCAAGATATCAAAGGTAGAAAGAGTTGAAAAAATGGAATCAATCTTCAGACTTAAGTAGCACGCAAAGATGGAATGTATCACTTAAAATATGGGTAAAATGCAAATGTGACCACTGAACTTTAGGTGTTTTTGAGTATTGAGCCCTTTTCTTTTGGTCAACGCAACCTGAGCCCCTTTTTGTTACAAAATTTGGATATTGAACCCGTAGGTGCCACATGTGTGTTGACCGATGACGTGTCACACGTGGCACTACTGATGTGTATTTAAACTCAAATTTTATCAAAAATTTTGTTGTTCCTTGGATTTGATCCCACATCCTCCTATTTAAAATGTTAGTCATAAGCCCACTCAAGCTACAAAGGCTGATTGTTTAGTTTACCCAACAAATAAGTTGTATACTTAATCAATCAAATCCTCCACTAGAAAAAAGGTAGAAAATTTTAATCTTAAGATCAATTAAGTTTATAAAAATAGAAAATAAAATAAAATATTTTATAATAAAATATGCTAAAAGAGTATAAGAAAATAATAACATTTAAACAAATTACAAAGTTACAATTAGAAAAACTAATAAAAATTATTTACACAAATTAAAAAATTAAAAAACAAATATAAATATTATTACAAATGAAATAATTACACTTATAAAAAAATTCAAAAAAATATTTAGAAAAATTAATAAAATTATTTAAATAAATTAAAAAAATACACTTAGAAAAACTAATAAAATTATTTAATCAAATTAACAGGAAATCAAAATTTGATAATGTAAATTAATTTTAGTTAATGTTATTTTAATTTTATTAATTAATTTTTTTAAAAAAATTATATATAAATTTGTGACAAAATTTAAATTTTATAAATTAATTTAATCAAATAAAAGAAATGATCATTTTATTAAAAAAAATAAAGAAAAAACAAAATTAAAAAAATATATAAAAACCTGGTGCTCTCTCTCCTCTCCTCTGTTCCTATTCCCCTTCCCCGTGTAATGGCCCTCCTCTGCCCTTACTGCCACAGTGACATCCTCGAAGAACTAGACAACCCCACAAACCCTAACCCCAGCCCTGATCCTAATAATGCTAATGAATCAATCATTCTCAATCCTCTATTCCCTTCATTTCTCTCTCCTCCGGAAACCCTAATCGATAAAATGACCCTTCTACAAAATTCAAATTCATATTCCTCACCAATCTCTTCTGGCTCAAAATCACTAGCATTTTCTTTGTCTTCAGTATGACCCACAGGCCGAACAAGGTACTCTGTTCCCATATCCTCCTATGTAGTTATGTGTTGTTAGATGTCAGAAAACACTCAGATTGGAAGTTAAAACATATAAAAAGTAAGCAAAATGATAAATACATATTGTCCTCAACAAATATCACTTTAGCAGCCCTAAGTCAGAGGCAACGGTTACAACTTAATGACGGTAGTTTTACCCTGATTTAATGTCCACCGCCTCCCACGACGACAACTTCTTCCTCGACAGCCCTTACCTCCATTGCCTAATCCACGAACTAGCCACCAACGCCGACACCTCCTCCCCCTCCGCCCCAATCCCCCGTCACCACAATCCAGCTTCCAAATCCGCCCTCGAATCAATCCCAACCATCACAATCACCAACATATTGCTCGAATCAGATCCCGTGATTCTCTGTGCTGTTTGTAAGGAGCAGTTTGTGATTAATGTTGAAGCTAAACAGCTTCCTTGTAATCATATGTATCATCTGAATTATATTTTGTCGTGGCTAAAAACGCATAGCTCGTGCCCAGTTTGTCGGTTCATGATGCCGACAAAGAGTGATGGTGGATTTAAGGGGAGGAAGATGAGACAACGAGTTTTTTTGTCGATTTTGAATTGGTAAACAAGTATCGTTATTCTTTTCTTTATTTAGATAATATGTTTGATAAATTGCATAGTTCTTATGTTTTATCTACATGTGATAATAATCATGTGATGACAATGCCTAATCAATTTAGCATGAGATATTGTGATAAATGGAAAATTGTTTTAGCGTGTGAGTTATATAGGTGGTTAGTTATTTCTGTTAGATTAACTGATGCATCTAGTATTTTCATGAGTTATTTAAAACATGTTTTGCATGCTTCCGTTGGAAAATTTGTTGTTAGCTATTTTGATGGTAGAATCATTTTTGTCATAAACTATGGAGGATATTTGATTTATGTTGAGTTAGTTTATGATCATGATATATATTCTCGTTTTTGATGTGTTTACTTGCATGAAATTAATTCTAGGTTTTGTTATCCAAATATTGACTTAGGGTTTCATGCTAGTCAATCTTTACATGAATTGTCGTTAGTTGACAATGGTAGTAATCATGTTGTTTCGTTGGAGCAATCTTCATTGCATGATTTGCTATCATATGGTTCTGATTCAAGAAATGTTTATCATCAAGATGGTTTGAGAGATGAGTTATTTGCATGTGTAGTTAGTTCACTTGGATTAGCTAAGGCATTGCATACTTCCATGGAATTGTTGAATTATATTTTGCATTTTTTCATGGGAAAATTTGTTATTCTCTCTTTTGATGATATTCCGATTTTTGTTAATATTTTGAAAAATTCTTTAGCATGTGTAAAGTTTGTTTGTGATCATCGTCGATATGCTATTGAATTTTCAACTTATGATTGTGATCTTTTTACTCCATTGATAACATTATTTGTTCTTTATTGTATTAATGTCAATGGAAAGAGGGAGGTTGGTTGCGTTTTGCAGATTCGTGATAGGAGCATATTTATTGAGGGAAACATGGATCGTGCAATTCAATTCGATCAATGCATTGAGAGTTTACAGGGAAGTATTTTGAATATTGTTTTAGTAGACTATGCATGTGATTTTAATTTATTTGATTCCTTTGTGATTAGACAAAAGGAACTTATTGATTTGTTTTGTTTTGTGTTAAATCCAGGAATTCAAGAGAATTTGTGTGAGAAGCATGACGAATTTCAAGTACTTATATTTGACCCAATAGCATTGACAAATGTGTTTCTGCGAAGGATCGAGATCATTAGATCAACTTTTGATCCAGGAATTCGTCATTGGGAGAATCTATTATACGAAGAAATCTACATAATGATATTTGATCCAGGAGGAGTTGGAAATTTTCAATTTCTTGCTTGCGTTGCTGATATTGTTTATTCATTTAAATTACCTGGAGAGACTTGTGGTTATATTTTGTTTGGTGATTCTAACTTTGTTTGTTTTAATGTATGATCAGATTTGTGGACAAAATTTTTTTCAAGGGGAGCGGATGCCAGATTTGAGGACAAATCCTTTTGAAGAGGAGGGGAATGATGACAGATTGACCGGGTCAGAATTTTTCGTCAATTTATCGACTCGAGTGTCAAGTGTTCAACAAATAATATCAAATAATTGGGCCAAATATATATTGAGCAAGTTAAAGCTTATTGTTTTCGTGGGCCATATATTTTTGCTTCAAGTTATCAGAACATATTCATTAGTATGCAATATTCAAGTGGGCTTACATAATCAGCACCATTCACGTGGCCTTCTCATTACTTTACATGAACCTTAACATGTAATCCGACTCAGGTGGGGAAAAGGAGTTAGTCTTGCGTTAAAGAATCCTACGCGGCAACGAATTTTTTTATTTATTTGATTTCTTAATTTTAAATTCTATTATAATTAGGATTTCTTTTAATTTCTTTTCTAAATTGATTTCTATTTCCTTATAGAAATTAGGGTTATAACTTATAAATTTCTTTTAGGATTTGGATTGTTTTGAGTAGTATAAATAGATGTTCAAGTTATGTAATCAAACACATTATACATTATTCATTATTCAATATATTTGTAAGGATATTCTCTTCTTTTGGTTCTTTGAAGAATTCCTAAGTATTTTTCTTAGTTATTTCTTTGAGGTTCAATTTGACTTATCATTCAACAATTCATAGTTGTGTGTGGCGTCTTCTACCGCATCAATCGTCGATTGTACCGAGATTACCGGTTCAATATAAGCGAGGAGTCAAGGTGTCGTTGGTGTCCATTCAACGCAGAATTTCGAACGCGAGCAATTGTACCAAGATTACCGTCTACATATAGGCGAGGGGTTAAGGTGTTGCAAGCAATTCACCCAACAACTGTGCTAGAAACGATCGGGGAGACGACCACCTCACGCAAGCGTGCCGTGGAGTCTATCATTTGGTATCAAAGCTAAGCCTTTCTAGCAAGTTACTTATCTTTAATTTTCTGTCAAAATATATATTGTAAAAAAAAAGAAGCAAAAAAAAAGAGAGAAAAAAAAAGGAAAAGAAAAAAAAATCATATTTTATCGTGCTAACCCAATTTGTAGCACACCATCAAATCATCAATTCCAGTCAAGAGTCCATACCGTTCCATCATCATCAATTCTGAAACGGAGCTACAATTTACAAATCTGAAGCATACAAGAGGAGTACAAGGCAATCGATCGGTGATTTAATTTGTGATATTCTGATAGTCACACCATCAATAATTTTGTTTCGTGATAAGTACTTTTTGAATTGATTAGTAAAACCAAGAATTTTGCTAGGGGAATTCAAGAAGAACCTATTAGAGAGAATATTAGAGGTAAAAGGCAAGAGTGTAAGATTATTAGAGGGTAAAAGCCAAATTTGAGCGATACACGAGTGATTCATCATTATTTGAGCGAAACACGTAAGGGAGTGTGTGAGAAAATTTTTTATCTACTAACGTTTGTTTTGCAGCAAACATGTATGGCTACAAGTATGAAAGTTCTTATGGGTCTCGAAGGAATACTTTCCAAGGCAATATTGATACAGAGGTATATCTGAAATGGGAGAGAAAAATGGAGCGAGAATTTGACTCTCATGATTACTCCGAGAGGAGGAAGGTCAGACGGGCAGTTTAAGAGTTCTCCGATCATACAATTATATGGTGGCAGCTTAACAAACAAAAATATGGGGAGCGTCCGTTCGAGACTTGAGTAGAATTAAAAACAGCAATGAGAAAGCTGTTTTCTCCAGTACAGCGTGACAGGAGGGAGGAGTATACATCTCAAAGACATGTAGAGCAACCTTCAAGGCGATTTACAGTAGACAATAATAGGAGGGTTCGTACACAAGTAAACAAGGAAGATTATTGGATGCAGTTACAATATACTTCTAAGGCGCAAAATAAACAAGATCAACGGGGGGAAGTGGAAGAAATTATAGAATATGCGGTCCAAGGAGAGTTATTGGGTTCGAGTGTTCAAGATGAAATTCATGATCAAAAGCAAGATGGTGAACATCCGAAAGAAAGTAATCAAGGAGATGAGTTTGTAAAAGAAAATGCATGTGGAAAAGATCGACAAAAAGAAATTGTTCAAAAGGTTGATAATGTAAAAGAAAAAAGTGAAAAGAGTGAGAATGAAAAGAAAAGAGAGATTGAGAAAAAAGAGAATGAAAAGAGTGACCTTGAAAATAAACGAGAGAAAAACAAACGAGAGGGTGAGCATAAAGAAGAGAGAGAAGAAATATGTGACTATGAAAAAGATAGTGAGTTGAAAAGTGAGTTATATTTTGAAAAGCCAATGACTGTACATTCGTACAAGACGGCGCTTTTGAATACTAACACTAATGATTCTTCTTTGTCTAGTTTTGTTTTGGTTCTTGTACAGGTTGTTGATGAAATACCCCGTAATATCATTCCGTACCGATCAGCTGATAGTATTCCCGAGGAGATGACGGAGTTACCAAGGCGGGTTGGAGAGTTGGTGAAAGTGGGTATCGTGAGAGAAGACATGAGTTCATGTGTTGATTATGAGATCATAGTATCTAAGGAGGATGAGAAAACGATTTTGTTTGTCGATTTTGAATTGGTAAACAAGTATCGTTATTCTTTTCTTTATTTAGATAATATGTTTGATAAATTGCATAGTTCTTATGTTTTATCTACATGTGATAATAATCATGTGATGACAATGTCTAATCAATTTAGCATGAGATATTGTGATAAATGGAAAATTGTTTTAGCATGTGAGTTATATAGGTGGTTAGTTATTTCTGTTAGATTAACTGATGCATCTAGTGTTTTCATGAGTTATTTAAAACATGTTTTGCATGCTTCCGTTGGAAAATTTGTTGTTAGCTATTTTGATGGTAGAATCATTTTTGTCATAAACTATGGAGGATATTTGATTTATGTTGAGTTAGTTTATGATCATGATATATATTCTCGTTTTCGATGTGTTTACTTGCATGAAATTAATTCTAGGTTTTGTTATCCAAATATTGACTTAGGGTTTCATGCTAGTCAATCTTTACATGAATTGTCGTTAGTTGACAATGGTAGTAATCATGTTGTTTCGTTGGAGCAATCTTCATTGCATGATTTGCTATCATATGGTTCTAATTAAAGAAATGTTTATCATCAAGATGGTTTGAGAGATGAGTTATTTGCATGTGTAGTTAGTTCACTTGGATTAGCTAAGGCATTGCATACTTCCATGGAATTGTTGAATTATATTTTGCATTTTTTCATGGGAAAATTTGTTATTCTCTCTTTTGATGATATTCCGATTTTTGTTAACATTTTGAAAAATTCTTTAGCATGTGTAGAGTTTGTTTGTGATCATCGTCGATATGCTATTGAATTTTCAACTTATGATTGTGATCTTTTTACTCCATTGATAACATTATTTGTTCTTTATTATATTAATGTCAATGGAAAGAGGGAGTTTGGTTGCGTTTTGCAGATTCGTGATAGGAGCATATTTATTGAGGGAAACATGGATCGTGCAATTCAATTCGATCAATGCATTGAGAGTTTACAGGGAAGTATTTTGAATATTGTTTTAGTAGACTATGCATGTGATTTTAATTTATTTGATTCCTTTGTGATTAGACAAAAGGAACTTATTGATTTGTTTTGTTTTGTGTTTAATCCAGGAATTCAAGAGAATTTGTGTGAGAAGCATGACGAATTTCAAGTACTTATATTTGACCAAATAGCATTGACAAATGTGTTTCTGCGAAGGATCGAGATCATTAGATCAACTTTTGATCCGGGAATTCGTCATTGGGGGAATCTATTATACGAAGAAATCTACATAATGATATTTGATCCAGGAGGAGTTGGAAATTTTTAATTTCTTGCTTGCGTTGCTGATATTGTTTATTCATTTAAATTACCTGGAGAGACTTGTGGTTATGTTTTGTTTGGTGATTCTAACTTTGTTTGTTTTAATGTATGATCAGATTTGTGGTCAAAATTTTTTTCAAGGGGAGCGGATGCCAGATTTGAGGACAAATCCTTTTGAATAGGAGGGGAATGATGATAGATTGACCGGGTCAGAATTTTTCGTCAATTTATCGGCTCGAGTGTCAAGTGTTCAACAAATAATATCAAATAATTGGGCCAAATATATATTGAGCAAGTTAAAGCTTATTGTTTTCGTGGGCCATATATTTTTGCTTCAAGTTATCAGAACATATTCATTAGTATGCAATATTCAAGTGGGCTTACATAATCAGCACCATTCACGTGGCCTTCTCATTACTTTACATGAACCTTAACATGTAATCCGACTCAGGTGGGGAAAAGGAGTTAGTCTTGCGTTAAAGAATCCTACGCGGCAACGAATTTTTTTATTTATTTGATTTCTTAATTTTAAATTCTATTATAATTAGGATTTCTTTTAATTTCTTTTCCAAATTGATTTCTATTTCCTTATAGAAATTAGGGTTATAACTTATAAAGTCCTATTAGGATTTGGATTGTTTTGAATAGTATAAATAGATGTTCAAGTTATGTAATCAAACACATTATACATTATTCATTATTCAATATATTTGTGAGGATATTCTCTTCTTTTGGTTCTTTGAAGAATTCCTAAGTATTTTTCTTAGTTATTTCTTTGAGGTTCAATTTGACTTATTATACAACAATTCATAGTTGTGTGTGGCGTCTTCTACCGCATCAATCGTCGATAGTACCGAGATTACCGCTTCAATATAAGCGAGGGGTCAAGGTATCCATTCAACGCAGAATTCCGAACGCGAGCAATTGTACCAAGATTACCGTCTACATATAGGCGAGGGGTTAAGGTGTTGCAAGCAATTCACCCAACAACTGTGCTAGAAACGATCGGGGCGACGACCACCTCATGCAAGCGTGTCGTGGAGTCTATCAGAGAGAATGATGAATGCGAGGTTGGGAGAGTTGATGGGTGAAGAGGAGTTTTCTGGGTCCTTGTATTTTTTTTCCTTTTTTCTATTTTATTTTTTTCTAGTCCTTGTTAATTGCTGAGTTCGGCATTTTGGGAAGGAAGGGAGGGAGGAATTACAATATTTTAATTTTTTTGGGGGGAAAATGAAATCTTTTGATATAAAGATTAATCTTTGCGAGATGTTAATAGTTAGGCTTGTGGTGTTCGAGCGGTAGTATGATCAAAGTTTTAACTGTGAGTCTATGAGTTCGAATCATTGGATAGACAAATTTTAGAAAAAAATCAAAACAAGCCACGTCATATCTTCATTGTCAACTGTCATTAGTTTTTATATTTCTCTTTTTCGTCCCTTTAACTGATAAGTGGAAGATTATATGGATTAAAAGTAACATTTTAAAATTTAATGGCTCGTATAACTATCTTTTCATTGATTTTTCTCACTTCCTAATGATTGCTTCATTACTAAGAAAATAATCACAAAAGGATGTCGTGTACAATCAGTATCTATAAAAGTGCTTGCATGACATTTTACACTTTAGCCCTTGTCAGGAGAGCCAAGACAAGAGCGTTGTCAGTTAGACAAAATTGGTAAGAAAGAAAATAGTAAGAGCTTCTTGGTTAATTCTTTAAAACTTCAACATAAGCCCAAAAAATTTATCCAAACATCCACTCGGCAGTTTAACCATATAAAATAAAGCCAACACTTTAACCAAGAATCAGCACATTGTACTCTTCCAACAACGCAGGAATCGGGTCTTACTCTGCTACCTTCTTTTCAACTTGAAATATTCCATAAAACACCTTTTCCAAGCTCATCATATATGTACTAATCCTCACCTCCTTCAGAATAAGTTGATAATACTCCCCTCACCCTCCCCCTCCCCCTCCCCCCCCCCCCCAAGAAAACAAAGAATATAAGAAAACTACAATGGCACAATACAATTTATAATTTCTGACATAACATTTTGATGAATGTGAATATTATACCATCTAAACATTATTGTAAGTGATGTGTGGTGCCAAAGTACTACATATGGAGGAATGTCACAAATTTATAATTTGCAAATATCTGAGAAAATTTACTAATTATCACTTGATGAAGATTCATATAAGGTAATTCAACTTCTTAAAAAAGATAAGTAAATAGTTACAAATAGTAGCTAACATCACATAATTATACTACTATAGTAGTCCCTCCTTTTACAAATGAGAGTTCTTTAGGGGGGGGGGATATTTTCTTTGTTGACATTCTTTTTTCCAAATATTAAGGTTGTATCTGACAAAGGTAGACAAGATTTGTTTCAACAATGATTTTGCTAGTAATATCAGTTTAATGTTAGAAAAAAATCCAAAAAAATATCTCTAGAGTGTCTTGCAGACAAATTATTTTCTTTTTTGACTTCCTATTTTAACCGGATAATTGCTTTTACAATCAAAAGCTAGTCATATTTTATAATTCTATACCTATTACATATACACACAACACATTCCAATATTCCATTTAATTATATTCAATGAGATTTTTGATAGTATAAAATGACACAATGTTCTCGGGTGACCATCATAAGTTCATCATCATGCCATCACTAATTTACTTAATAAATTATATGAATTCTTTCTATAAACATAGGTAATAATAATACATATAGATTCATGTTACTGAAAGAAATAGAGCCTTAAACTGAGGTGACCTGATGGAAGTTGTGAGAGGTTGACTGGGAACTAAAACCTCAGACGTGCCCATAGCTGCAAAAACATTGAATATTTCGAGGACTAATTACTTTTGCATAAATTTATAAATAAACTTTTTAAAATAAATCAGTGAAATTAGAAACATTTTGAAGAGGTAAAAAAGGCAAAACCAAAATCACATAGAGAAACAATAAATCAGTAGTACCTTGAGATACATCTACTATCGCCTTATTAGAGGTGATATCCATTGATGTCAAATTATTTTTCTTCTTCTTATTCTTGTTCTTAGCCATAGCTCTTGCGCGAACAGAGTCAAAAAAACCTGCAACTCAATAATTGAATTAGGTGAGGAGAGAGAAAATTTTTGGAATTTAAAATAAAAACCATACATTAATTTACCTGAGATTCGGAGTTAGAAGAATAAATTTCTAGGTTTGAGTTCTTAGTCATCTGTTCTCTCTCTAGAAGCATTTCATTTGGGTTCGTCAGTTTTATGGATCGAACGATGGAATCGATTCCAAAATCAGGTGAGTTTTCTAATTGATTGACTTAATTCTCAATTATTTAAGAGCTGACTCACTAAGTTTTTGAATCGAAGAATTGCCTTTCGGCACTTTATATATAAGGATTGATTAGAAGTATTGTCCAAACTCATATTTAGAGAGGGCAAGAAATTGAGCTTTTTTATTCCGATTGGAACCATTACAAATAAACATTATATATGTACACAAGTCTTTCTTGGTAAGTCATATATAGTCGCATCAAAATAAACTATTTCATTTGTTAAAATAGTTATTTTTTTTAAAGTTTGTTTGGGTAGTTAGAAAACTTTAATATAGTAGGAAATTGTATTTTGGTAAAAACATTTTAAACTATGATACACTTTATTTTAAAATATTATCCAAAATATTTTTCTCTTGTTTATTTAAACATTTATATATGTACAAACATAATTACAACTTTGATTTATGATAGACAAGTTAATGGAGAATAACCTCTTATATATAGCTTTTGCGCTACACAACCAATGAGGGTTAAATACTTTTTTAGTTACTCTACTTTAAATCAGCTTATAAATGAGTCACTAATTTTTTTTTCTTACATTCAAATTACTGAACTTTTGTTTACTTACAAAACGTCAGAAAATCCGTTAAGTCTGTTGACTTTTAACGAAAATTTCCACATCAGTTGCATACATGTAAAAAAATTCTTATGTGGCACAAATCATCCCATGTGGCTTTCTTACATGGAAATTGAGGAAATGATTTATGGAGAAAATGAAAGATTTATTCTAAATAAAATAATGTCAATTAATCAAACAAAAAAATAAAAAAATAAAAAATAAAAAAACATTAATATTTATATCATTTAACCAAAAAACAACACAAAGAACTATCTAAAAAAATTATTTATTTATTCTAAAATAAATATTTTTTTAGAAGATTACAACCCTTCATCTTCGTCAAGAACGTCATCATAATTGTCCAATTTATTATTAAGCCACGTAAATAAGTAAATTAAGCTAAAAAAAACTCTCATGACGGTGTTTATCTGCTGGGGATTTAATGTTTGTTATAGTCGAATTCTGGTTCAGTTTTATGGGTTGAGATCGCCGGCAACTGGGTTCGTATAATTTCGTTTGGATTTGGTCTGATCATCCTAAAATAGTTCGGATCTTGATAGATTATTTGTGCAGATGGTTGATTTTCTGTGTTCCTTCTGATCTAGACAAATGAAAAACTCTGTAAACCCCATCCATCACCATTTCTTTACTATTATTTCAGATCAGTCAATTAAATCACCACATTGCTCACACCAAAAACCCTAACAATCGTTTCTCTCCATCAATGGCCGCCAGAAAAGAAGTTTTGGAGTCGGTGTATTCAGTGTTATCATTGTTGTTCATACCATTGGCTTGCGTTGAGCTCTGTGACGCCGCCACCATTGTCGACATTTACTGGCTCATCCAGTAAGATATCGTTAGTGAGCCGTTCGGATCGTGGCTGGCTTATTTGAATCATCACGTTGGCTCTTCGCTTTTTGCTCCAAATACAGATCTCTCCCATGCAGTTGTCATACTAACAATTCGTGAATTGAATCTCACTTTCGTTCGAGGTACAATTTGTCCAAGCTTTCTGTTCGGTTCATCGAACTTTGGAGTTGGAGCTGGTTAATTAGTAGTGAAATTTATTTATATTTTTTTTATTAATGGCGATTTTAAAATTTGTGTTTATTTGTTTGTTATGTCATTTTAAAATTTGGTATACTTTTTTTTGTTATTGAAGATTAAATTTTCTCTGAAGAATTCCTCAATTTCCATGTAAGAAATTCACATGGGATGATTTATGCCACATAAAAATTTTCCATACATTAAATCGTGTCATAGCCGACGGGACCATTGTCGATGCGCACCATGCTGTCGAGAATAACATCAATGGCGACGGCCCAACCGTCGTTACTGACTACTGTCGGCAATGACCCCCTAAACCTCATCCACGCCCAGGCTACCATTACGCGCGTGTGCCAAAAGTGAGGGTCGACGGGACAAAGGACATTGGCGACAGTCGATGTTGTCAAGAATGAGTCATTAGCGAATGGCTCAATATCGACGGGCATTGCCGTCGAGAATAACATTCTATTTAATCCCCAAATTTCAGTTTCTCTTCTATCTCCTTTCTTTTCTTTCTCCCGCTCGACTTTTCCTTCCCTCCCTTCCTATTGCTGTCGTCGTGCCCTACCTCGCTGTCGCCATCTCCATCGATATCCTCGCTCGTCGTCCGTCCCTCTCTCTTTCCTCACCATCCGGTGCCCTTCTCTCCCACCGTCCCTTTCTTGGTCAATGTTCTCTCCCAATCTCTTTCCTCTTTTCGTCATCTACTCTCTGGTTCTCCATTTGTGAAGCTTCAATTAGTAAGTTAAACTTACGTATTCTTAGGTTTTTATTTGTAATTAAGTTCCAATGTTGTCAGGTTAGGGTTTAATTTATGTTTTCTATAATATGTAAATTTTATTTTGTTTTGATTTAGGTTGCAGTACATAGCAACATCTTCAGAGGGCGCTGTTCTCCTCCGCGTAATTAATCTCCTAATTTGTAAGTTTTGGATGTGATTTTATATATGGTAATGGTGAGATACATTTGATTTTTATGTCTTTTTGTGTTAATAGTTCCATTTTTATTGATAAATTTGTGTTAATAGTGAGTATATATTTGATTTCTTTTACTTTAGCTATATCATAAGTATTGTTTTGTTGGAATAATGACATAAATTTGGCAAATATGACTTGGTGTGGAACAGATAGAATATTAATTTTTTTAGCAAATGTTGTTAATTAAATTTGTGATTACATTTGCATCTATATTTGTGATAATCTTCAATGTTGAAGTTTACGTTGTAATGCTTTTCCCATGGCAGGATGTTGATTTATCACAATTTGCTTCATTCTCCATTAATTATATTTAGATATAGGTCCACCAATTTAATTTGATCTGTTGGTTTAGTTTGTTGATATCTTGCCCCTCTTATTTCCTTACTGTGGTTCTCATGCCTATCAGTATAGGTCTTAATTAGATTTTGGGGCCAACACAAATTTACCTGGACCTCAAGTCCAGAACACCTTCTCAAGTCCAACCAAATCAATCTCTTAAATAGTAAGCTATTTTTAAAATCACTCATTTGGAACAATTTCCCAACCATATTACCTTATTTTTTGTACAAATTGTAATGTCAAAATAAACACGTCCAAGAAAGAAACTTTTTTTTTAAATAAGTTTAATAGTAACTAAGGGTGGAAACAATCAAAACAATCACTTGTCGTTGCAGACACTACCTCAAGGTTTCACAAACAAAAAGGCACAAGACCATTTTCAATAGAAGCAAAACAATGTCATTAAGATAATTGTTCAAAAAATGGTGGTTCAATTCCAGAATCCACTATTTGTAATGGTGGAAAGAACAAATGAACATATGATAGAACCCAATAGTTTAGTTGGAACCCTAAGAACTTCATACTCAGAGAGTAAATTATATACACCCTTCCTGTATGGTTCTCCATAATCTCGTCCTGGCTAGTAAATAAATATGAGCCTATGAATCTAATCATATATAGTATTTCCACTTATCTACGCCAAAAACTGTTAAACAGAGTAGTTTTGTTGATCAAGATAAATCACAACTACTGTAATGTCATCATGTAAATGACGTCTGATTCCTTTTTTATTTTTTTTATGTCATTGAATCTCATCTCCCTATTCTTTGTCGCTTCTTGAATGGTAGTTGCTACCAATCTCTTAGTTATCCCTTGCGAGTATAATAGAGGGTGTTAGAGAAAATGTAGACATATATATTTATTGTGACATTCAACACATTAGTAATATTTACCCATAATTTAGGTGCTCAATTCATATATGCATTATATCAGAAATTCACAAATGCATTAAATATGTTTTTGCATCTATATCTGCATGTCTTCTCTTAACATATAGACGAACATTAGTTTGTTGTGGAGAGATTTGATTTGATTTTAACAGATTAGAGTGATGTAACATGTAACATATAGACAGACTATTTAATTGCAAGCATATTCTAAATCTTAATTTTTTTTCTTATCCATATATGGTTCAAGAAATTTTGTCATTATACTTTCACATGTGCATATTTCCATATAGTTTAGGAAGCTTAGAAACCCCTTTGAGATTCACTTAGTATGACTTAATCTCAACTAGTCCCCGTTTTGGGACTATTCTTGTATGTTTCGATTTCACTTAGGTCAGTGTTAACGACTTGAGCACGTCTTTATATTTTTTGAATTTTTGGTCAGTATATATCTCTTGATGTTCTTCGGGTGCATATTTAGACTAAGATGTGTTAGTCTATTTTGTGTACTTGAAGACTATGAGGAGGTGCTACTGAAATTTCTAAAAAATTTAAAGATGTGTTCAAGTTGTTGGCATCAGTGAGGCGACACATCCGGGAATGGTATAGAAGCCTGACCCGTTAGAGTGGGAAATGAAGTTAGGAAACTTATAAGCTTGCATATACATTAACTTGGAGACTTGATTGTGTTTGTCTAACTTTTCATATATATAGCAAACAGTTGTCCAAGATGTCTGTTGATCGAAGTTGGATGGAACGTAGGGTAGCCACTGATAAGAATGGGCTTAGCTCTGAGTACCGTAGTGGGGTTGAAAAGTTTCTCAATTTCGCATTTGAGCAAGTCAGCGGCGATGAGATCAGATGTCCTTGTAAAAGGTGTGTGAATGCAGTGTGGAAGAAAATGAGTGATGTCATGTGTGAATTATTTGCGTATGGGTTCAAGCAGGGTCATACGACATGGATCTATCATGGGGAAACCAAGTTGGATGAACATGAATCAAAACTGAAAGCCAGAGGTGACGAAACCTTTAACTGTACTAACATGATAGTAGAAACTAATGGTTCGTACTTCCAGTGGAATACATATAAGGATGGCAGTAGCGTCAAGCAAGAGTTGATTGATGGGGCTAAGGGTTTCTATGAGTTATTGCATAAAGCAGTGACGCCACTGTATGGCGGGCACAAAAAACACACCATCTTATCTTCCGTGACTAAGTTTTTGAACTTCAAGAACGAGCATGACTGTAGCGAGAGAGGTTTCAATGAACTGCTAAACATTATGGAGTGCTTACCTGCAGGCAATAAGTTACCGGAGTCGTACTATGATGTGAAGAAAATGGTCAAAAGGCTCAATCTAGGGTATGAGAAGATTGATGCTTGTGAGAATAATTGTATGTTATATTACGGTGATGTCAATAAAGATAAGAGGTCATGTGATATTTGCGGTACAAGTAGATACAGTGAATAACGTAAGAAAAATGGAAAAGATGTGCCGAGAAAGATCTTACGTTACTTTTCCATTACGCCGTGGCTTCAGCGGTTGTTCATGTCAACACATACCGTCGAGTATATGAGGTGGCACTCCACATGGGACATAGTCAAAGTTCAACTGATGCACCCGACAGATGGGCTTGAGTGGAGAAATTTTGATAAAAATCACCCCTCGTTTGCTCAAGAGGTTTGCAATGTTAGGCTTAGACTTGCTACGGATGGGTTTAATCCGTTTAATGGGCCTTACATCAAGCCCTACCCAACTTGGTCGGTGATTGTTGTTGTGTATAACCTTCCGCCTTCGATGTGTATGAAAGATCCCTACATGTTCATGCCTTTACTGATTCCAAGTGATAAGAGTCCGAGTAATGACATCAATGTTTACTTTAGGCTGTTAGTTGATGAGTTGAAGATGTTTTGGGATAAATGGGTTCAAACTTATGATGGATCTCTTAAACAGAACTTTGATATGATGGAAGCTTTACTGTGGACCATAAATGACTTCCCGACGTTAGGAATGATCAGTGGATGGTCGACTCACGGGGGCTTGTCATGTCCCGTGTGCATGGGGTCAGTTAAAGCTATGCGAGTCAAACATGGGGTAAAATGAGTTTCTTTGTAATATCCAGACAGTTTTTGCCGATTGAACATCGTTAATGATAGATGAGTAAACAATTCAATCGAAAAATAGAGAAACGTCAAGTACCTGGCCGTCTTTCTGGGACAACAGTGTTGAGTTGGATTACTCACTTAAAATTTCCACCTCCAGGGAAGAATCACATATTAGAGCGAACTTATGGTTACGACAAAGTTCACAACTGGACACACAGATCCATGTTCTTTGACTTGCCATATTAGGCTACACTATGCACCCATCATTATTTAGATCTGATGCATACTGAAAAGAACATATTTGATTATATTTTATATACAGTCCTAGATGCAAATGGTAGAACAAAGGACAACAATAAGTTGAGGCTTGATTTGGTAGAAATGAACATTAGGGAACATTTGTGGCTGTATCAAGATGGTAGTAAGACAGTAACGCCTAAAGCTGATTATACTTTAACCAGGGAACAATTGCTATTGATATGTAATTGGATCAGTGGACTGAAGCTCCCAGATGGATATTCTTCGAATAAAGCAAGGTGTTGTAAAGTCGAAGAACTAAATTTTCGGGGTCTCAAAAGTCATGATTGTCATGTATTCATGCAGAAGTTGATCCCCGTGGCATTTATCGACTTGTTATCGAAACGTGTGGTTGGAGCACCGACGGAGCTTTCTAATTTCTTCAAAGATCTATGCTTAATGGAGCTCCAACTCAAAGACATAGATAAAATGGAAATGTAGATGGTGGAAATAATGTGCAAGTTAGAATGATATTCCCTCCATTTTTTTATTCAATAGAGCATTTGCCTATTCACTTGTCATACGAAGCTAAGTTTGGCGGTCCCGTGCAATATAGATGGATGTATCCATTCGAGAGGTAATGATTGTGATGGTTTTAATACACTGAAATGTTCATTCTTGTTTACTAATGTATACATGCATATATAACACATAGGTATATGCGACGTCTAAAACAAAAGGTGAAGAACAGAGCCCGTGTTGAGGGGTCAATTGCTGAGAGTTATGTTATGGAAGAAATTGTTAATTTCTACTCGTTGTACTTTGAACAAAATGTTCAGGCGAGGCACAATCACTTATGTCGGAATAAGGCTGTCACGCTCGAGGAAAATGGAGAATTAACGGCCTTTAGTCATCTTGTACAACCATTTGGCAGGAAAAAAGGCGATTCGTAACTGATAGTGAGTATGCAGCTGCCACATTGTATGCACTTGTCAATATAAATGAAGTAGTGTCATACATTAAGTAAGTAGCCATAACTATATATGTCTTATGATGTTATTGCTATAAGTTCCTTTCTTACACATTAAGTATATAACTGTATTGCAGTTAATATGATGCTGAGATACGTGAAGCGAATCCGATTATATCGGATGAGGATTTGCAAAATTTGAGGAATAAATCATTTGTGCAATGGTTTAAAGATCATGTAAGTCTAACCGATTTGAAGTTTAATGAATCATAGACATAAACTTATGGCGTAATTAACTTTAGAATATGTTGTGTTCATGTACATTAGGTCCTCACAGATGAGCTAGCTAACATTTGGCTAAAGCTTATAGCTGACTGCCCTGAAAGATTTATAGATACTCATACATGCTTCATTGTCAACGGTTACAGATTTAAGTGCTGCAATATTGGGAAAGCTGCTTCTTCTGATTCCGGTGTTTTGGTAAAAGGTAGCTGCTACGATAATCTTTGGGATGACTGGTATGGACGATTGCTAGAAGTTATCGTTCTCAAATATTGGGGTCATAAAGAGTTAGTTTGCTTCAATTGTCATTGGTTTGATATTGAGAATGGATTTAGAGTAGATAAAAATTCAAGACTGATGACTTTTAATGTTAAGTCAAAACTAAACTCAAACAAGTCATTTATTTTAGCAAGTTAAGCAACACAGGTGTACTACGCGCGGAGTGTTAAGACTCCTCTGTAAGCCCATGGTATGTTGTTATAACCACCAAAGCCCGTGGTTTTCAAGACACAGCTCCTCGTCTAGACGATGAACCTTTACAAGTAGAGTCTACTAGTGTCACACTTGCTGGTATGACAATTATTAGTGAGTCTAGTGAAGAAGATAATGATGTCGTCGTTGTCAAAAGTGAAGACGATGTTCTTGAGGAGGTAGATATAATTGAAGAAATCGTTGAGGATGACGAAGATGGTGATGACAACGATATTAAAGATCTATTACTCGAAGATGACGATTTTGATATTGAAGGCTTTGACGATATAAATGATTAGGAGTATGTACTCTTTGTGTCCTTTTAGTTGTATTCAAATGTAATATTTTGTAGTAGTCTAATCATTATCTTTAATTATATTAATCTACTAAATAAGGTGTTAGTTATTTTATGTTACTATTTATGTTGTATCCTTTTAGGTTACTATTTATATTGTATTCTTTTAGTTGTATTTGTATGTTATCCTCTTTGTTACTGTTCAAAAATATTGTATTTACGAATGTCTAATAATATTTTTTTGATGATTTGACAGTATACTATGACGCGTACACCACATGACGATTGTGGTGGGTGTGCAGGTCGTGGGGGTCGTGGAGGTAGTGGGGGTGATGATCAAGCCGGATCGTCAGGTATAATTACATGTTTTGTTGGGATACATCTTATTATTTTTTATTTTATATAGTATTGATATTATATTCATTTATATAAATATTGATGTATTTCACTACATAGGTGATTGACGTAGGCCTCCGCGGGACTAGCACGTGGCTTACTAGGGAATCCCACCCAAGCGCCGCTTATTTGTCGTGTTGGAACCCGTTCGCAACCAATTCTCAAGCCTGTGGATGAGGTGGATGGATGTGGATGGCCACACACGTCAGCTGATTATTGCTGAGTTTAGGGTAAGATGTCAGTCATTCATATGCTAGTTTTATATTCCATTTGAATATGTTTTTACCTCTTTGATTTATGTTGTCTACTAAGCTTCTTAATGTGTAATGTGCAGAGATATTACCGCTTTAAGGACGGGGAGGAAGCCCATGACATGACTGTTCTACATAAATACTTGGAGATAAATTGGCACAAGTGGGTCTACGATTGGAAGAAGAAGGCCCAGACGAAGATGGCTGATGGACAGACACTTAAGGATGTCCGGCCAGATTTTATCTCTGCTGCGGTGTGGGACCAGATGTGAAACATTTGGGACGACGAGGCCTTCAAAAAGATGTCGGCACAGTACAGCTGCCTGACAGCAGAGTCGTCTCCCACACTACACGGGGTCTCAGTCGTACAACCTCTACCAGGAGAGACTCAAGGTGAGTCTAAAGCATGCACCCTCCCACTTGGAGTTTTGGTGGCACACCCACCAGAAGAAAGGTGAATGTGGTTATATCCCACCTAAGGCAGAACACATTGCTGTAAGTTATTTAATTCTCTTATTTAGTATGTATTTAAAATTCAGATATTCTTTTGTATTTTTTTTTTGTTTTGTACTTTGCGTATCATATATTAATGTGTTTTTTTCAGCGACGGTTCAAGGACCTTATAGTGACCTGGAGCAGCCAGAGAGGCGACACTCCAGCAGACGATTCTAAGCTTGTAGACGAAGAGATGGAGGACTGGATGTTGGCTATAGGGAGACCGAAGAAGGGTAGAGTTGTGGGCATTCCCCATGTCCCAGCCTACCCCCTAGTTTCTGCTGTGAGAACTCGACGTCGCCCACCCACTGAAGGTAGTGGTGCGAGTGGATCGCGCGCCGACCCTTCATTATCCGATGATTTCTTCCGGCGGATCATAGAGGGGTGCATAGCAAGCAATGTTGTGCAGTCAGGTGCACCATCACGTGAGCAGATCTACCAGCTAGCTCAGGAGGTTATCCACGGCTCCATAGATCTTACAGCTGCCGCTGACGACCTCATGGGTGTAGTATGGGAGGAGACCATCCGAGTATGTGCGATTGTCTTGGCAAACATCTTCCCACCACATATTCGATAGGTAAAAACAATTATTGATGTATTTCCTTATTTAATTTATGTAATTTGTAATTATATTGCTTAGATAAACTTAAGATAAAACCCTAACTTCCATTATGAAAACCCTGAAATCCATTATTAATTTAAACTTACTAAACTGCAATAAAAGAATACTAAAACCCTTAAGAATAAGCAAAATAATTCAGTTAGGCCAAACTTGCCAACACTTAAGTAAAAAATTGAAAAAGAGACCAAAACTTGCCTCGATAGTCAAAACGACACCCAAACATATACATAGCACAACATAGGTATTAGGCACGCGTTAAAATTTACGGGACTCGATTCCGATATACGGAGGTTGAGTTATCAACCCGTAGACAAAACTTGTCAATACTTAGGTAAAAAGTCGAAAAAGAGGCCAAAACTCGCATCAGTCGTTGAGACGACATGCAAACACATACATAGCACCACATGTATGGATGATTGTAGTTTTGTAAATATGTTTAGATTTTTTTGGATATCTATTTTTAAAGGAAACTCTGCCGAAATTTCTTGAAATTAGTAGCGACTAGCTTGATATTTTGGTGGTTGGATGTGTTGATGATTGAGTATGTATTAATTTCTTCATATATGTATTTTTTTGTGTTCCGTATTTTGTAAATTTAACTAATTATGCATGGTTATGATTATTTTTGGTATGGAATGATGATTTTTTTGGTGGTTTGGATATGTGTGGATGATTGTAAGTTTTATAGACATGTTTATATTTGTTTGGATATCTATTTTTAAAGGAAATTCTGTCGAATTTTTTGAAATTAGTAGCGACTAGCTTGATGTTTTGGTGGTTAGATATGTGTTGATGATTGTGTGTTCCGTATTTTGTAAAGTTAACTAATTATACATGGTTATGATGATTTTGGGTATGAAATGATAATTTTTTTTGTGGTTTGAATATGTAATGATGATTGTAAGTTTTGTAGACAGGTTTAGAATTTTTTGGATATTTATTTTTAAAAGAAATTTTGCCAAAATTTCTTGAAATTAGTACCGACTAGCTCGATGTTTTGGTGGTTGGATATGTATTGATGATTGAGTATGTATTAATTGTTGTGGTGATATGTGTCTTTAGATAATGTAATATTTTTCAAATTTTAATTTAATTTTTCGTTACACCGTGCCTTCAGGCACGTGTTATAACTAGTATATATATATATTAGATTAATCATATAATCTTATCCAATCAGATGGTTCACATGTTGCAATTGTAAATCGAAAGAAAACTTGGCAACTCTTTTTCAACTTATCCAAGAATTAGATTACTTCAAGCAAATCTGTGCTTCTGTCCGAATTAATGTGACTCGATCTTTCATTTTCAAATCAGGGTTTTAGGTCACTGCGGATAAGTCTTTTTCTGTGTTTTTTTGGTGTATTTGAGACAGATAAAAGATGGGTACTGAACGAGGTAGAGGATAGTCGGTCTTTGAGCTGCTTGTTGGCTATCATGGCGGAAATAAGATACTGCCTCCATTGTAAGATATTTTAAATTAGATTAAGTTTAACTATTTAAAATTAACATGAGATATTATGGAAAATAATATATATGGTTGTTGGGGTATGGATATTTGGGCCCTAGAATATATGATAGGTTAGGGTCCATGTAGAGTTATTTAAACCCATGTGGGAATATGATTTGATGATTGGAGTGATTTCCAATTATATTTGATTTCTAAAGTCAGAAGGAGGAGTTGGGATTTGATCTAACTCTCTTCTTTTTAGGAGATCTTATTTAATCTCATTAAGGAATTATATCTAATGAGGAACCCTAATCCAATGTGGGGAAGGACTCTATGATGGTGGTGAGATAACTATAAATATAAGGTTTTACCCTAATTCTAAGGTACACTCACAATTATTACTTTTTAGCACTAGAACATTAAGCCTCCATTGTTAACCATATTCAACATGTATTTATTCTCACACCAAAGTTATCCCCCGACGGCCCAAGCCGTCAGGTTTTTCGTGTTTACCCATTTCTGTACAGGATTGGACGCGCTTTGGTGATTAGAGCGTGTGGATAGATCTTGGCGTTAACATTAGCGCTAGAAGAAAGGCTTTCTAGTATTGTTAATTTTTAATCACAACGGTAGTTTTCTCGGTTGGAATCATGGTAAATAGTAAAACAATTTCTAGCATTGGGCAGTCAACGGCAAGAGGATCTTCTCAACCAAAAGGATTAGTTAAAGATAGGTTGGGACCATCCAAAAGCATCCAAGACTGGCTCGGCCTGCACAGTCATTTGGTAGGGCCAAGGGATGCTGACTGAGAGGATGTTAGGCAAAGGTTGTTCTCAATGGCCAGTAAGGAGGCAAAAGATAGGAGGCGTGTAGAAGGTACACCATCCTGAACACGGCTCCGTGATGATCATGATGATAGGAGATCAGCCCTAGCAAAAAAGGCACAAGAGACAGATGATGCATTGAAGGCCTTACTACTACAGAAGGAGGAAATTGCCAAACAGATGATTCATATGGTAGATAGAGAGGATGCCGCCTCTAGCCACAGCCGAAGGCGGGGGCAATAACCATACAGACAATCCAGGACACGTCATCTGGATACCTCTAGGCGAACAAGAGAAGGCTTCGGAGCCGCTCTCGGGACAGAAGCAGATCAGGCAATCGTACGTCCAGAAACCAGTCCAAGACATACCATCCGAAAAATTCCCGGTATAGTGGAAGCAAGCGTGGAAGTCGTTTTAGGGCGGCTAGTTCGGAAGGGAATGATCGTCCAGACCAAATAAAGTAAGACCCAATCTGGAAGAGTACGCCTCGAAATACAGATGGGGTAGAGGCACTGGCTAAGAAACTAGAAGAGTTGCAGAAGGAGTTAGCCGAAGTAAGGCAGGCAAAGGGGAGTACGACCAAGAAATCTTCACCGTTCTCCCATGAGATTGTTCGAAAGAAGGCATATCCGAGCAAGAAGCTCCTCCATATGGAAATTTATAATGGGTCGGGGGACCCATATGAACACAGCCAAGCCTACGATCGGTTGATGGACTATTATGACTATTTAGATGTGGCCAAATGTCATATGTTTATGAAAACCCTAAGGAAGGATGCCAGACAGTGGATGATGACCCTGCCCCCGAACTCTGTTTCATTATGGGAAGAGCTTTCCGATAAATTCCATACTCGATTCGGTAGTAATAAAAGAAGGGATAAGCCAACCAGATTATTGTCTCAAATTTGATAGTACTCGAATGAGACTTTGGGCCATTATGTGAAGCGGTTTCGGGAGGTAGTTGGTCAAGTTACGAATTAATTTAAATGACCTTTAGACTGTAGGCCTCTTGCAGAATAGGTTGGACCTTGTGAGATCCAAAAAGATGGTGAAAAAGTTAATGTTCAACCATCCGAAGAGCTTGGTCGAAGCCTTTGAGAAAACGGAAGGATTCATAGTGGTGGAGGAGGCGATGACTAGTTTGAAACAGGGCACGTCCGAGAAGTCGAATGATAAAGATAAAGAGAAAAACAATAACAAGACCGATGGATTCCAGAAGAGGTATAGCGGTAACAATGATAAATTTGATGGTTACCAGAAGATGTATAATAGCAACAATGGTGGTTCAGGAGGAGGACGCCCACCTTTCTCGAGCTAGAAAGTTAACAAAATCTACACCAAGCTCAACACTGATCTGGCCACTATTCTAGAAGAGATAAAGAACAAGCCTTATTTCGAGTCACCCAATGACAACATAAAAGGGAACAGAGGTAATATAAGAAAGTATTGTGATTACCATGAGGCAGCTAGATATTCTATGGAGACTGTTTGGGGTCTGATGGATTTGATTGAAAAAAATGTGCAGAATGGGGCTTTGGTTCAGTATGGAAGAGATACTTCGGGAGTACAACAGGCGCACAACACCCATGTACCGAAATTGATGACCCATCCTCATCAACAGGATCAAATCCAAGCAATAGGACGGGTGGTGGATGTGATCACAGGATGGTCTGTTGGGAAGGTTATAGGGAAGAAACAGTGGGGATTCCTGGATGTGGTACTATCTGTGTTTGATCAGCCTGTAAGGTGTGAAAGACCATACCTCGATTCCGTGATATCTTTTACTAATGAATACTTTCCTATAGAACCGATCAAACCACATGAGGGTGCATTGGTAATTACTACACAAGTGGGTTCTATTGATAAGAAGCGAATGATGATAGACAACGGTTCTTCAGTTGACATTCTATACGCTCATGCCTATCAGAGGATGGACTTGGATGATAGGAAGATGGATATTGGCCAAGAACTGCCATTGTATGGGTTCAACAATGAACCAGTGAAGGTTACAATGACAATTAAGTTGCCAGTAATCTTTGGGATAACTCCTTAGCAGGTGGAAATTATGTATAGATTCTTCGTGGTGCGTGTAGATTCGTCGTATAACGTATTCTTGGGTAGACCAGAATTGATAACTCTTCAGGCAGTGACTTCGATCCCTCATTTCAAGATCAAGTTCCTCGTGCTGAATGAAATTGGAGAAGTGGTTGGAGATCTTGATTTAGCACGGAGGTGTTATAGTAATACATTGATCTCTTCGGGAGTAGGAGTCAACTAGCAGAAGCAAACCATGGCTATTGAAATTGAACCTTTCACCGAAGGCAATATAGAGCTACAGGTCGTGCCTGCTGAAGAAATAGAAGAAGTCAAGTTGATACCAAGAAAGAAGGATAAGACAGTTAGGATCGAGTCTGGATTGATAGAGCCGTTTCAGACGAGTTTGGTAGAGCTACTTCAGTGCTATGCGGATATCTTTACATGGGTCCTCGAAGACATTCCTGGTGTGGAGAAATAAGTGGCTATACACAGATTACGCGTGGACCCAGCAAATAAACTAATAAAATAAAAGAGGAGGATCTTTGCCCTAGAGAGGCAGAAGATAATAAATGAAGAAATCCCTAAGCTTCTGGCGGCGCACGGATTTCATTTTTGAGATTAATTATCAGGAGTGGTTGGCGAATGTAGTGTTGGTTCAAAATTAGAATGGAAAATTGAGAGTTTGCACTGACTACACAGATTTGAAAAAGGCATGTACGAAGGACTTTTATCCACTTTCCCATATTGACCAACTTATCGATGTCACTTCGGGATTTGCACTTCTCAGTTTTATAAACACGTTCTCGGGGTATCATTAAATTTTAATGCATAAGGAGGATATCCCAAAGATAGCTTTCATTACTCATCGGGTTGTGTATGCTTACAAGAAGATGACCTTCGGATTGCTGAATGTAGGTGCCATATATCAAAGGATGATGAATTATGTTTTTAACAAGCAGCTGGGTCGGAGCATGGAAGTTTACGTCGATGATATGATAGTCAACAGCATGTTAGTTCGGGGGCATCTAGATGATTTAGAAGATTGTTTCCAGACTGTAAGACACTACAAGCTAAGGTTGAATCTGATAAAGTGCACCTTCGGCTTAGGAGCTGGAAATTTTTTGGGTTACCTTATCAGCAAAAGAGGAATTGAGGCGAATTCGGAGATGATAAAGGCTATCCTGGACATGAGATTCCCTCACTCGTACAAAGATGTTCAGTGTTTGACGGTTCAAATCGTAGCGTTGAGGAGGTTTATGTCCAAATCAGCAGAGAGATATTTTCCCTTCTTTAACACCCTGAAAGGGTCAAAGAATGAGAAGACCTTACAGTGGACTTCGGAGTGTGAGGATGCATTTCAGGGAATAAAAAGGTACTTATCTTTGACCCTGTTGTTGGTAAATTCGGTTCCTTGCGAACCACTATACTTAAACTTGATAGATAGTTCGTTAACGGTTGGAGCAGTTTTGGTTCCAGAAATTAGAGGTGTCCAATATCCAATTTACTAAGTGAATCATGCTCTTCGGGATGCAAAGGCGAGATATTCGAACCTTGAAAAGTTTGCCTATGCACTCATAATAGCTAGTCAAAAACTTCGACCATACTTTCAAGGTCAGTTGATTGTGGTAAACACTGATCAGCCCCTATAGAAGGTGTTAAGTAAGCTGGACATCTCAGGTCGGCTTGCTACATAGGAAATGGAGTTAACGCAGTTTATTTTAGAGTATAATCATCGGGCAACGATAAAAGGTCAGGCTCTAATTGATTTTGTGGTTGAATGTTCATTTTCAGAGGAGGGTGACAAAATTATTTAAGAAGAAGGGGCAGTTTAAATAGTTTCAGATATTGAACCGGGGCAGAGTTTATGGACTCTGTATGTATATAGATCTTCGACTTCAGATGTTAGCGAGGCTGGTGTGATTCTGACGAGTCCAGAAGGGTTTAAGGTGCAGTAGGCAATTCGTTTTGGGTTCAAGGAAACCAATAATGAGGCAGAATATGAAGCAAACTTGGCCATCCTTTGGTTGGCGAAAAGCATTGAAGTTCAGAATTTGATAATCTTTAGTGATTCCCATCTAGTGGTCAAACAGATTTCGGAAGAGTTTGAGACCTAGGGGACAAGAATGGTAAAGTATCTGGCAGAGGTGAAGCATCGACTCTAGTACTTTAGTTCATTTACTTTTCAGGGAGTGGACAGGTCGGATAACACCATAGCCAATGCTCTGGCAAGGTTAGCTACGACAGATGCGAGTACATTTAGTGCATCAGTTTACTTAGAAGTTTTGAATCAGTCTAGCGTACAACATATAGAAGTGATGTTCTTGGAAAGTTCGAACTATTGGATGACTCCCTATTTAGATTATCTGGCTGATTGTGTTATGCCTTCAGATCGAATGATGGAAAAGAAGTTTAAGTATAGGAGTTTGAACTTTTTGCTTATCGATGGAGATTTATATCGAATGGCTCATTCTTCTCCTTTGCTAAAATATTTGGTCCCATCCGAAGCAGAATATGTTCTTCAGGAGGTTAATGAAAGGATCTATGGCGATCATATGGCAGCAAAGGCGTTTCCTGACAAGGTACGTCGACATGAGTATTATTGGCCCACTATTTTTAAAGAAGCAACAGACTATGTGAAAAATGCTCTAAGTGCCAGTTGAACAGTCCTATTTCTCATCAGCCACCATAAAGGCTTTATTTTATATTGTCCTCGATTCTTTTCGCTGTATGGGGAGTGGATATTTAGGACCATTAATGAAATCAAAAGGGCAATTCAACTTTGTGATAGTGGTTATCGACTACATGACTAAGTGGGTAGAGGAGAAACTTCTTCGACAAATCATGGAGCAGGAATGTTTAAATTTTTTAAAAGAATTCGTTGTCTCCCGATTCGGCATTCCTTTGGTGGTGATTTTGAATAACGGTCGACAATTTATGGGCTCAAAGTTCGAGGCATTTTAGAAGAAGTTAGGAATTCAGCATCGGAAGACGTTGGTTGCTCATCCTCAATTAAATGGTCAGGTGGAGGTTACTAATAGGACATTGCTGAATGGGATAAAGAGAAGGCTTTATGAGGTAAAGGGAAGATGGCCTGATAAATTACTGAGTGTGTTGTGGGCTTATCGGACTACTCCGAGAACAACAACGGGTGATTCATCGTTCAAATTGGCTTATGGTACTGATGCCTTGGTCCCTATGGAAATTGGCTATACTTTGCTTTAGGTCAACTAGTTCAAAGAGTTATACAAAGATGGAGGTCTTCGTGTTAATTTGGATTTGTTAGACAAAGTCAGGGATGTGGCTCTGGTAAAGTTGGCGACTTATCAAAAAAGAGTTGGTAGACATTATAATAAAGGGGTTAAGCTTAGAAGATTTGATGTTGGTCACCTAGTTCTTCGGGAGGTGGAGATCTCTACACCTCAAAATCTCGAGAAGCTGATGCCGAATTGAGAAGTCCCTTATGAGGTAATTGGAGTGCCAAAGCTAATGTACCAGCTTCGGGCTATAATTGGGACAAAAATCAAGAATATCTGGCGCGCAGGCAGACTCTGAAAATACTTTCAGTAGGGTTTGGCTAGAAGTTTCAACTTTATAATTCTTTACAGATTATTAATAAAATGAATATTCAGTTCATCAACGAATAGTGTTATTTTCGATGTTTGATTCCATGTTCAGCTCCTGGCAGAAAATATTGTATTTTGGTGTTCGGTGGAACCTGTTCAGCTCCTAGGAGTAAACAAACTTTTTTTTGGAGTTCGGTGGTTTATGTTCAGTTCCTGGGAGTGAACATCTTTCTTAATGGACTTCGGTGATTTATGTTCAGTTCCTGGGAATGAACATTTTTTTTATGGAGTTCGGTGGTTTATGTTCATTTTCTGGGCATGAACATCTTTCTAATGAAGTTCAGTGTTTTGTGATACTTGGTTTTATTTTGCTTAAGTGTTCAGTCCTTCGGACGAGCCTTTTTATTATTCTGCAAGCTTGTTTATCTTTTGAATAAGTTCTTTATTATTTATTATGAAAAGCTATATAAAATTCTTCGGAAAGATTAATGTTTTCATTCATAAAGATAAATAAGTACATAGTAGTAACTACATTGCGTGTTCGAGAATATAAAAGATAAGTTGAATAAATAACTACTACTGCTGGGGAGGATCGTCTTTGGGGTTATTTTCGACTTCATCCTCGTCTTCATCTTCAGAACAATCGAGGATTGAAGGGTTCGGACCATCATTAATGAGTTTGGTTTTTTCTTGCTTCAGGCAGCTTTATATCCCTTAGCGTACATTTGAATTATTTCGGCAGAAAGTTCTTTGGATTTTTGATAGTCTTGACGAATTTGGTTTTGTAGTTCTTCAGTTAAAGGAGGTCCTAAGGCTTGTAATTTGTGAAATTTTTTTCCAAGGAAATACACATTTGGTGGGATTTTTCTTCATATCGTGATTCTGGCGGTTGAGGTTTTTGATTGTTCGTTTCAACTCTGCATTCTCATATATCGCCTCGTCACATTTTGTGTATGCAATTTTTTGGCGTGCTTCAGTTGCTGCTAGGTCCTCTTTTAGTTTGGCAATATCGACTTGGAAGCCTTCGCAGTAGAAAGAGGTATTGTCATGGTGGCTCTTTTCTTTGGCTAGAGCGGCTCTTAATATGTCATTTTGCCTTCAGGCGGCCTTTTCTTCCTCTTCATTCTCTTTGTATCATTGAATGAGTCGTCCGAATACAGCAGCCGCCTGAGGATGTTAGTTGAGGTTAGATGTAATTATGATTAGAGAAGGTTTAATTAAAAGAAGTTTATTCATCTTACCCTTCCTTGGTGCATAACGGCGAAAAAGATTTCAGTTCTTGATATTTCTTTTAAACGAGGCTCGTCGGATGGGAGAACGAAATGTTCGAAAAGGTGCATGGGGAACTCTTCGTAGGCATCAAGCGAAAGGGTTTTAGAAGGCCCAACTTCTTATGTGGGGTTGGGTGGAGGTTGTCTTGGTGGGGAAGAAACGTGTGGGGGAGTTTTTACGGGAGATTAATCGATGTTGGCCCTTTTATGAGGGGGTTCAGATGAAGAACTTTAAGTTTGTTTTCTTTTTTGACTTTGGTTGGGGTTTGGTTCTGAGGTTTTGGATGGAATTATTTTTGGGGCTGATGCATTTTTAGTCTGAGAGGAAGAGACTTCAGATGCAAGGACTCTTAGTTCTTCGAAGGTGAGGAGGATAACTTTGGCACGTCTTTTCTTCACCCGAAGGATTTTTGTCCTCCTGGAGGTTGGTATGTACAAGAGACTTTTTGTGACACCCCCAAAATAGGTATAAATCACCCATTATGAGTCGCCAGATATACATACACAGTACAAAATTAAATACAAACTTCTTTTATACAATACGACAAAAGCGTAGCTGAGAGTTTCTAATTATACGAATATTGTCTTCTAGACAGTATTCAAACTCAAATGGAGTCCTCATTACATTTATTATCACATTATTTCATAGAATAGTGAGGATTACTATAGCCACCATTTCGGACCATCACTTCGTTCCCCGACTACAAACTTCCTTATACAACTATCGTGCGAAATACGACAACACATATGCTGTGAATAACAACTGTGACTCTCATCCCTTTACTTGGATAGCACCTTACATTGATACCTTACAATAGTACCTTACATAAAGGTACAGTCAATAACTATTTTAGAAATTAAAATCTTTGGAAAATGCTCCAGGAAACCTTCGTACATGGGAAGCCATGCATCTAAGTTATAATAGATATCATATGACTCGAGAATTATCATTGGTTGACCCAAAAGACCCAAAAGAAAAATGAGAAGATTGCTATTATGTTCTTTCCAATGGTGAGTCTTCTCTTGACATATAATTATCTCAATTGTCTCTAATTGAGAATTATATTTCAACCAAACTCTAAGATCATATAGGTAGTGCTCGTAGATATAATCAACAAGTGGATATGTACAACCTTGTCTTATGATAACATGAAGTCGTAGGTCATTAGACATCTTGTATGATAGTGGCAAAACTCCCTTCCAAAGTAAGGCTCACCTCACCCTATTTGGTTCACGAAAATCAACGGTTAAATGACGTATAAAATACGACACACTTATCTAAAATTCTCAATAAAATTATTTCCATATTATTTTAGGGAAAACTTCAATAGCTATAGACCACCGTTCTATTCCACTGTTACCCCCACTCGACCCAGCTACACTCGTATTATCTGAAAGGAATTGAGAAACAAAAGAGTGAGCACAACTAGCCCAGTAAAGAATATCATGACTAAAGATAATTAAAATATCAATAGCCTTCATCAGTAATGAATCAGAGATTTAGAACATATGGTAGATGATAAAACTTTTCAACCATAGTTGCAGCGGAACGAACAATCCATTAGAAGAGTCAAATAGACCATAAAGTCTATTATCTTCTCCATGTTAAAAGTCCACCAACAATGTTTTAACCTTGTAACATGAATCAACAGTTCCTGTCCACAATCATGTGAATAACTCATAATCATAATTGTAGTTCTAAATTCCTCTTCTCATCCAAGACGAAGATAATTTTCATTACCTGTCTTTACCTGAAACATCAAATATCATGGTTATACCAAATCACAGTTCCTGTCATAATCATAATAATAAATTCATCTTTGCACTACAGGCCAAAGATATTCATCAACAGTTCATCTTTGCACTACAGGCCAAAGATATTCAACAACAGGTCATCTTTGCACTACTAGCCAAAGATATTCAATAATAGGTCATCTTTGCACTACGAGCCAAATATAATCATCAATAATTCATCTTTGCACTACAGGCCAAAGATATTCATATCTCAAAGAAATATATAATCATTTCAGAATTTATATAAACAATAATTATAACCATATTAATCAATTCACCTTTGCACTTAAGCTAAAGATATTCAATTATAATTTCAATGGTCATGATCATACCAGTCGATAATTCATCTTTTCACTACTGACCAATGAGAACTCATAGTCACAATCACACCAATAATCTACCTATCTTTACACTCCAGTGAAAGAGAAATTTCAACACCAGGGTTATCAAAATGTTATATATGATAACAAAAACAATATAGTCAAAACATGGATTTAATTTCAAGAGTAAGATTCATAAATCAACAATAATTTGGTCAGAAAAAAGAAACCAATTTTTTCGTGAATAGTCCCCGTGAATAGTAACTCGTGAATAGTTACTCGTGAATAGTAACCCGTGAATAGTAACTCATGAATAATAATCCATGAATAGTACTCTATATTCGTAAATAGTACTGTATAAGTGAATAGTGCCGTATACGTGAATAGTATCCATGAATAGTACTCATAAAAGGAAAATATAAAAGAAAATGATATTCCTTGACGAGTAAAAAAGATATGATATCTCATACGAATATAAAAGAATATACGAAACTACAAATGGATTTTCACCCGCCATGCGGTAATCCATATAGACAGATCATTTCCACAATTTAATAAAGAATGAATACGAAGGCTCATTCACCATTCATGTGGTAATTCGCGTAGACAGATTACTCCCGCAGATTAATAAAAATGAATACGAAGGTTCATTCACCATGCATGCTGTAGCCCGCGTAGACAGGTTATTCCAACACAATAATAAAGAATGGAATAATAACTCTTACGAGTATTGAAAGAAAATAACTCTCTTCATGAATACGAAAGAAATAATACCCCTTACGATTACAACAAATAATATCCCTTACGAATACAACATAATAACACCCATTACGAATACAATAAATAATATCTCTTACAAATACAACATAATAACACCCCTTACTTTAATAGAAAATTGAATACTGAAGTAGAGTAGCAACATAATACTCTTTTTCTTGCTCTCTATAGTTTCTCTAGAGTTTCAGTGAATTCGTAAGAAATAATGAATGAATGAGCTTCTATTTATAGGAAAAAGGACTAAATAGTAACTAATTCATTAACGACCCAAATTAATTTACTTTTAAACGGACGTTCCATATTAATTTACTATTAAAACTTAAAGCAACGGTCCATACTGATTTACTTTAAACCAGCGATCCATATTGATTTACTATTATAAATTTCCACCAACGGTCCATATTGATTAACTATTATATCTTCAACCAACGATCCATATTGATTTACTATTATAACTTCAACCAACGGTCCATAAAATTAGTAAATCTTCCCATGGAATACTAAGCCAAACTTACAACAAATGCCTCATAACAAATCCCTATATTTATATCAAAAAGTGAATAAATATTTACCATAAATCATTTATCTTTAATCAACACATTTTTAATCTTTCAACAATTATTCATCATTAATATAATAACTCACAAATTTAACAACCAGATCATTCCCAGGAAAGAGGGGGCTTTCCGATAAGGATTTCTTCCTATTGGCGCGCAATTAGGTGACCAAACCCCTTTCCTCGATAGAAATTTCTAGACATCGTCAATAATGCAAATAATAATATTAATAATATTGTCGTCTAAATTATTGATTTAATAAAATAAAACATTGTGCAAATAATACTGACAATAATTAAATCAATAATATGAGATACTATGCAGCAACTACTGTAGCAATTATTGAATGACACTGAGTGACTTCTCACGTAAGTATCAATAATCAAAGATGTTGTACAATACCGTCTGTTACTATACAACCACGCGTATTACTGTATTTTTATCACCGGATATTTCAAAAGTTTAACGGTAAAAGTTTTGTCGTTATTTTTATAAAAAAATTATTTCTGTCATTTTCTAACTACGACAATACTTTCGTTGTGGGGTCCATTAATGATTGTTTCGTCGTACGAATATTCCTTGTTAAAACGAATATTCGCCAACCAATCGAATATTTCTCGACACAACGAATATTTTTATATGAACTTGCTTACTTTGCAAAATTTTCAAATATCACCCTTAACTTTAACCTTTTATCAATTTAACCATTTATTAAATAGAAAAATTAAATACTTTTATTTCATAAAATTTGGGGTCTTACAATCTCCCCTCCTTATGAAATTTTGTCCCCAAAATTTACGTACCTGGTATTTCGAAGAGTTGAGAATACTTTGCTTTCATTTCAAATTCCATCTTCCCTGTCATCCTGATTTCTCCATTGCACATCTCCTGTATTTTAGATATCATTCTAGAATAGATCTTCAAAACAAGAGTCAATTGACATATCACGATTTGTCAATTTATCAAATAAGAAATTTTAGCTTAGGTAAGTCACACATTAGCGAAGTATATTACTCGTCTCTCCCCCTCCTAGTTCTAGACTCAAATCTCCGCCAGCGACCATATCCCTAAGCTCTGATATCATTTGTGACACCCCCAAAATAGGTATACATAACCCATTATTAGTCGCCAGATATACACGGTACATAATCAAATACAAACTTCTTTTATACAATACAACAAAAGCATAGCTGAGAGTTTATACACGAATATTGTCTTCTAGACAGTATTCAAACTCAAATGGAGTCCTCATTATATTTATTATCACACTATTTCATAGAATAGTGAGGATTACTATAGCCACCATTTCAGAACATCACTTTGTTCCCCGACTACAAACTTCCTTATACAACTGTCGTGCGAAATACGAAAACACATATGCTGAGGATACCAACTATGACTCTTATCCCTTTACTTGGATAACACCTTACAGTAATACCTTACAATAGTACCTTATATAAAGGTACAGTCAATAACTGTTTTAGAAATTAAAATATTTGAAAAATGCTCCAAGAAACTTTCGTATATGGGAAGCCATGCATATAAGTTATAATAGATTCCATATGACTCGAGAATTATCATTGGTTGACCCAAAAGACCCAAAAGAAAAATGAGAAGATTGCTATTATGTTCTTTCCAATGGTGAGTCTTCTCTTGACATATAATTATCTCAATTGTCTCCAATTGAAAATTATATTTCAACCAAACTCCAAGATTATATAGGTAGTGCTCGTATATATAATCAACAAATGGATGTGCACAACCCTGTCTTATGATAACATGAAGTCATAGGTCATTAGACATTTTGTATGATAGTAACAAAACACCCTTCCAAAGTTGGGCTCACCTCACCCTATTCGGTTCACCAAATAAACGGTTAAATGACGTATAAAATACGACACACTTATCTAAAATTCTTAATAAAATTATTTCCATACTATTTTAGGGAAAACCTCAACAGCTATAGACCACTGTTCTATTCCCCTGTTACCCCTGCTCGACTCAGCTACACTCTTATTACCTGAAAGGAATTGTGAAACAAAAGAGTGAGCACAACTAGCCTAGTAAAGAATATCATGACTAAAAATAATTAAAATATCAATAGCCTTCATCAGTAATGCATCAGAGATTTAGAACATATGGTAAATGATAAAACTTTTCAACCATAGTTGCAGCGGAACGAGCAATCCATTAGAAGAGTCAAATAGACCATAAAGTCTATTATTTTCTCCATGTTAAAAGTCCACCAACAATGTTTTAACCCTGTAACATGAATCAACAGCTCCTGTCCACAATCATGTGAATAACTCATAATCATAATTGTAGTTCAAAATTCCTCTTCTCATCCAAGACGAAGATAATTTTAATCACATGTGTTTAACTGAAACATCAAAGATCATAGTTATACCAAATCACAGTTCATGTTCATAATCATAATAATAAGTTCATATTTGCACTACGGGCCAAAGATATTCATCAAAAGTTCATCTTTGCACTATAGGCCAAATATATTCAACAACAGGTCATCTTTGCACTACTGGCCAAAGATATTCAACAACAGGTCATCTTTACACTACGGGCCAAAGATATTCATCAATAATTCATCTTTGCACTACAGGACAAAGATATTCATATCTCAAAGAAATATATAATCATTTCAGAATTTATATAAACAATAATTATAACCGTGTTAATCAATTCACCTTTGCACTTAAGCTAAAGATATTCAATTATAATTTCAATGGTCATGATCATATCATTCGATAATTCATCTTTGCATTACTGACAAAAGAGAACCCATAGTCACGATCATACCAATAATCTACCCATTTTTGCACTCCAGTGAAAGAGAAATTTCAATACCAGGGTTATAAAAATGTTATATATGATAACAAAAATAATATAGTCAAAACATGGATTTAATTTTAAGACTAAGATTAATAAATCAACGATAATTTGTTCAGAAAAAAGAAACCAATTTTGTCGTGAATAGTACCTCGTGAACAGTAACTCATAAATAGTAACCCATGAGTAGTAACTCATAAATAGTAACTCGTGAATAGTACTCCTTATTCGTAAATAGTGTCGTATACGTGAATAGTACCCATGAATAGTACTCCGTGAATAATACTCATAAAAGGAAAATACAAAAGAAAGCGATATTCCTTGACGAGTACAAAAGATATGATATCTCATACGAGTATAAAAGAATATACGAAACTGGAAATGAATTTTCACCCACCATGCGGTAATCCATGTAGACAGATCATTTCCACAATTTAATAAAGAATGAATACGAAAGCTCATTCACCATGCATGTGGTAATCCGCGTAGACAGGTTACTCCCGCAGATTAATAAAAATGAATACGAAGGGTCATTCACCATGCATGCGGTAGTTCCCATAGACAGGTTATTCCAACAGAATAATAAAGAATGGAATAACAAAAGGATTTCACCATGCATGCGGTAGTCCACGTAGACAGGTTATTCCAACAAAATAATAAAGAATGGAATAACAACCCTTACGAGTATTGAAAGAAAATAACTCTCTTCATGAATACGAAATAAATAATACCCCTTACGAATACAATAAATAATATCCCTTACGAATACAACATAATAACACCCCTTATGAATACAACAAATAATATCTCTTACGAATACAACATAATAACACCCCTTACCTTAATAGAAGATTGAATACTGAAGTAGAGTAGCAACATAATACTCTTCTTCTTGCTCTCTATAGTTTCTCTAGAGTTTCAGTGAATTCGTAAGAAATAATAAAGGAATGAGCTTCTATTTATAGGAAAAAGGACTGAATAGTAACTAATTCATGAATGACCCAAATTAATTTACTTTTAAACAGACAGTCTATATTGATTTACTATTAAAACTTAAAGCAACGGTCCATACTGATTTACTTTAAACCAGCGATCCATGTTGATTTACTATTATAACTTTCCACCAACGGTCCATATTGATTAACCATTATATCTCCAACCAACGATCCATATTGATTTACTATTATAACTTTAACCAACTGTCCATAAAATTAGTAAATCTTCTCATGGAATACTAAGTCAAACTTACAACAAATGCCTCATAACAAATCCCTATATTTATTTCAAAAACTGAATAAATATTTACCATAAATCACTTATCTTTAATCAACTCATTTTTAATCTTTCAACAATTATTCATCATTAATATTATAACTCACAATATTTAACAACCAGATCATTCCTAGGAAAAAGGGGGCTTTCCGATAAGAATTTCTCCTTATTGGCGCGCAATTAGGTGACTAAACCACTTTCCTCGACATAAATTTCTAGACATCGTCAATAATGCAAATAATAATATGAATAACATTGTTGTCTAAATTATTGATTTAATAAAATAAAACATTGTGCAGATAATACTGACAATAATTAAATCAATAATATGACATACTATGCAGCAATTACTGTAGCAATTATTGAATGAAACTGAGTGACTTCTCACATAAGCATCAATAATCAAAGATATTGTACAATACCGTGTGCTACTATGCAACCACGCGTATTACTGTACTTTTACCACCGGGTATTTAAAAAGTTTAACGGTAAAAGTTTTGTCGTTATTTTTAGAAAAAATTATTTATGTTGTTTTCTAACTACAACAATACTTACGTTGTGGGGTCCACTAATAATTGTGCCACCGTACGAATATTCCTTGTTAAAACGAATATTCCCCGACCAATCGAATATTCCCCGACACAACAAATATTTTTATATCAACTTGCTTACTTTGTAAAATTTTCAAATATCACCCTTAACTTTAACCTTTTATCAATTTAACCATTTATTAAATAGAAAAATTGAATACTTTTAATTCATAAAATTTGGGGTCTTACACTTGTTTCGAAGGTGGGGGTTTGGGTAGTTTTTAGTTTTGATGCTTTTTTGATTCCCCTCTTCTTGATGCGGGTGGAAGTCAACTCTTTGGATATTAAGGGGATGGCTTCGGGTGTTGATAGATTGGCAGGTTCTTCCAATGTTTTACCCAGAAAGAAGTTTTCCAGGTCTTCCCTTTCGGTGGTTGTTGGTCTGATAAGAGATACTGCATTTAGAAAGTAAGTTCGGAGGATCAGTAAGTAGAAAAGGAGATCAAATATAAGAGTTTGGAGCTTAAATTTGTGATTGAAAAGCCAGGCTGATTTGGTTATGAGGTTGAAATTCCATTTAGCCATCGACAGTTTCTCTAATAGTTTTGCTAGCTCCAGGACTCGCTGAGGAGGGGTTTCCTTGATGGATATGTTTGGACGACCGTAGAAGGCTCAGTTCGACAATTTATTAGTTTCTGGTCCTTTGACGAAGAACCAATCTCGATGTCATCCTTTGTTGCTTGAGGGTATTTTCATCATGGACCGCTTCTCAAATTTTTGTTTGGGTTTGAGTGGTTATTTTTCTTAAAGTCTTGAAGCCAGGTTCTCAGGATTTGGATAGTTGGAACAAGGTGAAGAAGAAGTCGATGAAAGGTTGAATGTCGACAACATGGCAAAATGCTGGGAAGGCAATGATGTTGATATATGAATTCAAGGAAAGTGATGCCGACGACGACATGAAGGGGTAGTCGAACCCCTTTTTCCAGTAGGGTAAACGACATAGCCGTCCAACCATTGGGGCAGTGGTAAATATGGTCGGTGGCTAAGGGGGCTTTGAGTTGATGGGTGGCTGGAATGCGGTAATGTTCTCGGATGGTAGAGAGGTATCTATTTGAGATCTGGGAGGAAGTGTTGGCGAGGAGAAAGCGAGTTTTATCTGAGTATTCTTTAATCATTTTTTGGAAATCTGCCTTGGTGTTGGATAAGGTGGGTGTGGGGGGGGGGTAGATCTGGTGGTGGCGATGGTGATGGAATCAGTTGTTATAGAGCTAACAATGGGGTTTGGATTATTGGTGGAAGTGGAGTTGGTAAAGATAGGTATGGTGGGGAATTGATGAAAGGAGAATGGCCCAGATGGGCTCGTCGTTGGTGGCGGTGGACGAGGTTGAAGTTTGAGAGAAAGCCACTGGCGGTAGTTTTAGAGTTGTTTTTATCGGAAAACTTGTGCTGCGAAAGGAGGGAGGGAGAAATTTGAGAGTTTTAATTGGGGGAAGGAGGTTTTATTGTTTTGTCTTTTTAGTTTTATCGTATGTCGAGGAGCGGCTCATTAAATGTGGCCTCATGATAATGAGGATGGGTGGAAGATGATGTGTTGGAACATCGTGGGTTGTGCAGGCTTTTGAGGTTGATGGGTTTGGCAACATTTGTTATTAAATCATTTAGATGTGCTTTGGAGTACTCTTCCATTAAATATCTTATTTAAGTGGAAGACTGTGGGGGGAAATGTTGAGCTATGGATATTTGGGCCTATAATTATATGATGGGTTAGGGTCCATGTGAGTTATTTTAACCTGTGTGGGAATATGATTTGGTGGTTGGAGTATTTTAAGGAGTTAAGGATTCTCAATTATATTTGGTTTCTAAATTCAGAATGAGGTGTTAGGATTTAATCCAACTCCCTTCTTTTTAGGAGATCTTATTCAATCTAATTAAGGAATTATACCTAATGAGAAAAATTAATCCATTGTGGGGAAGGATTCTATGGAGGTGGTGAGATCACTATAAATACAAGAATTTACCCTAATTCTAAAATACACTCACAATTATTACTTTTCAACACTAGAGCATTAAGTATTCATTGTTAACCCTATCCAGACTTTACTTATTCTGATACCAGAGTTATCCTCTGGCGGCCTAAGCCGTTAAGCTTTAGGTGTTTACCTATTTTTGTGCAGAATTGAATGCGCTTTGATGATTGGAGTGTGTGGACAGATTTTGACATAAAAAATAATTAATATTTATATGGACTATTTGTTTGTCACATATATGGCTGGATAAGTATTAGTCCTATATTTATCCTTTTTCATCTTCCGGTGTATTAATTGTTCTGAGTTGTTGTTGGTTAAGTCATCATACCTGTTGTTCAACCTTCATATATATGTTAATGATGTTACTGGTAATTATAATAATACTGAAATTCCTTTGTGAAAAAATAATGCTACTATCACATAAAGATGGTAACATAAAGATTACATACTCCTGACGTGGTAGTATGTGATTTGTTGTTGAGTTAAGTGGATCATGTTAACAACAAATAATATACTGTCACGTCAACAGTATACGAGCGATATGTGATTATTTTATGTGATATAACATTATTGTTTGCGAAATGAATCTGATCCTTATAAGACTATATCTTATGTTTAGTTAGAATCATCTCATCCACCCTACTTACATCCTAATGAACACCAGAGCCGGCCCTAGGGCAGGTCTACCAGGGCAACCGCCCAGGGCCCAAAGCTGAGGAGGGCCCAATTTTTTTTAAAAATTATGTATGTGTATAAAAAAATAATTATAAAATATAATATAAAATAAATGGAGAATCAAAATAGACTCTTAGCCACAAAAAAAAAAAAAAAAAAAACCCTTCAAGCCTCTCAGTTCATATTTGATTCACGGTTTAACTGTAAAATTTAAAATATTTTGTATTAACTGACGAGAATAAATATTTGATTCACAGTTTAACTGTAAAATAAGGCATACTTAATTAAAAAGTTATTTATATTACACATCTCTATATCATAGATGCTAACAACTTAAGAAAACACAAAAGTCCTATTTTGATTATGAGTTTTAATATTATATTTATTATTCCCTCCGTAATATGATAAAAAATTTAGTTGACTTTTTATGTATATTAAAAATATAAAAAATAAAAAATTTATTCATATTTAAATTTTTATTTAATTGTATAATTTATTTTACATAATTAATGATATTTCATAAATATGCATTTAAAATAAAAATACGACAATTGAACTTAATATATGGCCAGGGCAGGGGTAAAACTGCTCTCGAGATAGTAATTAACCTTTAACAAAAAGATATTAAAGTGAATTTTATATAGTTATATAAACAAACTAGTACTAATATATAGTGAATTTTATATAGTTATAGTGTAAATTATGTGTCTTGTGTTGAATACGCCTTCAAAAAAGTCACAATCTCTACCAAATAGAATTATTTTGTAACAATCCTTGTATCTGTAGATATGTAATAATCCTAGATATTTTTAAAAGTTAAATAAATTATATTAATTTTAAAAAATTAAATTTGATTATATACTTTAAAAATAATTTATAATACTATTAGAATTTTAATTGATTGAGATATGTAGTTAATGTAGGTAATTAGAATTATTATTTATTATAAATTATTTTATTATTTTTAATATTTATTATTATTACTATTTTTGGTGTAGCAAGATTTTGCAAATAAATAAATAAAGGAAGAAGCCTGCGGCTCGGCCCGACCCGGGCCACGGGCCTCACAATTTCAACCCGTCAAAACCCGGGTCATTTTGGACCCGGCCCGAGCCCGGTCCGTCCGCCTGTTTGTCACCTCTAAAAGGGGCACACTTGAAATTTTTTGCCCTGAGTCTTGTAAAACCCAGGACCGGCTCATATGAACACATTGGACTTCACCTTCTGAACCAAATAGTTCAAGTGTTTCTAATTAACTCTTATCCACATCGATATAAAACTAACTACATCATTTATTAAATATTGTTTTGGTTTGAACGTTCTAAAATATGGTACATATTCTTTCAAAAATATCAAATGTGATGATCTAAAATATTCTTCTCTTGCTTACTTAAACCTCTATGTACATATATAAAACTTTGATTTATAATAGACAAATGAAGAATATCCTCTTATATATAGTGTTTGGGCAACACAACCAATAATTAAGATCAAATAAAGGTTACAATTCACTATCTAGAATCATGCAAAAATATCTAGGATACTTACAAATATAGAATTTATATGAGTAAATATAGAATAATTTATAGCAAAAATAATATTCTAGAGAATGTCACCTATTGTAGTCACAGAGTGACATGTGCGTGTTAAGTAAAGGATAATATGGTGTAATCTCGTTCATTGAATATACACTTGTTGACATTACACTTAAAAATAATTTAACCAGCTTTGACTATATGTCAACTATGTTTAAGTATATCATTTTAGAAAGTTGATTTCATCATATTACGTTTCGGATAAATTTATTTGTACTAGTTAGGCAATTTGAAAACTCCTATCATACTCTTCCATCAAAAGTCATGCTTTTTTTTTCAACTTCGTTTTTAGGTGCCGTATCGAATCACGATCCAGTTAGCACCAATTTAGAGTACAAATTTTAAACTTAACTTTTTTTAAACAAATACGTTTCTCAAATAATAATTTAGTCTTAAGAGATTTAATATTGGAAAAAAATAACTCATTGAGAAAAATGCTCTTTTAATTATGTCCTACACAAATAATTAATTTGTGAAAAAAATAAAAAAGTCAATAGGAGTATAGGACTGCCATTTTTGACAAAGGGAGTATATACTACTGTTAATGCCAAGATTCGTCCATGTGCCTCAATCCTGAACAGAAACAAAATTACACGCGTAGTTTGATGGTTTGGGCCGCTAAGGGATAGCTCTGATGTCAAAATAAGTACATATTGAATAAGGTTTAATAATAGAGGTTTTGTGCAATAGTGTTGTAAAATAAAAATGAATTGTTTACCTGACAGGTAGGGTATATATACGTGACGGAATTTTGTGACAGTTTTTAATAACAATCACAAAAGATAGTAATTTGTGATGGACTTTTTAAGCAATCACAAAATAATAGTAAATATGATGACTCTTAGTGATGACTAATCTTGCCATCAATGTATTATAATTGTGATGGCCATGTCAATCACACCAATTTTTTCATGCAAAATAAATTTTCTTACGCACTAAATCATCACTTATAGATATACCATTTTCGTGATTGCATTTAAGCTATCACTAATATTTTAATATAAGAAATAATCAAAATAATATTTTATGACGGTTGTGACAATCATTAAAAAGATAAATTTTTGTCATGACTTTTATTTGCAATTACAAAAAGAAGGTATTTTGTGATGGAATTTTCAAGCCCTCACAAAATAATAAAATATATGATGGCTCTTAGTGATGACTAATTTTATCATTATTATAGAGTATTTGTGACTGCCATTGCAATCACCAAATCTTATGTAGAAGTAATTTTGTTTAGTAAGTCAACTCACATATGTTTCCTTTTATATTTTGTTTTAAAATTATAATCATGATCTGGACTTTGGTGTAGTGGTAATACTCGTTATTTAGTTTGCAAATGGGAGAGGGTTCGAATCCTACAAGTATCATTTGATACAATTAATATACTGAAATAAATTATATGTAAATAGAGATTCACGTTCTTACATTTGATCCCTAAAGTCTTGTGTTTTTTTTGATGCCTTTGACAATTACAATAGATAATATGTTAATGTGATTGTATTAATCATCACAAAAGCACTAAGCGTTTACGTGATTGCCAAAACCATCACGTAAAACCTTTCATGATAAGTGTATACAAGACGACCATTGTGATGCTTAAAGCCATCACGTAAACTTTTCGTGATGGTTTGCCTACTTTTTGTGATGGATTTTGGCCATCACAAATGACCATTTTTTTAGTAGTGATAGTCTTGTATTTATATTGATTACGCATTCTTCCCTTTATAAAAATATGACTCCCCATTAGATATGATTCCTTAATGGGTTTAAAATGAATCTCTTTAAAGAAAGGAAGTCATATCATAACCTAACACTTTCCTTAGGAGTTGAAAATTAAATGTTAGTAGGAATCACCACAACAAAATCGGCTATTTTCGACGAAATTCATTATGTTGAACTTAAGCTATTTCTGACGGAATACTCCGTTGATTATAATTCCCTTGAAAATAATATAATTTCGACGGATTTTCGTCGGAAGTAGTATTCCCTCCGTGGCGCCAACCTTCCCGTCAGCGCGAAAACTATAGTCAACGAAATTGGAGTTATGTCCAAGAGAATTATCGTCGAAAATAACATAATTCCGAGGGATTAAATCCAAAGAAATTCCTTCGAAAATAATACTTAAAATCTAATTTATTCTCAAGCGCCTCCCACTCCTCCCTCACACATTCTCTCTTTCTTCTCACTCACTCTCTCTTTTCTCACTCACCCCCTCCCCCTCTTGCCACCGGTCCTCCCACCCCAACCCACCACCGCCCCACCCTTCCCCCTACCACCGATGTAAGATCCCAAATTTTATGAAATAAAAGTATTCAATTTTTCTTATAATTATTATTCAGTAAATGGTTAAATTGATAAAAAGTTAAAGTTAAAGGTGATATATGGATATATTTTTTTAAATAAGCAAGTGGGTATAAAATACTCATTGTTGTCGGGGAATATTTGTTTGGTCGTGGAATATTCTTGTTGTCGGGGAATATTCGTACGACGGTGCAGCCAGTTGTGGGCCCCATAACATAATAACTGTCAGATGAAGAAACCGACAAGTTTGAGTTTTTATAAATAACGGATTAATTGTTACCGTTAACACTGTTGGAATACCTGGTGGTTAAAATACAGTAATACGCGTGGTTGCATAGTAGCACACGGTATTGCACAATATTTTTGAATTATTGATTCTTACGTAAGAAGGCACTACTCAATAATTGTTAAAGTAATTATTGTTCAATACTTTATTTTATTGGTTCAATAATTGTCGCGTTGATATTTTATATTATTGTTGTTTCAATAATTGTCACTGCACAGTATTTTCTATTATCAGATCAATAATTCATATTATTTGAATAATATTATTAGATAGCATTATTGACAATGTCTAGAAAGTTCTGTCAAGGAGAGGTTTGGTTACTTAATTGCACGCCAGTAAGGAAAAATTCTTATCGGAAAGCCCCCTCTTTCTTGGGAACAACCTGGTTGTCATTATTGTTATTCTGTAATATTATTTGTGAATAATTAATTATTAATTTATATGATAAAGAAATATTTATTTTATGTGGATATAAATGAAGGAATTAATGCTGAGGTGTTTTATTAGTATTTTGCCGAAATGAAGAACGAAATTTGAAAATTTTCAGAAAATTAGTTTATTACTTGATTTTGTAAAATCTATAACTCTTTGTGTATAATGAGTTAGGAGATGAGCCATATATCAAAAGAAAGTCTTGGAAGTAAGCTAAACGTAGAAATTTGAATCACCCAAAAATTCATTGTGGATTTTTTGTGGTGACTATTTGAATGAAACTGGTACGAAGGACTCATAATCCGATAAATCAGTGTTATTGAGATATATTGCGTGAGTTATAATTTTTAATCCGACCGTTGGATCGTTGTGATTTTTGGATATGTTATACATATATAAGTTGAGTACATGTCCACAAATTTTAAACCATTAAAAATTAACGTATGATTTGTTATGAATTTTAAAAGGTGACTGATTCGGAAATTATTTTTATAAATAATTTTTGGTGGAGATTTCTAGAAGATGGGACCCACTTTTGGTTGTTGTGGAAGTTGACTGATTTTTGGTGGGGCACCACTTGTGGTGGCTGAAGTTTTTTCAACGAAGTGTGCGTAGAAAAAAAATTATTTTATTAATTTAGTCTCCTTTGGCGTTCTAGCATTTTTCTGTAAATAAGGTGCTTAGTTAGAATTGAAAATCACACCAGAAACATAAGTTTTTCTCTCTATATTATCGAGCGTATTTTTGTGAGTATTTAGATATTTTGAGTTGCTATTCAGTGCAAGTTTCCTTCGGCTTTACATCCGATATTCCAATAAGAAATACTGCTCTTTTGAGGTAAGGGATTGTAAGGGTTATTATGTTTTTCAGTTTCGCAATTTTTTCTACCCTCAAAAATTCTGGAAAAATTTGAAATGATAATTTGATGAGTTTTTTAGATTGTGTTCAAAAATGAAAATTTTTAGATGTATAGATTAGGAGTTATGAATTTTATGGGAAAAGACTATTTTAAAAGTAAACCCTTATAAATTCTTGTGGTTAACTTCAAAATTGGTAAAATTTTTATCGGGAGTACATGTATATAACAACAGTATACTCGATAAATTTCGAAATTTTTGGGCAAAAGTACAGTTTATGATAAATGCCTAAATATTCGGCAGTTTTGGCCATATGAAAAATAGTAAATGAAATTTAAAAATTTCGAGAAAAATATATGTTCAATATGGGACTATATTCTGCTAAATCCCAGTAAAGAAAATTTTCTGGGACAGATTTGGTATTTTTCATGAAAATGGATTAGTTATGAGTAAATGAATTAAATATGTTATGTGAAGTAAGAAAATTGGAAAATATGATTTTATGGCTTGAGAATCCTATATAAGGTATATGAAGATTTTTGATGAGAGTTTTGGTTATTGGTGATGAAATCTTATGAGTTTGGCATTTTAGGATGATTAAATGCATTAATTAGTAAAGTGTAAACAATTAAAATAAATTATTTATAAGTTTAAGAAATGATTAAAATATTGTGGTAATATTAATAATATTAGATTATGAGATTATTAAGTGATTTATAACATTTGAATTAAGTTGTTATGAAATCACTAATTTAAAATATTATTTAATGATTAATAATATTAGTAAATGAATTTAATTTTATTAGATAATGAATAATATTAAATGGAGTTTATAATATAATGAATAATGTTATTATCTTCATTAAATATTTGTTGAAATATTATTTTCTGTTCAAATCATTTTTGATATAATATTATTCTTGAATTTTACTCCACAAAGCAGTATCATATTGACAATTTGAATATTATTGAATTCTGGATAAATTAAATTGTTAAAGTCTTTAAAAATTTATCCTTTATCTCATGTGATTGATTCTTTATATCCTTGACATGATCATCATGCTTATATTGTGATGAAAGTCATCTTTGGCTAGTAGTGCAAAGATGACCTGTTGTTGAATATTTTTGGCCTGTAGTGCAAAGATGAACTGCTAATGAATATCTTTGGCCCGTAGTGCAAAGATGAACTTATTAGTTTGATTATGAACATGAACTGTGATTTGGTATAACTATGATCTTTGATGTTTCAGTTAAAGACATGTGATAAAAATTATCTTCGTCTTGGATGAGAAGAGGAATTTCGAACTACAATTATGATTATGAGTTATTTGATTGTGGACAAGAGCTGTTGATTCATGTTACAGGGTTAAAACATTGTTGGTGGACTTTTAACATAGAGAAGATAATAGACTTTATGGTCTATTTGACTCTTCTAATAGATTGCTTGTTCCGCTGCAACTATGGTTAAAAATTTTTATTATCTACCATATGTTCTAAATATCTGATTTCTTACTGACGAAGGCTATTAATAATTTAATTATCTTTAGTCATGATATTATTTACTGGGCTATTTGTGCTCACCCTTTTGCTTCACAATTCCTTTCAGGTAATAAAAGTGTAGCTGAGTCAAACGGGAATAACAGGGGAATAGAACGGTGGTCTATAGTTGTTGAGGTTCTCCCTAAACAGTATGAAAATAATTTTATTAAGAACTTTAGATAAGTGTGTTGTATTTTATATGTCATTTAATAGTTATATTTGGTGAATCAAATAGGGTGAGGCGAACCCAATTTTGGAAGGGTGTTTTGCCACTATCATACAAGATGTCTAATGACATACAACCTCGTGTTATCATAAGACAGGGTTGTGAACATCCACTTGCTGAGTATATCTACGAGCACTACATATATAATCTTGGAGTTTGGTTGAAATATAATTTTCAATTGCAGACAGTTGAGATAGTTATATGTCAAAAGAAGACTCACTATTAGAAAGAACATGATAGTAATCTTCTCGTTTTTCTTTGGGGTCTATTGGGTCAACCAAGGATAATTCTGTGGACATATGATATCTATCATAACATAGACGCATGACTTCCCATATACGAAGGTTTCATTGAGCACTTCCCAAAGATTTTAATTTCTAAAACAGTTATTAACTGTACCTTTATGTAAGGTGCCATTGTGACGTGCTATCCAAGGTTGGGATGAGAGTCACAGTTGGTATATATTTGTATCAAAACTTACAACATATGTGTTGTTGTATTTTGCACGACAATTGTAGTAATAAAGTTGTAGTTATTTTCTGTACCATGTATTTGGCGACTCAAAATGGGTTGGGTGGATTGGACCTATTTTGGGGGCGTCACAACCGAGCCCCCACCCCTCCCCCCACCGTCGTCCAGTTTCGGCCGCCTGTCATTGACTCCAACTCCATTCCATTCCTTTCTATATCCGATTCACTCTTAAATACCAAGGTATGTATATATGAAATTTGATTTCTGAGATTATTCGGTATTAACAATTGATTTGGGTATAAATTGGTCTGAATTGATGACTGAAATTGGTAAATTGGGTATAAATTGGTAAATTAATGATTGAAATTGGTAAATTGGGTATAAATTGGTAAATTAATGATTGAAATTGGTAAATTGGGTATAAATTGATAAATTGGTAAATTAGTTTTTGAGATTATTCGGTATTAATAATTAACTAGTTATAACCCGTGCCTAAAGGCACGATGTAACGAAAAATTAAATTAAAATTTAAAAAATATTACATTATCTAAAGACACATACCACCACAAAAATTAATACATACTCGATCTTCAATACATATCCAACTACCAAAATATTGAGCTAGTCGGTACTAATTTAAAAAAAAATTGACAAAATTTTCTTTAAAAATAGATATCTAGAAAATTCTAAACCTGTCTACAATCTTACAATTATCAATATATATCCAAACCACTAAAAAAAACCATCATTCAATACCCAAAATCATCATAACCATGTATAATTAGTTAACTTTATAAAATACGAAACACATAAAATACAAACAATCATCAACACATATCTAACCACCAAAACATCAAGCTAGTCGCTACTAATTTTAAAAAAAAATCGACAGAATTTCCTTTAAAAATAGATATCCAGACAAATATAAACTTGTCTATAAAACTTACAATTATCCAAGCATATCCAAACCACCAAAAAAACCATCATTCCATACCCAAAATCATCATAACCATGTGGAATTAGTTAACTTTACAAAATACAGAACACAAAAAATATATATATGAAGAAATTAATACATACTCAATCAACACATCCAACCACCAAAACATCAAGCTAGTCGCTACTAATTTCAAGAAATTTCGGCAAAGTTTCCTTTAAAAATAGATATCCAGAAAAATCTAAACCTGTTTACAAAACTTACAATCATCCAAACATATCCAAACCACCAAAAAAATCATCATTCCATACCCAAAATCATCATAACCATGTATAATTAGCTAACTTTACAAAAGACGGAACACAAAGAATACATACATGCAGAAAATAGAGAAACAACATGTTGAGCATAAGACCTTTTACTTTATAGCTTACACCAAGTATATTCTTTACAGCTTACACCACGTTTCCTTCAATATATACCTGAAAATATTTAAAATTTAAATTTATCGAAATATGTGAGTCAAAATAAAACAATTGTAAATTCAAAACATAAGACCCCTTACTTTACCCTAAATTATCTAAAAGACAAATGAGAACATATATTTGTATGTAGGGGGGATTGATTTAGATTGATATAAGTTAGAATTTAGAGAGATTGTAATAATCAATTTATTTAGGAAAAGATATAGTAGACTTACAATCAAATAAAATTTTCTTAGTACCATTTCAACAAACGGTTCATTTGGTTAATGATTTAAATTATAAATCTGTATTGTTGGCAGCATAATGGGGTGTGTGTATGTGCTACTGCTGTGAAAGAGAGAGACAAAGATTAAACACCCATTGTAAAAAAAATTTAAAACACCCAAAGTTAAACTGAAGCTGTCGTCAACTTTATAAGAAGACTTGTGATGAAATAGTTAAGAATTTTTAACTGAAGCTATTCAAAAATTTATGTTAAAGATTTTAAGGTTTAACTGACACTAATGGTTGATTCACTTAATAAAAAATTCATGATAAAAACAATTTTAATTTAAGCCACAACTCAGTTGATTCGTAAATTTAAACCAATCTACTGAAATTAAAAAAACATAAATATTAAAAATTTTAAAAAAGCAAAAAAAAACTATTTACAACTTACATAATATGAGTAACAATTTGTCCCAACTCCTACTGAAAGATTTAAAAAAAATCCAAAAAGTTCCCATGAAGAACAACCGAGAAGAAAAATTAATTCCATAATCACGCATTAAACCCCATTAAAGTAACATATTAGCGATTTCTTCAAAAAGAACAACTGAGAAGAAAAATTAAATCTATAATCATGCATTAAACCCCATAAAAGTTGAACCAAAAACTAAACCCACAACAATTGGAACCTCGATCCACCAAAATAAATTCAATATACAAAACCCGGAGTCACTCAACCTTTAAAAAACCACCATTTTAATCAATAGTTCAGCAAACCCTTTCAATAAAAAGAAAACGATAAAAAGCAAAGAATAAGATAAACTATTGCTGTGAAAGAGAGAGACAGATATTAAACACCCATTGTAAAAAAACAAATTAAAAATACCCAAAGTTAAACTGAAGTTGTGCTCGACTTTATAAGAAGACTTGTAATGAAATAGATAAGAATTTTTAACTGAAGCTATTCAAAAACTTAAGTTAAAATAACTGATACTAATCATTCAATCAAAACAATGAGCAGGGCTTACAGAAGCAGAGCAATAAATACCTTCAAAAATGCCACTAACTTCTAAACACCATGTATTCCTTCAAGAATGCCACTAACTTCTAAACCTTCATTTTCCTGTACCAAATAATGTTGCCAATAAATACAAATATCAATCAATTTTGAACTTAAATAAATAAAAAAAATAACAAAGAAAAAGAACAGGGCTTACAGAAGCAGAGCAGTAAATGGTTTGATTCAAGAAAAACTAATAATATTATCATAGCCTAACCAATCTACTAAAATTAGAAAACATCAAGATTAAAAATTTTAAAAAAGAAAAAAGAAACTATTTACAACTTACATAATATGAGCAACTCATTGAAGCAAATTGATATCATTATCGGCCATAAATTTTCCACCGTGGAACTGAGTAAAAGGACCACGCACATACCAAACTTGATGGAATGATGGATATTCCAAACGAATCAAGCTCAAGTGATTCTACATCCCCTGAGTTAATATTGAAAGTGTATCCTCACACCTGGAAATATAGATGATAAGGTAGTTATGAAAAAAATAATAACATGAAGGTTTCACGGCTAGTGGGGAAATTAATGCTTGAAATGTATTACCTTTTCAATATTTTGTTGGCTTGATGTTACAACATTGTATCCTACCTAACAAAGAGCAGTAGTTAAGCACTTCAACTGAAAATGTAATAGACAGCCAAGGTACCATGAGCTTCAAAGCATTTCTGAATAGTTCATGGCAAGGCCAATTAAAATTACTTCATCATCACATGCAATGTGAACAACAATGCTGTAACATTTTTCCCATGAAAATTAACACAGCCTCCAACAGTAAATAAGGTTCAGCACATTGTCTATCGAAGAGCAACTTCACGTGGCTTTTTTTTGGTTCAGTAAATAAACTATAGGAAAAAAAATTAAGGATGAAAAGATATATGGTATTACTATTCTAATCTAAACTGAAATTGCTTTTTATCTGAGAATGTTCGGCTGCCATCAGGGTAAGGCCACAAAAATATCATATCAACCTGTCACAACACTTCCAATTTCAAGTAGTCATTCACAACACTTTATTCAAAAACTTCACATATTTCATGTGAGCAACTGTACATTGAAAGAAACTTATGGCAAACCTCCATTTTGTGCTTCCCATTAAGGGCCTCTATGGCTGCAATAACTTGTTCTTTTGTCTCATATTTTAGAAAAGCAAAGCATGTGCATTAAGAAAATTAGAAATGCGATTAAAGATCTTACGACAAATACAGGCTCTAAATTAAGCATTTGGCAAAAGTAAGCCAAAAATAAATTCAAGGTTGTAAGATATGTACGATTGCTCATTCTTATATTTGAAGTTACTTATGAAAAAACATGTACCTTTGCTCGTTAGCTGAGAACCTGTTAAAATTTGCAAATCTTTTAAATCTCCATTTTAAGAGAATAAGTCAGATAGTTCAACTTCAGTAACATTTTTTGGAAGCATACCAACAAAGAGTTTGTGTTCTGGATAAGAAAAAATCATAAATTATTAACCAAACCAAAGAAAACAACAAGAATAAGATTATTAGATAAGTAAATGAGTATATCAGTCCTATTAATATAGTCTATAGAGCACGATGCTTGCACAAACATGATATACAAGAATCATTTGATGGTTGAGATATCTAACACAAGAATGGAAACAATATTCCACCTAGCCTTTCCAACTCTCCATTCGCGTACTTCACTTGCAACGGGCTAGATGTCTCGACTATCTTATGTTTAACTTCTTTAATTGGTGTCATTTTTCATTAAGAATAATGTCCATGAAAAGGATTTCAACGAATTTGATTTTCTAGAAGAAAACAAAAAGAACAGCCAAATATATTAGAAAATATGTGATAAGGTTTAAGAATTTGGAGCCAATCAACCTAACATAACATAGTCATGCATCAAATTAACATAAATTTAAAAACCAAGCCAATCAATTATAGTCATTACTCATTAGGAGCCACATGAAAGTGAGAGGAATTCAGTATTATACATCAAAAATGAAAGAACCAATAAAAAATAAATTTAAAAATTTCTCGACATAAATAGTTGTCTACTAATAGACTTAATTGTTTTTTGGCAAGTTAATATTCTTTCCATATATTGGATACTTGATATTAGATCTAAATTATTATTATCAACTCTACCTACTTGGTGCTGCTGACTTATGTCGGGTTTTTGCTCTGTTAGGACAGTGTTGGACAAACAGGGCAACTGTGGAACAATCTAATAGTTTGAAAACCGGGAAAAAACATTAAAAGTATGTTCATGATGTATATTTTTTATTTTTTGATGAATGAATATAACAGTACAATTATGCACTAAAGAAAACAACTTCTTGACTTTTTAGTTAAAATCTAAAAGAACTGTTACGATGTTATCGAAGCTAACACCCTATTCACATTTACTCCGCATTGATTTGATATTGTGTTTAATAATTACACAAAGTACATAACAGTGGTTCTTAGTTGATGAGATAAGTATTTGGTATGGACAATGTTCTAAAAGGCGCTAGGCGGGAGGCGGGCGGCCAAGGGGGGCCTAGCGCCTAGGGGGCCTAGGCGGGGCCTGGGCGGGGCCTAGGCGGGATTTTTTATTTTAAGGTAATTTTAATATTTTATCTTACATTTATCCAAACAAAATAATAATATAAAGCATAACAATCTATAATAAAGATAATAAAGGTCTTTTCTTAAAGTTCAAACACATATCCATATTGTTAATGTCAAAATTCAAACACAAACATGCAATTGTTCAAAGTATAAACATATTTTTAACGTATTATTTTTATTTATAAATAAGATTGCTATTAAATAATAAATTTTAAAATTTCAAGAATTTAATTCAATAATAAAACTTCAGAAACTAAACATAAATTTAAGAATTATAAAATAGAATTAAACTAAATATTACAAATGTATCCTCATTTATATAATTTGAAGTTGGTACAAGTTCAAAAAATTACAACTATAATAAAATTATTCATTTGACTTGATATTGTTCACTTCTTGTTGTGATTTGATATGTTACAACCTGTATTATGAATATGGTAATCATTAGAAAAATAAATATATCAAGATTTGGTTTGGGTAATTATTAAAATAAAAAAAAATCTCCGCCTAGAACCCGCCTAATTTTCTAGAGGAATTTTTTTGTCGCCTTGGGCCTAGGTGAGGCGCCTGGGGGCTTATAGGCGCCAAGGGGGGGCCTAGGTCCTAGGCGGGGCGCCAAGAGGGGGCCTAGCGCCTAGGCGGGGCCTAGGCGGACCTAGGCGGGGATTTTTAGAACAGAGGGTATGGATAGTGCCTAGGTTCTACTATTTGATTTTTTTTAATACATATGCAGGCTCCTATGATCTTGTTTTATATTGAGTTGTTTGGTTTTTGTTCGGAAGTTATTTTTCTGGGGCAAAATGTTAAAACAATTTGCTTACAAGATTACTTAAGTGATTTACCCCTGAAATATACATATTTACCACCCTAACATGAATTTTGAAGTTTAATGAATGTTCCCATTAGCTAGATGATTTTGAAGTCAAGTAAGCAAAGTAAGAACTCTAAAAATATAACATGTCCCTCCCACATATCCTTTAACCGCCACCATCATATTAAGAGCTCTTAGTCAAATAGCAATTTAAAAAATTTCATATGTATGGCCTGCCACAAAGAACAATACTCTTTTTGCAAATATATATCTTTAACATTCATGAAGGGAATTGATATTTTCACAAGTAAAAATGATATTTCCACAAGGCTCCTCTTACATGAATAATCATGTGAGAGAGATCTGTGAAAATATTAAATTTTACTTGTGAATATATCAATTCTTTTTTTTTTTTACAAATAATACTCTTTTTGTGGAACAAATAAAGTACTATTTTATTATATCAATTTATAGGCTGGCAGTGTCATAGCCCTTATCTACTAAAAGGTGTTGTTATTTAAAAACAAACCCCACAAACGATATATGCATACCACACACAAACAACAAACCAATGTTATTACTACAATGGTAACTTTCAATAACCAAATCAATGGAATCCAGAGCAGTGATTCCATTAGCTTATTATGGTTGCATTTCTCTTATTTCTGAACTTGGTATGCCTATTTTATAGATTAGGGAAAGAGGGTATATTATGAATTTATGAGTGAAATAACAATACATACTAATAATGTCTATTTTAGTTGGAATAATGGGTGCAGAGATATAGATATAGATACCTTGATATTCTTCTCGATCGTGTCAATTAGACCATCAACAGTGGCATTAGACCATCATCCCATACCTGTTTGTTTTGTCATCATCAAAATAATATTATTTTTTGCCAAGAACACGGAGTAAACATCTAGTTAAAGATCTGGAATGAAAACTATACCAATATTTTCAAAAATGTATCTTTCCCCCAGCTAGACAATTAACAACAAACCCCTTAGAATTTTACAAGGGAAAACATAAAATAACACCAAGGTTACTCTCTCCTATAGAAGTATGACAAGAAATGAACGGAATTGAGTTGTTTTCTAAAAGGTCACGACTATACATACTCAACCAGATAAACAATTCATCAAAATCAAAAATATTAGGCAAATCATTTAAAAAATTAAAAGCAATCTATATCTATAAATCAAGCTTGTACATGTAACCTCACGGCCGGAGTGATGAGAAGAAGAAGAGGAAGAAGAAGTTTCCCTTTCAAGTGGCATAATGATAAAAACTGCAAGATTCTGCAAAGAGTGAATAGCATTTCCTGGAAGCATTTCCTGGAAGCATTTCTTTCTTATGGAATAAAAGGATGTGTACTTGGGACATATTTGCTGTATGCAGGTTTCATGGGCCAATAATTTGTTTAAAGTTTAGACCAATATTTATTTATTGACTTGTTATAATGATAGTATAATACACTTTTTTAACCATTAATATTCAGCTCCAGTTGTAAGTGCCAAACGACTGAAAAACTACGTATTGCATAAAATCTTCACTGAGATGCAGAAGGTCCATCCTGCATTGTTTACATAAGGATAAACTTGAGGTGTATGTATGGAGAACTTCCTTCTGACTATAAGGATAGACTTCAGGTTGTGTACTTCATTAATCCTGGGATTCGCTCGAGACTTGTCACTCTTGGCTGATTTCTTTTAAGTGAAGGATAAGCATCTTCTTGTTATATTGTGACTTCATGTTCTTTTTTTAACTTCAATATATGTTCCAGCAAGGTCATGTATGGCATTTGGTTCAGTTAACTCCAAACATGCACAAATATCACAAAGATACTCATATAACAAAAAAAAACTCAATATTTTGAATGTTACTGCATCTTTAATATAAAGGAACTATCGTGTGAGCGCTGACCTTATTGCACTTAATTTTTTTCCATTCAATTATTTATTTTAAACTTTTTCTGGTGAAAACACCATTATGTGCGTCATTGTGTATTAACAAGTTCATAATGCCATTCAGGATAACTTTAACTAACATTCCTTTATGTTTTTTGGGCAATAAAGCTTACATTGGAATTTGTTCAGGATCATGATGGAGTTTTAGAGCACAGACTGCCGACAGATTATGGGATCGAACCAGATCCTCTCAACTTGACAGCAATTCCTTTTAAAACTAAAATTAAAATTGCGTTCATCTTGCAGTTTCCAATAAACACATACGCGTACACAATTCATAGAAGAAAATCAGAGAACCAACTCAATTAAAAATTTAAATTTTATGGGGACTATTACCTTGACGGAGACTGTGGGCGTGGGATGAACATATGTCGTCACTCTTCTGAATTAGAAGAAGTAGCATCAACAACGGCGGTAACCACCACCCTTGCTCACGTTAGGTCGCTCCCCCATACCAAGATAATCGACGTGGATCGAAATGGAAGTTGATCTCTGCCTCGCGTTTCTCTCTTCGTGATTGGTATGAGAGATTTGGGGCTGGGTATGAGAGATTTGGGGCTGGAATTAGGGCTGGATTTGAGAGATAAAATATTTAGGGGAGGTGAAAGGGATATCGAGTTGGCTGGGTTGAGAGAGAAGAGTTATGTGTCTAAGAACAGAGAGAGCGTTTGAAATTTGAATAAGGGAGAACTTGATGCGCACATTCAGACAAAACATTGACAGGTATGTTGTTACTATCACTTAGATCAACCTGTAAGAGCAAACTTAATAAATTAAACATGAGTTAAACATGAGCAAATCAAAACTATGCTTAGCTCAATTTTGGAATTCCCTCAATTTTAAATTAGAGAATTCCCTCAATTTATTTTCTTGACATCTTATGTTTAACTTCTTTAATTGGTGTCACTAAGATAAACAATGGGTTTAAGTGGTAAAAGATCCTGAACAGAGGTTATCACAACTCTTACATTGGACATAGAACTAATAATTTTAAAATAAAAAATGGTCATATCATGTCATACTCAAATACAAACACAAACTTCAAAACACAGATTTGTATATAGACACAGAAGTACAGAAGTACAGAAGTGCCAAATTTGCAAACAGCCTTGCTTTATTTCTAAAGTATATAATTTTCCATCATACTCTACGCTTATTTCTAAAGTTTCAAGCTTCAGTGGGTACCCAAAACACTAAGTGCCACTATTACAAATTACCGTTTCTGAACCGCGGAAGTGTAATCAACAGAGCGAGACGAAATCCAAATCATATTGGACATTAAGGAAAACACACAATATATATAAAAGCATCCAAATAGGTGGTTGGATATGTATTAATTGTTGTGGTGGTATGTGTGCTGAAATCTTAGTAGCACCAGCGTTGGAAATAAAAGAACATAAATAAAAGCCCTCTTACAGAGCAGCACCAACACTTAAAAAAATAATTCTTTTTGTAGGAAAAAAATGTTTTCAAATTGGGACTAAATGTCGAAAAAATTACACAACTACTTTCATAAACAAAACACCACGCTAACACAACTACTTTCCAAAATCGCAAGAGTATGATCAGAAATCAGTTACATGGGTAGAGGGCCTTAAAAAGAGTTTACATAGCAAGTTAGAATTTTCAATGATACTCATCTCTCTTCTTCTTTTAGGGAAATTGCTGTTTCATACGGTCATTGAGTCCAACTTACATTACTTTTTTATTATCTTGGAGGGTTTCTCTTGTTCCCTATTTCTATACTCTCAATGTTAATACATACACTGTACAGCTGAGTGGAGGACTATGATCGTGTGCATGTACAGCTGAGTGGCAACTGTAAGATGTGGAGATCAGATATAACATCTGAAGAAGGTTTTGAACCTCTTTGTTCCAGTAAGGCATATAGAAATCAGTTACAAAAAAATAAGGCCATAAAATTCTGAGGACTCCCAGTGCAGCAAAGATTTTATGTTCAGCCCAACACACAATAAAAGCGTCCAAGCAAGCAAATGGATTTTTGGGGCAACAAAACTCCTTAAAGCTTCAGAAATTCAATTTGGGGACTGAGCCATCAAGAAATTCAACCCAAATTCTCCCAGATGGATTTTTTTAAAGCAACGAAATTCCATTTCCATCATAAAATAGAGAGCAACCAAAAAATTATTTCTACAGCAACCCAATTCAAAAATTAGGCAGAAAAAGTATACCACAAAGGAACCCTAAAAAAAATCAAATCAAGAACCCCATAAACCCAATAAAGCTAAACCCTCAGACAAATGAAAAAACCAAACTGAAATTGATGAAACCAAGATAAGGTGCCGAGGAAGAATTTCATACATTTTGTAAGGATTCGCCGTGCCTTGAACGACCTAAGGTGTCGAGGAAGAGGAGAACCAGAAATTCAATTTGGGGACTGAGCCATCAAGAAATTCAACCCAAATTCTCCCAGATGGATTTTTTTAAAGCAACGAAATTCCATTTCCATCATAAAATAGAGAGCAACCAAAAAATTATTTCTACAGCAACCCAATTCCAAAATTAGGCAGAAAAAGTATACCACAAAGGAACCCTAAAAAAAATCAAATCAAGAACCCCATAAACCCAATAAAGCTAAACCCTCAGACAAATGAAAAAACCAAACTGAAATTGATGAAACCAAGATAAGGTGCCGAGGAAGAATTTCATACATTTTGTAAGGATTAGCCGTGCCTTGAACGACCTAAGGTGTCGAGGAAGAGGAGAACCAAGAAGGTCTACCGATGCGGATCGCCGTGCCTTCGACTTCTTCTCTGCCTTCGACTTCTTCTCCGCCTTCTGCGTTTTTCAAGCTTGGGACAGAGAGAGATAGAAGATAGAACCGTGCCTTCGACTTCTTCTGCTTCTGAGAGAGAGAAGATTTCAAATTTGAATAAGGAGAAAGGAAGAGGTGATGACGTCAAATTTTGATGGGACATTTATCTTTTCTCTCTCTGCTCTGTTTTATAGATAAAGATTTCTAAATTGATGACTGAAATTGGTAAATTGGTCTGAATTGATGGCTGAAATTGGTAAATTGGTAAATCGGTATTAACAATTGAATTTGGTTATATATGTTCTGAGATTTGGGTTTGATGTATCAGAGTTATATATGTTCTGAGATGTGTTTGTATAACTAATCTGATTTGAATATTTGTGTTAATTAATTGATGATATAAACTGATGTTTCTATAATTAATCTGATTTTGATATAAATTGATGATATTATGTTATACTTAGTTATAATCTGATTTGGAATGTTGTATAACTTGATTTGAATTTCAAATAATGGTTTGAAATGGTATGAAATGCTTTGGTTGATAGATTTATGGTATAATATTTGTTATTTCTAACAGAATTCCAGACAAACTTCTGTCAGAATTCTTCAATTGCAAAATTTGTGGACCTTGCAAAATTTGTCAGAATTCTTAAATTTGCCAATATTAAATTTACATAATATAATATAAGATAATATAAAATAATAAGTTTAAATAACATAAGATAATTAATATAAAATGAAATAATATAATATGTTCTAATAAGAAATAATTTAAAGAAAAGAAAATAAAACTGCATGATATAATTAACTTATATCAAATCTAATAAATAAATAAAACAAATTTTAATTAATAATATAATATAATAAAAATTAATAAAAAATTAACTACAATAAAATAATATAATATAATATAAAATAAAATAAAAATTAATAATAAATTAGAATATAATAAATTAAGTATAATAAAATAAATTGTAATTTAATTTAATAAAATAAAATAAATTTAATTTCATAAATGAAATTAAATTCAATAAAATATAGTAACATAATATAATAAAAAATAAAACAAAATATAATATAATAAATTATAAATTAATTATAAATTAGAATAAAATAAATTACTTGTAATAAAATAAATTGTAATTTAATAAATTAAATTAATTTAATTTAATAAAATAAAATAATAAAAAATAATAAAAAATAAAATAAAATAAAAATAAATAATAAATTAGAATAAATTAAATTAATTATAATAAATAAATTATAATTTAACTTAAAAATTAAATTTAATTGAATTTAATAAACTAAATTTAATGCATTTTATTTTTAATTGTATCAACAGGGTGACGATATTATCGATGGTGATGGCGAGCGGGATTACCAGACACTTGACCAGCATCGTCGACCCCCGCCAGATGACTTTGATCCTACTAGTGGTAGTAATATATATATATATATATATATATATATATATATATATAACCGATCAGGTGAGGGCTCCCTTTGTTAAAATGCGGACTTTTTTTTTTTTTTTTTAAAAACAACTAATTTTTTTTATAATATTTTATCGAACTGAATTTTTTTTATAATATAATGTTTTGGGCGTGATTTGGATACATATACCAAAAAATGTATGTACAGTCTGCACAGACCTGTTTTGTTATACGTATCCAAATCACATCCAAAACATTATATTATAAAAAAAATTCAGTTCCATAAAATATTAAACTTTTTTTTAGTTGTTTCTTTAAAAAAAGCAAAAAAACCAAAAAAAAAGTCCGCATTTTAACAAAGTAAGGGAGCCCTTACAGGAACCGGACTATATATATATATATATATATATATATATATATATATATAGAGTCCGAATCCAGTCCGGACTCCCGGATTTTGTTAAAATCCGGACTTTTTTTTTTTTTTTTTTTTTTGCTTTTTTTTTTTTGAAACAACTAAAAAAAAAAAAAAAAAAAATTTATGGAATTGGAATTTTTACATTATACAGTGTTTTGGGCGTGATTTGGATGCCTATAACGAAATATGTCTGTACAGTCTGGGCAGACTGTACATACATTGGTTGGTGTAGGTATTAAAAACACACCCAAAATATTGTATTATGGAAAAATTTCAGTTCCATAAATTTTTTTTTTTTTTTAGTTGTTTCAAAAAAAAAAAAGCAAAAAAAAAAAAATAATTTTGGGTCCGTATTTTAGGACCAGTCCGGGCGTCCGGACTGGATCCTCATTCTATATATATATACTAGCTATAACCCGTGCCTAAAGGCACGATGTAACGAAAAATTAAATTAAAATTTAAAAAATATTACATTATCTAAAGACACATACCACCACAAAAATTAATACATACTCGATCTTCAATACATATCCAACTACCAAAATATTGAGCTAGTCGGTACTAATTTAAAAAAAAATTGACAAAATTTTCTTTAAAAATAGATATCTAGAAAATTCTAAACCTGTCTACAATCTTACAATTATCAATATATATCCAAACCACTAAAAAAAACCATCATTCAATACCCAAAATCATCATAACCATGTATAATTAGTTAACTTTATAAAATACGAAACACATAAAATACAAACAATCATCAACACATATCTAACCACCAAAACATCAAGCTAGTCGCTACTAATTTTAAAAAAAAATCGACAGAATTTCCTTTAAAAATAGATATCCAGACAAATATAAACTTGTCTATAAAACTTACAATTATCCAAGCATATCCAAACCACCAAAAAAACCATCATTCCATACCCAAAATCATCATAACCATGTGGAATTAGTTAACTTTACAAAATACAGAACACAAAAAATATATATATGAAGAAATTAATACATACTCAATCAACACATCCAACCACCAAAACATCAAGCTAGTCGCTACTAATTTCAAGAAATTTCGGCAAAGTTTCCTTTAAAAATAGATATCCAGAAAAATCTAAACCTGTTTACAAAACTTACAATCATCCAAACATATCCAAACCACCAAAAAAATCATCATTCCATACCCAAAATCATCATAACCATGTATAATTAGCTAACTTTACAAAAGACGGAACACAAAGAATACATACATGCAGAAAATAGAGAAACAACATGTTGAGCATAAGACCTTTTACTTTATAGCTTACACCAAGTATATTCTTTACAGCTTACACCACGTTTCCTTCAATATATACCTGAAAATATTTAAAATTTAAATTTATCGAAATATGTGAGTCAAAATAAAACAATTGTAAATTCAAAACATAAGACCCCTTACTTTACCCTAAATTATCTAAAAGACAAATGAGAACATATATTTGTATGTAGGGGGGATTGATTTAGATTGATATAAGTTAGAATTTAGAGAGATTGTAATAATCAATTTATTTAGGAAAAGATATAGTAGACTTACAATCAAATAAAATTTTCTTAGTACCATTTCAACAAACGGTTCATTTGGTTAATGATTTAAATTATAAATCTGTATTGTTGGCAGCATAATGGGGTGTGTGTATGTGCTACTGCTGTGAAAGAGAGAGACAAAGATTAAACACCCATTGTAAAAAAAATTTAAAACACCCAAAGTTAAACTGAAGCTGTCGTCAACTTTATAAGAAGACTTGTGATGAAATAGTTAAGAATTTTTAACTGAAGCTATTCAAAAATTTATGTTAAAGATTTTAAGGTTTAACTGACACTAATGGTTGATTCACTTAATAAAAAATTCATGATAAAAACAATTTTAATTTAAGCCACAACTCAGTTGATTCGTAAATTTAAACCAATCTACTGAAATTAAAAAAACATAAATATTAAAAATTTTAAAAAAGCAAAAAAAAACTATTTACAACTTACATAATATGAGTAACAATTTGTCCCAACTCCTACTGAAAGATTTAAAAAAAATCCAAAAAGTTCCCATGAAGAACAACCGAGAAGAAAAATTAATTCCATAATCACGCATTAAACCCCATTAAAGTAACATATTAGCGATTTCTTCAAAAAGAACAACTGAGAAGAAAAATTAAATCTATAATCATGCATTAAACCCCATAAAAGTTGAACCAAAAACTAAACCCACAACAATTGGAACCTCGATCCACCAAAATAAATTCAATATACAAAACCCGGAGTCACTCAACCTTTAAAAAACCACCATTTTAATCAATAGTTCAGCAAACCCTTTCAATAAAAAGAAAACGATAAAAAGCAAAGAATAAGATAAACTATTGCTGTGAAAGAGAGAGACAGATATTAAACACCCATTGTAAAAAAACAAATTAAAAATACCCAAAGTTAAACTGAAGTTGTGCTCGACTTTATAAGAAGACTTGTAATGAAATAGATAAGAATTTTTAACTGAAGCTATTCAAAAACTTAAGTTAAAATAACTGATACTAATCATTCAATCAAAACAATGAGCAGGGCTTACAGAAGCAGAGCAATAAATACCTTCAAAAATGCCACTAACTTCTAAACACCATGTATTCCTTCAAGAATGCCACTAACTTCTAAACCTTCATTTTCCTGTACCAAATAATGTTGCCAATAAATACAAATATCAATCAATTTTGAACTTAAATAAATAAAAAAAATAACAAAGAAAAAGAACAGGGCTTACAGAAGCAGAGCAGTAAATGGTTTGATTCAAGAAAAACTAATAATATTATCATAGCCTAACCAATCTACTAAAATTAGAAAACATCAAGATTAAAAATTTTAAAAAAGAAAAAAGAAACTATTTACAACTTACATAATATGAGCAACTCATTGAAGCAAATTGATATCATTATCGGCCATAAATTTTCCACCGTGGAACTGAGTAAAAGGACCACGCACATACCAAACTTGATGGAATGATGGATATTCCAAACGAATCAAGCTCAAGTGATTCTACATCCCCTGAGTTAATATTGAAAGTGTATCCTCACACCTGGAAATATAGATGATAAGGTAGTTATGAAAAAAATAATAACATGAAGGTTTCACGGCTAGTGGGGAAATTAATGCTTGAAATGTATTACCTTTTCAATATTTTGTTGGCTTGATGTTACAACATTGTATCCTACCTAACAAAGAGCAGTAGTTAAGCACTTCAACTGAAAATGTAATAGACAGCCAAGGTACCATGAGCTTCAAAGCATTTCTGAATAGTTCATGGCAAGGCCAATTAAAATTACTTCATCATCACATGCAATGTGAACAACAATGCTGTAACATTTTTCCCATGAAAATTAACACAGCCTCCAACAGTAAATAAGGTTCAGCACATTGTCTATCGAAGAGCAACTTCACGTGGCTTTTTTTTGGTTCAGTAAATAAACTATAGGAAAAAAAATTAAGGATGAAAAGATATATGGTATTACTATTCTAATCTAAACTGAAATTGCTTTTTATCTGAGAATGTTCGGCTGCCATCAGGGTAAGGCCACAAAAATATCATATCAACCTGTCACAACACTTCCAATTTCAAGTAGTCATTCACAACACTTTATTCAAAAACTTCACATATTTCATGTGAGCAACTGTACATTGAAAGAAACTTATGGCAAACCTCCATTTTGTGCTTCCCATTAAGGGCCTCTATGGCTGCAATAACTTGTTCTTTTGTCTCATATTTTAGAAAAGCAAAGCATGTGCATTAAGAAAATTAGAAATGCGATTAAAGATCTTACGACAAATACAGGCTCTAAATTAAGCATTTGGCAAAAGTAAGCCAAAAATAAATTCAAGGTTGTAAGATATGTACGATTGCTCATTCTTATATTTGAAGTTACTTATGAAAAAACATGTACCTTTGCTCGTTAGCTGAGAACCTGTTAAAATTTGCAAATCTTTTAAATCTCCATTTTAAGAGAATAAGTCAGATAGTTCAACTTCAGTAACATTTTTTGGAAGCATACCAACAAAGAGTTTGTGTTCTGGATAAGAAAAAATCATAAATTATTAACCAAACCAAAGAAAACAACAAGAATAAGATTATTAGATAAGTAAATGAGTATATCAGTCCTATTAATATAGTCTATAGAGCACGATGCTTGCACAAACATGATATACAAGAATCATTTGATGGTTGAGATATCTAACACAAGAATGGAAACAATATTCCACCTAGCCTTTCCAACTCTCCATTCGCGTACTTCACTTGCAACGGGCTAGATGTCTCGACTATCTTATGTTTAACTTCTTTAATTGGTGTCATTTTTCATTAAGAATAATGTCCATGAAAAGGATTTCAACGAATTTGATTTTCTAGAAGAAAACAAAAAGAACAGCCAAATATATTAGAAAATATGTGATAAGGTTTAAGAATTTGGAGCCAATCAACCTAACATAACATAGTCATGCATCAAATTAACATAAATTTAAAAACCAAGCCAATCAATTATAGTCATTACTCATTAGGAGCCACATGAAAGTGAGAGGAATTCAGTATTATACATCAAAAATGAAAGAACCAATAAAAAATAAATTTAAAAATTTCTCGACATAAATAGTTGTCTACTAATAGACTTAATTGTTTTTTGGCAAGTTAATATTCTTTCCATATATTGGATACTTGATATTAGATCTAAATTATTATTATCAACTCTACCTACTTGGTGCTGCTGACTTATGTCGGGTTTTTGCTCTGTTAGGACAGTGTTGGACAAACAGGGCAACTGTGGAACAATCTAATAGTTTGAAAACCGGGAAAAAACATTAAAAGTATGTTCATGATGTATATTTTTTATTTTTTGATGAATGAATATAACAGTACAATTATGCACTAAAGAAAACAACTTCTTGACTTTTTAGTTAAAATCTAAAAGAACTGTTACGATGTTATCGAAGCTAACACCCTATTCACATTTACTCCGCATTGATTTGATATTGTGTTTAATAATTACACAAAGTACATAACAGTGGTTCTTAGTTGATGAGATAAGTATTTGGTATGGACAATGTTCTAAAAGGCGCTAGGCGGGAGGCGGGCGGCCAAGGGGGGCCTAGCGCCTAGGGGGCCTAGGCGGGGCCTGGGCGGGGCCTAGGCGGGATTTTTTATTTTAAGGTAATTTTAATATTTTATCTTACATTTATCCAAACAAAATAATAATATAAAGCATAACAATCTATAATAAAGATAATAAAGGTCTTTTCTTAAAGTTCAAACACATATCCATATTGTTAATGTCAAAATTCAAACACAAACATGCAATTGTTCAAAGTATAAACATATTTTTAACGTATTATTTTTATTTATAAATAAGATTGCTATTAAATAATAAATTTTAAAATTTCAAGAATTTAATTCAATAATAAAACTTCAGAAACTAAACATAAATTTAAGAATTATAAAATAGAATTAAACTAAATATTACAAATGTATCCTCATTTATATAATTTGAAGTTGGTACAAGTTCAAAAAATTACAACTATAATAAAATTATTCATTTGACTTGATATTGTTCACTTCTTGTTGTGATTTGATATGTTACAACCTGTATTATGAATATGGTAATCATTAGAAAAATAAATATATCAAGATTTGGTTTGGGTAATTATTAAAATAAAAAAAAATCTCCGCCTAGAACCCGCCTAATTTTCTAGAGGAATTTTTTTGTCGCCTTGGGCCTAGGTGAGGCGCCTGGGGGCTTATAGGCGCCAAGGGGGGGCCTAGGTCCTAGGCGGGGCGCCAAGAGGGGGCCTAGCGCCTAGGCGGGGCCTAGGCGGACCTAGGCGGGGATTTTTAGAACAGAGGGTATGGATAGTGCCTAGGTTCTACTATTTGATTTTTTTTAATACATATGCAGGCTCCTATGATCTTGTTTTATATTGAGTTGTTTGGTTTTTGTTCGGAAGTTATTTTTCTGGGGCAAAATGTTAAAACAATTTGCTTACAAGATTACTTAAGTGATTTACCCCTGAAATATACATATTTACCACCCTAACATGAATTTTGAAGTTTAATGAATGTTCCCATTAGCTAGATGATTTTGAAGTCAAGTAAGCAAAGTAAGAACTCTAAAAATATAACATGTCCCTCCCACATATCCTTTAACCGCCACCATCATATTAAGAGCTCTTAGTCAAATAGCAATTTAAAAAATTTCATATGTATGGCCTGCCACAAAGAACAATACTCTTTTTGCAAATATATATCTTTAACATTCATGAAGGGAATTGATATTTTCACAAGTAAAAATGATATTTCCACAAGGCTCCTCTTACATGAATAATCATGTGAGAGAGATCTGTGAAAATATTAAATTTTACTTGTGAATATATCAATTCTTTTTTTTTTTTACAAATAATACTCTTTTTGTGGAACAAATAAAGTACTATTTTATTATATCAATTTATAGGCTGGCAGTGTCATAGCCCTTATCTACTAAAAGGTGTTGTTATTTAAAAACAAACCCCACAAACGATATATGCATACCACACACAAACAACAAACCAATGTTATTACTACAATGGTAACTTTCAATAACCAAATCAATGGAATCCAGAGCAGTGATTCCATTAGCTTATTATGGTTGCATTTCTCTTATTTCTGAACTTGGTATGCCTATTTTATAGATTAGGGAAAGAGGGTATATTATGAATTTATGAGTGAAATAACAATACATACTAATAATGTCTATTTTAGTTGGAATAATGGGTGCAGAGATATAGATATAGATACCTTGATATTCTTCTCGATCGTGTCAATTAGACCATCAACAGTGGCATTAGACCATCATCCCATACCTGTTTGTTTTGTCATCATCAAAATAATATTATTTTTTGCCAAGAACACGGAGTAAACATCTAGTTAAAGATCTGGAATGAAAACTATACCAATATTTTCAAAAATGTATCTTTCCCCCAGCTAGACAATTAACAACAAACCCCTTAGAATTTTACAAGGGAAAACATAAAATAACACCAAGGTTACTCTCTCCTATAGAAGTATGACAAGAAATGAACGGAATTGAGTTGTTTTCTAAAAGGTCACGACTATACATACTCAACCAGATAAACAATTCATCAAAATCAAAAATATTAGGCAAATCATTTAAAAAATTAAAAGCAATCTATATCTATAAATCAAGCTTGTACATGTAACCTCACGGCCGGAGTGATGAGAAGAAGAAGAGGAAGAAGAAGTTTCCCTTTCAAGTGGCATAATGATAAAAACTGCAAGATTCTGCAAAGAGTGAATTGCATTTCCTGGAAGCATTTCCTGGAAGCATTTCTTTCTTATGGAATAAAAGGATGTGTACTTGGGACATATTTGCTGTATGCAGGTTTCATGGGCCAATAATTTGTTTAAAGTTTAGACCAATATTTATTTATTGACTTGTTATAATGATAGTATAATACACTTTTTTAACCATTAATATTCAGCTCCAGTTGTAAGTGCCAAACGACTGAAAAACTACGTATTGCATAAAATCTTCACTGAGATGCAGAAGGTCCATCCTGCATTGTTTACATAAGGATAAACTTGAGGTGTATGTATGGAGAACTTCCTTCTGACTATAAGGATAGACTTCAGGTTGTGTACTTCATTAATCCTGGGATTCGCTCGAGACTTGTCACTCTTGGCTGATTTCTTTTAAGTGAAGGATAAGCATCTTCTTGTTATATTGTGACTTCATGTTCTTTTTTTAACTTCAATATATGTTCCAGCAAGGTCATGTATGGCATTTGGTTCAGTTAACTCCAAACATGCACAAATATCACAAAGATACTCATATAACAAAAAAAAACTCAATATTTTGAATGTTACTGCATCTTTAATATAAAGGAACTATCGTGTGAGCGCTGACCTTATTGCACTTAATTTTTTTCCATTCAATTATTTATTTTAAACTTTTTCTGGTGAAAACACCATTATGTGCGTCATTGTGTATTAACAAGTTCATAATGCCATTCAGGATAACTTTAACTAACATTCCTTTATGTTTTTTGGGCAATAAAGCTTACATTGGAATTTGTTCAGGATCATGATGGAGTTTTAGAGCACAGACTGCCGACAGATTATGGGATCGAACCAGATCCTCTCAACTTGACAGCAATTCCTTTTAAAACTAAAATTAAAATTGCGTTCATCTTGCAGTTTCCAATAAACACATACGCGTACACAATTCATAGAAGAAAATCAGAGAACCAACTCAATTAAAAATTTAAATTTTATGGGGACTATTACCTTGACGGAGACTGTGGGCGTGGGATGAACATATGTCGTCACTCTTCTGAATTAGAAGAAGTAGCATCAACAACGGCGGTAACCACCACCCTTGCTCACGTTAGGTCGCTCCCCCATACCAAGATAATCGACGTGGATCGAAATGGAAGTTGATCTCTGCCTCGCGTTTCTCTCTTCGTGATTGGTATGAGAGATTTGGGGCTGGGTATGAGAGATTTGGGGCTGGAATTAGGGCTGGATTTGAGAGATAAAATATTTAGGGGAGGTGAAAGGGATATCGAGTTGGCTGGGTTGAGAGAGAAGAGTTATGTGTCTAAGAACAGAGAGAGCGTTTGAAATTTGAATAAGGGAGAACTTGATGCGCACATTCAGACAAAACATTGACAGGTATGTTGTTACTATCACTTAGATCAACCTGTAAGAGCAAACTTAATAAATTAAACATGAGTTAAACATGAGCAAATCAAAACTATGCTTAGCTCAATTTTGGAATTCCCTCAATTTTAAATTAGAGAATTCCCTCAATTTATTTTCTTGACATCTTATGTTTAACTTCTTTAATTGGTGTCACTAAGATAAACAATGGGTTTAAGTGGTAAAAGATCCTGAACAGAGGTTATCACAACTCTTACATTGGACATAGAACTAATAATTTTAAAATAAAAAATGGTCATATCATGTCATACTCAAATACAAACACAAACTTCAAAACACAGATTTGTATATAGACACAGAAGTACAGAAGTACAGAAGTGCCAAATTTGCAAACAGCCTTGCTTTATTTCTAAAGTATATAATTTTCCATCATACTCTACGCTTATTTCTAAAGTTTCAAGCTTCAGTGGGTACCCAAAACACTAAGTGCCACTATTACAAATTACCGTTTCTGAACCGCGGAAGTGTAATCAACAGAGCGAGACGAAATCCAAATCATATTGGACATTAAGGAAAACACACAATATATATAAAAGCATCCAAATAGGTGGTTGGATATGTATTAATTGTTGTGGTGGTATGTGTGCTGAAATCTTAGTAGCACCAGCGTTGGAAATAAAAGAACATAAATAAAAGCCCTCTTACAGAGCAGCACCAACACTTAAAAAAATAATTCTTTTTGTAGGAAAAAAATGTTTTCAAATTGGGACTAAATGTCGAAAAAATTACACAACTACTTTCATAAACAAAACACCACGCTAACACAACTACTTTCCAAAATCGCAAGAGTATGATCAGAAATCAGTTACATGGGTAGAGGGCCTTAAAAAGAGTTTACATAGCAAGTTAGAATTTTCAATGATACTCATCTCTCTTCTTCTTTTAGGGAAATTGCTGTTTCATACGGTCATTGAGTCCAACTTACATTACTTTTTTATTATCTTGGAGGGTTTCTCTTGTTCCCTATTTCTATACTCTCAATGTTAATACATACACTGTACAGCTGAGTGGAGGACTATGATCGTGTGCATGTACAGCTGAGTGGCAACTGTAAGATGTGGAGATCAGATATAACATCTGAAGAAGGTTTTGAACCTCTTTGTTCCAGTAAGGCATATAGAAATCAGTTACAAAAAAATAAGGCCATAAAATTCTGAGGACTCCCAGTGCAGCAAAGATTTTATGTTCAGCCCAACACACAATAAAAGCGTCCAAGCAAGCAAATGGATTTTTGGGGCAACAAAACTCCTTAAAGCTTCAGAAATTCAATTTGGGGACTGAGCCATCAAGAAATTCAACCCAAATTCTCCCAGATGGATTTTTTTAAAGCAACGAAATTCCATTTCCATCATAAAATAGAGAGCAACCAAAAAATTATTTCTACAGCAACCCAATTCAAAAATTAGGCAGGAAAAGTATACCACAAAGGAACCCTAAAAAAAATCAAATCAAGAACCCCATAAACCCAATAAAGCTAAACCCTCAGACAAATGAAAAAACCAAACTGAAATTGATGAAACCAAGATAAGGTGCCGAGGAAGAATTTCATACATTTTGTAAGGATTCGCCGTGCCTTGAACGACCTAAGGTGTCGAGGAAGAGGAGAACCAGAAATTCAATTTGGGGACTGAGCCATCAAGAAATTCAACCCAAATTCTCCCAGATGGATTTTTTTAAAGCAACGAAATTCCATTTCCATCATAAAATAGAGAGCAACCAAAAAATTATTTCTACAGCAACCCAATTCCAAAATTAGGCAGAAAAAGTATACCACAAAGGAACCCTAAAAAAAATCAAATCAAGAACCCCATAAACCCAATAAAGCTAAACCCTCAGACAAATGAAAAAACCAAACTGAAATTGATGAAACCAAGATAAGGTGCCGAGGAAGAATTTCATACATTTTGTAAGGATTAGCCGTGCCTTGAACGACCTAAGGTGTCGAGGAAGAGGAGAACCAAGAAGGTCTACCGATGCGGATCGCCGTGCCTTCGACTTCTTCTCTGCCTTCGACTTCTTCTCCGCCTTCTGCGTTTTTCAAGCTTGGGACAGAGAGAGATAGAAGATAGAACCGTGCCTTCGACTTCTTCTGCTTCTGAGAGAGAGAAGATTTCAAATTTGAATAAGGAGAAAGGAAGAGGTGATGACGTCAAATTTTGATGGGACATTTATCTTTTCTCTCTCTGCTCTGTTTTATAGATAAAGATATATATATATATATATATATATATATATATATATATATATATATATAGAGTCCGGATCAGGGGCTTACCCCCTGATCAAGCTTACCCAACTCACCTATTAAAGCCGCGTCTTTTTAATTTCTTTCTCCCCATTTTCACATAACACCGCTTCCCCCCTATTATTTCTCTCATCCGAAAATCGAAAGGAACGCGCCCTTCTTCCTCCCTCATCCAGAAAATCGACTGAGCTCCGAAGCCAGATCTTTAGCCACTTGAACTTGAATCAGATATTCCAAAGAGAAGCCCTGATCGTGACTTACCTTCCCTCATCCGATTCCAACTAAAGCCCTAAACCTGGTACGTCTCCAAATTTGAAACTTTTGCGTGGAATCAGTTTTTTTGGGTTGAATCCTGCGTGTTCTCTCTCATTTTTAGACAAACAAACTCCTTTCCCTCATCCGATTCGGTTGAAAGGAATGAAGCTTTGGAAGATTTCTTGCCCTGCCACTGACCCGAATCAATTCTTTTGTAAATTGGGCGGTAGATTATGCATTGTTCTGATTTTCTTACATTATGTTGTCCCTGGGGATTATTCTGTATTGTCTTGGTGTGGATTTAAGTTTCTGATGTTGCTAGATCTGTTGAGTTTCGTACTATTTTGTCCTACATCTTTTGTTTTCAGTGGAATTATGTTTAACTTACTATGCTTGTTCAATTTGTTTCACGTTTGCTTTCTTAAATCTGTATTTTAATCGTTTATAATCAGAGTAACCCACATTTCATTAGGAATTCTATCTGAAATTATTTTGATATCGTTTAATCAATTTTTTTTAATGATTAAAGAACTCTTATTTATCACACGTTATTAGAACATTTTGTCACATTTTATGACTTTAATTTCCTTTTTGATGGAAACTTACAAAACTTTAATATATTTTGTTTGAGCAACTATGAACTCACATTGTTATTGTGAGAGTCGACCTTAAGTTAAGACATCATGGACTGATTCAAACCCAGGAAGAAGGTTTTTATCATGTCCGAATTATGGAAAAGTAAGTGTGTTAGGGTTTCAATTTTAAGTTATATCTCTTCCATTCTATTTACTTGTACATAAAACTGAAACTTTCTTTGTATTCTTTGTTTACAGAGGAATGCTTGCCAATTTTTTGCTTGATATGATCCTCCGATGTGTGACAGATCAAGACAAATAATTTCCGGATTACTTCGAAAGATTAACGGAATGGATCAAGAGATGGAGAAAATGTGTGCACTAGGCAAAATGCGAAGAAACAAATTTATTACTGCACTTGTTATTTCTTGGTTTCTTGGTTGTTGAATGTATTCATGTTATTGTAGATGTACTAAATATTGTAATATTGTGTTGAATATTGTCATGTTCATTAAGGATATATAAGAATCTGATTATATTGTAAAATGTGTTGAATATTTTGTTGTATTTTGTTGAATAGTTGGAAAATATGTTGAATAGTGTTGTATTTTGTTGAATAGTTGGAAATATGAAGCAAACTAATAAGTAACAATGGTGAGACATTAGCTGTGCAATTTGAAGTATTTTACTATTTTAGAAGTTCGTAGACATTAGCTGTGCAATTTGAAGTATTTTACTATTTTAGAAGTTCGTAGAGCAAAAAAGTCCCATTTATTGGTTGTGATATGCTTTGTTGGTTGTGATATGCTTGCAGTGATTGGATACTACGATCAGATTTTCAAGTGAATTGAAAGAGGCTTGGTATCAAATCTTTGTTTTGTACATCCTTTTTAAAGAGAGATGGGCATATGTTGGTTTTTGGGTAGTCGAGGAGAAACCATACATAATGTTTTTGCTTTTATTCCAATATCCTCTATTAGAGGGAGGGGGGAAAACTTCATGCTAGTAGAAATTGCAAAAAACTGAATATTAAGTTTAAACCCCATATGATATCCCACGTATTGGCTGACTGACTACAAATTGTACTATACAGCAAACATTTTTGCAAAAATCATGCTTGGTTCACAAACACAAAACACAAACAGTCTTGATTACCAAAACGAATCCAAAAGTCAAACTGATAATACACAAACACAAATTGTCCAGTCAAACTGATAACATTGAACGAATCCAAAACACAAACAGTCTTGATTACCAAAACGACTTACTACACCCATTTCAGCCAACATAGAAACTAAGGTACTTTCAACATCTAGATACTATGATAAAATTGACACTTGTGTACTGCTGTAGTTTTCCACCTCCTGTAGCTGGATACAAAATATTGAAAGTTTATCTCTTTGAACTGCCTTCAGTCTTTTGTGTAACTGAAACTTTTTTCAGTGGTGAGAAACCTGTAAATAAGAGTAAATTAACATTAGCAGGACATATTTAATTATCAAAGTTCATTAATGGCAGACAAATGAGAGTTACACAACTAGTGCTGTAATACAACTAATTAGCTTTTTATGCTAAAGTAAAAAGGAAACTTGGAAGGCATGACCAACCAGGAGATACAAACTTCTATTCAGTTGTAAGTAAAATAATTGTAGCATATAAGTAGCACAATCAGAACCACCTCATGTAACATGGGTCAAAAAGAAAACCAATGATTTACAGGTCAACAGAGTGAACCATGAAAATAACTAACATTTTTCATTTATTTATAAAACAGAAGGAATCTAAATTCATTTCTGCATTATCTCCACAACTATCAATTTCATGGTTCATAGCATCCATAATAAACAACAGTTCCCTGAGAATAAATTTAAAAGAACAATTAAGTCCACACTCAATACAAAAAAGTCACATATATTTCACAAAAAAAGAATAAAAGTTTAAATATTGGAGACATAATCCCTTAATTTATGATTGCTACTGGTGCTGGCAGTTGGACTAAGGAAATATTCTGGTTAAGTGCTCAACTCTGTAACTCATTTTAAATCAAGATTAGCTGATAACATCCACCATATTGCAAGTATCAGAATTTGATTTAGAAAAAATTCTCTGTCATAACATATAAATTGAGTCAATTTCAACTATTTCAAATTTTATTAAGTCACTATAACATTTGAACTTGAAGAAAAATAACACAAGATAAAAACAAAGAAAAGGGTCCTGCATATTCCAAATATTTCATGTTTTACCAATAATATTACCTGATTACACTACATAATGAAATTGTAAAATGATGGCTGAATTAAAAGGAAAAGAAAAGTACCTTTCTAAAAGGAAATGATGGCAGTTGGACTAAGGAACTATTCTGGTTAAGTGCTCAACTCTGTAACTCATTTTAAATCAAGATTAGCTGATAACATCCACCATATTGCAAGTATCAGAATTTGATTTAGAAAAAATTCTCTGTCATAACATATAAATTGAGTCAATTTCAACTATTTCAAATTTTATTAAGTCACTATAACATTTGAACTTGAAGAAAAATAACACAAGATAAAAACAAAGAAAGGGTCCTGCATATTCCAAATATTTCATGTTTTACCAATAATATTACCTGATTACACTACATAATGAAATTGTAAAATGATGGCTGAATTAAAAGGAAAAGAAAAGTACCTTTCTAAAAGGAAATAAATCATTTGGAATACACGATTCAGGAAGGGGCTTCAGATTTGACATACCAAGATTAGGGCTTGTTTTGGAAGCACATGAGAGAGAATCGAATGAAGGAAGGGGGATCCCGAATCGAGCTTCTCTTTGCTATTACTGATTCGTGTAAACGGCCTTTAGATTTGGCTTAGTCCGAATCGAGCTTCTCTTTGCTATTACTGAGTCGCGTTCCTTTCAGATGAGAGAAATAAGCCGTGTAATATTTGAGCGAGGAGAGAGAAATTAAAAAGACGCGGTTTTAATAGGTGAGTTGGGTAAGCTCGATCAGGGGGTAAGCCCCTGATCCGGACTCTATATATATATATATATATATATATATATAGTGTTTATCATATATCTGTCTAGATATTTTGTAAAACATTGTATAGGCACTTTTTAATAATTCGGCGTCATTTTATTGTTCGTTTTAGTTTATAAGTTATACTATATTAAAGTACACTACATATAAACAGTATTGTTATCTGTACATGATCATTGTTTATATCTTTATAGTTTTATTTTGCAGTTTAGTTTTGAAGTTTATAAGATACATCATTGTAGTTTATAAGTTTAGTTTAGTTTAGTTGTTTTGTTATTATTTATAGTTTAGTTTTTAATTGACATCGTTATTTAACGTTAGAATGTATTCGAAGAAAAGTATATATAACATTGTATTATGGGTTGATTATGATATATATGTTGTTGCTGATTTTTGGATGTATAGTTGTATTATGGGTTGAATATTATTGTGTGTATTGTTGTGATAAACAGGTTACAAGTACAAAAATGGATTTAAAAACCTAGAAAATACAAAATCAAAAAAAATTAAAAATAATTTGCTATTTTCGACGGAATAAGTTAAAACGAATGGAATTTCCGTCGGAAATAATGATCTAATTTATTTTATAAAATATTATTTCGACGGATTAGATGCTATTTCCGACGAAAATTCCGTCAGAATTAAAAATAACTCAATTTTCATGTTGGGCCACGTGGCAAGCTTTATCCGATGAATTTTTTACGACGGAATAAATTTCGTCAATAGTGTATTTCCGACAGATTGTTCGTCGTCAAAAATTTGGTCGTAAATATATTTTTTTGATCGAATTTACGACGAAAGTAAGCTCGACGACAATAAATTCGTCCGAAGTTACGACGAAATATTCCGTCGAAAATAAGGTATTCTCAACGGAATATCCTTAATTCCGACGAAATATTCTGTCGGAAATATCCGTTTTCCTTATAGTGAATCTTTGATTTCTCAAAAATACTCAACTGTCAAAACAGATTCTTACGTCAGGGTAAATACCTCCATGTGAACTTTGGCCTACCACAATGTTTAGGCCCCAACAATATTTCAACCGCTACTTTTATTTGAAGAAAGTATTTCATTCAGAAACTAAAATATATTCTCTAAGTTGTGTTACTATTGTTATGCAGATCCTAAGTCAAATAATCCTACATTCTATATAATGTATCACCCTTGAAGTGGCCACTATATGTTCAGGCTGCCAACAACAGTTCTACAATGCCACATTAACTCGCACCCTCTCCTTATAATTTGACAGCCCTTTCACTTCATGATTTTATAAAATGCAGTTATAGTATTTATTTCGTGCATGCATAACTGTACAAAATATAAAAGAATACAATTGTATATACATAAAAGACAACCAGCCGGACAGAATTGCGACCATTTTTTTCCAAGGTATTACCTAGCTCCCCACCCTATACCTTATACTATTTGTTGGAATTAAATCCAAAATGTAAAATAATGAGGTTTCCAATTTTTTCACGTAAAATTGAATTAGAATAAGAATAGATATTACCTTCATATTTATCTACCAAATGGTTGATCACTGTTAGGGCTTGTTTATTTGGACCCAGATGATACGGTGGGTCATAATTCGCATAGAGGTGCATGGAGGTAATTACCCCATGTGGGAACATGTTTGGTCAGTTAATGATTTTAAGAAATTTAAGATTCTTAATTATATTTGATTTTCAACTTCTAAAGAAAGAGTCCGGATACAGTTCGATTTCCTTTCCTTGAGAAGATTAACTTTAATCCCATTAAGGTATCTTACCTAATGAGTAATCCTATTCATATACGGAGAAGGGCTTGGAGAAAATGGTGTGATCACTATAAATACAATACTACATATTAGGTACAACTTTATTTTTCAGCACTAAAAACATTAAACATCTATTGTTAAATGTTATTCAAGCTACGCGTTAACAATCACCTTAATATATTTGTCACGAAAATGCTACTCACATCAAATAATAAAATATTAAGACTTGGGTTGAGCCACAGGTTAAGTAGCTCTTTTAAGACGATTTGCGTCTATTTGGTGCAGAAGGATATTGACACGTCATCTCCACGTAACTTCTCTCCAGTCTGCAGAACTGAAGAGACAAAAGTTTAACACGACACCATTCTTTGCCCACTAGTAAGTATAGAAGAAGAATATAAACATAGAGGAAATCATTATTTATTTATTTATAGGTGTAGAAAAAAAATGAAAAAAGTAAATTGATATTTTTATGAATAAAATTAAGTCATGTTCTACAATGTCCCTCTCATATGAATAATAATGGGTCTCACACTCATGTAGGAAGGATCATTTGAAAATATTAAAAAAATTTTGTTAAAATATCAATTCCCTAAAAAAATAAAAATCAAGAAAAAGAAATTTTGATTTACCTGCAGGAAACATGGCAAATGGCAAAAAAGAGTCATTGCAGGCCTTGGCCTATAAAAAAGTGCAAGACCAGAATCCACTTAAAAGATGAGTGGAAATTAAATATATGAAATATTCAATTTAGTCAAAGAATCAACACAAGTGCTCCATCAATAACGACTACCACTAAAATCATATATATAAATATATACACGACCAAATAAATATATATTTGAATGCTATTTGGATCCCCATAGGCCAAAAATGTTGTAAAACTTGGGCATTTAGATGGTATGTAACAAATGGGAAATGCAAGCAAATGGCTTAGAAACCTCTTGACAGGGAAAAAGGAGGAGAAAGAGAAGAAGAAATATTTAGATACTTCTCTTTCTTTTTCTTCAGAAAGCTTAGTGATTCCAACAGCATTTTTACCCGAAACTCTGAGTGATAAGAAAAGGTGGAGCTTTGAAAGACCATCAGCAAGCTTACATATCAGCAATCACAAGAGCTCTAGATCACTCGACGCGATTGCCACCGCCCAACTAGTGTCACAGGCCTTACTGGGATATGAGACTGAGCAAAACCATGGCGCAGCCGCTTTCGTGCCACCCGTTGTGATGGCTAAGTCAGCCACGGCTTTCCCCGTGCCACCAAGTGCAGCCACTCAAATAGTGGTTACAACTCCCCGAGCACTGGGCCGAGAACTTAGAGCTCTTGAAGATGCTGCCGCCACCAAAATTCAAGCCTTCTTTCGTTCTTACTTGGTAAATATACACAACCTACCTTTCTTCCTTAGGCTATGTTTGTTTGCAATAATGATTTATGAGATTGAACTATTAATACTTATCATTATTGCTTTAATTAATATCATTAAGCAATTTTTTCTTTTTCTTAGTCATGAGAATCCATGAATCATATATTTACTCCTAAGATCATTTGATATCTTAAGTGGTACTATTTAACCCCACCTTTCCTCTTGAAATTATATACTCCCTTATAATTGACCTTAGGAAAAAAAATAGCACAAAAGATTGTGGAATAAGGAGTAATTCAAGGGTAAAAAGTGATTGAAGGTAATAAATTAGTTTAAATAGTCGAATTAATCACGAACACACCCTAAGAGTCTTCTTTTCTCTACTCCATGTTACAAATGACACAAATTTGAGCAGACATAGGAAATGAAGATATGACAACATAATTGCAAAGAAACATAGCTTAAGAGTCTTCTTTTCACCACTCCGTGTTCAACAAAAGACACAAATTTGAGCAGACAGATACAAAACGAGTATATGGATGGGGTGTGCATGTGTGCGTGTGTGTGTGTGGAATGATCATATACGTACCAACCTCCTGGCAGGCAAGGAAAGCATTGAAAGCTTTAAGGGGACTGGTGAAGATACAAGCACTAGTAAGAGGCCATCTAGTGAGAAAACAAACAAGTGACATGCTAAGATGCATGAACGCATTGATGTCAATTCAAGTTAGAGCACGGATTCAGAGAATCCAGATGACTGAGGAAACACCAGTCATCGTGAAAAGGAGAATAACTCACAGAGAATCAGCACAAGACAAGCATCTAAGCAGAGGATACAGTGTGAGTTTCGATTTTCATCCGAACAAAGTTTCAAATATACTAGTGTTTTTAGCTTTGCGTAAATAAGTGATGTTATTGTATGTATGTAGGACCCAAATGATGTGAATCTCATAGATACAAGGGGTGTTTTTCTGAACAAGACAGGCCATATAAATCAACCACAAGCAGAAACCATGGAGCACGGGTTTGACACAAACTCTTCGAGAAGAAATTCAATTTCAAAACGAGAAAATCAGGTTCTGATATACTCAAATTCGTCACCACTGACTGATACATGTTCAAGCCAATTTGACGAGTTTTCATATGATACACCCAAGAGGACTTCCCAACAGAAATATTCCGTCCCTAAGTTCAACCACAAGACACCTCCATTAGATTATCAAGATATCACATCCCATGATTCGCAATTTGGACCAAATTACATGGCGAATACAAAATCGTCAAAGGCAAAATCTAGGTCACAAAGTGAACCCAAGCAACGACCCATGAAACAAAAGACTAGGCCAACACCATCATTTAGAGGGGTGAATGTCACACCAGATAATCAGATGCGTTATTTATCTTCAAATACCAAAAAGAACCAACAACCTTGGCTAATCAAGATCTACAGAGCTGCAAAGTCTAGTAAGGATATCGAGTGTGATTCAACCAGTATAGGGACTAACAGTTCCTCCTACTGCCGAACTCTTACTGCATATGAGGTAAGAATTGAGGCTTCCCAACAAGTATTTTGACTAACCTTTATTGAAAATTTGGTACACTAACTTCGTATATTTTTTTGACTTCAGCCTGCCGTGAATTTATACTAACAGCTCATATAGGGGATTTTATAAGAAAAGTTACATGCTTAGACATACTTTGATTCTGATGGGTAGCAAACAATGTAAGGGGGATTATATCTTACAAAAATGATTCTGATTGGTATCATTTACTTGTAAATGGAATGAGAGCTATATTTAGTCCTATATTTGTCCTTTTTCAACTTCTGGAGTATTAATTGTTCTGAGCTGTTGTTGGCTAAGTCATCATGCCTTTTGTTCAACGTTCATATGTTAATGATGTTAATGCTAATTATAATAATACTGAAATTCCTTTACGCAATGAACCTTATTCTTATGAGACTGTATCCTACGTTTAGTTAGATCCATCTCATCCAACCTACTTACATCCTAATGATCACCTTATTCACGAGTAAAGAAAAGAAGTACTGGATTTTAGATAGGCCTTGAAAGCGAATGAAAGTTAAAATGCCAACAGGTGTCTATTATTGAATTCACCCGACCCAACAATACCAATTTTGGAAATGTCCAGTGCCAAAGTAACTGAAAGGGTAAATCGTCAATCCCTAAAGGGGACTATGTAATATACTTAATTTGGGAGTGGTTACCATGAAATTAACTTTGGTCAATTGACCAATATAGTGTTGACACGCAGACGGAAGATGATCTCTCTCTACATGTCAGCACTGTGTTTGACCAACTTGCCATACTGGGTTACGGGCGGACATTTTATCATATGTTTCTAATTTATCCTTGTGTGATTCCTGTTGAAGAATATATTGGGGGGTCGGGTGCAGGCCGAAAGATTCCATGAGCAAATTGTATCCATTGAGCAAATATAGGTTCGATCAAAATTTATTTTTTCGAAATACCAAAGACAAGCATGTCATTATTATTAACATAAAGTCCCAAAGTATGGAGCCCTTCACCTTCTGAACCAAATACTTCGAGTATTTAATTTCTTGTTGAGTTGTCTCTATATTTGACCAAATGAAGTAACCTTGCAAATGGTGGTGACTCACCATCTTTTCTCTTCAATAGTTTCATGTACTTTGCTATCTTTTGATAGCTAATATCGGTAAAAGAGAAGGCCAAAATAAGAGGTCATGTGAGATTATATTATCGGCTTGTCTCTTCAGCGAATCATAAAGAGCGAATTAAAAACAAACCGGTTATAGCGATATGTCACTATAGCATAGAAAGCCAATTTTCTATGCTATAATGACAGATAAAACTGTTATAGCCGGTTCATTTTTAATTTACTCTCTATGGTTCACTGGAGAGAGCCAACTTATATATATATATATATATATATATATATATATATATATATATATATATATATATATATATATATACACACACACACACACACACACAAACACACACACACAGGTGATATCTTATCATTTTGGACTCCATTGGCCTTTGTCAAGACTTCTTCGGGAAAATAGTCTAAGACAAACGTAGATATCTTATCGAAATTGTATGTCTCACATATCGACTCCTCGAAGTAAGCTTTATTCTTCACATTCCTCTTAAGGTTTTTTATCACCCTCTCGAAAGGATACATCAATCTATATTGAACTGGACCATCCACACGACCTCCATAGGGTAAATGCATTTGCAAATGCTCCATGGAGTAAAAAAAAAATTAAGTTTGAATATTTTTTCAAGCTTACACGTGATCTCAATGATGTTTTTCTCAAATAAATACATATCCTTTTCATTTAATATTTTTGAATATATGTCTTTGAAGAAATGACTAAGATCAGTCAAAGCATCCCATATTAGTTTATCAAGTAAATCCTGAAATGTTATATGCACGAGTCTTTCCATAAACACATGACAATCATGACTCTTCATCCCTTGTAATTTCTCACCCGTAACACACCTTGATATGTTTGATGCAATATCCATATGGTAGTTTCAGAGATTTAATCCATGTGCACACATCTTCAACTTGCTTTTTGGATAATATGTACTTTGCATGCGGTTTGACCATCTTACCATTAGGAGATTCATAAAGTTCTATTCCAGGACGCTTAAAAATACCTTTCATGTCCAATTGTGCCTTATCATTATCTTTCATCTTGCCCGTAACACTCATCACGGTGTTAAACACATTGTCGAACACATTCTTCTCAATATGCATCACATTTAGATTATGACAAATCAAATTTGTAGACCAATAAGACAATTCCCAAAAGATGCTTCTCTGAACCCAATTATGAGATTCACCAAACGCTCTATTAAGTTTAAAGCAACAATTTTACTGAATGGGATGACTGGAAATTTCATCACACGTACGGTCACACATCTCTGTCCCCAACAATCGCGGTACAAACATATCATTGTCTACTTTCCATTTCCTAAAGTGTTCTCTATTTCTTTGAAACGGATGATTTACAGGCAGAAACGGCGATGACAGTCAAACCAGTAAGGTTTTTAACCTTTTGATTGATTGAAAGACTTTATATGCTCCATACAATATGGACAAGCCAACTTCTCGTGTGTACTCCATCCAGCTAACATACCATGAGCAGGGAAGTCACACATTCTAGGTGACTATACGCATACTTCAGAAACACTTGGCAACCAGTTATAAATTCAGTTGTAGCACCTATATGGGCACTTGACTTTTGTCATCTCATTTAACTACGGTCTGAATAGAGGTCCATGATACCACGATGACAAGAATTATTGTATTTCCCTTGTTAGAGATTTACAATTCAGCCCAATGCCATTTATGATGCTTATAAAAACATAAAGATGTATATGTACATATATCACATAAGTGTGCAACATAAATGCTTATTCGGGAATGGAAAGAGGATACATACCTCCACAAATTTATACAACATGAGATCGACTACCCAAATGCATGATATATTGTTGTGTATCTTAAATTAGAATGAGGTATCGTCTTATGACATCCTACATATTTTAACTGACATTTACACCAACCTAAAGACAATAGATTCCTAGCTAGGGGTGGATGCATGAATCAATGCATCATGCATGGTCTGCATATGCATTGTGACAAGTCTACATCATTTTTTTGCATATATGTAGGTATAATATAAATATACGCCTCTGTTTAGTTACCCGACTAAAGAAAAAATCTCGCCAGAGCCTCCCTTATAACATGGACTATCCACATGCACGAGAGCATGTATATATGGTCATTTGTAGGCACCCAAGATACAACCCAAGACAAATATACAAATTCCCAATATAATAAAACCAAAACAATAACAAATGAATGCAAAAGTAATAAAAATTACTAGAAAATTAAAAAATAGTTTTTCATTATTAAACTAATATTTTATATATCCCTATGAATCTGTCTTTATGTTTATGAATTTGTCTTTGCTGCAATATGTTTGATTTTTTTTTTATTATACATATATTAGTTTAGTCTCATATTTTATTTTAACATCTGAAGTTCTTTGGTCGAATTCTTAATCTTCCTTATTAAGAATTATTGGTACCTCAAAGCACTCGAGGAGGTAATCATTTGTGTACTTTCCTTAACATTTTCTATCATGGGTTTGTGGCACCGGGATTTGACTGGTGTTTGGGATGGTAAATTGTAATAACCTTGTAGTTGATATTTTATCAGTTGATAGCCGTTACTATTGTTTATCTACAACTCTACATGACTACATTAGCTTCAAATTGTTCAAAGTGATACTCCAAGTATCTCTTAATTTGCTAGACTAGTATATGATAATGGTGTTGCTATTCAAGCTTTTTATAAATGTCTTAATAAAAAATAATCCTTTTATTATTTATTTTCATTATTCTTTTTATCATGCACTTCGATCTTTGTGATTTATTTTAATTTACTTAATGAACCTAGTAGATATTTAGCCTTCGGGTTCTGTTATCATCTTATTGTTTGCAGCATTCTTTTGATCATGACATATTAAGAAGCACTATTTAAAAGAAACAAAAAATACTATGATCCTGGATACAAAAGAAATTGTGATATATAATAAATATATAACAACTAAGAGCATGTTTGGGGCAGCAGAGAGTCGCGGCTGAAAAGCACTTGCATTTTTTAAAAACTTTCCCTACTCTTAGGAAAAGATAAATTTGGTACTCATCAAATTACTTTTACTTAGTTTTAAGAATTTACATAGGTAAACTCAAAACAATTTTGTAGAAAGTTGTTTAATAATTGTTTACCAAAATTAACTTTTTCTTATCAAGGAAAACACTAGAAACTAGCTAGTATTCTTCTACAAACCAAAAATGACCTCATCACTATGATTAATCAGTAACCATGATTAGTTTAAACTATGATGAAAATGATTCCAAAACTATATAGGATGTTGTATAGCAGAAGCAAATATATATACTACTATAGCAATTAGTTAATTGTAAAATGAAAAATTATTATCACTCATCAGTTTTCGAATACCTAACAAAGTAAAGTAAAGTAGGGGAAAAGATCCAAAATAATTAAATTCATAATAGAATGATTTTTAATTATTTAAGAACAAAAAATTGATCATATATATACTGAAAGTAAGCAGAAAACCCAGCTAACAACCTAATCAAGTCACAATGCAAAACTAAATTGGGAAATGAGAAGAAAGTTCTTACCTTAGGTCGGTGGGGTGCAAGCGTGGGCGGTGGGTGGTGGTCATGCAGACGGTCGGTGGGGTGGCGACGCTGCGCTCTCTTCTCCCTTCTCCTTTCTCCCTTCTCTCTTCTTCTTTTGTTCTCCCTCTGTTCTCCCACTCTTCTCCCTCTTTTCTCCCACTCTTCTCTTTTCGACTGAGAGTTGGTTCTATTCGTCTGTCTGGAATTAAAAAACATCAGCCTGTTAATAATCGGTCGCAATAAGTCTGCCCGCCAACTATTGTGCCAAATTTTTGGTTGCAAAATTAAAGCAGCGACCACATGCGGTCGCATATATCAACTAACGACTAGATGGCAGTGTAGTCAGTGCAGTCGCTATTAGTAGCATTAGCGACCGCATAGTGCGCTCGCTGAAAGTATTGGTTGCTGTTGGATCATTTTCTTGTACTGTAACTAAAGGTGTGTGTAAGACCCTAACTTTTATGAATAAAGATTAATTTTTTCTCGAAATATATTATTGAATATTATGCTATGGATATGATATAATGTTATAGTTGTGGGTAATATTCGCAAATTTTGCAAAGTAAGCAAGTTGTTATAAAATATTCGATTGGTCGGGGAATATTCGTTTTAGCATGGAATATTCGTACAACGGCACAATCATTGGTGGACCCCACAACGGAAGTATTGTCGTAGTTAAAAGACGACATAAATATCTTTTTATAAAAATAACGGCGAAAGTTTTACTATTAAACTGTTGAACTACTCGGTGGTAAAAGTACAGTAATACGCGTGGTTGCATAGTAGCACACGGTATTGATTATTGATGCTTACGTAAGAAGCCACTCAGTTTACTCAATTATTGCTACAGTAATTGTTGCATAGTATCTCACGTTATTTGATTCAATTATTGTCACAGTATCATCTGCATAATATTTTATATTATTAAATCAATAATTGAGACAACAAAGTTATTCATATTATTATTTGCAATATTAACGATGTCTAGAAAGTTCTGTCGAGGAGAGGTTTTGTCACCTAATTGCGCGCCAATAGGGAGAAATCCTTATCGGAAAGCCCCCACTTTCCTGGGAATAATCTGGTTGTTAAATATTGTGAGTTATAATATTAATGATGAATAATTATTGAAGTATTACGAATGTGTTTATTGAAGATAAGTAAATTACAAAAGTTAAAGCGGAATAATGCATACTTGGAAAACTTTAGGGGTACTAAAGTGTAATAAGTTAAATTAATCTAGACCATTGATGGTGGTTTTAATAGTAAATCAATCTGGACCGTCAATGGTGGTTTTAATAGTAAATTAATCTGGACCATCGATGGTGGTTTTAATAGTAAATCAATCTGGACTGTCAGTGGTGGTTTTAAAAGTAAATTAATCTGGACCGTCGGTTGTGGTTTTAATATTAATCAATAAGGATCGTCCGTTCTAATAGTAAATCAATCTGAACCGTTCGTGAATTAGTTACTATTTAGTCATTTCTCATATAAATAGAAGCTTAATTCTTCTTTCATTCTCACCAATTTACTAAGACTCACAAGAGAAACTATAGAGAGCATGAAAAAGAGTATTCTGTTAGTTTACTATTATAGTATCCAGTCTTCTACTAAGGTAAATGCTATTATTTCTTTCATATTCATAAGGAATACAATTTTTCGTATTCATCCTTTAGTATGTCGGAATAACCTGTCTACGCGGATTACGTACCGTATGACAGGTGAAAATACATTTACAATTTTCGTATGTTAATTCTTTTCATATTCTTAAATCTAAACTTACTATGGTAAATATTGCTTCTATAATCCTTGAAATTAGTGGAATATCCTTGAGTTTTGCGCTTCATCCAGTATCGTTTCATTAGAATATTGATCTGAACTTTCTTATTAAATATAAATATTTTCACCCGGGATACTATTCATGGGTTACTATTCACCCGGTTACTATTCACTATAATATTATTCACTCGGGTTTTCGAGACACTTTTCATGCCGGAGTACTATTCACGAGTTACTATTCACGGGTTACTATTCACTCAAATATTATTTACTAGGGTATTCGAGGCACTTTTCATGCTGGGGTACTATTCACGAGTTACTATTCACGGGTTACTATTCACCCAGTTACTATTCACTAAAATATTATTCACTCGGGTATTTGGGGCACCTTTTATGCCGGGTTACTATTCACGGGTTACTATTCACCCAGTTACTATTCACACAAATATTATTCACTCGGGTATTCGAGACACTTTTCATGTTGGGGTAATATTCACAGGGTACTATTCCCAAAGTACTATTCACAGGGTACTATTTACGGGGTAATATTCACCAAAAAATTTATTTCTTTATTGTCCAAATTATTTTTGATACATCGATATTATTCTTGAATTTTACTCCACAAAGCAGTATCATGTTGACAATTTGGACATTATTAAATTCTGGATAAATTAAATTATAAATCTTTAAAATTTATCATTTGTTTTCATTTTAAATAAATTCTTATATCATTGTTATCATCCTCATGCTTATATTGTAATGAAAGTTATCTTTGGCTTACGTTCATAGATGGACTGTTGATTGGAATGATTATGACCGGGGATCATTCGGTAGAATCATGACCCATAATGTTATAAATGACGTGGTAAAAAAATCCTCATTGGCCTGTAGTGCATTGATGGATAGTTATTGGTATGATTATGACCAGAGATTATTCGGTATAGTTATGACCATTGATGATTACATGAATATCCTTAGCGCGTAGTGCAGGGATGATTCGATGATGTGGTTTATTTATTAAGCTGAGTCTCGGCGATAAAGTTGATGAATTTTTTTTTTTAAATCATAGAAGATAGTAAATATCATGCTCTACTTGACTTTTCTAATGGATTGCTTGTTCCGCTGCAGTTAAACTTGTTGTCTATTATATTCTATCAGTTTAACATTGTTGAAGGCTAACGATAACTTATTCTGCATTATCTTAGTAATAATATTTCTTACTGGGCTAGTTGAGCTCACTCTTTTGCTTTCATTGTTCTCTTCAGGAAATGAGAACATAGCCGGGACTAGTCGTGGAACGGAGTGATGGTCCGAGATGGTGCATTAGTAGTTATCACTATTCTGTGAAATAGTGTGATAATAATTGTAATGAGGACTCCGTTGAGTGTGAATATTATTTAGAAGACAATATTCGTTTTAAAATTCTCAGCTTATGTTTTGTCGTATGTTACACGACAGTTGTATTTGAATTCTGTACCATGTATTTGGCGACCCAAGATGGATGATATATACCTATTTTGAGAGTGTCACAGTGTGCAATCGGTAAAAATCGGCCCGAACAGGACTGGTACCGAACCGAACCGGTACCGAAATTAACCAAATGTTATTATTATTATTATTATTATTATTATTATTATCATTATTATTATTATAATCATTATTTTTTTTTTATTATTATTATTATTAATTATTTAATAATAATAAAAAATTTAGAAAACTGGTGTATACCGGTTCGGTTTCTGGTTCTTTTTATACTGAACCGGTCGGTTCAGTCCGGTTCGAAAAACCGAAAAACCAGAAAAATTGGATTATATGCACAGTCCTAACTGTAACTACAATAGATTCTCGTTATGAAGTATACAAGATTAAGTATAATATTAATTAATTCACATTTTTAATGAGAAAGTATATTAATTAGTTAAATTTTACAAAAATTGAAAAAAATCTCATACAATGTAAAAAATAAATTTCCCAACGAAAAAAATTAATTTAGATAAGTTTAAAAATTGAACAATAAAAGATTGTCGACAAGATCTTAGTTTACTGGTTAAAACTGAGTTACTTTGGCCTTTTGGTCTCAATTATATTGTACTATCTAAAAATGATTTAGATGATATCAAAATTATCGATTAGGCATGCACAACAAGCCGACCTTAGCTTGCCAGGCCTTGGTTTTGACCGGGTCATGTCGTTGACTAAGGCCAAACTATATTTTTTTGTAGGTCATACCAAACCATATTTATGTTTTAAAAGAACGGCCTTTTCAAATCTTTCAGGCTAGGCCTGATCGATTAAACCTTGATCAGATCAGACTTTGACCAGACTGAGTTCAGACCGAACCAAGATCAAGTCACTGATCTTTTGTGCATCCCTGATATCGATTAAAAATTGAAAAACGCTTTTAATTAGTGCGACAAAAGAAACTAGTTAGGCCCCAAAATATTATTTGGAACAATCTCCAGGTTTTAGTCTTAATTAGGCACACAAATTTGAGCAAAGGTTACTTTAAGACCCTTAATTTGTCCTATTGATGACACAATTAATTGGCACCATTGCAAGAAATGATTAATATTTGACAATCAGAAGGTTGAATTTGCCTCATCAGAGACTTAAAAGGAAAAAAAAATACAACTTGTGACAGGATTAGTGAATTACTAAGGTAGTGTTTGGTTCGTCAAATCAAAGTAATAGTTCCCTAATACAATAAGTTATTACATTGGTTTGACATATTTTTTATTTAGTTCACGTATTATATGTAAAGGCCCATTACCGCATAATACGATTATGTTAATATGAATATTTTTCATTATGCCCAATAGATGTGTTAATAATTACAATTAGTATGACATTTTGATTTAAAATTTAATTAACTCATTACATACAATCATATATAATTTAGTAAATCAAACACAATTTTAAACTTAATGCTATAAGAATTTTACTACGTATTATGATAAATTTATGTCAATTTATAATTGTGAAATTTATCAATACATAAAATTAATAGGAATTATAAAAGAACCCACTTATTACACATCTCTAAAAAAATTACTACTAATAACTGACAATCAAAAAATAAACGTAATATATATCATTTTTCATGTTAATAATATTACAATTATTATACAAATATCAAAAAACAAACTAAGCAAATATATTATAATAACTTTTAACATTACTGTTAACGCCAAATTTTGTATACCTGACGAAATCACCAAAACAGCAGGCCAAAATAATGCTAACAGTTGATGGAGTAGTTGATTGTATTGTTGTGAAATCAAACTCACGAAATACACACAGATAAACACACACATCATTGTAAGAGATAAAATATGGACATAAGAATTTACGTGTAAACCTAATTAGGAAAAAATTACGGAGAGAGATAAGAAATCCACTAAAATAATATGGAGAGTACAAATTATTTATTTATGTCATATGTTATTGTGCTCTCCAAACTCTTGCTTATTACTGTATTTATAGCTGTCATGTCCACCCGAATCCAATTAGGAGTAGAAATCCTTTTTAAAATCATCTTATAACTGTCATTAATGGTTGATCGATTCCTTCTTAAATTAGATCTCCTTATCCCACCAAATAAGGAAACATAATCTTACTTTAATAAGGACTCTCCCATTATTCGAGAAAGCTGTCAAAATAAATGTATATAGCCAACATCATATCCGGTCCATTAAATAAATTGGGCTACACCTTTCCTAAACCCAAATAATCACATCCCAACATTGCCCCCAGTCTTTTATTTATAATAAACTTAAAATAAGAGAGCATACAAATTTATACCAACAAAAGATTCGTATCTGTCAAAGACAAACTGTCACATCTAAACCCCATACGCCGAACAGAAACTTTCGGCTCTCAATATTGCCGCCCCATAATTTTTATACAAATTGTTCATGCTGCTACAAACAAGAACCCACTAATTCAAGAGGGGTGGAAGTTGTATGGATTCGTATTCAAAATATGTATAATATTTTAATGGTACTACAAAAATAGTATGAAAACATCGGATCATTAACAAAACTCTCATGCACATGCTGGAAATATATTATTGATTTAATAAAAAAGGACAACTTAGCTTTATATGTAGTGTTAGTTCCCAATGGCACACAATAGATCTAGAAGGGGAGGTTGAATATATCCTTTAAAACTTTGTTTTCTTTTATCCTTTTTTAAGTGATTAACATATAATGAATTGATGAATCAATTCATGCATAGCGGTATAAGTTAAGATCCCCTTCAAGAAAATAACTTTAAACGCGGTTCTAAGGTTAGATTAGTTGCAAACAGATATATAGCAGTTATAGGACAAAATATAAATGACATAAGGTAAATGACACCAGAGGTTTTAAGTGGTTCAGAGACTGAATGCTCCTAATCCACTCTTTTGCTACAACAAGCAGGGATTCCACTAAGGATTTGATCAACTTTGAATCACTGAGATTCCTTCAAGACCAGCAACCTTGGAATACTAGTTCACTGAGAACTCTTCAAGACCAGCAGTCTTGGAAACTGTAGACTAAGCCCGACAGACCTAGAATCTCTTGTACCCTCTGGTACTCAAAAAGCCCAACAGATTTGACTTTGGTTTAGTCACTAAGACAAGGACCCTGCAAGCCCCGTTTACTTGATTGTTTGTTTGTTGTTTGTTGGTGTTGAGCTGCTAAGATGATAGTCAGCTTGTTCATCTTCTAGTACTTAACAGCTTCTTGTGATCATTGGGCATTTAGCATTGGTGTTTGATCACATCTAATGAACTGCTAAAATGTACATTTAGCTTAACATCTTGTTGGTACTTAGCAGTCTGACTCATCCTTTGGTGTTGTTGTTCTTTGCTGGTGATGCTTGTCTTCATCTGATATTCAACATTTCACACCATCACCGTTGAAGTACTGCTAAGTATTTTCATATCAACTTGACTTCTTTGGGTACTTAGCAGTCCTTGAACACTGGTTATCTTGTGCACAGATTCAGTTTTGTATCTTCTTCTCTTCAGCTCAGTGTATTCATGGTTAGACGTAGAGTGGCTCAAGTATTCTTCTTTCTGATCTGCCACTCAAGTTGTTGTCTTCTTGGCATTCTAGCTCTTAGTACTGATGCTACTTCGTTGTCATACTCATTTGTATAGAGTGAAGCTTTATCATTGTAGAACTTTCATTAGTTGTGCTTCACTCCTCTGTGGTGGCCTCACTCTCACGGAGACCTTTTCTCTGTTATGTTCTATATGACTTGCATCGTCTCAAGTCAACAACTTCTTTCTTCTTTGAAGCTTTGGTTCTTTATAGATTCATCTATTATCTTCCAGTTGGAACATAGCCGTTGGGAGTCTTCCGTTGGAACCCGCATTTGAAACATACAATCGGTGGTCATTCTTCTTCCTTAACAATAGATGCTGGTGCTGACGCCTTTCCATCATTATTGAATCTCCTCTTCTTAAAATTTCCACTTCTATTGTCTTGGCCATGATTACCACCGAAGTGGTTACCATTTCTGGCATGTTAATTCCCTCCACGTTTGTTATCACCGCTTCGATGACTGCTACCACTGGTATTATCATTTTGTCGGCTACTCTCTCTTGGTTGGGTTGACTCATTATCGCGCTCCAATAACTGAGCCCTATTTACAACATCTGAATACAAACACAGTTTGTGAGAAATGAGGTATTGACGTATTTCGGGTTTCAAACCTAGCAGAAACATTCACGTCTTTCTTTCCTCATTATCAACCAAATGGGATGCAAATCGGGACAACTCGGCAAACTTAGCTTCATACTGCGATACGGTCATATTGTTTTGTTCCAGCTTGATAAATTCCACCTCCTTCATGTGACGAATACTTTCGAGAAAGTACTTATTGTTGAACAATTCTTGGAACTTCTCCCAAGACATCTTTAGTGCGGTAGGTTGAGTACGCTTTACAGATTCGCACCAGTAATCTGCCTCTCCTCGCAACATGAAGGTGGCAAAGGGAACCTTTTGCTCCTCGGAGCATCTCAATACATCAAATATCTTGGTGATCTACTTTATCCACGTCTCCGCCTTAAGTGATTCCGGCTTTCCCAAAAACTTCGGTGGTCCCAGCTCCTTGAACTGCTTAGCAGTGACCATCTGAGAGTTGCAAGTGTTTCCACCAGCATTTTGAACAGGAGTCTCTCTTGTTTGATGTTGCATGAATTGCATAAAGCCTTTAAACATCCCATCGTTCATCATTTGGTCGGTGTTGTTATTTACCTGAGGATTATTGCCTTCCTGATGTACATTATCCGTGTTATTGATCGTCAGTGACTCAACGGTCTCTTGTGCTCCATTGCTTATCTCAACATTCTCGGATGTTATTTTCAAATACTGCCACAAAACAAGGGTTAATTGACATACAACATAATACCCCTATATTCTGACCGACCAATTAAATAACGAATAAGCTTAGGTAGGTCATACTAGCGAAGGAATTACCCGTCTCTCCCCTCCTAGTTCTAGTCTCATATCTCAATCAGGGATCATATCCCTAAGCTTTGATATCAATTGTGATGCCCCCAAAATAAGTATACATCACCCATTTTGAGTCGCCAAATACATGGTACAAAATTTAACTACAAACATAATTATACAACTGTCGTGTAAAATATGACAAAACATAGCTGAGAGGTTTGACACGAATATTGTCTTCTTGACAATATCAAAACTCAAATGGAGTTCTCATTATAATTATTATCACACTATTTTATAAAATAGTGAGGACTACTACAGCCACCATCCTGGACCGTCACTCTATTTCCCGACTAGTCTCGGCTATGTTCTCATTTCCCGAAGAGAACAATGAAAGCAAAAAGGTGAACTCAACTAGCCCAGTAAGAAATATTATGACTAAGATAATTGATAAGTGTATTTTATATACGCAATTTCATGTCTAAATCATGCTTATTCTTTGCTATGTTTTTGTAAACAAGTGCATTTTTACTTGGTTTTTGTTGTTTTATTTGTAGGTTGGTGGTTGCGGCGATTCATGGATTATTCGTGATATTTGGTGCATTTGCAGTTAAGTTGGAGCCATAGAAATAACTCAGTGTTGCAGCAAGCAAGTCAGATAACAGGAGGAATGCCCGCCGGGGCGGGCATGTACAGGCCAAATACCCCCGCCGGGGTAGGGGTCTACCCAGTCAACTAGCAGAGCAGGAGCCCGTCGGGGTGGGCATTTTTCACTTACACACCCCCGCTGGGGCGAGGGGGGGTCAGCTCTCGACCAAGACAGAACTTAAGCTTGCCGGGGCGGACATTTTTGCATACATACACCCCCGCCGGGGCGGGGGTTGTGAAAACTGGGACTGTCTTGTTGCATTTAAACTTCTTATTGGACTCAAATTTCAGTTGTTTTAATGAGTTTATAACTCTATTTGTTACGGGATGTAGCTGGAGTATTAGACATGATATATATATTACTCTTTAGAAACACAATAAGGAGGAATCAAGAAGCTTATGAAGATAAAAAGTCATCTTATTGGAGAGCAAAAGTGGAGGAGTATTTCGAAGAGTTTTTCAAGATGGTTACATTTGTAGTCTACGTAAAGGGTGTTTTCTAATATTCTTTGTGTTAGATTATTATTTGTGATTGAAAGAATGATTTCTATGATATATTCAGTGCTTATTTCATTTATTATGAACTAATTCATTTTTTAGTCTTGTGATGGATCCTTGAGTGAATCGATGGTTTTGTAATCTTTGATTCCCAATTTAATAAATTATCTTCAGTTTATCTATATTAATTTATGCTTGAATCTATGAATTGTCTGGCCAATAATTCTTTGTGGGGTTGGATGAAATCGAGAGAGGATATTCAATTCTAGACCTAGTTGATATAACATGTGTTCAGGATTTTGTGAGTAGCTTAAACCTGATTCGTGTGAAGATAGAGATATACTTAACACCGCATGTAATCGGATAAGAGAATTTGTTCTTCAACCTTCTTCAATTGTAATTCACACAATAGAGATATAGTGCGTTAGTTGATTAAGGTGTTTAACGGATTTCTATCTTAATTGTGGATTGAAGTTAATATGGTATTAATGCATCGAGAGGTGGTTAGTACTACGTTTGTGTTCTTGATTAATAAACTGAGATAGTGCATTGAATTGGGATAAAAGTGTTAAAAATAAAGTGAAGCTTAAGGTGAAATCATAAGTCTAATTCTCCATTAATTGCTTGAAAATTCAGATTTTGATATTTGTGGTTGTTTTATTTTAGTTTAATTATTCTTAATTTTAGTTTAATAATTTCAATCATTGAATTTGATTTGTTTAATAAAATTAGGGTTAATAGAAGATTGGTAATTGTAAGTTAAGGTGTTTTGCTAATTAGTCTCTGTGGGAACGATACTCTACTCATCACTCTATTACTTGTTGACCAGGTATATTTGCGTGTTGTGCGTATATAGATTTTACCCAACAATAATGCAGAATAAATTATCGTTAGCCTTCAACAGTGTTAAACTGATAAAATATAATAAATATCAAGTTTAACTGCAGTGGAACAAGTAATCTATTGGAAGAGTCAAGTAGAACATGATATCTACTATCTTCTATGATTTAAAAAGTTTATCATCAATTTTATCAGCTCAATAAATATTCTAAATCACTGAATGATCATGCCAACAACTGTCCATCAATGCCTTACGGGCAAATGAGGACTTTTATCACATCATTTGTAACATTATGGGTCATGATTATACCGAATAATTCATAGTTATAATCATCCCAATCATCAGTCAATCTATGCACTACGGGCCAAAGATGACTTTCATCATAATATAAGCATGAGGATGATGATAATGATATAAGAATTTAATTAAATGAAAGCAAAGGATAAATTTTAAATATTTATGATTTAATTTATCCAAAATTCAATAATATCCAAATTGTCAATATGATATTGCTTTGTGGAGTAAAATTCAAGAATAATATTGTATCAAAAATGATTTGAACCGAAAAGAAATCAATTTTTGTTATGAATAGTACCCCAGGTAAATAGTACCCGAGTTAATAGTACCCCGTAAATAGTACTTCGGGAATAGTACCCCGGCATGAAAAGATTAAAAATTAACAAGAATGCTCAGAATAATATTTCCATGAAAAGATACTAGATGAAACACAAATTTCAAGGATATTCTACTAATTTCATGGAGTATAGAAGCCATACTTTAACAAAATGAGTGTAGAATTCAGAATCTAAAACGAAATAATATTACTTACATACTACAAAGTATGGAAAAAAAATATTATTTCATACGAATATAAAACAAAAATAATATCCGTTACCTTAAAAGGAAGAGTATTCCAACTGGTATAGCGGAGATATTCTTGAAGAAAACTTGTACTATTTTTTACACTCAAATCTTCCTAAAACTCGAAAGAAATACGCTCAATATTATAGAAGAAGAATTTTCTTATTCTTGTGTAATTTTTAATTCTAAACTAAGCATCCTATTTATTAGAGAATCGAAGGATACTATTTAGAAAAAATCACAAATTGCACAGTGGGATTTCGGACGATTCACGGGCGCAAAATCAAAATTTCACATGATTTACTATGCAAACACTATACAGACACTATACAGACACTATGCAAACAATATGCATAATAAAATATAATATATTCTATTTTTTATAAAAAAAACTTATTATAATATATATATATATATATATATATATATATATATATATATATATATGTATATACCTTGTCCACCAAAGGATAAACCATTTGGGGAATTGACTTTTGAACTTGTGGTCGAACTGGAAAAATCACGAATGACTATGATCTTCATTTTGATGAAGCATGATTTTATGCCAAGCCTCAATATAATCATAATAGCAATAAGAGCTGATTAGAAAGTGACTTGAGATCAAAAGGATGACTACCCCAATCGGACAGATTGAGAACTTGTTTAATATACAACGAATGATAAAGAAGCTTGGATTTATCATCGTTGGCATAGATTGGTTTAATAAAGACCGACTTTGTTTCAATAAGGATGTCCCTATAATACACAAGTGATTTATAAGGAGCTAAATGAAGAAAATGCCATCTAGTAGGAAAATACTGGGCAACCAATTGAATTGGGTCATTTTTAGGTTTCATAGGTAACTCAATATGAAATAAGTGCTGATCAAAGATCTGACGATAATCAGATACTGTGTGACTAGGTTTTGATGAAGTAGCTTGAGTTTGACTAGCAAAAATATCAAATGGTTTGGGCTGACTAGCAAGAACTGAGGAGTAGGGCTTGGGAACTGTACCAAGCACCTGGAATTTATTATGGGTTTGGGTAACTGGATGAGGAACAACAGTTCCTTTTGACTGATTAACTGGACCGGCAGAGCGGCCATGGCCACGAGAAGATGAACCTCCTCGAACACTCATGTTGCTGCAATAGTACATGTGTTAATGAACTCACGAGTGAGAAAATCTGGAACTGAGTTGTTACTTCCTTTAATATATTCAATATCAAAATCAAAAATACTTAAAATTGCTTGCCATCTAGCGAATGAATGCTTAGAGGCGACATTCTCAACATCTTTTTCAAGAATAAATTTTGCTGACTTGCAATCTATTCTAACTAGGAATTTTTGGTTTAATAAATCTCTCTGAAATTTTTTAATACATAAAACTAATGATAAAATCTCTTTTTTAATAGTACTGTATTTTAACTGTGTAGGATTCCATGCGCCAGAATGGAAACGAACAATTTGTTCATCAGAAGTAGGAGTTAATTTTTGTTTGAGTTTGCTACCGAATCCAATGTCAGAGGCATCAGTTTCAACTATTTTGAAAGCTGAATCGTTTGAGATGCCAAGGCAGGGCAAAACCTTAACATATTTTTTAACTTGTTGGACGACAGAAGAATAAACGTCAGTCCATGGAGGTGGATTACTTTGTAGGCGCTGAAAGAGAGGCTTACAAATCTTCCTGAGGTTCTTGTAAAACTTTCCAATATAATTGAGCGAGCCAAGAAACCTCTTTAGCTAAGTTTTGTCTGTAATCTTATCTGGGAACCGGTCGGCGAATTGAATAGCTCTTTCAATTGGCCGCGTGAGTCCATGATAGAGGATTAATCCGAGAAACTTGACTTTAGTCAGAAATAGACTACATTTGGAAGGAGAAAGAACAAGACCATTGGTTTTAACTGTTTTGAAGAACGAATTCAAATGTTTAATATGCTCTTCAATAGTCTTGGAGAAAACAAGGATATCTTCGATGTATACAATAATAAAATGACTAAAAGGATTCAAAATATTATTAAGAATATTCTGAAATTCACTGGGTGCATTTTTAAGTCCAAATGACTGAACATTCCATTCGTAGTGTCCGAACGGAGTGGTAAATGCAGTTTTGTACCTATCATCGGGATGAATAGCAATTTTCCAGAATTCGGACTTAAGGTCAAATTTACTAAAGATTGTGGATACACTTAACCGACTAAGGAGATCATCCTTGTTGGGTAAATGGTACCTAATCCATTCTAGTACTTTGTTTAATGGTTTATAATTAATGACTAACCGAGGGACACCTCTTTCTTTCTCAGCTTCGTTATTAACATAGAAGGCTGGGCAAGACCATGGTGACTTACTATGTCTAATTAAACCCTTATTAAGAAGATTATTAATTTTATTTTTACATAACTCCATCTATTCATGACTCATTTGAATAGGCCTAGCTTTGGTGAGAATTAAATGTTCCTTAAATTCCTTAGCATAATGTAATCTAACTGTGTGCTTTTTCCTATGCCAAAAGGCATTGGGAGAGTCAGAACATAAATTTTTTTATTAAATAATCCCTTAATTCTTTTATTTTTTCTTGAACTCTGTTGCTCTTAAGTTGTTCTTCAACTTGTTGATACCTAACTTCTTCTTTGAGGAAATTTAGGTGAGTAACTTTACAATTTAACAGATTCAATGATTTAGAAATTGATTCTTCCTGAATAAATTTTAAATCTCTTTCTTTTGGCTTAATTAGGAATTTAAATGTAATTTTCTTTTCTAAATGTTCACAACTCAGACCTTTATTACTAGTGGTAAATGGATATAATAAATATATAAACGGTAAACCTAAAATAATTTTGTTAGTAAGATTGCGAACTAAGACAAATGAGGTCTTAAAACACATACTGTCTTGACAAATATGTACATTAGGTAATTTATATTTTATTTCCATTTGACTACCGTTGGCTGAGTTTAGTTTGCACTAGTTTTCTTATAATATCTTGTTGGGATAATACCTTCTTGGATACAGTTTAAGTCTGCGCCGGTATCAACTAGAGCAGGGAGCTATACTGAGAAAGTTTTATCTATAACTAAATTAATAGAGATATACCATTTTTGAATAGTAATATCTTTAATTCTTTTAAGTGAGAGACCTTGAATAAAGAGATCAAAATCTTTAGCACCTGATGATTCTGGTTCATCGTGACTTTCATCACTAGAAAAGGAATCATGAACTTGAAGATCTGATTTTTTTTATCATCAATCTCTTTTCTTAAGTTGAAAATATCTAATTTTAAGTTAGAAATTTCTTTCTTAAGTTTATTAACTTCTTGATTTAATTCAGGGAGGGTAATTTCTTTTACCGGAGCCTTAAATCTTTCAAGAGTTTTATTGAGGCTGAAAATAGGTTTTTCTTTGGCTATAAGAACCTTATCAATAACTTTCTTATCTTTAGTTAACAGATCTTTTAATTGTTTTAAATACTGAGTTTTTAATTCAGGGTCTGTGATTTTACTAATTAAATCTACTAATAAAGAACTTTCTTCTTCTTCTTTTGTAATTACATTAACTCTTTTACAACAATTTTTATTGCAATTTTTTGTACATATGGTGACTTCATTTTCACTATCAGATTCATTTCAGTCACCATGGTCTTGCCCAGCCTTCTATGTTAATAACGAAGCTGAGAAAGAAAGAGGTGTCTCTCGGTTAGTCATTAATTATAAACCTTTAAACAAAGTACTAGAATGGATTAGGTACCCTTTACCCAACAATGATGATCTCCTTAGTCGGTTAAGTGTATCCACAATCTTTAGTAAATTTGACCTTAAGTTCGGATTCTGGAAAATTACTATTCATTCCGATGATAGGTACAAAACTGCATTCATCACTCCGTTCGGACACTACGAATGGAATGTTCAGTCATTTGGACTTAAAAATTCACCCAGTGAATTTTAGAATGTTCTTAATAATATTTTGAATCCTTTTAGTCATTTTATTATTGTATACATCGACGATATCCTTGTATTCTCCAAGACTATTGAAGAGCATATTAAACATTTGAATTCGTTCTTCAAAACAGTTAAAACCAATGGTCTTGTTCTTTCTCCTTCCAAATGTAGTCTGTTTCTGACTAAAGTCAGGTTTCTCAGATTAATCCTCTATCATGAACTCACGTGGCCAATTGACAGAGCTATTCAATTCGTCGATCGGTTCCCAGATAAGATTACCGACAAAACTCAGCTACAAAGGTTTCTTGGCTCGCTCAATTATATTGGCAAGTTTTACAAGAACCTCAGGAAGATTTGTAAGCCTCTCTTTCAGCGCCTACAAAGTAATCCACCTCTATGGATTGACGTTCATACTTCTGTCGTCTAACAAGTTAAAAAATATGTTAAGGTTTTGCCCTGCCTTGGCATCTCAAACGATTCAGCTTTCAAACCATTTGGGGGCGGAAGGAGAAATTAAGGAAGAAGAACAAGTGCACATACAAACACAATTAAATTACTAAATAAACTAATTTTATTTATAATAACTCAAACTGAATTACAAGATAACTTACAATTTTACTAAAATAAGAACATTAGATGAAATGGGGTTAAATAGGCTTAACAGCGGTTGAGGCTAAAGATTTAATAGAGAAGGAACTCTGAGTCTTTCTAAGTCTGCCTAAACGAAATGAATTCGATTTCCTTTTATAGAACAAGGAAACGAACTGTTACAAGATTACTATTACAATAACTGGGGTAAAGTAGAAACATTTCACTAAAGTAAAAATACAAGTAAAAACATTTTACTAAAGGAAAAAGAAAAGAAGCTGCTTACGGTGGAAAAGCAGACGTCTCTTTTGACTAATGCAGCTGTGGGACCAGATGCTTGACTGATTGTTGTTTTCGATGGAAAAGCAGAAGATGCTGCTGACTATGCTGCTGGGGCAGGTATAGGGCTAACTGAGGCTGCCGGAGCAGGTGCTGGCTAACTGAGGCAATGAAGGCGGCTGATCATCATACCCACCTTGATTTATTACTACAGGATTCAAAAAAATTGATCTTGAGCATCCTGGAGATGAATTGTGTCATAGCGATCACAATCACCTACATCTTCAAGATCTTGACTAGAAATTTTTCCTCTAGACTGAGAAGAAGCTTTGTCTGATTCTTCGTGTAACTCGTCAAGTATAATATGGATGGCATCAGCTAGACGCCTTAACTGAGAAGTGGAGTAACTGGAAACGTTAGTAACTTTATCTGAATCAGGAGGATCAACTGATTTTTCTTTTGACTTATCAACTGTTTTAGTGGTGGCTGTTTTACTGGAAGATGCAACGGCAGGGGCCGTAGTGGCTGGAGGAGTGGTTACTGGAGGAGTCAATAAAGGAGAAGGCGGAAATTCTTTCTGAACTTGGCCAACTATTCTATCAACACCGAATTTATCCCACCATTTAATGGAAAAACGGCGAGAGACATGAGAAATAGGAGAGAGGTAAGTCTGAGCAGTCCTAATACCTATGGACGACAAAGACTGAAATACTGTGACTTCTTGGGTAGCTAAAATGACATATTGCCACTTAAGAATCCAAGGGATTTTATATTTACTACAAAATATAAGGAAGACTGGAATTTCCTCATATTTGGATTGATAATTACTATGATGACAAAAATTTAACTATCTTATCTCTTTCCTTCTCACTGGGGTGATTAGATCTGAATAGATGTCTTTTTTCTCTGTTAAATTTTGAATTAAAATCTTTTACTAAGTTATCCCAATCTAAAATGAAATTCTTTTTAATAACTCTTAATTGATTATGAATTGGAGCATTAATATCAGACTGTGTAGGGTATACTGAGGATGCCGGAGAAGAAGAACCATCATCTTCTGCGGTATCATTATGAGTATAGCAAGGATGACTAACTTGTCCTTGATTAAGGATACCTTTAAGTTTGATATCTCTAACCGAAGGATTACTAAGGATTTCAGTATCTCTTCTAGTGTGGATAACTAAAGGGGATGAAGAACTGGAAATGTCTTCTATGATAACTGGTGTTTTAGTACGTTCAAAACTAATTTTAACAGTTCCATCAGAAAACTGCTGGATGTTTTCAATATTTAACAAATTGTTAACTACAGGCTGTTGTGGTATTTCATTCGGTAAAGTCCATTGATTAGGTAAGGTAATATCCTTCCAAAGAATTGTTCTTGGGATTTGGATATTAGCATCACTAGTTGAACTTTAAATTAAAACTGTTTGATCTTTTGCACTCTTATTAAGAGCATGAACGTTTAAGTTTGATTTCATTGTCTTATAATAAATTCTGTAAATTAAAGCAATGGGTTGAGATCCCTCAATCTTCTGAGTAATCTCTCCATCAGTTTTAATGTTTAATGATAAAGCTTTAAATAAGTTTTGATCACTAAGACTCAAGGTGAAATCAGGAAAGCAATTGAAATGGATAGGTCCATTATGCAAACTTGCTTCCATGGCACCAATAATACTTGGATAATAATTTAAAAATCTAGCATCTCTAAGGCAGAGATAGATTGATGAATTAATTCCTTTTCGGTTGAGTGGCTTAACTGCAATTTGAACAAGACCTATATGAATAAAATTGTAACCATTTTTTCTGTGTTTTTTAATAACTTCAGGTGATAAAAGACTACAATTTTCGTATTCCTTGTTAATTGTATAAACTCTTTCAACTGTTTTGACATTATAGACTGTTTTGAATTTTTTTGCAAAGGTTGACTGATAAATATCTTTGGGAGATACTCTAGGTATGTTCCAATTATGTAAAACTTGATTAAGGTTTTCATAACTATGTTCTTCTTGGTTTACTATGTCTGGGACTGGAGGCAAAGCTGACCTGTTACTGACTGAAGAGCTGGATCTGAATAATCTACTCATCTTTACTGTTTCAAAATAAAATCTCACTCAAGGTTCATTCATACATACCCCGTTTATCCAAAGTAGACTCATACCTATGTTCTATAACTCGACACTGCTCACACCCTGGAGACTTACAAAGGTTAGACACGAACTAGGTGGACTACAGGTAAGTAAGGTGACTGCAGAACACTGAGGAAGAAGAAGATTTTGAAAAGTGAAGAAGAATTTGATTAAGAATCCTATGACTTAAACAGTTACTAACAACATACAACTTGGCTCTGATACCATTTGGGGGCGGAAGGAGAAATTAAGGAAGAAGAACAAGTGCGCATACAAAACACAATATATATATATATATATAACAAAACTGAGATAACTTCTACCGACAGTTTTGAAAAATAGGTAAGCGGGGGTCCAAATAATATTGAGGGGATTTTTATGAAGTATTTTTACAACAAATACTTCATAAAAATCCCCTTAATATTTTTAACAGCATTTATTCATCAATAATATAACTTACAATATTAACAACCAGATCATTCCCAGGAAAGATGGGGCTTTCCGATAAGGATTTCTCTTTATTGGTAGGACTGAGCAAAAAAAGTGTATAACCGAATTACCGAACCGAACCAAAATAATTTAAACAAAATTGTCTAATAATTCGGTTATTTTTAACATTTCGGTTATAATCGAAATTATTTACGATTTTCGGTTAGTTTGTACGGGTTTCACTTTTGGATTATTCGGTTTAACCGAATAACCGAACAAAGCAAAATTGCACAACACTTAATATAACCGAACAAAGCCTTGCAATTGCACAAACTTCAGTTCTTCTCTCACTTGAGCCTTAAAAGTTAAAACACACAGTTCTTATCTCTCACTCTCTACTTTTACGCAATAGAAGAGAGAGACGGGTAAACTTAGTATGATGAAGAGAGAGAGAGAGATAGAGATAGAGAGAGAGAGAAAACTTTAATTTATTGGCATGATGGCATCCATCCATACACTAACTAGTCCTATTTACAAGTTCTAATTGTTTTATTCGGTCTCTACATCCTTGGGTAGTCTCTTCTTGGTTCCTGCAAAAGCAATATCATCATGCATCTTTGGATTCCTTTAAAAAAAAAACCAGTTCAAGGCCCTGCACACTATGGAGTTTAATCTGGCTTTCGATCATTCGGGTGGAGCTATTGAAGCAGATTTGCCAACTGATTCTGTTAATTATGGAGGGGATTTGTCTGAAATAAAGAAGGTTTTCCTTCTTCAAGAAAATCTTCGAGTTTTACTCTAGGTATGGACAAGTTGGGACAGAGTGTGTTGTCAAGGCAAATCATTTCTTTGTAGAGTTACCAGAGAAGGATTTGAACCACTATATGATGTAAGATAGATTTTCTGATGGGTTTAACATTAAACTTATTTGTTAATTATTGAGTATATCTAAAAAAATTAGCCATGTTTTTTTAGTTTATTAATTTCGATTATTAACCGAATAACCAAATAATAAATTCGGTTATTCGGTTATCTTACAATTCGGGTAGTTGTTCGGAAACTTAAAATAGGAAAATTTTGGTTTTCGGTTATATCCGAATAACTTATTTGGTTCAGTTATAACCGAATGCTTAGCCCCACCTATTGGCACGCAATTAGGTGACTAAACCCCTTTCCTCGATAGAACTTTCCAGACATTGTCAATAATACAAATAATAATATGAATAACTTGTCATCTCAATTATTGATTTAATAATATAAAATATTGTGCAGATGATACTGTGATAATAATAGAATCAATAATGTGAGATACTATGCAGCTATTACTATAGGAATAATTGAGTATAACTGAGTGACTTCTCACGTAAGCATCAATACCGTGTGCTACTATGCAACCACACATATTACTGTACTTTTATCACCGGGTATTTTAACAGTTAATGGTAAAACTTTCATCGTTATTTTTATAAAAAGATATTTCTGTCGTTTTCTAACTCCGACAATAATTCTGTTGTGGAGTCCACCAATGATTGTGTCGGCTTACGAATATTCCCTATTAAAACGAATATTCCCCAACCAATCAAATATTTTATAACAACTTGCTTACTTTGCAAAATTTATAAATATTACCCACAATTATAACTTTATATCAAATCCACACCATAATATTCAAAAATATATTTCGAGAAAAATTAATCTTTATTCATGAAAGTTGGGGTCTTATATGTATAGCCAATACCATATCCGATCCATGAAATAAATTGGGATACACCTCTGCTAGACCTAAATAATCACATCCCAACAATTACATTATAATTTTATTATATTACGTAGACTATTACATCAAATTAGTATTCAGCAAATCAAACTTATTTTTAAAATATAAAGTGTTGAACAATTTTACCACAGCATTCATATATACATAGGAGCCGATTAAATGGTGGCCAGAGACTTTTTAATAGACACCAAGTCTTACTTCGCTTATTATAAAATTTAATACTTATTTTTTAAATATAAAGTGTTGAACAATTTTAATTTGTATAATTATTTTAAATAAATGAGTCTAATCGTATTAAATGTATTAGCATGTTAATATAATGTATCGAACTTATTTAAATTTATTTTAAATGTATCAATTTTTTATGATACAAAAATTGTTTATATTCATTAATAATTCTTTTATATTTTTTTAAAAGCCCCACTTTTGAGAATACAATATAATTTCATAATTAAATATATTATCACTATTACAATTAGGGTTGTAAACAAACAGGGTTGTCTGACCTGGCTCGACTAAGTCTGACTCGAACTCGACTCGAGCTCTTTAACGAGCTGAGCTTGAACAAGATTTTTAACTCGTTTAGTTAAATGATTCGAGCTCGAACAGTGTAGTGTTCGACTTGAGCCCGACTCGAGTCCGGCTCGAGCTCAACTCGTTTAAACCCAACTTATTTAATAATTATTTAATTAAAGTTTTATTTTATTTATATAAAATATATAATTCAAAATATTTATTTTATTTATATATCTATTTTTTCCAAAAATTGTGAAACTGAAAATATAAAATTAAGAAGAACAAACGAGTCGAGCTTAGGCTCGAGCTCGACTCAGCTCGCTTAAGCCCGACTCGAACTCGAGCCTGACTCGTTTATGAGAGAGTCGAGTTCGTACACAAGAATTCAAACTCATTTAAAGCCTGACCTGACTCATTTAACTTTTAGACGGTCTCAAGCTCTGGAAGTTAAAGCTCAGCTCAACTGTGACGCCCCCAAAATAGGTATACAACACCCATTCTGAGTCGTCAAAATACATTATACATAAACAACTACAACTTTATTAATACAACATAAAAACTATGAGTTTAAATACAAATATTGTCATCTAGACAATATCCACACTCAAATAAATCCTCATTACAATTATTAATACACTATTCTACAGAGTAGTGAGGACTACTAGAACCACTTCTAGAACCATCATTCCACACTCCGACTAGTACTCGCTACATTCTCGCCTCCTAAGTAGAAAAATTGAACAACAAGAAAAAGGGTGAGCTCAACTAGCCCAGTAAAGAAAATTATGACTAAGATAACATAGAACAAATTATCGTTAGTCTTCAATAGGAAAAAATCTAATAGAATACAATAGACAACCAGTTTTAAATCAACAACTACAGCGAAAACAATAATTCATTAGAAGAGTTAAGTAGAGAATGCAAACTACTATCTTCTATATATGGTTTTAAAAGTTCATCGTCTATCTTTTATCCCTGTAACATCAATCAATATATATCTTGAATCAAATATTCATCTTTGCACTATAGGCCAAAGATATTCATCAGTTGGTCATGTTCATCTAAACACCTGTTCATCTTTGCACTACGGGCCAAAGATATTAATCAGTCGGTCATGTTCATCTCAACACCTGTTCATCTTTGCACTACGGGCCAAAGATATTCATCAAGAAATCATTTATCTTTGCACTACATGCCAAAGATATTCAGTTATATCATCATTTAGGACTGAGGATGATGAAAAATATTTTAAAGAAAACAAATCCAGTGAAACAAAAGAACAAATATTATGGATTCGTACTTTAAATAATCCAAGTTAAAAAATACTTCATAAATAACCAGATTGGAGTAAAATTCAAGAATGAAGAACAAAACATAGATCCAATCAAAGATAGGAATCATAACAGACAATCTTGGACACAGAAAAGAAAATTTAATTTTTCTGTGAATTGTGTCGTATTCGTGAATAGTGTCGTATACGTGAATAGCGTATACGTGAATAGTAACTCCGACACCAAAAGATAGAAATTTCATAAAAAAAAATCATCATGCTTCGTGAATAGTACTCGTGAATAGTAACTCGTGAATAGTAACTCATGAATAGTAACCCCGACATAAAAAAGTTCCAAATTTGATAAAAATTTCCAACAAATATTTCAGCATAATGATATTGAAGAAATAATATCATTTGAGAAGAAAATAACATCTCTTACCTCGAAAGACAATACTTCTAGTTGAAATACCGGATATAGGATATGACTTGAACTTGCACCGTATAGCAATACTCAAAGTATACTCAAAATACTTACAAGAATATGCTCGATATTATAGATAGAGAAAATTTCAGTTTTTGGTGTGATTTTCAATTCTAACATAGGCACCCTATTTATAGGAAATTGCTTAGAACACAAAAGTAGAAAATTTAATATAATATTAATATATATAATAAATCTTCTACGCCATTCTACCAGCTGATCTGAAACACCTAACACATGTCCATAAAACAACAAAAACGTTTTTCTAAATAAAAATAATAAAACTTCAAAAAATTAATTATTTCAGAACTTTGGAACTTCAATAATTCATAATAAATAGTCCTTTTATCAGAAAATTCAAATCACGCATGTTTTATAGGAAATTAAATTCTCTACAACTTTATAGAAGAAAGTTTTTCCAAATTCCAAACAGAAATTGACCGAAATTCTTAAACGGATGATTTTACAGGCTATAATTAAATTTCAGTCAAGAAATGGGCCCACGGACATGTTTAACATGTTTTAAATAACTTTTGCAACAAAAATACTCTCCATCCTCATATACTCGTATATCCCACATTCATTGTAAAAATATCCTCATTTTTATATTATAATAATATAATAAAATATTATTTTATCAGAAAAGATAAAATATCAATTTTCAACAATTGTCATTTTAAAAATTTTCTCCATCTATATCCACATAAAATGAATATTTTTCTCATCATATAAATCAAAAATTAATTATTCACAAATAATATTACAGAATCACAATACTGACAACCAGGCAGTTCCCAGGAAATAGGGGGCTTTCCAATAAGGATCTCTCCTTACTGGTACGCAATTAGGTGACCAAACCTCTCCTTAGACAGAACTTTCTAGACACTTCCAATAATGTTATCTAATAATATTATTCAGATAATATGAATTATTGCTTCGATAATGGAAAATACTGTGTAGTGACAATTATTGAAACAACAGTAATATAAAATATCAACGCATCAATTATTGAATCAATAAAATAAAATACTGAACAATATCTACTGTAACAATTATTGAGTAGTGCCTTCTTACGTAAGAATCAATAATTGGTGCAATATCGTGTGCTACTGTGCAACAACGCGTATTACTGTGTTTTAACCACCGGGTATTCCAACAGTATTAACGGTAACAACTGCGCCGTTATTTATAAATAACTTAATACTTGTCATTTTCTTCATCCAATCGCTTTCCATTATGGGCCCACACAAGGCTGCGCCGTCGTACGAATATTCCCCGACAGTAAGAATATTCCACGACCAAACGAATATTCCCCGACAACAATGAATATTTTATAACCATTTTCTTATTTAAAATATTTGCGCATTTTACCCATAACTAACCACATTAATCAAATCAACCCTTACTATTTCAAAATAATAAATAGAGGAAATTAAATTTCATTTATTAATAATTTGGGATCTTACAACCTCCTCTCCTTATGAAATTTCGTCCTCGAAATTGACATGCGTAGGACATGCTCCTTCCTATCCAAGATCTTGACTGGTACCTTATCGTACATTAAATCTTCTGTTATCTCGTCTGGTTCTAACTCAATAATGTGGTTCGGGTCATCCACATATTTACGTAACATCGATACACAAAAAATGTTATAAACACGCGTCATACTTGGCGGTAAAACGAGTCTATAGGCCATAGTTCCTATTCGATCGAGGATTTCAAATGGACTAATAAATCGAAGGTTTGAGCTTTCCTCACATCGCCGATTCTCTCTTTTGGAATAACGACTTCTTGTACCTCCTTCTTCATATTCATCAGCTCCGGTGTGTAACTTGAACGGTTTTAACTTTATCGATTAAAGTCGATTCTACTCGTATATCATCACATGGGTACCTAGAGTCTTCAACTCTATCATTTGTAAGTCATACAAAATTGGTCTTTGTCAATATCGCACTTGTACTCATATAAGATGTTTTACTCAACACGTCAGCTACCACGTTCGGTTTTCCAGGATGGTATGGTCAGAACATGTACCAAAATGAGTCTCCCCTTGAGTTCTTCGAAGCTCTTCCCACATTCCTTGCCCCATTCGAATTTTATATCTCTATGAGTCAACTGAGTTAATGGAGTAGCGATTCGAGAAAATCTTTCCACAAAATCTTCGATAATAAATAGCTAAGCATAGAAAGCTACGTATTTCGATTACTGACTTAGGTTGCTCTCAACTGCGACTCATATCCCAATCTTGGATAGCACGTCGCAATGACACCTATCAGTTTACTACCGCACGAATATGGCGTCCCCTACGGAGAGTCTGGCTTCGGTGCATTCCACAAAGGAAGTCACCAGATAAAGGCTCGGGTACCAAATTCTATAGTTGAATTTTTAACTCCTGAAGTTCAATAGGAGCCATTCGATATGAGATTTTAGAAGTGGGTTTTGTACCGAATTCAAAGATGATACAAAATTCAATATCACGCTCTAGAGGTAGGCCAAGAAATTCTTCAGGAAATACGTTAGAGATTTTACCAACAACAGAAATATCATTCAAATCCGACGTATTTTTGTTCAAGTCCATGACATGGGCTAAGAAAACTTGACATCCATTTTTCAATAACAAATGACTTTATATGAAAGTGTTTGGCTTCTATGGTTTGGTTGCTTGAATTCGAATAACAAGTTGCTTAGGAATATGAAAACTAACAACCTTACGAAAGCAATCAATTTTTGCATAATGAGTAGTTAACCAATCAATCCCTAAAATCACATCAAAAGCAAGTATCTTTAAAGAGATAAGATCAACAGGTAATGTGATAGTGCCAACTTGAATCAGGGAAGATTTATAAATAGTGGATGTGAGGAAAGTTTCTCCTAACGGAGTTTCCACTGATAGGTCAAAGTCTAATTTTCTCCAGAGTCAAGTTTA